>CM037880.1:100528587-101139049 GCA_021292165.1 Shinisaurus crocodilurus
AAAAGCACGGGATAAATGACAAAAGTGAGATCTGCTTTCTAGCTCTGCCCGGAGGGAATGGGGCGCAACCCCGACACCGCCCGCTCCCGCCCGCGCAGAGCCCACCTGGTCGCCTTGACTGCGCAGTTCGAAGGACTCCTCGGCCTCCTCTTCGCCTGCCACCCCATTGCTTGCCTCCCCATAGTCACGCCGGAGCAAGGTGAAGCCTTGCCGACAGCACAGCAGCCACCACCAGCCGCCGGAGAACGGCATCCGGAGCCTAATCTCTCATCAGGCGACTCGATCTGCGCAGGGACAGGACGGAGCGCCCAGGGCGCGCTTGGAGAAGCGAAATGTCGCTCGCCCGGCGCCACGATCTAGCCGTCCGCTTCGCTTGCCTAGCCGGGATCTCGCCCCGCCACAGCTCTCCCCGTCCCCGTCCAGCAGCGGGGGCGGTGCGCGTCAAGGCGAGGCCCTGCCGGTTGCCCAAGCGGGAGCCACCCTTTCCGGGGGGGGAGGCGGCGGCCCGGCGCCTTATTGCGTCACGCGGCCCGGATTGACGGGGGAGGGCGGCCCGGGGCCCTCGCCATCCCCCCCCCCCCGCCTTGACTGGAGGCCGGGCTCCGGCTCGCTGCCAGAACAAGTGCTAACTAAGGAGCCAAATGACTGCGTGCCCCCGAAGCGTCGCTGGGGCAGGGCGGCACGAGAGGGCGCGGCGTGGCTTTCCCATTTTGGCCGGAGAAGGGAAGGGGGTACGGAGGATCCGAAGCTCCTGAGGTGGCGGCGGGGATTTTTGATCATGCGAAGCTTCAGCCCTAGATCATTATGAAATAGAGGAGTCAAAGTTCTCTCGGGCATGTGTGGAGGATTTTTCCTCTTACAGTTACTTCGAGCCACTCTCCACCCCCGTCCCACACCCAATGTACAGGAGTTAAGATAGAGGGATTTTCGAGTGCATGACTTCCAGGCGAGCTTGAAACTAAGGCTTCACAGGCCATCGCCCCAAAGTATGTGAAAAATAATAAAAGACGAGTTCTCCTGGGCATGTGCAGAGTTCCCTTTCCTCCACTTCGAAATAACTAGAGCCAGCACATCCACACATTCTGGCCTTCCAGGCCAGATAATAATATACACGCAGTCCCCAGGTTACGAACAAGTTCCGTTCTTAAGAATGTCTTTAAGTGGAATTGGTATGTAAGTCAGAACAGCATAGCGCTCTCTATACGTTAAAAATCGGCATTTACGCAAATGGCGTAGTCTACTACGCTATGGGTTGTCTGTAAATCGGATGTTCTTAATTCGGGACTGCCTAATTAGTAGGCCAGTCACAGGCATTTTTCCATTTTTTAAAAAAGTACTGCTTGAGTTCCATTACTTTCCATTACATAAATCAAGCAGTATACTCTCGGTTACTAGCTTCTTCACAGTGATGCCAGAGAAGCTGAAACAACATTTGAACTGTGGATGGCAAGTCTATCAACCGCTATCAACTATAATGACTATATGGAGCTTCTGTATTCAATGGCAGTGTGCCACTAAATACCAGGGAGGGGAGGGCTGTTCCTTTCATGCCCTGGCTGTGTGATCTTGCCAGAAGCATATGGTTAGCCACTGTGGGAAGCAGGATGTGGACTACTATATGGGTTTTTCATCTGTTCCAGAAGGTTCTTAATTATGCTCTTAACTCTTCTTTCTCCTTAGATGTCCTGTGAACGGTGGGATTTGCAGATGTCGGATGGTGAGATCCTTTAGGCTTGACTAACTACTGACTTTGCACTTGGATGGGGGTGATTCTGCAGAACCTCTGTCTGCAGGCTTGCTTTCCCCTGCTATATTTTCACACTGGACATTAAAAAAGGTCTTGAGCTTTCTTACATGTGAAGGTTATAAGTGGGACTGAAAGTAGAAGAGTGCAATTTTAAAACTTAATGCACATTCTTCATGTAGGTTTGCATTCCAGACTGATCCAAAACAGAGAGATCCCAATGTTTTGTTTTGCTTGTGTGCTTTCACTTTCAAGCATCTACAGGGGCTTTGATTTTTATTGAAACAGTGGGGCTGGGTGGGAGTGGGTGTTTAACCCTCCATGTCATTTGCCAGATATGAGTTGCCCACCCTGGAGCTGCTGTGAACCTCACAGCAGACAAAATAATGCAGGCATGATACAGACTCTTCTTTCCCCCTTTCTAGGGGACTCATAGCAGCTTTGGAGGAGCAGTGATTTAGACCCAGAAAATGGCATGGGGAAGAATCAAAGCCACTGACTGGGTTCACACCACACGACAACCAATTGTGAGTTGCTACCCATGATGGGTGTCATGTCATGCGAACCTGCACTGATTTCCCCAGACATATGTCCCAGTCCAAAACCACCCATTTCCCACTCAAAAAACCCTTTTTAAGGGGACTCAGAGTTTTGAGAGCTAGCTTCAAAGTGGTCAAAAAACCCCTTTTCCCTTGAAAAAAGGGAGAGGGAGTGCACATTTGCACTTTCCCAAGCAGCTAGAGACTCAGGACAAAATGCAAAATCTGCATCCTGATGGGAACTAAGGGGGGGGGGAGAGAAAAAGATGAGGAACTTGCTGCAAAGGGGGTGTAAATCCCTTTGCAGCAAAAGATCCTTCGACCTTTGGTTTCTCCAAAGGGGCCTGCAGGCTTAGAGATGGCCCAGCCACTGATTTCCCGCGGGAAGTGCATTTGCTGATCTTACACCACCGGTCACGTCTGCAAATGACTCTCACCACTAGCAGCAGCCAATTGGGGAAGTGGTACATGCACAAGAACTTGGGTCTGGTCTGCCATAGGAAATGAAGCAAAAGAAAAGTCCCCTTGGGATGGCTGCTTCCCCCAAATAATGTGGTCGCTAGCCTGGTGGTGGGGATTTCCCGAAAAGAAGAAAGCCATATTTTAAGGCCATTGCTCAGTGCCAGAACCCATCTTTCAGTGCCAGAACTTTTGGGGCTGCCTCAAGACATTTTGCTGCTTGAGCAAAAGACAAGATGATGCTTCCCCCCAGCACATTCCACATGCAGGGCCGGTGCTACCATTAGGCCAACTAGGCAGCTGCCTAGGCCGCAGGGCTAAAGGGGGCGCCAGAAACGCCTTGAAAAAATACAGCGCTCTCAAGTGGGAAGGGCCGCCCCCCCACTAAATATCTGATCTTGCCTAGGGCACCAAACTGCCTTGCACCGGTCCTGTCCACATGCGGATGCCAACCAGCCTGGCCCTTGAATCTTACTTCAACACTGGTGACAGGACAGCATCCCCCACTACACCTGAAGACAACAGGCTAGCTTAGGTGGTGCAGATACAAAGTGTCCCCCTCCCACTGACTTTAGTGGGAGGGGTGAATTTAAAAATAGTCATCCTGGTGTCAACAACCTCCCCACCCACATTGCCACAAGATATTTCTGCACTCAGTTGCAGCACACCACCAGCGGTATATAAACCCCACATAGGGAGACTATGGGTGAGTTCACACACCAGGACAACCCACCCTGCAAATAAGCTACGCAGGGTGGGTTCATGAGACAACCCACAGTGCACCCGACTGCCCATCGGGCATACCATGGGTTTCCCCCCACTCCTTCACCCTAGGTCCTCCCGTGGGTATCCCAGGGGACCCTGCAGCAGGACGTGTCTTGTCTGCCCTCCCCACTGTGATTGTGAGCCCTTTGCGCGTTCCGTGGGTTTTTTGCTCCTTTTACCCATTTTTTTCTTTTTTTCAGAGATTGCTTTTCTCAATCTCCAATTTGACAGCTAGTGACAGCCCCTTCAAAGTGCTCAAGTGGTACATTGGAGGGGCTGTCATTGGTTCATCACCCTTTTAAAAAAATTAAAAATTTGTGCCTCAGATGTGTGCATTTTTTTCTTTTATTAAATTATTTTTTCTAGCCAGACTTGTGCAAGTGCCCACTTTCACAGGTCTGAAATAGCATGCCTCACCAGCACCTTTCCAAACACCTAGAATCTCGGGAAAGGATGTAAAAGTGAGAGGAATCTGAGAGGAGTCAGGTTCTCCCAAAAACCTAGAGGATCTCACCACAAAGGGGGTGTTCTAGTGGCCACCCCCCTTTTGTGAGTAAAGATCACTTGTGGCTTTGGTTTCTCTTGACAGCTCACCTTTTGACAGCTGTCAAGAGAAACCAAAGTCAAAAATAAAGGTCTGGCAGCCTCTCTGGGTCAATACCCATGAGGGTGCCTGTTGCACTTTGACAGTAGACCCCCCCCCCAGGACATTGTCCAGGCAAGGCATGCCATTTTGGACCTGTGCAGTTGCACACTTGCACAAGTCTGACTATATTTTTTTTTTAAAAAAATATACAAAAACATTTATGCACATTTGGGGCACAATTTTTTTTAAAGGGGTGATGAACCAATGACGCCCCCCCCCCCCAATGTGCCACTTCGGCACTTTGCAGGAGCTGTCACTAGCTGTCAAATTAGACATAACAAAAAGTGATCTCCAAAAAAAGGGGGTAAAAAAGCCAATTTTGACCCCTCTGCTGACAAAGCTGCACCAGAAGTGCAGATAAACAGCCATGGACTCCTGCCAGCGTATCTGCAACATTATGCCAGCAGATCTCTGCTGGTGGAAGTATATGACAGTGACAAGATATATCCGCAGGGTGGGGCTTCTATCCTATCCTAAAGCCCACCCAGTCCGTGTAGCTGGAGTACAGGTTTGCATCCTGAGGGGTTTTATAGGGGTTTTATTCACAGAGGCACCAGACAAGATTGTTCCCTTGCTGTTTGTTCTCTCTCGAAGCCTTTGCCTTAGCTGTTAAAACTATTAACCAGTTATGACTACAAGATTAGCGTATACATGGATGACAGTTTTATATTAAATGCATATTAAAAACTCAATAATGAACACTGCAGTTTAATTTAAGGATATGTAAAACTAGCAGGTTATAGGGTAGGGCCAATAAAACTAAAACTGAAGTTATTCTTTTTCATACTAAGAAAAAAAATCTGCCTCTGAACAGCTGGGTAAAGAACTTACAATAATCCCAAACATACAAACAAACCCCAATATGATATGTAGGTATCAGAACACACCGTTTTAAAATAATTGTATAATTCTATGAGAAGAAAATTAAGAATGACCTATATCTATGTGTGGAGAAAGCCCAAAACTCAGTACACACACGCACACACATCTTTCCCCAAAGGAGGGGGCAAGGGGAGGAGGGATGAGGTCACCAGGGAGTAGCCAGACAAGTCATCAGCCCCAACAAAGGAAGACCTCGGCAGAGATCCACAAACGTCCAAGAAGGGCCATCAAGGACCATCAGCAAACAGGGCAGCCTCGAAGAGCTGCAAAGGTTTCCCTACGTCACCTTCTTCCCGGGCAGGAATAAGCCCATCTACACGAAGGGGCAGGCATAAGCCCCCACCTGACCTAGGGGGCGGGGGGAGAGCGGGGAATCCAGGGTAGAAAACCCCTCTCCCGTTCCGGTTTGGGTTGTTGGGAACCACGGGGCCAGATCCTCCTAAGCAACAGCCGCCCAGGCATACCGTTCTCCGCTAGGAAGCGCCGATCGGGAGCTGGGCTGAAACTGACTAGACGTGTTGTCTCTGATGTAAGGAGAGTGACCTGAATGTAACCCGCTAGCCACGGAGCCCGCTCATTGGGTAAGACGCGAGTCAGCTAAGGTTATGTTGACTGTAAACGTGTTCTTAGAAGACTGCTAGTTCCGATTTGATTGCTGTATAAACAAATAAAAGCCTTATTTGGGCATACAAAGACTGGTGGCTTTTCCTCTTGTACTCAAGAGCCGATACGAGCCTTAGCGCTGTGCCGGTTAACCCTAGAGTTGCCGAACTCACGCAAAGGATCCGGTTGCTGATCCTTCACATGGTGGCAGGCGACGGGACAATTGGAAACCACATTTGACGGTCGGAACTAACAGGACTTCGGGCAGGCTAGTAGGTTGCTGGGGAGCGCTCAGAGCAAGGAAAAATGAATAGTCTGAGCCAAGAGCAGGTAGAGCTAGTGAGCAGCCCAGAAACCCCAACCCAGACCTCCACAATGGAGTGGGTGGTGTGGCCAAAGACGGCAAGGCAGGAAGGGGGGGAAGCCCCCTCACCGTTGTTAGCAGGGCAGGGACCCAAGCAGTGGGGTAGCCCCAGCCTTACCAGTAGCGGCCGGAGAAGCGAGATAAGGGACCCAGAGGCGGAAGAAGACCTCGGCAGAAGGGTTACTGGCGGAGCCATGGGGGGAGGAGGGTTGGATGCCCTCTTTCCCCAACTCAATTGGCAACAAGCCAAGGAGTTGATGCAGCATCAACAAGAGATGCTACAGATGCAGCTGGAGTTGGCCAGGCTGACCAGGGGCACCGGACAAGGGGGAACCCCTGCACCCCAGGGTGGGGGCACCACAACCCCCAAATGGGACAGGAAGCAATTCCCCACCTACCAGTCGGGACAGGATGTACTGATCTTTTTCACCCTGTTCGAGGCTGCCTGCTTAGAGCAGAAGGTGCCGGACAACTTAAGGATGTCTGCCCTGAGGACTCAGGTCAGCGGGGAACTGGCTGATCTCCTGGGTATCCACACCCAAACCGCTCCCTTGGACTATGGGGCGTTCAAAGAAGCGGTGAGAGAGAGGTTTGCCCTCACCGCTGAGCATTGTCGCCGTAAATTTCGTTACGGGCAGCCTACCCCAGGGGACACGTATGCCTCCTGGATGGCGCACCTGGGGCAGGTGTGGGACGCATGGATCGGGGCCACCGGGAAGACCACTTTGGCGGAGGTGCGGGAGCTCCTGATCCAGGAACAATTTTGTGCCACTATCCCTGAGGACCTAGCTACGGCGGTGAGGGATCGGGACCCCCCAAACTGTAGGGAAATGGGCAAGTTGGCCGACCAAATGGGACTGTATCGGCAGCCCAAAGGACCCAAGGGGGGTAACCTCAGTCATGGCGGGGCCAAGGGAAGTGTGGAGAAGGGCAACCCCAAACCTCGGGAGGGAGCCCTAGGCAAGCCCAAAGAAAACCCCGGCACCAGTGGATGTTTCTATTGTAAAGAACCGGGGCACCTCAAGAGGAGCTGCCCCAAACTGATCGCAAAGAACCGCCACGCCAAGACATCGCCGGGCAAGGTGGGAAGGATGCTTGCGCCGGAGTCCCGCGAACCGGAGGAGCACGAGGAGGATCAGCAGTCCAGCTCGTCCCTCGAGGGAGACGGTGAAGATGCGGCGCGGTCCCTGAGGAGCGGAGGACAGCATTCGCTGGGGGCCATCTCGCAGGCATCATTGATGCGCATTGCCTCACCGGAGCAGCTGCGGTGGAGCCAAGACAAATTCTGTGAGTCCATCTCTGTAAACAATGTTTCCCAGGTGGGGTATAGGGACACTGGGGCGGACATCACTGCCTTACCTCGAAGTAAGGTAAAGAAGAGACAGTTGCTAAAGGGGCGCACCTGTGCCATAAAGCCCTATAACTCTCCCAACATAGCCGTTCCCCTCGCCCGGGTCTGGGTCAAGTACAGGGGGTGGGAAGGGGAGATGGACGTTATAGTGCATGGCCAGCAAGAATGGGGAATCATCATTGGGAACGACGTTGCGTTCCGGGCTGCCCAGGTCAAGGTGGGGGTGGTGACCCGACGTCGGGCCAAACAAGCCCCTGACCCGCAGCCTCCCAGGTCCCCGGGCCCGCCTCCCGGTCGCGGTAAAGCGACCCCGGCAGCGGCAGCCAGCCGTCCCCTGCCGCTCCCCCCAGTTGTGGGGAGGGACGAAGACCCCGGGGGGTTCGCGCCAATGGCCCGTGATTTTGGGACTCAGAAGGCGTTTCAAGAGGAGCAGCAGAGCGACCCATCCCTCCAGGGATGTCGGGATCGGGCCAGTCAAGGGCCCGGGGTAGGGGACCAGTCAGAACGCTTTTTGTGGGAGGCAGGAGCCCTCTACAGAGAATTCTGCCCAAGGACGGGACCGGGTCCCCAACCAAAGAAAAGACAATTAGTTGTGCCTGCGAGGTACCGCCAGGCTGTACTACAGCTGGCCCACGATGTGGCGTGGGGAGGGCACTTGGGACAGAAACGGACCCTGGTTAGGGTGACAGAGGGGTTTTACTGGCCCATGGTGGCAAATGAGGTGCAAGAATATTGCCGGTCCTGCGATGTCTGCCAGCGGGTGGGGCATAACCGGGACCATCCTAAAGCCCCCCTGCAACCCCTACCCATTGTGGGCATCCCCTTTGAAAGGATAGGGATGGATATCGTGGGACCCTTGAATCCCCCCACCAAGACGGGGAAGAAGTTTATATTGACTGTGGTTGACTTTGCCACCCGTTATGCAGAGGCTTTTGCTTTAGCCTCCATTTCCGCCACCAGCCTGGCTAAGACTCTCCTCTCTCTTTTCGCCCGCCTAGGAATGCCCCACACGGTGGTTTCGGACTGCGGCACGGGCTTCGTGTCCAAACTGTTTAAAAAAATGTGGGAACTGGGGGGGGTGGAGCACCTGACTTCGGTGCCATACCACCACGAGACCAATGGGTTGGTGGAGCGTTTCAACCAGACTCTTGAAAAGATGATCAGGGCATATGCGGCGAAGCACCCTGGGACTTGGGATCAAGCCCTCCCCTACTTGTTGTTTGCCTACCGGGACTCCCCCCAAGAAAGCCTGGGATTCTCCCCCAACGAACTGATGTTTGGGAGGGAGCTCCGGGGACCTTTGGCTCTGTTGCGGGCGGAATGGGAGGGGGTTGCCGCAAAAGCCTCCGTGCCTGTGCATACGTTCATGCAACACCTCCAGACTGTCCTTCGAGAGGTGAGGGAGACGGCGCAGCAGCATCTCGAAACAGCACAGCAGCGGCAGAGCGCGTGGTACAACCGGACGGCTGTGCCACGGACTTTTGAAGTGGGGGACCAGGTGTTGGTACTGCGCCCCCAAAAGACGGACAAATTGTGCTTGAAGTGGGAGGGCCCAGGGACCGTCATTGGAAGGTCGGGGGAGGTGAATTACCAAGTGGCTTTCCCGGGGCAGCCGGGGAGGCAGAAGGTTTTCCATGTAAATATGCTGAAACTGTATGTAGAACGCGTAACGAAGGTGGGGGGAGTACAAGAGTGTGTGGAACCGGGAGACCCTGATGGGGGGTTGTTGGCCGAGTGGGGGGAAGGGGGAGGAATGGAGGAGATCAAACTGTCCCCCTCCCTGTCCGAACAGCAGCGGCAACAGATCACCCAGGTCTTGGAAGAATTTCAGCCCATGTTCTCAGACCGACCGGGATGCACCACACTCACACAACACACCATTGACACAGGGGATAGCCCCCCCATACAATCTCTACCCTACCGGGCGGTGGGGCCCCATGCCCAAGTCATGGCCGAGGAGGTCCAAGCCATGCTGGACTTGGGAGTCATTGTGCCCAGCTCGAGCCCCTGGTCCTCCCCGATCGTGTTAGTAGCCAAAAAGGATGGGGGTGTCCGGTTCTGCGTAGACTACCGGAAAATAAAGAAGGTGACCGTCCCGGACCCCTACCCCATCCCCAACATGGATGTGCTGCTGGAGAGGCTTGGGAGGGCCAAGTACATCACCACCCTGGATCTGACAAAGGGGTATTGGCAGGTTCCGCTCGATTCGGATGCTGCCTTGAAGTCTGCTTTTGTGACCCACCTGGGGTTGTTCCAATTCACCACCCTCCCGTTTGGGGTCCGCAATGGTCCAGCTACCTTCCAGAGGTTGGTAAACGGAATGCTAAATGGGCTGGGGGAGTTCGCCTGCGCGTATCTGGACGACATCGCCATTTTTAGTTCCACCTGGGAGCAGCATTTGCAACATGTCCGCCAGGTGTTTCAAAGGATTCAGGGTGCTGGGTTGACGGTAAAGGCAAAGAAATGCCAGGTTGGGAGGGGGGAGGTGGAGTATCTGGGACACAAGGTAGGGGGAGGTAGTGTCAAGCCCCTAGAAGCCAAAATAGAATCAGTGCGCACCTGGCCCCAACCCCAGACGAAAAAGCAGGTCCAAGCTTTTTTAGGGCTGGCTGGCTATTATCGTAAGTTCGTGCCCCATTTTAGCCAGCTAGCCGCCCCCCTGACTGACTTGTGCAAGAAGCGGCAACCCGTTAAGGTCCAATGGTCAGCCGCTTGCCAGGCAGCGTTTGAGGGACTGAAAGCCTGCCTGATGGCAGCCCCTGTGCTGCAAGCCCCAGACTTTGAAGCCCCTTTTGTTCTGCAGACGGATGCCTCGGAAGCGGGGATGGGAGCCGTCTTGCTGCAGGAACGACCAGAGCAGGGGCTGTGCCCGGTCGCCTTTTTAAGTAAAAAACTTTTGCCTCGGGAGCGGAACTTGGCCACTGTCGAGAAAGAGTGCCTAGCAATAGTGTGGGCAGTGACCAAGCTTCGCCCCTATCTGTGGGGCCGCCGGTTCCGACTGCAGACCAACCATTCCCCCTTGTGCTGGCTGGATAGGGTGAAGGGGTCCAACCAGAAGCTGTTGCGGTGGAGTTTAGCCCTGCAGGATTTTGATTTCTCAGTAGAACACATCAAGGGTAAGGACAACATCGTGGCAGATGGGTTGTCCCGGGCTTTCTCAGTAGGAGACAGTTAGATAGGGATTGGGGTGGTGGACCCCAATGCCATCTTTCCCCAAATGGGAGGGTGTGGAGAAAGCCCAAAACTCAGTACACACACGCACACACATCTTTCCCCAAAGGAGGGGGCAAGGGGAGGAGGGATGAGGTCACCAGGGAGTAGCCAGACAAGTCATCAGCCCCAACAAAGGAAGACCTCGGCAGAGATCCACAAACGTCCAAGAAGGGCCATCAAGGACCATCAGCAAACAGGGCAGCCTCTAAGAGCTGCAAAGGTTTCCCTACGTCACCTTCTTCCCGGGCAGGAATAAGCCCATCTACACGAAGGGGCAGGCATAAGCCCCCACCTGACCTAGGGGGCGGGGGGAGAGCGGGGAATCCAGGGTAGAAAACCCCTCTCCCGTTCCGGTTTGGGTTGTTGGGAACCACGGGGCCAGATCCTCCTAAGCAACAGCCGCCCAGGCATACCGTTCTCCGCTAGGAAGCGCCGATCGGGAGCTGGGCTGAAACTGACTAGACGTGTTGTCTCTGATGTAAGGAGAGTGACCTGAATGTAACCCGCTAGCCACAGAGCCCGCTCATTGGGTAAGACGCGAGTCAGCTAAGGTTATGTTGACTGTAAACGTGTTCTTAGAAGACTGCTAGTTCCGATTTGATTGCTGTATAAACAAATAAAAGCCTTATTTGGGCATACAAAGACTGGTGGCTTTTCCTCTTGTACTCGAGAGCCGATACGAGCCTTAGCGCTGTGCCGGTTAACCCTAGAGTTGCCGAACTCACGCAAAGGATCCGGTTGCTGATCCTTCACACTATGGTTGGCTTTAAATTCTTTGGCAAAATTAAGTCATCAAAACGAATAGTTTGGCTGTTGGAGCTTATGTAACATGTGGAACAGGGAGGAGGCAAAATTGCTTCCACACACACACACACATACTGTCATCTATATACATGGTACTTTAAAAACAACAGGTGTGACAGGTCCATACCACAGGGGGCTTACAATCTAAAACAGACACAGGGAAACAACCGGGGGAATGGGGAATGGAGGCAGGGGAAGAAGATCTGTTTATTTCAGTTACATATACTTTGGCTTACAATAGGGCGAAGGGATTAGGAGGATGATCCAAGGGGGATGAGTTTTGAGGGGGTACTTAAAGGAAATAAGGGAGATGATCGCATGGTGCATTCTGGGAGGCAGACCCAGCCATAAGGAGCAGCAATGGGAAATGGCTTGAGCAGGAGACCTTTGGGCAGCTGAGGTGGTGGAGCTGGATGAGCAGAGGTCACAGGGAGGAATGTGTTGGAATGGCGGTAACTGCTGAAGTTCGGGAGCTCATCAGGACAGCCTGTTGGGCCCCCGGTTCTGCAATCACACGTCCTAGCACGCTGACACCGGAGTCTCCAAATCAGCAACTGGGCTGGGGTGAGAAATGCTTGTCTTTGCTGCCTCCTGCAGGGCACTTTGGAAAACAGCAATGCTTATATAAATAAATAACAAAATAATCTAAATATTATATACTGTTTGTTCCAAATTCTTATATTTGAGGTTTTACTCTGTTCTCATGTTCTTACTAACTCGGGAGATAACAATTTAAATGCAATTTTAAAAGGAAAACAATTCTAAAACTAGAAACTAAAATAGTTATTCCCCTATACTACAAAATGCAAGGGACTGGAGACATGCAGATTTAGCTTTCTGTGCTTGATGCAATGTATATTACTTCTGTATTTATTTAAAGTATTTTTATTCTACTTTTCAGCCAAAAGGCTCCTGGAGCATACAAGCAGTAAAACAATACAGTCCCTGCCGGCAGGCTTACAATGCAGAAGGAAAAGGATAGGGAGGAAAGAGCAAAATATTTATTTATTTATTTATTTCATTTTTATACTGCCCAATAGCCGAAGCTCTCTGGGCAGTTTACAGCAATTAACAGGACAGTCCCTGCCCGCAGGCTTACAAAATAAATAAATAAATAAATAAAGTAGTCTCAGCTAGGGCTGTGTATGTAATCGCATGCGAATCGGATCAGGCTGATCCGGGTTACCAACCCAGATTGGATGTAATCACCTGTCATTGGTTCTGTTTGATTATAGGCAATTAATTTACATCCAATCTGTGCAAGCAGCAGCAGGGTCTTACAATGTAAAAAAAAATTTTTTTTTTCCAAAAGGCTTCAATCTGTTTTTCCTGGGGAAAGTGTAAACACAGTCCCCCACTACCACAAATTATGCAGCCGAGTTTCCCACATTTGGGGAAACCGCAGGGGTCATCACACCCGGAGTGCAACTGATGAGCCACACTCTGGGAAAACCACCTTCATGATCAAGGTGTCTCTGCTGCCAGGTAAGCATGCTTTTCCTTGCGCCCATCGCCAGACCCACCCTCTCCCTCCGCACTCCAGGACACAGTGAACACCGGCACCCAACACTTTCTCCCCACCCATGCTTGGAGACAGCCGGACACCCTCAGCAGAGGAACACCCCATTCCTCATTCCCCCACAATGCCCTGTGGCTCCTCCTTATCTATCGAATATCGTGGGACATTTCTGAACAAACATGCATAAGATTGTGCAGCATGGCAACTTGGTACTTTAAATATGTTCTTTAAAAAAAAAGTTATGCATTTAATAAGATAACTTTAAAAAAAAAATGAGATCCAAACCCTGAAAGGGAGGAGAGTCATGGTTACATGACTGTTTGTTAGTAATGAAGACTTTTCACCCATGTTGTATGTATTTATTTATTTTATAATAATGTTTATTTTTATAATAATGCTGTATTTATTGTTAAGGCTTCCCTAAATGCAATACATAAATTCAAAGATTTCTGTGCTAAAATACTGCAGTTTTGTGTTTCCCCTCTAATAACTTTTGTACTTGACCAAGCCCTTTGGTTGCCTGGCCATACCCTTGGCCATGCCCTCATGTTGGCCTGGCCACACCCTCTTGATCACACCTTCATGTTGCTTAACCATACCTCTTACAAATTCACATGTGTGTCCCTATTTGCATCTGTGAAATGTTGGAGGGTGTAATATCTTTCACAGGTTCCATAGGGTCAGCTCAGGCGTACTCATAACTCCAACGTAAGAGATTAGAAAAGAGTCATCCTTTAATCTTATTCATAAGACAGGTGCCAACACACAATACAACATGCAAGAGTGAGAAGTATAAGGATGAGAAGAGAGAGGGAGAGAAAGTGAGTAACTCAAAACACTTGGTCAGTTAAATACCATTCAGGTATATTAAGAGACCGTCCCTCTTAAAGGGATATTACCACAGAGGGTATGGTAATAAAACAGCAAACATTCAAAAACAACAAACCAGCATAAGACAAAACCTACAATTGCAGCTACAACCTAGGACAGTCTAATAAAACACAATCGGGAAGGCCAGAGTAAACAAGTAAGTCTTCAGAGTCTTCTTAAAAGCCTGCAATGATGGGGCCTGAGAGACCCCTGATGGCAATGCATTCCAGAGGTGTGGGGCCACTGCAGAAAAGGCCCCCTCTGCCCACCTAACTGCCCTCAAAGGTGAGCAAGTGAGAAGGACCTCTGTTGCTGATCTTAAACTTATTTATTTGGGTTTGTTTACCTGAAAAGCTAAGATTTACTATTAGAAAGAGGGGGAATGGTCAACTGCCCTGGCATCTTTGGCCTGTTGCTAAACTTACACAGTGCTTAACTTGCCTGTTTACTTAATATCTTGTTACCTTGATACTTTTTTTGCTAGGACTCTCCCTGCACTCATAGAGCTGTCTCTCTTGTAAGCCTGTCCTACTTTTATAGCCCTGGATAGCTTCTCTCAACTGCTACTGTAGCCAATTAAATTAGGATAGCCTCATTTAAAACTAGAAGGGGTGTTTGGATCAACTACTTGGCTATACCAGTGTGAGAAATCTAGGTCAGTTGAATGCTGTGCCAATGGAGAATGGACAATGGGTGGGGATTAAGGAGAGGATGTGATCAGTGCCTCACTAGGAATGCACAGATCTAACTCACTATACAGTGCTTTGCAGAAGTATTCACCCCCCTTTGACTTTTCCACGTTTTGTTGTGTTACAACCTGGAATTGAAATGGATTTAATTGGCATTGTTACCACTTGATGTACACAAGATACTCAACACTGTGAAGGTGCAAAATATTTTTATCGTGGAGTTTGCAAAACGTCAGTCTTTCTGCAGTTACTGCAGGTTTTTTTGTCGGTCTTTCTGCGGTTAATGCAGTTCCCTGTCAGTTTTTTTTAAAAGGCAGACACAACAAACATGTGGAAAAAAGGTTCTCTGGTCTGATGAGACCAAAATTGAACTTTTTGGCCTTGCCACAAAACTCTATGTGTGGTGCAAAGCCAACAGTGCTCATTGCCCTGAGAACACCATCCCCATGGTGAAGCATGGTGGTAGCAGCATCATGTCATCGTGGAGATGCTTTTCCTTGGCAGTAACTGGGAAACTGATCAGGATTGAGGGCAAGATGAATGGAGCCAATACAGGGTAATTCTAGAGGAAAACCTGTTTTAGTCTGCAAGGGACCTGGGACTGGGGCGGAGGTTCACTTTCCAGCAGGACAGTGACCCTAAACACGCTGCCAAAGTAACACTGGAGTGGTTTAAAAACAAGAACCTGAAAGTCTTACAATGGCCCAGTCAAAGCCCAGACCTCAATCCGATTGTGAATCTGTGGCAAGA
Organism: Shinisaurus crocodilurus; assembly: GCA_021292165.1. NCBI lineage: Eukaryota > Metazoa > Chordata > Lepidosauria > Squamata > Shinisauridae > Shinisaurus > Shinisaurus crocodilurus. Next base: position 100,543,786 of record CM037880.1, read on the forward strand.
CTTGAATGTTGCTGTTCACCAACGGTCCCCATCCAACCTGACAGAGCTGGAGCAATTATGCCAGGAAGAATGGGCAAACACCAGAGGATCCAGACATGCAAAGCTGATAGAGACTTACCCAAGAAGGCTCACAGCTGTAATTGCTACCAAAGGTGCTTCTACCAAGCACCTTTGACTCAGGGGGGTGAATTCTTATGCAATCAAGAAGTGCCAGTTTGTTTCTATTTACTTAACTTTTGTGCCACAGTAAAAATATTTTGCACCTTCACAGTGTTGAGTATCTTGTGTACATCAAGTGGTAACAATGCCAATTAGATCCATTTCAATTCCAGGTTGTAACACAACAAAATCAAAGTCAAATTCTTTAGAAAAGTCAAAGGGGGTGTGTGTGAATACTTCTGCAAGGCTGCTGTAAGCCTGTCTCAATGTGCACTTTTCTATACCTACATTCTAGTTTTTAAAACTAAACTAAAAACTGAATTCTTAATTGGACCGTGGTCTGTACTTGAGTTGCACTGAAAGATCTAAAGGTGAGCTTGAACTGAAAACTAAGCCTACACTTTTGTTTGTAAGCACTTTCCCAGTAGCTAGGTCTGCACTGTAGCCCTTCTCAATATAGAGCTATATATTTGGGGTTTTTTAAAACCCCTTTTCCAGTCAGTCAATCAATCAGTCTTTTTCTTCTTCTAAAAACCAAAGGTCATGGCTGAAATTAAGGTTTACTACAACCACTCCTGGCTTCTCTGCTACAGCAGAGCTGAATGAACTATAAGTTTCTACAGGATTTTCACCCTTGAGATTTCGCTCCTGAATTCTAAATTCTAAATGATTTCCCTCCTGGGATTTATCTCCCTTTGCTGTTCCCTTCTCTCAGATGAGGACTGCTAAATGATGCCTTAAAAATTAATTACGTTCTCCTCATACAGGTGGTTAACTTGCCTGCTTACTTAACAAGAAATAATTTTACTGTTCACACATTGGGCAGTATCCAAATGAGTCATTCCATTAGTGCAAATGACATTGCACCAGCAGAAACTAGGTTCTGAACTATGCACCAGAGAAGAATCCAATTAAATTTACATTTGTGCAGTCCATTATGCAACTGGTTGTGCATTCCACTGTGCAGCCTGTTGTGCAACTCATTACTCAACTGCTTGCACAAGCATAATGGACAACCTCTTGCACAACTGAAAGATTCAGCGGAGCTCCACTAGTGCTATTTGAATTTGCAGAATGATGCCATTGGATACTGGCCATAACATGGGTTAATTAACCCACAATTTTCATGCAGGAGCAACCTTGCTGCCTCCTGCACATTCCTCACTTCCACTTTTAATTAACAGCCTACAATCGGCCAGGTTGTAGGTTGTGAGTGTGATGTGTGAACCTGCAGTACTGGCTTGTTTAGGTGCTAAACAACACAATGGTTAACCATTTGCCATTATGTGCAAACTGGGTCATAGACTCTATTGCCTAAAAGGATGTTTTAACCAATGGCCAGACAAATTTATCCCAATTAGGGTGGACTAAAGTACAGACTAAACATGTATTCTCGCTATAAGTTACAAGTTGCTAAACAGAATGAGTTTAATGTGTGTATTAATACCAGGAAAGAACAGTGGTAGAAAGGAGTCTGAAGTGTTTGCAAATCTAAACTTGATGCATTTAAAACTTTTAATCCTTGTGTTGAATAATTGTAATGTGAGGGATGATGAGATGATAATATATATTGCAACAAGCATATCCAGCTCCAGGTTGGAAGGGCTACAGAGGGTCATGATGGCATGCTTCCCTTGCAGGCTGCAGTGGGCTGGGTTGTGGTGCCCCACCCACTACCAGGAGGGGCATATGTATGGCTTTCCTCTGACTTCTGAAGTCTTGGGGTTCCTCTAACCCTGCTGATAGTCTCTCTTGTAGTGGATGGTCCCATTTTCATAATCTCCAATTGCCCCAAATTTGCCCAGTCCCACAGACACTTAAGCCATCACTGCTTCTTTCTTTGTTATGTAGATTCCCGATTTGTTATCAGGGCTGGTGCAAGGCAGTTTGGTGCCCTAGGCAAGATCAGATATTTAGCGCCCCCCCCTTCCCACTTGAGCCCTCCCTCCCTCCAGCCCTATGCCCATTATGAAATTCCGCCGCACTGCGCCCTAGGCAGCTGCCTAGTTGGCCTAATGGTAGCACCGGCCCTGTTTGTTATGCAGAGCCCTGAATTTCCCTGCCTCCTCCCGCAAGCTATTTACCTTAGCTGCGATTTTGCCCATGGACCCTTTAAGCAGGAAGGGAACAGACCCGAGAGGGTGTGTGCGCTCTACCTGCTGCCTCTGACCAGGCCCCCTGGTAAAGAAGTAAGACCCATTGTAGACATTTCTACTTACTCCCGAGTAACTGTGCATAGAATTGCACTGTTTGTTTTAACTTAATTCAAGTTAGTTAAATTCTGTGAGATTATTCCAGTTTAAGTGTTTCTTTAAATCTGAATTGTGTGAATGGAACACAAAAAGTGCTTTAAATTGGGGCCTTTCCACAATAACAAACAACAACAAAGCTGTTCAGCCCCTCAGAGTTACTCCGGCTTGTGCTTAAAAACCAGAGCTGTAGAGGTGTTAGAGCAAAATGCTAAAGGGTCTCAAAAACCCCAATGTGTCTTTTTGTCTTTCCCCCCACCCAAAAGCTCCCCCTCCTCTGCATCTCCTTTTCCAACTGCCCTGAAAATGCCAGGACCAATCCTGACAATTTTAAAACAAAAAGAAAGATTGCCCTGCAAGCACTGACACCCCCCCCATGTAAAACACTAGATATCAACAATTAAAGGTTTAAGTAAGGTAAAAAATTTTTTACAAAAGCCACTAATAAAATATTATAAAATAATGTATAATATAATAATGTAATAATTATAATATATAAGATTTTGTGTGTTTCCTCTAATAACTTTTGTACCTGACCATGCCCTTTGGTTTCCTGGCCATACCCTTGTCCACGCCCTTATGTTGCCTGGCCACGCCCTCTTGACCACACCTTCATGTTGCTTAACCATCCCTCTTACAAGTTCACATGTGTGTCCCTAGTTTCATCTGTGAAATGTTGGAGGGTGTGCATTTTGGCTATATAAAGATTGAGTTCACTATTAGCATATATGATTGCTGTATCATACAAATCTCCCTTGTTAAAAAAAGAAAGAAAAGGACAAACAAATAGCATTCTACAAACCCCAGGAAATATGCATGTTATGAGGTATTTAGAAGAACATCAGTTGTGCTCATGTGATCGACAAGGGAAAAGCCAGTCTATGAATCAATCAATATAGTAAGGTGTGAAAAAACTGAGGTAAAACAAAGGTAAAGGTTTTATGTTTTATTTCAACCACTCAAGGTGTGAAGGGGTTAACAGCAGAAGAAAAAAATTATGTGTTTTATGCTTGTGCCTGAGGGGAGCTAAATTGTAAACATGACGTGCTGTGCTGTTCGTGTTGCCACTAGGAGGTGAAAATGAAGCCAGGTTCTATTTACACGGGAAGGCAGCAGGATTAAGGCAGGATTGAAATCGGTACCATCCAACTGGGGAATAACTAAACATTCTGAAGATGCCCATTGGTTGGAAGTTTACACAGAGGCGGCGTGACAGAATGTTGGCCACCCCAAAGCCAACCACATGATGGTACGGTAAGCAAATTTGGTTAACAGAACTTATGGGAGATATCTTTGATGTATCTAGAAAAATCTGCAAGGTGATGACCTTATCCTTCCTGACAATCTTACTTGCAGAGATTCAGGAATTGGAAAGCTACAGTTAATGAAGGAAGGATCTTTCCCCGGAAACATGAATCAAAATCTAAATTTAACATTGGTGCTCATGTTGAAAGCAAAAGTTTTACAACTAACAAGTTTGTTAGAACTAATGATCAAAATGCATGTGCAATCCGTGTGGAAAGTGTGCAAGCAGCAGACTTTAGCACAACGCCTTCATACAGAACAGGACGCCGTACTGTTTGCTGTCCAAGATCTGCTATCAACACAGTCATTCACACAGACTGGGTTTGCACAACATGACAACCCATCATGGGTTGTTACCCATGATTGGTTGTTGTGTCGTGTGAACCCAGACCAATTCCAGCAGGGTGGCTTGGTTGAGGGCAACAACCCACCCTGTCCACCATGGTTTATTGTAGGTCTTGTTGTACACATGATGGGTTGTAGTAGTATCATCTGAATCCAGGCAACCAACCCCATCATGAGTACCAGGAATTGGTTAGTGAGGGGCTTGCCAAGTTTGCCCAGGCACCTGCCAGTGCCAGCTGCCACACAAGTGCCCAAGCGGCACTTGGGGTGGCTGGCACTGGCTTTCTACCCTTCCTGCCGTGATCATGAGCCAGTTTCAGTTTGCTGTGGCTTTCCCCCCCCTTTCCCTCCCCCCCCCCGAGATCACAAATTCCAGCTTGACAGGCGGCTTTCATGATCTCTATTTTGACAGCCACTGACAGCCCCTTCAAGGTGCCCGAATGGCACCTTGGAGGGGCTGTCAGTGGTTTGGAAACATTTTTTAAAAATTGTGTTTGCACACACAGTGTGCAAAAATTTGTGTTTTATTTAAAAAAAGTTTTGGCCGCAACTGCACAGGAATGCAGTTGCGTGAGTGTGGAAATCAGGACCCTGTCAAAATGCAGCAGGTACCAACCCTGGACATTGACCCAAAGAGGGTCAAAATAGGCTTTTTCTACACACACACACACACACACACACACACTCCCCCTTGTGTTTAGTCTGGATGTTGTTAATAAATGTTTTAATCATTTTTTCCTTTATAAATGACACACAGTGTTGGTTGGCTTAATATAACCCCAGCCTATGTCCCATGAAAGACACGCCTAATAGGTTACATTTTCCTGAGGTGACAAAACTATTCTAGCAGGGAAAGTTGTCACACTGTCCAACAAAATAGCTACCTTTAATATGGAATTAAGGATGAATTTCTGATAGCTGGGAACCCAATAAATGGCTTTGTTTTTTCTGCAGGTGCAACCTGCCTTTCTGCTCTGGGGCTTAAACAAGGGACATTATGGCCTGAGGCTCAAACCTAGCCTAGTGAGTTGCTTGAGACTACCCTTTTCAGGTGCAGAGGTGTTCAACTTTAGTTCCTGTAATTGGCAGGCAATATGAAGCCTCTAGATTAGCCAGGTCTCATCTAAATACCAGGAGCCTGGCCCTTCCTCACCAACAGAGCAAAACAGTGCCTACCCCCTGCCACTAACCTTGGGGATCTGAGCTGGAGAATATGCTCTCCAGGTCTAGCTTCAGGTGTGACCACCCATGGCCCTGACCTGATTCGGCATTACACTCGTTTAATAGAGGAGATGATGATGATGATGATGATGATGATGATGATGATGATTTACAGTATTTGTATATCACTCCATATCTAAGTAGAATAAATGGACTAAGTAGCCCTCACGGGATGCAAAAAGAGAACATTATAAAAGCCATGGTTCTTGGCATCATCCTAAATAGAAGCTTTATTGTCAAAAGATACAGAGAACACAGGAAAAAAAATGAACTCCTCTAGAGCCCCAGAGCATCCTGGCAGTGGCATGAATGCATCCCTAAGTACATACGCCAGTCTTCCAACATTCCAAGGCTCTTCCCAAGTGGGCAGTGCCCATAATTTCATGGTGCTCCTGATATTCCTTCCAGGTGGGTGGTGAGTGAGGCTTGCCGGTTGCTACTCCTGGGCTTTTCGCTGCAGCACACCCAGTGCCCCAGGCAGCCAAAATCCCTGCTCAACTGCCGCAGGTCCTTACGGAAACGCACACCCAGGAAGGTGTGAAGCACAGGGTTTAGGCAGCAGCGAGCAAAGGCCAAGCTACTGGTAACTAGGAGGGCAAAGTCCCGGTGGAGGATTACTTTGCAGCTTGATTCCTGTTGGCTCATCAAATCAGCTGTGTCCAGTAAGGTGAGTAGAGCATAGGGAAGTTGCAGAGCCAAGAACACTAAGACCAGGGCCAAGATCAACTGCAAAGCCTTGTGGGATTGGGCACAAGGAGAGGATAGAAGGGTGCGGGTGATTGCTGCATAGCAGGCCACCATGACTGCAAATGGTAGCACAAAGCCAAAGCCTACTTGTATCAGACTAACAGCAGCTGTGACAACCGCCACCCTGCAGACCTGAAAGCCTTCATAGTCCTCAACACGAGCATACATGAAGTGGGGCAGTGCTAGAGCAGCAGAGAGCAGCCACATCAACCCTGAGGTCAGCCTTCCCCAGCAGTTGGCAGCAGGGCGTAGGCGGTGGGCAACAGGTGCCCGCACAATGGCTACATAGCGGTCCATGGTGAGGCCCATGAGGAACAGGAAGCTGCTGTAGAAGTTAAGGGCATGGAGGCCCTGCAGGGCCTGGCATGTGGCATTGCCCAGGTGCCAACTGCCCACCATCCCAGCCACACCCACTGGCAGTGTCAGGAGCAGCAGCAAGTCAGAGGTAGCGAGGTGCAAGAGGAGGACATTGCCAAGGGACTGAACTGTGTGATAACGGACACGAACCAGCAACAGGATCCCATTGCCAAGGACACCCAGCACACAAAACAGGATGGCCATGACTGGGAGGTAGATATGTGCCACAGCGCGGATGGCCTCCTTTTCACACAACTCAGGTAGGGCTGGTGGTGATACATCATATTCCTGTAAGTACTGCTCCTCCAGGCTGACTGGTAGCTCCGTAATTGTCCAAGTAGTCGACTCCTGCAAAGTGGGGGTGGGGGTGGGGAAGTGTTTATTATTACTGTGTCCCTCTGGGATGGGTGTCATGTAAAAGGTGAGCAGCGACCTGGCTGCTGTGGCTCCCATATGATGCGTGGCCCAGGCATTAGTGTACCTTCTGGCTTACAGACTGGATGAAGATATTGGCCCTACCCCCTGGAAACTCCACCCTTGGACAGGCTTTCTTAAAACAAATGTTTCATCTCCACCACCTTCCCCTGAACAGAAGGTTCCTTACCTATAGAAAATAAGGCTGAATGTGAGCTCAGAACATCCAGGTTCTGAATGTGATGCAGAACCTGGAGCGTGCTCTCGGCCCGGGGCTAGGGCTCAGCCCTTGAATGCATGCATGCTGAAGAGGGACTGCCTCTGATCATCTGCACTCATAATACCTAGCACATACCTCTGTTGTGGATTAGTGGCAGGACTTGCAGATAAGACAAAGTAAAGCCTGAGCCCCAGCACCCTTCCGCATTACATACAAATGCACAGAAGGTCTAAGTCAGGGGTGGGCAGACTCCTACTTGGTTTTTTTATGAACTGAGATACACAACCAGACATACATTAGAATTAAAGCATTCTGAGCCCATGAGTTTGGTTTGAGTAGAGTACTAAAACTGCATGGAGCAGGGAGCTCACTGTCCTTCCCCACAAAATCCACCCTCTTTTACCCCAAGGTTTCATTACAGCAGTATAATTTATAGATGGGGCGTGTGCTCATTTTCTTGCTGCTATTGTTAAATAATTGGGTGTCAGAAATTCTTACTGATCTACTGCAAATAACCCAGAAATCTACCGTTAGATCTGCCTTCTGCCTACCCCTGCAATGTCTGTAATGACAAGTATGTGTATGTATAAACACATACACACAGTATAAAAAAGGATTGTATTCTTAAGTGGCAGTTATTTATTTATTTATTTACATAAAAGTCACTGGAGCCTGATAGGCATGGCAGGCCCACCACCATGAATGCCATTGTTCGCTGCCAACAACCTTTTTCAAAGTAAGTTTGATATATTTGTGTGATGGCTGAGGACTGCCAAATAATATCCGGGTGTGGGTTAATCTACCCATGCTCTGCACTCTTCTGCAGGTGAGACTCTTGGAATTCTAAGGACTGGCTTTGGAGTACCCTGCCTGTCTTGATAGCAAGCTCATGCCCACTTACCTGAACTTGTGGGTGCTGTTCCTCCATCATCAGATTTCAGTCAAGAAATAACTTTTAAGACTTGCCAGGTTTTTACAAGTTGGTTGTTCTGCTGAGTTATGTTGTGGTTGATTCTGAAAGGACACATCCCCTGTTTGATACTGAGAGAAACATGCTAAGAATAAGTGCCACATTAACCTTAGCTGGATTGGACAGGTTTGTACATACTTTGTAGATGTGGCATGGTGCTGATGTACCACACATGGCTGAGATAATTTGCCAAAGTAACATAAATCTCACAGCAAAGTTTTGAAGTAGATTTTTAAAATCTATTCAGTACATGAGGAAGCAACACCAAAGGGGGCACACCCCTTTGAGTTGCCCTTTCGGGGTGCAATGAGGGTGAGGGCACCCCTCTTTCCCCCTCACCCTCTTTGTTTCAGATGCATGTGTGCCTGTTTGTGTTGCTGCCTGATTAGTTTTATACTTATTTTGTGATTGTGCTGGGTTGATTATGTATGAGTGGGTGATGGATGGTGCTTGCGAGATTTTGAGTGGCTGTGGATTTGTTTTTGTTGTGAATGAGTACTGAGAGTGTGTGAAAAGTGTTGGTGTGGTGGGATGTGCAGGGAAGGCCCTGATGCAGGGACCCATGGAGGTGGTGCCGCCATCCCAGTGATTTGGGGTAGGAGGAGATATGGCAGGAGGAGGGGATTGGGACTTCAGAGCAGAATGGGCTACAGATGTTCATACACTGTTCCCCTTCTAGCTTCTACCCCCTCCTCCAGCTCTCACGTCTCTGGTAGCTCATCCACTGAGCCCTCCTGCCTTGTGGTGCTGCTTTTTAACACCAGATCGGTCCGCAATAAGACCGCACTCATTCATGATTTAATCGTGGATGAGAAGGCTGGGTTTATACTGAGAAGCTACTGTCCCCAGGGACAGAAGTGAGAGCTACCCATAGACATCAATACAAAAATTATTTTTAATGTAGCTGGAATTGCACACAAATGCAGCTACCCCACCTGCCAGGAAAAAAAATGGAGAGAGAAAAATCTGGCTGGAATCTTGAACAGAAGCACTCCACATTGCAACATATAGTTCCACTTATCCAATTCGAGTAATCCTATGCTTGTGTGTAATGTTGCCAAAACAGCGCCACCCATTCAGAAGAGGGAGGTATTATCAGCAGATTTGGGGTAAACCCAAGGTTTGTAGGGGTATGAAAAATCTTAAGAAAAAATCCCTAAGGGGGTTACCAAAAAGTAGCCCATGACAGCTTAGTGGCATGGCATGTTTACAGACTGAGACAAAACAAAAAAACAACAACAAAAAACAACAACTGGGTGGAATGAGTAATGGAAGGGGGTGGCTGGAAAATGAGGATGGAGGGAGAGAGACAATGACCCAGCTTGCATCATCACCACATGGTTAACAAGCCACAGTTAACCCTGCTGCACAGGCCAGTTGCATGCCATGTCATCTGAACCGGGGTGGCAGGGCTTGTTTGAGGGGGCAGCAGCCCTTGGATAATCCACGGGCTGTTGTTGTGTTGTTTGAGGATTGCTGCCCCTCCAAACAAGCCATGCCACTCAAGTTCAGATGACACGGCAAGCTGCGCCAGTGAGGGAATTTAGGGAAATCTGGCTGGCATGCAATGGGGGGGGGGGGGATAAGCTACCATGGCTTGTTAGCCACGCTGTCCAGGAATAAAAAGTGTAGATTGAACCATATCATTATTTGGATAAGTTATTTTCTGGTTCACACAGAGAAGCTATTTTTAAATGTGCCTAGGGATGGAAATGAGAGCTGCCCATAGAAACCAATAGAAGAATCCAAGATGTTAATGAGGCTACTAGGATTAAGCACAAGCATGCTCACCCCACCAAACCCCTCCAAAATGGAGAGAAAACCCAACCCAGTGAGGACTGATCTTTAGTTGCCATGGAACACTCACTGCCTGCTGGATGGGGGAAAGGGAACCCAGGAGGTGGAGGTGTTGGAATGGAGCAGCTGCCTGGAACCTGAGCAGAAGCACTCCAAAGGGCAACATTTTGTATAAGGTCCTACTTGTCATTATCCTAATAGTGAACTCTAGACCAGATGTAATCACCTGTCATTGATTCTGCTTGATTACAGTTTGCAAGGAAGAAAGACTACAAAGCTGTTTAAATCTGTTTTTCCTGGGGGAAGTGCAAGCACAGTCCCCCACCACCCACATTTGGGGAAATCGCAGGAGTCATCACACCCAGAGTGCAATGATGAGCCTCACCCTGGGAAAACCTCCTTCATGATCAAGGTGTCTCTGCTGCCAGGTAAGCATGCTTTTCCTTGCGCCCATCGCCAGACCCAGCCTCTCCCTCCGCACTCCAGGACACAGTGAACACCGGCACCCAACGTTTTCTCCCCACCCATGCTTGGAGACAGCCAGACACCCTCAGCAGACCCCTGGGTGAGGCTCGCGGGTGCTCCGACACCTCCGAACCTGAGGAACGCCCTGCAATGCAATGTGGCTGCAAAGAAGAGAAATGCTATTTTGGGCTGCATTAATAGAAGTATAGCTTCCAAATTGCGTGAAGTGATAATTCCCCTTTACTCAGCACTGGTTAGGCCTCATCTTGAGTACTGCGTCTAGTTCTGGGCACCACACTTTAAGAAGGACGTAGACAGACTGGAGAGGGTTCAGAGGAGGGCAACAAGGATGATAAAGGGACTGGAAACAAGGCCCTATGAGCAGAGACTGAAAGAACTGGGCATGTTTAGCCTTCAGAAGAGGAGACTGAGGGGAGATAGGATAGCACTCTTCCAGTACTTGAAGGGTTGTCACACAGAGGAGGGCCAGGATCTCTTCTCGATCATCCTAGTTTGCAGGACACGGAATAATGGGCTCAAGTTACAGGAACCCAGATTTTACTAAACATCAGGAAAAATTTCCTGACTGTTAGAGCAGTATGCCAATGGAACCTCTCCCACTCCGGAGGCATTCAAGGTGCAGCTGGATAGCCATCTGTCAGGGATGTTTTGACTTGGATTCCTGCATTGAGCAGGGGGTTGGACTCCATGGCATTATTATAGGCCCCTTCCAACTCTACTTTTCTGTTATTCCTCCTCCCCCCACAATGCCCTGCGGTGCCTCCTTATCTGCATATAGGAGCCAGTCCGCCTCCGTCTCCTCCTTTCCTCCTGCTCTGTCTGCTCTCCTTTGCAAGGCGCACTCTTGGGGAATGAGGCGCTATGATGAATGATGAACCGTAATGATGAACCACTGCCTGGGCTCCAGTGGAAACTCGACCTCCATAGCCACAGTGGTAGAAAAACAGATTTTATGTGATTTATTTATATCCTGATCCTGGGCAAACTTACGTGGGATCTCAAACATCCTCGCAAAATACAACTGAGGTAAGCCTATCGAACATCGTGGGACATTTCTGAGCAAACATGCAAAAGATTCTGCAGCATGGCAACTTGGTAGTTTAAATATGTTCTTTTTTTAAAAAAAGTTATGCATTTAATAAGATAACTTTTAAAAAAATTCTGTGGAGGAAGGGGGGGCTGGCTGGCCCGCCACACCCCCACCCTTTCCTACTCCAAAGGAACCAAGACCCCCAGAGATCTCAAGGTACCAGATTGCCAGCCTCAGCTGTCTGCAACCCTACTTGAATCTCTGTTCAGGGACTCGCCTTCAATTCTGTAACCTGGATTTAGATACTGAACTCACAGAGTACTACAAAACCCATGTGGGGTAAAACCACAACAAGGTTTATTCTGGTAGCATTTTACAACAAGATTAGGGAAATGAGAGAAGCACACAAAATAAAGAGAGAGACATGTTAGTACACAGTAAAGCTGCAAAACAATAAAACCTGATTCCTAAAAATCTCTCAGGCACACACCTGTTACCTGAGGGTGTTCTCTTCAAGGGTTAAATCCAGCACAGCCTCACTGCCCGAGGGAGATTACCACACCTACCCGAAGGTCCGAGATGGGTAAAACTCCCACAAGGCTTGCCTTTACTAGAGCCCTCAATCCAGCTAATTTCACCAGGAGCTGCCTGGGGTCCTTGGCTTACCGCCATTACCACAGCCGGGTAAAACAAAGACCAAAACCCACGCTTTGGGAAATATACCTTTCCCCCCCTCCCCTCCTCCTTGTAACTCTGCTGCCTCTCAGCCAATTAGATTGAACTTCACCTGGCCAGTCAGGATGAGGGAGGCTCATGAGTCATGCCTCATGGCTTGAACTATTTACATATGAAAGCCCTATCCGAGGCTTTCGTTTCCTCCCAGCCCCCTCAACTGGCCCCACTTGGCTTACACATGAGGAGGCGTGTGTGTGTGTGTGTGCGCGCGCGCGCGCATGCATGCAGGAACCCCCAAGGGCCCCTTTCTCCACATGCTAACTATGCACACCCCACCCCAGCCGGTTCACACATGAGGGGTGTGTGTGTGTGTGTGTGTGTGTGTGTGTGTGAGAGAGAGAGAACCCCCCCAAAGGCTCTTTTCTTCACAAATTCATATACACATTTTAAACATTAGTTATAAATGAATTTGGATACATTTTTGATATAATTTGTTCTAGATTTGTAGTAAAGATGTTTTTTGTTTCTTGGGTGCTGGGGCATTATGAACTGAAATACTACTGATCATAAAGCAATAGCAAACATTTTCTTCATTGGTCATAGATATGATCCTGGGAAAGTAAACAATGCACTGGTGAAAACCAGAGACTCTGGTTGTAGATTTATGGGAATTGATACTAGAAGTAGTAAAACATTAAAAGTGTCTGGTTGGTTGGTTCTGTTATGGTGCTATTCCCTTAATACTGGTAGTATGTGAAAATCTTTGATGATCCTAGTAGCCTCTTCTTGTGTACCTCATTAGTAAGTATAAGGATAAGGATTGTCCTGAGCATTGATGGTCCAGAGTCCAGACACTCAGTAGCCTTTAGCATTTCTCAGCATGGAGATGTAATGATGGAAATAGCTACTCCGGTTGAATGTCAACCTGTAATGCAATGTTTAAAGCAGGGGTGGGGTACCTGTGGCCCTCCAGATGTTGGACTACAACTCCCATAATCCCTGCCTGTTGGCAGTGCTGGCTGAGGCTAGTGGGAGTTGGAGTCCAACAACTTCTGTTCCCTGCCCAGCCTGGCCTTGAAGACACAGTGCCTGTATATGGAGCAATTATGGCAACCAGAATTATACATGGTTGCTTATGGCTAGTGTGGTGCTTGTTCCTTTCTATGTGATGTAGTCTGACAGAAGGTTAAAAAGGGGGGGGGGCAGTGCCAAAAATGGCCAGAGAGGCAAACTCCAAACTTGTGCCTGCTGGTTGAAATACATGACCTAAAGTATTTCAACAAAATGACAGTCTTAGTGCTTTTTAAACTCTCATCAAAAATGGTTGTGTGTATATGAAGTTAGAGCATACATGGGAAAGTGCCTGCACTCTAAAAGGCTTGTCACCTTCTTTTCTGAGAGAGGCCCTTGTGCCTGAAATAGCTGGTGGTGGTGGTGGGTCAAACAGGTGCTGCTTTCCCAATTATAGCTGCTCCATGACACCAAATGTGGCACAGTGCAGTCCTCAACATGCTATGGAGATTTGCTAGAGTTGCAGGTAAGAATTAGTTGTGGAAAAAACCCCACCTGTTTTCACCAAGTTTCATGTTTCTATCTTTTAAAATAAAGAAGTGAAAGACGTCCGCCCCCCCCCAATACAAGTCTATGGAAAAAACTAGACGGAATCGATTCCGTTACCATAATTGATTCCGTGTAATCGTTATCGGATTGGGGTAGATACAGATCGGACGGAATCGTAATTGGCCCCGATCCCGCTTACACAGATCAGAATTGGAATCAGATCGGAGGGGCTGTGCACAGCCCTAGTGAACTCATGTTGAGTGCCTATCATTTTGGAAGTGAAACAGGGCTACACAAAAATAAAATAGTGGTGTCTACTTGGAGGACTCCCTATGTATGCAGAAATATAAAAGTTTGTCACTTAGAAGAAGAAAAAGTTTTTTAAAACATGAAAAATTCCCTGACAAGAACATATGTACTCATAGTATGCTCATGGCAGTTGAGCTGGGAGAGGGGGTAAAAAGAAACCAGGCATCAGGGAGACTATGTGACTGGGTTCACATGATATGACAACCCATCATGGGTTGCTACCCACAATGGGTTGTCATGTCGTGTGAACCCGGACTGATTTTCCCAGGGTGGCTTGTTCGTAGGTGAGAAGATGTCAACTCAGCAGGGAGGGTTTTTAAGTTGACTGCCCAATAAAGGGTTAAGATAGACTGTTATAGTCTAGTTAAAGGGGAAAGGCAGAAACCAAGCTTCTCTGAGAAGCCAGGGGGCAGGGTTCAGTGGAGCAAACCACTTAGTGGTTTCAGGGGAGGGAATGCTGGATGTTGCCTAGTAACAAGTTAGAAATTCCATTCTCCCTCTCTCTTGACAGATTTATTTATTTATTTATTATATTTATATCCCACCTTTTTTCCTGCAAGGAACCCAAGGTGGCTTACATAATCCTCCTCCTCCGCTCCATTTTATCCTCACAACAACCCTGTGAGGTAGGTTAGGCTGAGAGTCAGTGACTGGCCCAAAGTCACCCAGTGAGCTTCATGGCCGAGTGGGGACTAGAACCTGGATCTCTCGACTCCCAGTCCAACACTCTAACCACTATACCACACTGGTTCTCAGATAGACTAGCCCTACAGTTAACAGACTTAACTGATGCTTGCTAGGGTTTAGCAAAGGGACTTGACCTGTGTTTTCCTTTCCTCACAGAATAAGTAACATTTAAGAAACTGCATTTACAAAGTCTGAAACATCAATCTTAGCGTACCTGAGAAATCATATGTTACTCTCCTGTTATTTACTTTAAAAGCATCCGCTTAGAAATATGTTTGTGTGTGCATGTGCTTGTTTGGGTGAAGTCTGCTGCTGCTATTGTGCTCTGCCAACTGCCATCAGTCCTGTCGTGTGAACCCGGACTGATTTCCCCAGGGTGGCTTCTGTCATAGGCAAAAAGCCACCCCAACAACCCATGGGTTGTTGTAGAGGTTGTTGTGTTGTCCAAACCCATCTGTACCTGTATACTTTCCTGCCAAAAAATGGCATTTTAACCCTTTCTAAATCCTACTTATTGCCAGGGTGGGTTAGCGTGACATGTTGCACCCTGTGAATCTTTCAGTTAAATCAATGGTTAAGAGCAGATGAGATATGGAATGTTAGGAGGTGGATGTCAGTTGAAAACACCACCCACCACCTGGAACAGGAAAGGGGGGGAATTGGCCTGTTCAAACCTCTGACAGATTAGAGTCCGGCAATCCTGGAAGAGAGGGATTCGGGGGGGGGGGGGGATGAGTGCCATGAGGTGAAAAAAACTCCTCCCTTATAATATACCGGGTTGGTTCAGCCTCCAGAACTGCGTTTCATCACCTGCTATAAAATGCTCTGGTTTGGGGCTGCCAAGCCAACCCTCTAATGCAGGGCTCTCCAACCTTGGGTCCCCAGATGTTGTTGGCCTACAGCTCCCAGCATACCCTGCCAGCATGGCTAATGGCAAGGGATTCTGGGAGCTGTAGTCCAGCAACATCTGGGGACCCAAGGTTGGAGAGCCCTGCTCTAGTGCAAAGTATTATTAGTAGTAGCAGTAGTTGTCGTCATCGTCATCATCATAGTATTAGTATTAGTATTTGTGGAGAGAAAGCCAGCCTGAATATGCCACCCACCCACCCCACCCCACATCAGACATTAAAGCTTCTGCCTAGGGCAGAAGCAGCCCATTGCTGAGCAGTCATTTACATCAGCCTTCATTTACATTCACCTCAATAGGATTAATCTACATACCCCCCAGTAGTCCCCCCCCTGGCAGCCACAATGAGCTGCGAAGCACCCTCAAGCACCAAGAGGGGCCCCAAGATGCCTGGCAGTCTCAAAGAGCTGCCAAGTACTGCTAAGCACCCAGGGGGCACCAAAGAACCAGCAAGAACCGGTTCTCCCTGTTAGCAAGAAGGGAGGGGGAGCAAGGGGGGAGCAAGGGAGGAGGTAAAAAGGGGCACCACGCCCGAAAAGGTTGTTGAACACTGGGTGCAGGACTGCATGGACCTTTCCCATTTCGGTCGGGAATCAACCCCGGGTAACGCGCCCAGTAACAGCTAGTAAGCGGCGAGGCTTCTAGGCACTCGCTTTCCAGGAAACGAGGTCATTTCAGGTCACTGTATATTGCGCTCTGTCTTTGCTAACCTAGCTCAGATGTGTATTGAGGTTTGCATGCCTCATTTAACTTTATGGACTCTGCTGTGTTGATGGTTGAGTTCTTATCTGTTTGTTTTGATACGCCTCATTAAACTTACTACTCATAAGTCCAATCTAGTAAATTTCACTTCCATTCAGGTCAGAATCTTAGTGGTTGTCTTTTAAGTATACCAGAGTCGAGAACCGCTTGGAGAGGGTTTTCACAGCTCTGGTTAACCCGTTAACTTGACCGGTGGCGGTCCTTTACAGTATTAGTGTGGAGAAAAGAGCCTTTGGGGGTTCCCACACGCGCACACACACACACACACACACACACACCTCATGTGTGAACCGGCTAGAGGCTGGGTGGGGTGGGGTGTGCATAGTTCCTCTAGAATGGATGGCGCCTGGAAGTCCGGAAAAGCCAGGCTAAAAGCTTTCAAGTGCAAATGTCATGAGTTCCCCTCCCTGCCTGGCCAGGTGAAGTGCATCATGATTGGCTGAAGGCAGCAGAGCTACAGGAAGGAGGGGGGGAGGGGGAAAAGGTATATTCCCAAAGTGTAGCCTTTGTGTCTTTGTCTTTGGTCATCGCGTGGCTGCCGGCTGTTGGAGCAATGGCGGCGCGCCAAGGAGAGGCCCAAGCCTTCGGGGGGCCTCAGGATCCGACCCCAGGTAGCTCCTGGTGAAATTAGCTGAATGAGGGCTCTGGTAAAGGCAAGCCTTGTGGGAGGCTACCCATCTCGGACCTTCGGGTAGGTGTGGTAATCTCCATAGGGCAGCAAGGCTGTGCTGGATCTAACCCTGGAAGAGAACTGACCCTCAGGTAACAGAGTTGTGTGCCTGAGAGATATTAAGAATCAGGTTTTGTTATTTTGCAGCTTTACTGTGTACCAAAGTGTCTCTCTCTAATTTTGTGTGCTTCTCTCATTTCCCATCTTTTGTTGTAAAATGCTACCTGAATAAACCACCTTTCTTGGTTTTACCCCACATGGGTTTTGTAGTCGCTCTGCTTGGTTCAGTAACTAAATCTAGGTTACAGTCAGAAAGGCAAGTCCCTGAACAGAGATTCAAGTAGGATTGCAGACAGCTGAGGCTGGCAATCTGGTATCTTGAGATCTCTGGGGGTCTTGGTTCCTTTTGGGTAGGAAAGGGTGGGGGTGTGGTGGGTCAGCCAGCCCCCCCTTCCTCCACAATTAGTATTAGTATTTGTATACCACTCCACATCAAGCAGATTCTGGAGCGGTGAACAATAGAAAGACAAAGACAGATAAAAGAAACAAAAACAATACATTGAAAAGAAACTAAAATTACACTGGTGGTTGAAGAGCAGAGAAGGCTTCCCGGAACAAGGAGGTCTTCAGCAGGCGCCGAAAGCAGCACAATGTCGGAGCCTGCCTGACCTCCAGAGGCAGGGAGTTCCACAGAAATGGAACCGCCACACCGAAGGCTCTTCTCCTGGTGGACTCCAGTCGGGCCAAAGGTCCATGAGGAACCACCAGGAGCATGCCATCCAATGACCTCAGCGACTGGGCAGATTGGTATGGGAGCAGGCGCTCTCTCAGGTAACCTGGTCCCAAGTAGTTTCAGGCTTTGTACACAAGTACCAGAACCTTAAACCTGGCCTGGTAGCGAATAGGTAGCCAGTGCAGTTCCTTCAGCAAAGGAGTTGCATGCTGAAAAGGGGCAGCTCCCGACAATAGCCGAGCTGCTGCATGCTGCACTAGCTCCAGCTTCTGGAGCAGCCTTAAGGGCAGCCCCACATAGAGCGCATTGCAGTAATCCAGACTTGAGGTTACCAGGGCCGGTGCTACCATTAGGCCAACTAGGCAGCTGCCTAGGGCGCAGGGCTAAAGGGGGCGCCAGAAACACCTTGGGGGGGAAAATACAGCGCTCAAGTGGGAAGGGGGGGCGCTAAATATCTGATCTTGCCTAGGGCACCAAACTGCCTTGCACCGGTCCTGGAGGTTACTAGCACCTGTATCACTGTGACCAAGCTATCCCTGTCCAGAAGAGGCCGTAGCTGGCAAACCAATCGAATATGGTAAAAGGCCTGTGGCTCACGCTCAGCTCGTCTGAGTGTGGAAAGCTAAGCAGGGTCAGGCCTGGTTATTACTTGGATGGGAGACCCCCCCCCCCTAGTTTCCTGCATTGAGCAGGGGGTTGGACTTGATGGCCTTGTAGGCCCCGTCCAACTCTATGATCTATGAATCTAAAGGCACTCCAAGCCACCGCAGTCACTTGGGACTCCAGCGACAATGATGGATCTAGGAGTACCCCCAGACTACGAACCTGATCTTTCAAAGGGAGTGCAACCTCAGGAACCACTCACCCAGAGGGCTCCTGTCTTGCCAGGATTCAGCCTCAGTTTATTGGCCCTCATCCAGCCCACCACTGAGTTCAGGCACTGATCCAGGCCTTGCACAGCCTGATTCAGTTGTCACAGGGAGATAGAGCTGTGTGTCATCAGCGTACTGATGGCACTTGGCTCCAAATCCCCTAATGCCCGCTCCCCAGCGGCTTCATATAGATGTTAAGCAACACTGGGGACAAGATGGTACCCTACGGAACCCCATGTAGCATAGCAGGGGAAGGCTGGAGGAGGGGGAAGGAGAGGAAAAGGTTGGGAAGGTAGAAAGCAGTTAAGCCATGGAATGTGGAAGGTGTGCGTTTAAAAAAGGAAAATGGAGAGGGAGGGGATTGGCCAGCTTGAGGCCCTAACAATGTATAGTATCCTGGAGATAAACATAAGGGTAGGGGGAATGTGCACGGATTAAAAATCTCTGCTCCCCATGCTATAGTCCGTCCACCCCACCCCACCCCACCCCACCCCACAGTATAGAGTAAGAAAGTGCTCAGAATCAGGACTGGCAGCCAGCACTATGGAGCACAGTGGGAAAGAAAAAAGAAAGGTCCTCTGACTGTGAGCCCTGAACAGCAGCAATCCTATTCCAGTCTGGTGGTATATGCTGCAACATTTTGTTGCAGGACCTCTTTCTAATTACCGGTATTTTCTTTCTAATTATGACCTAAATACAGGAGGAGGCTTATTCCACGGCTAAACCCTGACTCCAGAGCAAAACAATGAGCAGAAAGAATGGGTCACAAGACTGAAGAGCTGCCCCATACTTCCCCAGTCTATGTGACACAGACGTGAACCCTGTCTCTGGGATTTCATTTCAGATCTGTTGTGTTTTGCTTGGATCAGGGCTTTTTTTTTTTTTACTTTTTCAGTAAACAGGCATACGACATTCTCTAATCTCTCTATTAACAAACAGATTAAAGAGCAGTGGGGAGAAGCACTACTTTTCTCTATGTGTCAGCTGAAAAATCAATTTGGTTTTTAATTTTAATAGGCTTTTGGATTTCAGCAGTCATAATCCAGCCAGGCCTACCCCATTCTCTGCCTCCCCCAAACCGCTCATCCCTACTTGACCTTCATAAATGAAGCCTTTTCTCCTTCATCCCTTGAAGGGGGGGGGTGATTTCCCCACATCTGTCCTCAACATTGAGGAAGGAACATCCACCCCACCCCCTCTCACTACCCTTTCCCTCTTTTCCCGAAAGAACAGCTTCGGAAAGGGGAGAATATGCAGTCAGGTGATGAAGGATGCCTCATGCTTTGGTACCCTCTTGTTGCTGCTTTTGGGGAACGGTGGCTGTCTGGGTGTACATTGCCAGCACCTACAAAGCGGGTCGCCACCTTTCACTTTCTGTCATGGCTCCTATACCTTCAGCAACTCCAAGGCAGGCTGAAATTCAACAAGTGAAGTACTACAGCGAATTTCTCTCTTTCATGTGGCAGGGGCCCAAGCAGCACCCATTCCAACAAGCCTGCAGCTGCTGGTTCCGCTCCATCACCCCACCCCCTCCTGATGTTTAGGTGGAATCTAGGTTCCTGTAACTTGAGCCCATTATTCCGTGTCCTGCAAACTGGGGTGAACGAGAAGAGATCTTTGCCCTCCTCTGTGTGACATCCCTTCAAATACTGGAAGAGTGCGATCATATCTCCCCTCAGTCTCCTCTTCTGAAGGCTAAACATGCCCAGTTCTTTCAGTCTCTCCTCATAGGGCCTTGTTTCCAGTCCCTTTATCATCCTTGTTGCCCTCCTCTGAACCCTCTCCAGTTTGTCTATGTCCTTGTTAAAGTGAGGTGCCCAGAACTGGACGCAGTACTCAAGATGAGGCCTAACCAGTGCTGAGTAAAGGGGAATTATCACTTCCCGCGATTTGGAAGCTATACTTCTATTAATACAGCCCAAAATTGCATTTGCCTTCTTTGCAGCCACGTCACATTGCTGGCTCATATTCAGTTTGTGATCTACCACAATTCCAAGATCCTTCTCACTTGTGGTATTGTTGAGCCAAGTGTCCCCCATTCTGTAACTCTGTATTTGGTTTCCTTTCCCTAGGTGCAGCACTTGGCATTTATCCCTGTTAAATTTCATTCTGTTGTTTTCGGTCCAGCACTCCAGCCCATCAAGATCGTTTTGAAGTTTGTTTCTGTCTTCCAGAGTATTAGCTATTCCACCCAACTTTGTGTCATCTGCAAATTTGATAAGCATTCCCTGCACCTCCTCATCCAAGTCATTAATAAAAATGTTGAAGAGCACTGGGCCCAGGACCGAGCCCTGTGGTACCCTGCTCGTTACCTCTCCCCAGTTTGAGAAGGAACCATTGATAAGCACTCTTTGAGTCCGATTCTGCAGCCAACTGTGGATCCACCTAATAGTTGTTCCATCTAGCCCACTTTTAGCTAGCTTGCTAATCAGGATATCATGAGGCACTTTGTCGAAAGCTTTGCTGAAGTCACGATATATTATGTCCACAGTATTCCCACAGTCTACAAGGGAGGTTACCTGATCAAAAAATGAGATCAGATTAGTCTGGCAGGATTTGTTCTTGACAAATCCATGCTGGCTTCTAGTAATCACTGCATTGTTTTCAAGGTGCTTGCAGACTGACTTCTTTATAATCTGCTTGAAATACATATGTCTCAGTGGGTGGGTTTGCACATCACGCTAAGCCGCCCTGCGAATGAGCACGGTGGGTTGGTTGTTTGCTGAACAACCCACGGCGTGCCCAACAGATGATCGTGCTCACCATGGGTTGTTCTTCCCCTCCTTCCCCCTCAGTCCTCCAGCCAGCTCCAGCCTGTATCCCAGTGTCCTTTGCAGCAGAACCTGTCTTATCTCCTTCCCCCTCAGTCCTCCAGCCAGCTCCAGCCTGTATCCCAGTGTCCTTTGCAGCAGAACCTGTCTTATCTCCTGCTCCCCACTCTGATCACTACCACTTTTCATTTGCCACCATTTAAAAAAACCTTCAGAGCCTCAAAAAAGCGCAATTGGTGTCATTTCCCCCCCTTGGCCCCTGAAAATTGTCCTTTTAAAAAAGTGTTATTATTTACTATGGCCCATAGAAATATTCATTGGCTACCCATTAGGACTAGGGCCCAATTTAAATTATTGGTTCTTGCCTTCAGGGCTTTGCGCTCTAATGTCCCTCATTACTTAGCATCTAGGCTTTCCTGGTATGTTCCTGGTAGGAATTTAAGATCAGTGCTCCGCGATTGGACTTTCCAGCCCGCCTTTCTTCATGGAGGTGAGGTCAGAGCTGCTCCAGCAGCAGCTCCAGCTCCACTACTGGTATGTTGTTGTTTAATCTTTGAAGGGGTTTGTATGTGTGTGGGTGTGTATGCTCTGAGGTTTGTGTGTGTGTGCGCGCGCGCGCGCGCGCGCGTGTGTGTGTGCGTGTCTGTATAGTCTGATCTGGGGTTTGTGTGCATGGTTTGGGGTTTGAGTGTGTATGTGTATGGTCTGGTCTTAGGTTTGTGTGTACGGTCTGGTGTGTGTGTGTGTGTGTGTGTGTGTCTGTCTGTCTAGTCTGGTCTGTGGTTTGTGTGTATGGTCTGGGGTTTGTGTGTGTAGTCTGGGGTTTGAGTGTATATGTGTATGGTCTGGTCTTAGGTTTGTGTACATGGTCTGGGGTTTGTGTGTGTGTGTGTGTGTATGTATGGTCTGGTCCGGGGTTTGTGTGTGACTGTGTTCCAAAGGCTGATTTTCTGTGTGGCTCTGAGAATATTGTGTCTTATTTTAATTATTATTGTGAAGGATCAGCAACCGGATCCTTTGCGTGAGTTCGGCAATTCTAGGGTTAACCGGCAGCGCAATACCGCTCGTATCGGCTCTCAGTACAATCGGAAAGACCACACGCCTTTGTATGCCCAAATAAGGCTCTTTATTTGTTTATACAATGATTAGGTCGGAACTACCAGTCTTCTAAGAATACGTTTACAGTCAACAAAACCTTAGTTGACTCGCGTCTTACCCAATGAGCGGGCTCCGCGGCTAGCAGGTTACATTCAGGTCACTCTACTTACATCAAAGACAATACTCTAGTCAGTTTCAGCCCAGCTCTCGATCGGCGCTTCCTAGCGGAGAACGGAGTGCCTGGGCGGCTGTTGCTTAGGAGGATCTGGCCCCGTGGTTCCCAACAACCCGAACCGGGACGGGAGAGGGGTTTTCTACCCCGGATTCCCCGCTCTCCCCCCGCCCCCTAGGTCAGGTGGGGGCTTATGCCTGCCCCTTGTGCAGATAGGCTTATTCCTGCCCGGGAAGAAGGTGACGTAGGGAAACCTTTGCAGCTCTTCGAGGCTGCCCTTTGTGCTGATGGTCCTTGATGGCCCTTCCTGGACGGTTGTGGATCTCTGCCGAGGTCTTCCTTTGTTGGGGCTGATGGCTTGTCTGGCTACTCCCTGGTGACCTCATCCCTCCTCCCCTGGCCCCCTCCTTTGGGGAAAGATGTGTGTGCGTGTGTGTACTGAATTTTGGGCTTTCTGCACAATTATCATTATCACTGTTATTATCATGATCATTGTTATTATGGTTTGGTGTGTGTGTGAATGGGTGTGTGTGCCTGTGAGTGTGTGAAAGGGGGTCTGTGTGTTTTGCAAAGGGTTCCTGCTGGCTTCTCAGGGGATATACTCATCACCATTACTATTACATGCAAAGGGATGCCCATATTTCTCCTGAGCAATCCAGTCCTTACTTCTTACGAGAGATGCATAATCTGGAATTTTGTACTGGGCTGCTTTTGAGTAGGCCTGCACTGGTGGATTCTTTGTGATGAATATACGAATAAATTGATTTTGGATGATTTTGGATACCGGTACTTGTTCCTGTGTTCTAAAGGCTGCTTTTCTGTATGGCTCTGAGAATATCATGTCTTATTTTAAGTATTATCATTATCATGATTATTATGGCTGTGTGGATTCTCCCCTCATCTTAGAGTCACTTGATTCTCTGTGGAATGGGAGTTGTTGCTGGAACAGGAGAATGTGAGTCTAAAGGGGTTCTTTTGTCTGGCTGTGTGATTTCCCTAGCCCACCCCACCCCTTTGCATGTTTGTGCCTTAGTTTTTTCTCCTCCTGTGATATGGGTTGCTTACCGTTGGGGATTCAAAGACTGCTCCCTCTCTCATGACCCCTTGGCTCTGCCTCTGCTGACCTGCCCTCTGCCCCACCACTCAGATTGGCCACCTGCCTCCACCTTTTCAACACTTCCCTGAGTCTCCAGCTACTCTAGAAAGGGGAGAGATTAACTTCCCCCGCTGTTTGGAACACATACTGCTGCGGCTACTATGTTTCTCTGACATTTCTAAAACAGAAATATACGAAATATAATGGCTGGGAAGCAAATGGAGGGGAAATTTGCGCACCTGCAGTAGCTGCTCCGAAAAGTGGGGGAAGTTAATATCTCCCCTTTCTGGAGTAGCTGTAGACTTGGGGAAGTGCTGAAAAGGTGAAGAGCACTGATTGAGAGGATTACATTGCCAAGGGGGTGTTAATGTCCCCACCCAGGGCCAGTGCAAGGCAGTTTGGTGCAGTTTGGTGCACTAGGCAAGATCAGATATTTAGCGCCCCCCCTTCCCACTTGAGCCCTCCCTCCCTATTTCTGGTGCCCCCTTTAGCCCTGCGCCCTAGGCAGCTGCCTAGTTCGCCTAATGGTAGCACCGGCCATGACCCCACCCCTTTTGGTGTACCTTCTTTCTCACTTTTTAGCGCTTTACCGGTGATTTCTATTGACTGCTAGACAAATGTCGGTTGGCAACTAGGTGCAAAGTAGCCTATATGCGAATTAGCCTAAAAATGTGCAATTTTCAGGGGCCAAAAATAACACACACACCGACCCCAATTGCTCTTTTTTGAGGCTCTGAAAGAAAAAAAAAGCCAAGGAATGAATGGTAGTCCTTCAGAAGTGCTGTTTCGGCATCGGTGGAAGGGCAGTCACTGGCGAGATTGTGCAAGTGAGCAGCTGCATGGGTTTTTGCTGCTCTTGCTGAGCAGCTCCATAACTGTTTCTACCAACCCATGCTAAAATTGCCCTGCTGGGTTTGGATGACACATGACACAACAACCCTAGAACAAGCCATGAGTTCTCAGGGCAGCTTATTTGTGAAAAATAAGCCACCCTGCAGAAACCGTGCCAGGCTCGGACGGCATGACAAACCACCATGGCTGCCCCAACATCTTTAATGGAGGAGAGTTGAATTCTGTTGAAATAGATGGGTGGTTGTCAGCATATTGTGCACAGTTCTCTGGGTTGCTAAAAGTTATTAGTGTGTCAACAGTTTTTAGTACCTCTATTTTTTCCCTAAATTTAAACAATGTAAGGGAAGTACCGTACATGCTATTGCATTCCAGTAAAAATGATTACATAATATAACATTTAAATCACATTAAGTGTGCTTTAATTTCCCCCCTCAAATATTTGTTGTTGTTGTTGTTGTTATTATTATTATTATTATTATTATTATTATTATTTCCATTTCTATACCGCCCAATAGCCGAAGCTCTCTGGGCGGTTTACAACAATTATAAAATTAAATAATAAAATACAATTATACAATACAACTGCAATTTTACAATAAAATAAGTCAAATACTTGTATATTGAGTATACATATATATAATATATATATTGAGTATATATTGAGTATATATTGAGCCAGTGTGGCATAGTGGTGAGAGTGTTGGACTGGGACTCGGGAGATCCGGGTTCTAGTCCCCGCTTGGCCATGAAACTCACTGGGTGACTTTGGGCCAGTCACTGACTCTCAGCCTAACCTACCTCACAGGGTTGTTGTGAGGACATGCCCAGCCAGCACCCCCTTCCAAGCTCAGGCATCGCACATTATTTTCTTATAATTCCCTCCAACTTCTACGCGTCCACATGGCGCATCCAGCTCACACTAGTTCAAGTTTGCCAGCATCTGAGTAGGGCAACATCTCTTAGGTATGGGTCACTGACCCACAGGCCGCACTGACTCCGGCATCCCTCATATACTTTACACGGCTTCAAAGGAACAAGGGTCTTACTCCTGCCAGCTTCAGGGTTTCAGCATGCGATGGAACCACATTCCCTGACTTGGAAGCACGGGCCCTTAATTTCCCAATGGGAGGGTGCTTGTTGTGGTAACTCTGTGGAAAGGAAAAACTCCAGACATGCCCAGAGACACTACCTATTACATCATATTGACCTGGGCTAAGACCTACTACTCAAGA
Source organism: Shinisaurus crocodilurus (assembly GCA_021292165.1). Classification (NCBI taxonomy): domain Eukaryota; kingdom Metazoa; phylum Chordata; class Lepidosauria; order Squamata; family Shinisauridae; genus Shinisaurus; species Shinisaurus crocodilurus. Next base: position 100,569,482 of record CM037880.1, read on the forward strand.
CAGAATTTGGACCTGAGTTTTGTTCAAATTAAGTCCTAGGACAGAGAGGGCCAGTGGCAGGAGTGGGGAGATAGGTCTGCCTGGGGGATCTAGTTGTACTGGATCTCAAAGCTTAACTGTACCCCCCTCCATAAAATAACCATAAGGTTTTTCTTTTCTTTTCTTTGTTTATTTTATTTATTTATTACATTTATACCCTGCCGTTTTTCCTACAAGGAACTCAAGGCGGCTTACATAATCCTCCTCCTCCTCTCCACCTTATCCTCACAACAACCCTGTGAGGTAGGTTAGGCTGAGAGGCAGTGACTGGCCCAAAGTCACCCAGTGAGTTTCATGGCCGAGCGGGGACTAGAACCCGGATCTCCCGAGTCCCAGTCCAACACTCTCACCACTGCACCACACTGGCTCTTTTCTTTTCTTTCTTTTTTCTTTTCTTTTCTTTTCTTTTTTCTAATAGACATTAAAATATGTGTAACACAACAATGCTAAAATCTAGTATTATCTCTGTAATATACTTGCAGAAACTCCTGCATTAATTTCTAATGCATTCCTAATGCATTTAGGAATCAAAACCTTTTCTGTAATAATGGAAATGTTAGTAATTGCATGTGTGGATAAATATTTTTTTTCTATATAGAAATCAATTCAATTAATCACAATAGGGGTCGGGGGACCCCTATCAGGATTATCAAGTTCCAGATTTCCCCCAGACCCTGTGTGATTCCCATGTTTTTTTTTGCTTGGAAACATGATTCGGCTGGATGCCTTTCATCCCCCCCCCCTCCTCCTCCTCCTCATGTTCCAGGGCAGTGGATGACCCAGCTATTGATGGAGGGCTCCAGGGCTGGGGGCTGTAGTCATCCTCCTGCCTCGTTGGGGGTGAAAACGACAACAGCATCCAGAAACAGAATCAATTCTGTGCAGCTTTCACTGCTTTAGCTGATAATAAGGCAGAAGCCCCTAAACTCCTGCAAGGCTTAATCTGCTGGTTGATTGCAAACCAGCCACACATCTGTCAGAGCAGGCAGAGCCTGTCTGATTTCTCAGATACTGCCAACACTCAGGCCAACAAAGCCCCCATTTCCCTGCTACCTTCCCTGCTTTTATTATAGGCCCTGTGTGCTCCTGTTCATTTTAATTAAGGAAGCTGGTGCAGGAGAACTTCCCAGTGGATTGTGCCTGCAACCGTTTGGATTTTCTGCCTCAAACACCAACAGCTCTGCTGTCGCCCATTTCTCCCACCTTATTCCCACAGGTGAATAGCAAGACCAACTAATTCTTTTTTTTTTTTAAATAACAAAAATATTTGTGCAAATTCCTTGAACTTAAAGAAAAGGGGGGGAGGGGTTGGCGAACCAGTGACAGCCCCTCCAGTGTGCTGCTTATGTGTGTCCAGATGTGTTTGAGTAAAGGCTTAGGGGTCTCTCCGAGAGGAGTGTATGAGTAAAGTATCTGAAAGAGGTTAGGCCTAGAATAAATGGATCCAGACGACTCAGAGGGATCTTGAGGAAATGGTCAAATGGTTTGCTGTTGTGCTTACCATCTTCTCATACCCTCCAACATTTCACAGATGAAAATAGGGACACACATGTGAATTTGTAAGAGGTATGGGGTTAAGCAACATGAAGGTGTGATCAGGAGGGCGTGGCCAGGCAACATGAGGGCGTGGCCAAGGGTATGGCCAAAGGGCATGGTCAGGTACAAAAGTTATTAGAGGAAACACACAAAATCTTATATATTATAATTATTACATTATTTTATACATTATTTTATAATATTTTATTAGTGGCTTTTGTAAAAAAACTTTTTACTTTACTTAAACCTTTGTTGATATCTGGTGTTTTTCATTGGGGAGGGGTGTCAGTGCTTGCAGGGCAATCTCTTTCTTTTTGTTTTAAAATTGTTAGGATTGGTCCTGGCATTTTCAGGGCAGTTGGAGAAGGAGAAGAAAAGGAGATGCAGAGGAGGGGGAGCTTTTGGGTGGGTGGGTGAATACAAAAAGACACACTGGGGTTTTGAACCCCTTCAGCGTTTTGCCCCAACACCTCTACAGCTCTGGTTTTTAAGCACAAGGAGTAACTCTGAGGGGCTGAACAGCTTTGTTGTTGTTTGTTATTGTGGAAAGGCCCCAGTTTAAAGCACTTTTTGTGTTCTATTGACACAATTTAGATTTAAAGAAACACTTAAACTGGAATAATCTCACAGAATTTAACTAACTTGAATTAAGTTAAAACAAACAGTGCAATCCTGTGCACAGTTACTTGGGAGTAAGTACAAATTTCTTCAATGGGTCTTACTTATTTACCAGGGGGCCTAGTCAGAGGCAGCAGGTAGAGCGCACACACCCTCTCGGGTCTGTTCCCTTCCTGCTTAAAGGGTCCATGGGCAAAATCGCAGCTAAGGTACTAAATAGCTTGCGGGAGGAGGCAGGGAAATTCATGGCTCTGCATAACAAATCGGGAATCTGCATAACAAAGTAGGAAGCCCGTGATGGCTTAAGTGTTTGTGGAGGGTATGTCTTCTAATCTGTACCCTTCAATATAAAGATGTGCGGTAATCTTTTTATTACTTTGATCATCATATTTTGTGACATACATTAGACTCAGAGATGGATTTCCCCCCCTCCAAATCCAGCTAGAGGGCTTAATGGCTGCACACACAGCTGTACTTGAGTCAGCCATGAGCAAATCAGTGCAATCTTTGACCTACTGTTATGATAGGAGAGTCAAACCAGGATTGGTCCAAAGATTAGATTCCCCTCGAACCAATCCGGCAGGCAGGATGATGTGGGGGGAGGCCCCCACCCCAAGAAACTCCACCCCTCGCTGACACCATCCAGTCTCACCACCAACACTACCCATTTTGCTTTTCTCTGTGCAGAAAGGGGCACAGGGATCCATGCCTTTCTGCACAGAGAAAAGGATTCATCCGTTGCTTGGAGGAGCTGCTCCTGCAAGTGCTGGCCAATTCCTTGGTTTTGCATGCTGCTCATCATCCAGATTGGGACAGTGAACAGTGCATGAATGGACTCGGATAGTGCTCCGAGGAGTGGCCTTGTGTGCCACTCAGTGTCCCAGTTGGGGTGAAGAGTGATGTGAAGTCAAATCCCTGCTGATTGGCAGTAACTGAGGATTCCTCCCCCCCCCCGGGGTGGGGGGTGGGGGAGGGGGCCTCTGTTGGCTGGGTGGGGAACAAGTGCAGGTTAGATTAGGCCCATGGGCCAGAGGTTCTAAACTTAAACACCTCCAGTTTTAAGAAAAGAGTTAAGCCACTTACAAATTGCCTCATTGGTTAAAATGCATGGGAATTGCAAGTTAAGGCCACTGGGCTTAATTTGGGGGGGGGGGGATTGTAAATCATGGGTGGGGAACCTTCCATCCTGGATCAGCCTTCCAGGCCTCTCAGTGCGGAGCTCACTGGCCCTGCGTGGGTTACTGATAATATGTAGTCCATCCTTCTCTGTCCCCCTGCTACAAAGCTGATGGTGGGAACCTTGCATAAGTTGTGAAAGGAGAATGCGTAGATGCAGATGTCTCTTTTTATTGCATATCGAACAAGGGAAAGAGTTACAACCATAATTCTGCTCACTTTGGGTTCTGGCTGCACCCACTGCTTGCATGCAGACCCTGACAGGTTTTAACCAAAGTAATGCAGCCCTTGTCAGGTAAAAAGTTGCTCACCCTGTATAGAGTAAACACGTTCTACAGTTTTATACACTGCACTTGCTGACAACATAGCCTCCATGCACCCACACTTGGTCTTTCAGCCTCAAACAGGCCTGTGGCTTATGCTGGCTCAGCTTGTCTGAGTGTGGAAAGCTAAGCAGGGTCAGGCCTGGTTATTACTTGGATGGGAGACCCCTCCTCTAGTTTCCTGCATTGAGCAGGGGGTTGGATTCGATAGCCTTGTAGGCTCCTTCCAACTCTATCTATGAAATCTATGAAATCTTCTTCTTCTGCAGGTTGCAGGAACACTGAAACTTGGGGTCACTGACTCAGTGCTATATCAATGTTTAATAAGATATATACTTTTGCATTCTAATTCTTCAATTCTGATGTCTTTTGGAAATCTTATTTTATGCTGCAAAGTGTAATTTTGTTCATGTTTCACCAAAATGGAAAACTTGCAGAATTGCTGTGTTCTGCTTGTAAATTAATTATTTCATTTTAAACAAAGCCAACTTGTTGCAAATGCCAGCTCAGTTCTCTGCGTAGTGAGAACTCCAGGGTTGCAAGCGTTACCCAGGCTTTTGGGTTTTTTTTTAATGAGGTCCAGGGATGGGGACTCGGACTCGAAGACTCGACTCGTGAGTTGGACTGAGTCCCCCCTCTGACTCGACTCGGACTCGAGTCCCAATATTTTTAATGGGACTCGAGACTCGACTCTGGACTCGAGACCAAGGACTCTTCAACATCCCTGGGCTGTGCCAGAAGGAGTGGAGAGGAGTGTGATTGCCGGCGAAGAGCGCATGGAAGCGAGGTGTGCCGCTGCTCGGCCACTATGGATGGCTACCAGGAGTGCAGCCCCAACAGTGTGTCAAGATTTATTTTGATTGATGTTTTGCGTACTTGGGAGAGGCAGAAGAAGGACCTGAGATTACTCTGTGTGGCTGCTCTGAGTGTGTTTCTGGTTCCAGCAAGTTCATCACCAGTGGAGCGGGTGTTCAGTGAGGGTGGAATTGTGATGAGATCTCACTGTTCCAGAATGGGGGCCAAACATTTAGAAAAAATCATGTTCCTCAAATGCAACATGGATAAGTTTTAGGAAGTACAGCAAGTTTATTTTTTAAAATCATTATTCTAAAATGCAACCTTTCAGACATTTTGGGTTTGGCTGCCTCTGCCTGCCTGTCTGGGGTTCCCAGCCTCCTCTGCCTGCCTGGTCTCTTCTTGACCAGTTCAACAGTTGAATTGTCCAAGACAAAGGCCTCTGCCTGCCTGCTTTGTGGTTCCCTGCCTTCTCTGCCTGCCTGGTTATTTTGGGTTTTTCTGCCTGGTCTGTTCTTGCCAAAATCAGTTGCAGAGTTTTGAAATAAAAAGGCACACTAGTTGTGCCTAGTATTTATTTAAACCACACATCTGAAGTAGCCTTATTTTGTTGGGAAAAAACCCCCATTGATTTTAATAGGGACTCGTGGAGTCAGCTTTGGGAGTGACTCGTGACTCGTGACTCGTGAGTCACCATTTTGGACCAAGGACTCGGACTCGGACTCGAGACTTGGGTCCAAAGACTCGTGACTCGACTCGTGACTCGAGACCAAGGACTCGTCAACATCCCTGATGAGGTCACTGGAGGCTTACAGCGGTTTTGTGACACGCAAACTGGAAAGGGTTCAGAGGAGGGCAGCAAAGATGATCAGGGGACTGGAAACAAAGCCCTATGAGGAGAGACTGAAAGAACTGGGCATGTTTAGCCTTCAGAAGAGGAGACTGAGGGGAGATATGATAGCACTCTTCCAGTACTTGAAGGGTTGTCAGTCACACAGTGGAGGGCCAGGATCTCTTCTTGACAGGGATGTTGACGAGTCCTTGGTCTCGAGTCACGAGTCGAGTCACGAGTCTTTGGACCCAAGTCTCGAGTCCGAGTCCGAGTCCTTGGTCCAAAATGGTGACTCACGAGTCACGAGTCACGAGTCACTCCCAAAGCTGACTCCACGAGTCCCTATTAAAATCAATGGGGGTTTTTTCCCAACAAAATAAGGCTACTTCAGATGTGTGGTTTAAATAAATACTAGGCACAACTAGTGTGCCTTTTTATTTCAAAACTCTGCAACTGATTTTGGCAAGAACAGACCAGGCAGAAAAACCCAAAATAACCAGGCAGGCAGAGAAGGCAGGGAACCACAAAGCAGGCAGGCAGAGGCCTTTGTCTTGGACAATTCAACTGTTGAACTGGTCAAGAAGAGACCAGGCAGGCAGAGGAGGCTGGGAACCCCAGACAGGCAGGCAGAGGCAGCCAAACCCAAAATGTCTGAAAGGTTGCATTTTAGAATAATGATTTTAAAAAATAAACTTGCTGTACTTCCTAAAACTTATCCATGTTGCATTTGAGGAACATGATTTTTTCTAAATGTTTGGCCCCCATTCTGGAACAGTGAGATCTCATCACAATTCCACCCTCACTGAACACCCGCTCCACTGGTGATGAACTTGCTGGAACCAGAAACACACTCAGAGCAGCCACACAGAGTAATCTCAGGTCCTTCTTCTGCCTCTCCCAAGTACGCAAAACATCAATCAAAATAAATCTTGACACACTGTTGGGGCTGCACTCCTGGTAGCCATCCATAGTGGCCGAGCAGCGGCACACCTCGCTTCCATGCGCTCTTCGCCGGCAATCACACTCCTCTCCACTCCTTCTGGCACAGCCCAGGGATGTTGAAGAGTCCTTGGTCTCGAGTCCAGAGTCGAGTCTCGAGTCCCATTAAAAATATTGGGACTCGAGTCCGAGTCGAGTCAGAGGGGGGACTCAGTCCGACTCACGAGTCGAGTCTTCGAGTCCGAGTCCCCATCCCTGCTTCTTGATCATCCCAGATTTCAGGACACGGAATAATGGGCTCAAGTTACAGGAAGCCAGGTTCCATCCCGACATCAGGAAAAAATTTCCTGACTGCTAGAGCAATACAGACAATGGACCCATCTACCTAGGGAGGTCATGGGCTCTCCCACTCTGGAGGCATTCAAAGTGCAGCTGGAGGGAGGCTTTGACTTGGGTTCCTGCATTGAGCAGGGGGCTGGACTTGATGGCCTTATAGGCCCCTTCCAACTCTACTATTCTGTGATTCTATAAGCATAAGTACAGGAACGGTGCAGGGCTGTTTGGCGCCCTAGGCCAAATTATATTTAGCGCCCCCCCCTCTCGTGCCGTGGGGGGGGGCTCCGGAGCAAAGCAGCCCTGCTCTGGAACCCTCCCCCCGCGCCGCCGCCGCCACCACCACCACCACCACCACCTATCTTCCCCCCCCCCCCATGTTGGATGCTGGCTGCTGCTGCTGCTGGCTGCTGCTGCTGCTGCCGCCGCCTCCTCCTCCTCCGACGCCACGGGACCCCTGCGCTTTTTTTTTTTTGCCGGGGAAACCAGGGCAACAGGGCTGTTTAAGCCCTGTTGCCTCCCGTCAAAACAACGCTGGCGGAGCTCCGGAAATGACACGAAGGTAGGTAGGTGGCTGGCGTGCGCGTGGGCGCGCGAGCGGGGGGGGAGGTGCGGCAGCGGACGGGCGAGCGGGGAGGCGCAGCGGAGGCGGTAGGTGGGGCAGGAGCGCGCCGGCGGCGAGGAAGGAGCGCAGCATTCGCGCCCTCTTCCGCCACGCGCCCTAGGCAGCCGCCTGGGTCTGCCTAGCGGTAGCGCCAGCCCTGCATAAGTAGAGGCGTACAGCATTAACACCCCAACAGATGCTGCTTCCCCATTTGGTTTCTAAGGTGTCTTTAACACGCTAAAGATGCCTTCAGAGGTCCAACTAAGCTTTCTCACTTCCATATCAAACTTGTCTGAGTCTCTCCTGGTGGCAAATGGCTCAAGCTGCTCCTTTTGTCCATGGCCAGGCCCACACTCATCCAGGCAGACAAACCACCCACTAAAAGTACCTCTGTCTTGTCTGGATTGAGTCTGTTTATTGGCCCTCATCCAGTCCATCACTGTGCCCAGGCACTGATTCAGAACAGCCACTGTCTCGCCTGAATTGGATGAAAAGGAGAGCTAGTGCTGGGTGCCATCTGCATATTGATGACAACTCAGCCACACCTCCGGATGACCTCCCCCAGAGGTTTCAAGTAGATGTTGAACGGCATGGGGGATAAAATAGAGCCCCGTGGAACCCCATAGCATAGCTGCCAAGGCACAGAGCAATAATCCCCCAGCACCACCTTCTGGAATCGGCCATCCAAACAGCAGAACCATTGTAGTGCAGTGCCTCCAACTCCCAACCCAGACAACCTATCCAGAAGGATACCATGGTCGATGGTACTGAAAGCCGCTGAGAGGTCCAAGAGAATCAACAGGGTTGCACTCTTTTGGGCAAGCAGGACGGTTTCCATTCCAAAACCAGGCCTGAAGCCCAACTGAAATGGATCTAGATAATCTGTTTCATTCTAGAGTGGCTGGAGTTGACCAGCAACCGCCCACTCAAGCTTCTTGCCCAGGAAGGGGATGTTGGCTACTGGCCTATAGTTGTTATCATCTGGGCCCAGGTTAGGCTTTTTCAGGAGTGGCCTAATTGCCACCTCCTTTAAAGAGGCCAGCATCACTCCTGGACCCAGCCTGATATCCCCTCCCCCATTAGATGTAATAAGCCAGGAAGGGCAAGGGTCAAGCAAACAGGTGGTCAACTGGACTTGGCCAAGCACCTTGTCTGCATCCTCAGGCCTCAACAGCTGAAACTCATCCAATAAAAGTGGACCAGACGGTGCTCTGGACACCTCTACTAATGGAGCTGCATTAATTGGGGTGTCCAATTAATAATGGATCTGTGGAGAGAAAGCCTGAGCACACTGCTGAACCCTGACACGTTGAACCCTGCCTGACACGTTTTCCCCCTTTTTCTGGTGTCACTGTCTGCATAATCCCCACCTGGGGCACAGGAGACACAAGTCTGGGCAGACCGGTTACATATCTGCCCCATCTGCATACATTCAATGGGACACATTTACACTTCCCTCAAGGGAGAGCATGAGATTCCAGAGGGGGGCGCACAAAAGTACCCATGGAAATACCAGCACCCGAAAGGCGCCACCACCCTGTGGGGCGGGACCAGCCCACCTGGCCATCAAGGGCGGGGAGGGGGCAAGGAAGGGTAGAAAAGCTTCGTGCCAAAGAACAAAGGGTTGTTGGGAACACCATGCAGGCTTGCACAGGTCAGGTTGCTAGCTTCGGCTACGACCAAGCAACTTCCCACCCCGGGCAGGACGCCAGGCGATCGGCAAAGCAGACCGCTACTCTAGAATCCAGAGTCAGAGTCTCTGGTGCCAGGTAACATTCTGTTTTCGAGCAAAGCTACCTAGAAAGCAAATTGAATATTTCCATTTCTCTATTGATATTGACTGTTCTGTTTATACTGTGAAATTCCTGTAGTCTATTAGTTCAGCTCCATTAAACTTTGCTGAAACTGACTAGAGTGTTGCTTCCCTGTGTTCTGGAGGGGATTCTCTGTCAATTTCACTCGCGGCTGGGAGTAAAGGTTTTGACAGCCGCATACAGGGCATACAGGGCACGACTTAGGTGCCGGTTAACCCCTAAGGTACCGAACCCGTGCAACGGACCAGGTTCGGTCCGCCACAGGATCTAAGTGACTTTATCCTCAAAATGCCGTACAAACTTGTCACAGCGTACTACCAAGGGTTCCACTGTTTCTCTCCCTGGCCCAGATTGTAGCAGGCCATGAAACACTCAGAAAAGCTCCGCTGGACGACACTGAGAAGATGTAATGGTGGTGGAAAAAAACTCCCTCTTTGCCCCTTCACCGCCACAGAGTAGTCCCGATAATGAGCTCCAGCCTGTGGTGGGTCAGACTCAGCACTTCTCCTCCACCTGCGTTCCTGGCTTCCCGCCGTCTTCCCTCTTGCTTCATCACCCTCAGCTCAGGTGTATACCAAGGAGCTGGCTGGGCTCTGCTCAGAGGAAGAGGGTGCTTGGGCACGATCGTGTCTGCTGCCCAAGTCATCTCCTGGGCTTCGACAGGAGCATGAGCCATACCAGCAGGAAAATCCCCCAGAGCCCTCTGGAATCCTTTGGAATCCATTAGCCTCCGTAGGCAGACCATTTGAATAGGTCCCCCACCCTTGCAGAGGGGAAAGGCCACTGAGAGTCTAAACCTCAATAGGATGTGATCTGGCCATGACAACGGGATAGATGTTAATTCCCCCACTTTCGGATCACCAACCTCCTGCCCAATTGAGAAAACTAAATTGAGTGTCTGTCCTCTTACATGTGTTGGGCTGATGACATCGACATGTTGAGACAGCTCCATGGTGTCATGGCGGCCATGAAGTCCTGAGCCGCCCTGGATCTGGCAGCCTCGGCACTGAAGTTGAGATCCCCCAGAACCATCATTCTAGGGGTCTTCAACACCAAATCCGAGACCACCTCGATCAGCTCAGGCAGGGAGACTGAAGGGTAGAAGGGTGGGTGGTACACCAGCAGAATCCCTAATCTGTCCCGGGTACCCAACACAAGGTACAAAAACTGAAGATCACCCCTCCAATGGACAAGGAGCCTGCGGGGCGGGCGGGGGGAGATAGAATTCCCTTCTATATAATCTTTACACGTGTGCTGAAGCAGGGACAGGGGCTGGGCCAGTGGTGCAGTGGAGCCCTGGCTCGGCTCACAGGGATGCGGCACGTGGGCGTCAGCAGGGACTCTGAGGTCATCCGCCACCCCCACCCCCGACTCCCCTGCTCCCTCTGAGCTTAGCTTACAATTCTCAGAGTTGCGGGGGGGGGGGGGGATGAATTTTCCCAGCAGCAATATGTTGTTCCCTGTTGTAATGCAAAGTATTTGGGGGTGGCCTGGCCTTGAATGGGTAATGAAGACCACATTTACTTTTCAAAGATTTGCTTCTGATGGAGATGAAAATGGCTAAAACTGGTTTGTTGATACGGATTGGATTGACACTGCAGCAGCCTGAACTTTTGGACTCTCTCCCTGGGGTGTGTGGCTATTGGGACTGCCATGATGAGCACCTGCACGTCAAATTTTACCGTGACACCCCTGGACAAGCCTTGGGCCTGGATTAAAGTGTGCCGGTGTAACTGGTGGTGTTAAATGGGATACTCCAAGGGTGGGCCACATATTTTCCGCTGCAGAATTCGGTCCTGGGATGGTTACTGAACAGAGTGCAGCTGAATGCTTTCTCTGTCCACTACGTGACATCTGACCACTGATGGTCACCTTTAGTTCTATGGAAGAAAGGCAGAGTATGAAATTAACATTACAAACAAACAGATATAAATAAATTAGGAGTGACGGTTAGCTAGACCTTCCCGGCGCATTGAGAGTGCCTCTGAACCCGTGCAGAGTGCTTTTCTATCGATCTTCTTCGGAGCTTTCTGGGATGGGGGCGGGCAGCAGCGGGGAGCGCTCCCCGCAGGAGAGGCCGGAGGGTGTTCGGGAGCGGGCGCGCCGCCGCCGCCGCGGAGGCGCGCGTCGGGCTGCTCCGGTCAGCAGGCGGCGGCGGGCAAGGCGCACGTGCGGCGATGGCCAGGCGGCTCGGCGTCGGGGCGTCCTGAGCCAGCTCGCGCTGCGGCTGCAGGATGGACGCCCGCCTGCCGTTCTCGCTGCTCGCCTTCGCCGTGCTCCTGCAGCTCCGCGGCTGCAGCTGGTTCACGTGTGAGTGTCCCGGGACGAGGCGCGGCGGCGGCGGCCTCAGCTGCATTGCGGCAGCCACAGCAGCGGCGTGGATCGGGCCGGGCGGGAAGGAAAAAAGGTCACGGTGGGAGGGGGCGGGGGGGCCCTCGGGCAGCGTGTTAGGGCGGTGAGAGGAACGCGGAGCATGTGGGGCGGGCGGCTAGTCGGGGGTCTTGCATCTAGCGGCGGTGGTGCGTGTGGGTTGCCGCGTACTGGGACGTGCGGGGAGGGGGGCTCCCTAGGGACCCCGGGGGCAGCGGCAGTCCTGGTTTGCTCATTATGTTGCCGGAGGGACCCGAAACCCACGCGAGGGGTGATACGTGGTGATCTCTGGCAGGACGTCTGGGATCCCCCCCCCCCCCCGGCCGGGTTATGGCCACAGTGTTTGCATCTGTTCCAGGCAGAGAGCCCTCCTGCTGTCTCCGGGTCCAGGAATCGGGGGGGGGGGGAGTGTGCTGGGACCTGGCCGGGTGGGGCGAGGGGGGCAAGGTTGAGGTCCTGGCCAGCCGTCAAGGAAGTGTGTGGGGTGGGGTGGGGTGGCGGCGGCGGCGGCGGATGCTTCCCCAGAATGCCAGCATCACCCCCCCCCCCGCTATGCCTTGTTGATGGAAGCCGAACAAGGGCGTGTCCCCAGTCCTCTTCAGACTCCGAGAGGCCCAAGGACCGAATGCCCCCCCCCCCCGCTACGTCGGTTGTTAGCGGGGACTGTTCTGATGGCAAAAGGCCCGAACCTGCTTCGCCTATTTTGAAGCACTGGTGGGGCACGACAAAGACAAGCCCTCTCCCCGCCCTCCACGAGGGGCTTGCAAAATGGGAAATATTCCTGGGCTGTTCCGCCTGCAGATGCCTGCATGCTAGAGTATACTTTGCAGATACTTCTACTGACTTCCACTTCGTGGCTTCACTCTTCATCTCCTGCTGGGTAGTTGGAGAAAGGCGAGTTGAGGGTCACATTGGGCCAGGCCCCGGAGATGGCTGCATTTTCTAGGATGGCAGCTGATCTCCTGCATGTGCCCTTGATCTACCCCAGCGCTTTATTACTTGCTCAGAGACCCAAGGGTGTCGTCTCCTTCCTGTCCCCCCACCCGCCTTCTTGTTCTGCTGTCTCATAGTCTGATAGGGATGCAAGAGGGTTTCCCCATCTTCCAGGAGCAGAGCCTGCAAGGGCGTGTCAGCCACTCTCTGCAGTGGAAAGGGGGGAAAAAACCTGGAGGAAAGGAGGGAGGGAGCTTTGGATAGTGCTGCTCCTAAACAGCCTTTTTGCTCTGCAGTAGTGACAGGCCAAGTATGCGGCCTGCCTGGGGTGTGTGTGTCTCGTCATCTCTGGGAGCCAGTTAGGGACCCTTCCCTTCACAGTGCAGTCTGCTGCTTGGTCTTGACTACCGATTTCTAAGAAAACCAGGCATCTGAAATCTTAGGAGGGGCTGTGCTGTGGGAACAGGCTTCATTTGTGGGTGCTGAGGAGAGCAAGTAGTGTGCCGTAGTGGTTAGAGTGTTAGACTGGGACTCTGGAGATCTGGGTTCTAGTTCCCACTTGGCCATGAAGCTCACTGGGTGACTTTGGGCCAGTCACTGATTCTCAGCCTAACCTACCTCATAGGGTTGTTGTTGTGAGGGTAAAATGGAGAAGAGGAGGAGGAGGATTATGTAAGCCGCCTTGGGTTCCTTGCAGGAAAAAAGGTGGGATAAAAATGTAATTAAATAATAAATAATAATTAAATAAACAAGCAGCCAGGGCTTAACTTGCAGAGGGTTCAGTCCAGGAGCCTGATTTGAATGTGAAGTAATAATAGAGTGTAATCTGACTGTATAGAGTATGGGTATTTTGAGCATGTACAGTAATACCTTGGATTGCAAGTAACTTGGTTTGAGAGCGTTTTGCAAGACAAGCAAATTTTTAAATATTTATTAAAAAAAATTTGACTTGATATACAAGCGACGTCTTGCAATACAAGTACTGTAGTACGGCTTAAATTAAAAATCTCTGTACAATTTTTTTGGGGGGGATTTCGTTTTGATATAAGAGTATTTTGGATTACAAGCACATTTCCGGAACGAATTATGCTCTCAATCCAAGGCATGACTGTATAGAGAAGGGATGGGTGAGAATTTTGTTTCAGTTTGTTTTTTATAACAATTTATCAAAATTTTGCAATTTTTTCGTATTGAAGATGGAAAGAATTTGAGATTTAAAAAAATTGATTGTGGGAAAAACCAAAACTGACAGATTTGCCCATCCAGGCCCAGGGCTTTGAGTGTTTAACTCTTAAAAGTTTGGGTTTGAAGCCCTGTGTATTCAGTCATGTTTGTGCTGTATTAGGGTTGCCACCTCATTTTTCTGACAGTGCTTTGTTCATGGTCCAGCTGAAATGGTGACTTCTTCCCGCTCTTTCTCCCGCCACTTCAGGGCGTTGTGACGATGAACTGGTTGGCCCCCTCTACACTTGGAATCTCGGCGCATCCTCTCGATCCAGCATCTTCCGTGCTGCCACATTTGCTCGGATTTATGGTGAGTTCAGTATGGAGAGGCAGACCCCCAGTTCTCCCCAGTTCAGTGGCATTAGCCAGTGGCCCATTTAGCTCTGTTGATTGTCTTCCAAAATTGGCCCTATGCCTTAAGAAGGTTAGGAACATAGGAAGCTACCGCATAGCAAGTCAGACCACTGGCCCATCCAGCCCAGTATTGGTGACATTGACTGGCAGTGACTCTCCAGGCTTGCAGGCCGGAATTTTTCCAGCTCTGCCTGGAGACGTCAGGGATCGAACCTGGGACCTTCTGCATGCCAAGCTAGTGCTCTGCCACTGAGCTACGGCCCCTCCCCCACAAGTAAATCATGACAGTGGAATCTGTACCTTATAGTTAACTGCTACTGTATTCAGCAATCAGAAATATACGTGGTCTCTAAACACTGAACAACTGGCCCTCATATGTCTACTGTTCTGAGCACTTTGGAGGAAGGGAAGAAAATAAATGTAACAGAGATTCTTATCTGGTTTTTCTAAAAAGTAAATTATGCTAGTGGTCATTTTGATATCCTGTGATGGGTTTCATAGTCTTGGTATGTATGACATGAATATTTGGTTTAAAGCAATACAGAGCAGACAGCAGAGTTGGCACAGTGTAGGATCCTGTTAAGAGGGCAGCGACTGTGAGGGAGCAATGGGTTGAGTGATTCTGGGGAATCATACAGAGCTCTAGGGGCATGCCCAACCTGTAGCAGGTAGGTATGGGTGGCAGTGTATATGTTTCAGTTCTGAAGTGCACAGAAAGGGGCCGTGTCTCATGCGTCCGTCCTCTCCACTCTCTCTCGTGCAGGTGCTGGTGGCTGGTCACCTGACCCCCAAGACAAGCAGCCGTGGCTCCAGATTGACTTGACCAGGAAAGCCCACATTAAAAGCATCGCCACTCAGGGGGCCTTCAATACCTACAATTGGGTCACACGCTACATCGTTCTCTATGGTGACCATCCCAGCAACTGGAAGCCTTACTTCCAGCAGGGGAGCAATTGGGTGAGAGAGGAGGTGCTGCCTCTGCCCTCAAACAAGGAGAGAGGGTGGCAGCGTCTGGGTCACTTTGGTGCTCCCATAAGTGTGCACACATTACAGCAGGACTTGTATTTGTGGGAATTGTGTGTTTCATGCTTTTGCAGTCATAGGTTTCAAGCACTGATTTTTAGTATAGGACATATAAGTAAATTATGAGCCAAACCTTGAACTGATTCCCACAAAAAATATTTCACTTGTTAGTTACGTGAGGTAATATGGATGTGTATCCAATCCACAGTATATGGTAATGCAAATATGCTCAGAAAGTTATGCCGAAAATTGTGGATTGCACTTTAAATCTGTAAAGAAGCCTTTCATGTTTTAATTCAGCCTAATAAGGCTTTCAAGGTACTGTAGGTTGCAACCAGGGCCGGCGCTACCGCTAGGCCAACTAGGCGGTTGCCTAGGGCGCGCGGCTGAAGGAGGGCGCGCGGCTGAAGAGGGCGCGGAAATGCTGCGCTCCTCTTCGCTGCCGCTGCGCCGCCCCCGCCAGGCCTCCGCCTCCCCACCCTCCTGCCTGCCGCCGCCGCGCCTCCCCTCGCTCGCCGCTGCGCTTCCCCCCGCCCACCGACCCACCCGCCCGCTCGCTCGCCGCTGCGCCTCCCCCCGCCCACCCTGCTCGCTGCCGCTGCGCTTCCCCCCGCCCGCCGCTCGCTCGCTCGCTGCTGCTGCGCTTCCCCCTGCCCACCGACCCACCCGCCTGCTCGCTCGCTCGCCGCTGCGCCTCCCCCCGCCATCGCCACCCCCCCAACCCCCCCGTCACCCCCCCAACCCCCCGTCACCTACCTTCGTCGCGTCGCTTCCGGAGCCCCGCCCGCGTTTTGGCGGGAGGAACCAGGGCAGAAGGGCTTAAACAGCCCTGTTGCCATGGTTTCCCCCGGCAAAAAACAGCGCGGGGGTCCCGTCGCGTCGCTTCAGGAGGAGGAGGAGGAGGAAGCAGCAGCAGCAGCAGCAGCCGCCGCTGCCGCCGCCGCCGCCGCCGCCGCAGCCAGGGCGGGGGGGAAGGTAGGTTGGTGGTGGCGGCGCAGGTTTTTTTTTTTTTTTTCTCCTTTGGAGAGGGGGGGGGCGCTAAATATTTTTTCGCCTGGGGCGCCAAACTGCCCTGCACCGGTCCTGGTTGCAACCATAATAATCATATATAGAGTCAACCAAGCATTGACATTCTAAAAATCTAATAAAACTAAGAAATCAATAAAAATGAAGCAATAGAGTCTTAGCAACAGTAGAAACCCTAATCAGATGGATAACCTGTAGTGCAACGTAGAATTTCTATAGTAAATAGAGTGCAAAAATATATGGGCTTATAGCACGGTTGAGCACGGTTGAGCTAAATCAGAATATGGGGTGTTGTCACAAATGTTATTTCAAGCAAATGTTATTTCTCCACTTAGTCCTTTTGACTATTTGTTAATCTGAGCTGTATCCGTGCAGTCTTCTGTGCAGTTTTTTTTGCAAACCATTGTACATCTGAGACTGTTAAGCATGGCTACAAACTGAGTTCTTCTAGTTGTAGCTTATTTATGTTTTTACATCCCTGTGGTGTTGGACTGAGAATCAGGCTCAGCACCTCATAGCATTTTTCCATGTCATACATTGAAAGCATACATGAGATAAGTGGTAATGTACAGCGTTCACTGCTAGAGATAAATCCACAGTGCCCAGTTAGTCTTTGGCACAGATATTTTCTTCATGTGATATTTGTATGGGGTTATGTTTGGGATTCACATTTCAAATTTTCTCCACACAAAGACATTTGCATTTTGCACCCAGCTTCAATTCACTCCTCAGCAATAACATTTTGTTGTAATCCAAACTGATGCGTATCTGTAGAGGTGTAGAAATGCTGTTGATTTACACTTCCCAGATAGAAAACTGGTAGTAATTTATTCACCTCATTTGCATCCCACTCTTCCTCCGAGCTGCTCTTGGAGCTTACATGGGGTTATCTCATTGTGTCCTTAATACAAATCCCATTTTATCCTTAAAACAATCCTGTGAGGTTGGTTAAGCCAGAACATAGACCTGGTTCACACGACACGGCAACCCATTGTGGGTAAGTAGCCATGGTTGATTGTCATGTTGTCTGAGCTCAGTTTACCCACGGTGGCTTGTTTTTTTCCAAAGCCACCCTGAGAACCCACAGACTGTTCTTGTTTTACCCATGGTGGGTTCACGTGTTGTCAAACCCAGACAACTGATCCTACTGTGGGTAAAGTCCAGTGGCTAGTGAGGTGCGAGTCAAGAGCGCCAACCCCCCCGTTGCTGCTCTTTGTGATTTCACCTGTGCCACTGCCACTGACAGCCCCTTCAGAGTGCCCAAGTGGCACATTGGAGGGGCTGTCTGTCTGGCCACCCCTTTCTTTAAAAACAAATTTTGCACCTCAAAAGTGCGCAATTTTTTTGGTAAGTATTTTTTTAAAAAAATTTATAGTCGGAATTGTGCATGTGCAGAGGTTCGCACTTGTGCAGGTCTGAAAAAGGGAAGCTTCAGCTGGGTCAATGTCCTGGTGGCAATGTCCTGGTGGGTACCTACTGTCATAGTACAGCAGGTACCAACCCTAGACATTGACCCAGAGAGGTACCAACCCTAGACATAGTACAGCAGGTACCAACCCTAGACATTGACCCAGAACCTTTTTCCTCTTTGCTTTTCCCTGACAGCTGTCAAAGGGTGAGCTGTCAAGAGAAAGAAAAAGTGTGAGTGACCTTTGCTTGCGAAAAGGGGGTGGTGGGCTTTACACCCCCCCTTTGTGGCAAGATCCTCATGTTTTTCTTTTTTGCCTTTTTTAGCTGTCAAAATTCTGGGTCCCCTCTAAAGGGCTTTTTGTCAGGGACATAAGACTGTATATGTCCCTGACAAAAAACAAAACAAAAAACATTCACCTATCAAAACATGTTGTACCCACGATGGGTTGCCATGTGGTCCGAACTCAGACGACCAACCCATCGTGGGTACAGGGAGGCGGTGAACGAGCCTCTTAGCAAGAGCGGCAAAACCCCTTGTTGCTCTTGCCAAGCTCGCCTGGGTCACTGCCAGTGACAGCCTCCCCACCAATGCCGAAGCGGCACGGTGGAGCAACCGTCACTGGCTTGGTGTTCCTCGCGCCGATCGCGAGTCCTCTTGCACTCGCCACGGCTTTTCCCCCTTATCCTCTTTCGGAGAGCGCTTTTCATGATCTCTGAGGTGACAGCCAGTCACAGCCCCTCCAAAGTGCCCAAGTGGCACATTGGAGGGGCTGTCACTGGCTTGCCATCACCCCCTTTTTTAAGTGCAAGAAATTTGTGCAAATATTTCTGTTATTTTTTTAAAAAACATTGGTCAGTCTTGTGCTAGTGTGGAGGTGTGCACTTGTGGAGGTCCAAAGTGGGCAGCCTTGCCTGGGCAATGGCCTGGGGGGTGCCTGCCGTCAAAGTGCAGCAGGCACCTGCCATGGACATTGACCCAGAGAGGCTGCCAAGAGGTTTACTTTTTACTTTGCACTCTTTTGACAGTTTGCACATACATATTGCATTGCATATACATATTTCCCTGTCCAAACTACCCCGTTTAGCCCTGCCTGAATCCCTGTTTTAAAAGGAAGCCTTACTGCTGGCAGCTGTCAAAAGTGTTAGGAAAAAATGGGGTGGGATGCACTTTCCCCCTTTCCAGAGCATCTAGAGTCTTGGGAAAGGGTGTGAAAGGTGGGGGCACTGGGAACTATGGGAGGGGGGAACACTAAAAACCCTGTGGATCTCACTGCGAAAGGGAAAAAAAAGTCTCCACCCCCTTCTTGTGAGCAAAGATCCCTCGCAGCTTTGCTTTCCCTTGACAGCTTGCCTTTTGACAGCTGTCAAGAGAAT
This sequence comes from Shinisaurus crocodilurus, assembly GCA_021292165.1. Lineage (NCBI taxonomy): Eukaryota > Metazoa > Chordata > Lepidosauria > Squamata > Shinisauridae > Shinisaurus > Shinisaurus crocodilurus. The sequence continues at coordinate 100,588,205 of CM037880.1, forward strand.
GCAAAGTAAAAAATAAACCTATTTGCAGTCTCCCTGGGTTGGTACCTGCTGCACTTTGACATCAGACACCTCCCAGGACATTGCCCAGCCGAGGCTTCCCATTTCAGACTCCCACAATTGCACACCTCCACACTTGCTCAAGACCAACTAAATTTTAAAAAACCAAAAACCGAAAAATATTTGCTCAAATTTCTTCTGCTTAATTTTTAAATTTTATTTTAAGGGTTGATGAACCACTGAGAGCTCCTCCAATGTGCCACTTGGGCACTTTGGAGTGGCTGTCACCTCGGAGATTGCAAAAAGCAATCTCCAAAAGAAAGGGGGGGGGGAAGCCACGACGAGCACAAAAGGGCTTGCAATCGCAGCGCAGAGAGGAAACAAGGTGGCTTTGGCTGTCAAGTCCCCTGGGATACTGGGTGGGGGACCAAGGGGGAAAGAGTGAGGGGACAGCTCACGGTGAGCCCGATTGTCTGTTGGGCACACTGTGGGTTGTTTCATGAACAACCTACACGAGGTAGCTTATTCGCAAGGTGGGTTGCTGTCTCATGTGAACTCACCTATAGTGGCTAAGTAGTGAACTTCATAGATGTATTGACACACGATAATCTAACAAGATGATAGCAATTTTAGCAGATTTTTTTCTTCCTTCTGTAATTGTGATCACAGTGTTATCCCTCCAAAATTCTTCTAACATCTCATTGAAATGACAGATGCGTCTGGGTACATCGAGCTCTGGGAGAAAGTCTTTTTCATTGACTTCTTTATCTACTTTTGCCTAGACATTTGCTACCCTTAAATTATAATTGTTTTCTTCTGCAAACTTTGATAGTGGCATAACAAAATGTCAAAAGTTCAAAGAGGAATGAGTGGATTTTAGTTAGTTCTCACCATCTGTAAAGTTTTGTTACTAGATGATGGCAAATGTCTTCTTTGGAAATTGTTTTGTATTTTATTATTGTTTGTGTACATATGACAAATAGGCTGAATCCAAATGTCATGCTAAAGCATGGTTTAGTGTGAGGTGAACAAGCCACAGCTAGCCTCAGGCTCGAGTGCTTCCTCTCCTTTTCTTGTACAGCTGAGATGAATTTGGAAGCTTTTACTTCTGTTTTTACTAAACCATAGTGCTGCCTGGACACAAATCCATGGTTAACATTAACTGTGGCTAGTTTAAACAAGCCAGCTTCATAAACCACAGTTTTGGTTTGTTTTAAGCTAATTATAGTTAATGTTCACCACAATTTGTCAGTCCAAGTGACATGACAAGCTGTGGTTAAACAAAAGTGGAAGGGAAGGCCTCTGAACTCCTCTTCTTGCCAAAAAGGGGGGGTGACAGAAAGAGAGCAAAAAAGGGTGGCTCTGTCCACTGGTGGCAAGCAGCCCCTGGCAGGGAATGTGTCCTTTGGCAGAAAAACAGTTCCCCACTCCTGATTCAAGCTGTCTCTCTGTATATTCAGTGAGAGTTTTTCATTGCATTCAATGTGAGATAGCTTCCACCCTTAGATTGCTTTTGGAAACAGATCTAGTCCTATGTATGTCAATTTGTAACAGTTTCCTTTTACAAGAAAACAAAATATTTTGGTGGGAATTACTTCCAGGTTAATGTAGAATTCTGCCTTATAAGACTCTCTGCTTTCATTGTATTCCAGAACAAGTTTCTAGCTTTTATTGCTGCAGAGATGAATTTATGGTCAATACTTGGTGAAATTTCAGACACCAGAGATAGGACTTCCAGTGGCTGAAAAATGGGTCCTCTCTGCCTTTCTTTGCTTTACCCGTTGCCTGTCAGAATACATTATGGAAAACAAAACAAATTCAGTTTTTATAATTTTATTTCCTGTAGCATTTTAATACAAATTTTAAAACCTAATATCTCAGTAGCTCTGTGAGAGTTTGGTAGTGGAGTTGAGGACGTAAGGAACTTCCTTATACTAAGGCTATTGTTTCCTCTAACTCATTCTTGGGTACTCTGACTGGCTGCAGGACTTCAAGGTCTTGGGCACTGGCTTCTCCAACTCCTGGTCCCTTCTACTGGAGATGGCGGGGATGATTGGACCGGGAACTTTTTACATGGAAAAACATATGCTCTGCCACTGAGATGTTGCACTCCATTGTTTCTTGGCTCTGGCTCGTTCCATGTCCCTCCCCTTGGCGCCTAGTTCTGAAATCTGAGATGTGCATATTTGTGTAGGAGGAAAACCCAAGTGCGCTTTTCATGCAGGTACTCTGACTGAGTAGCTTCTCTTCATATCTTGCTTTTCTCCTGTAGACTTTTTTTGGCAACGTGAATGCAAGTGGTGTTGCTCTCCATGACCTTCATTATCCCATCTTGGCTCGTTACCTGCGCATCATTCCTGTGGCTTGGAATCCACATGGCACCATTGGTTTACGAGTGGGCCTTTATGGCTGCTACTACCGTACGTGATTCATCTGGGAACATTAATGTTTCTTTTTTAAAAGTAGCTGGAAAATTCCTGGAAATTTGGAAGATAGGGCTGTTACTGTTCTCTTTTTTTTCTTTCTTCCTCGTACAGAGTAAATTTGGGTAAAATATTTGCAGTGTGTATCTTTCTATTTGTACCAAACTGGCTCTGAAATAATAGATTAAAAAGATATGTCATCTGCCATCATCACACAAATACAAACGAAACGTATATTTGTGTAGAAGCAGTTTTGGGAATTAATTTTTCAGTCCTTTCTTATGAAAGGGAAATATAAGCCATCTGTTTCTTTTCCAGTTTTCCCTTCTCAGACCATGGGGGTGGGTGGAGAACTTGTTTCCAAGTTTCTTCCAGGTGGGCCATTTCTAGTCATGGTTGGGGAAAGATGGCCTGATACAATGTTCTCCAACCTTGGGTCCCCAGATGTTTTTGGCCTATAACTCCCAGCATGCATGCTGGGAGTTGTAGGCCAAAAACATCTGGGGACTCAAGGTTGGAGAACACTGGCCTAATAGGATGGCGAAGGGCCTTCTTGGGAAAAGATGGTGTGCTGAAAACGGTATTGCAGACAGAGAGAGACCCGGTTTGCATGACTGAACAGCCCACTGTGGCGTTTGCCGCGTGGCCATTTTGAATATTCAGCGCCTGGCCATGGCTTGTCGTGTTGTGCAAACCGGAGTGGTAGGGGTTGTGCAAGGGTTAAGCAACCCTTGCATAACCCATGGTCTGTTGTTGGGTTATGTGAGGGTTGTTTAACCCTTGCACAACCCCTGCTGCATGACACAACAAACCACAGCTGGGTGTTGAATATTCAAAGTAATCAATCAAACGTTTATTGCTCAATCTAAAGATAATTGCAAAACATACAAATTTAAATTTTTAAAAAACTTGTACGGTATTGGGCATTTTACATAGAATTAAAACAACGCATAGAATAAAAATGGCACAGAAGATTAAAATAACACAACTTAAAATACATAGTAAGCCTTAACTAGTCTTTAAAAAAAATAATAAGGTGGGTGAATGACAGAGATAAAACATAAAGGAATTTTGGATATCCTGTTGATCTCAATATATTCATGTCTCTGAGTTCCTATGGCACTTTACGCCCACCGTATCCATTAACTTTGCTCTACATTTGGTAGCTTTTACTGCAAGTAGTGCTACTCCGAATTACATATGGGTTGGTTGAACATAGTAAGTATCTTAATTTCTCCTGGACACCTGTAAGATTTGCTTTCTGTAAGAGAGGCTCTAAATGGCTCTCTTTTATGACTATATAATGGGCATTTGAATATATAATGTGCCAAGTCCTCTAGGACTGGGTCTCCACAGACACACAACCTGTCCTCTAATGGAATGCCATAGAATCTCCCCCATTTCATCATAGTGTCCATTTATTCGAACCGTAGGTGTTTAAAAGCTTTTCGCTGTTCCATTTTCATAGGGTCTGACAAATATTTCTCCTGTCGGTGCAGATGTTTCGTGCTAGCTAGCCATTTTGCTGTACCTGAAGATGCAAGAGCAGTTATGTTTGTTTGTGCTCCTATATCAGATACTCTTTGTTTGAAGATATTACCGGTAGTTTTCAACGTTGGATTAAGTGCATGGGCTGAAAATCCAAAATTTGGGAGCAGTTTAAAAAAGTTTTTGCAGCCAGGAATTTCCTTGCACTACAGCCCTCTGTTCCTCCAAACAGATCTTAGGAAGTCTTTCTTCCGTTAAATTACTTATTCTGCACCAATAATCTACCATCCTTACATATATCAGCCCTGAGATCTTTTCGGTACCCAATTCAGCCCTAATTAAATATGCTGGGGTAGATTTAGAAACCCCCAGAATCAGACGCAAAAAGCGACTTTGAACGTTTTCTATTTTTGAAAGTTCTGTAAGGCCCCAAATTTCTGTTCCAAAGATGAGCATGGATATCACTTTTACTCTGAACCTTTTTAAAATAGAACTTAATGTGCCAGGGTAACTGTGGTTTAGCAATCTGTTTAAGTATTGTAGGCGAACTACTGTTTTTATTTCATTTTTCTTTACTTGTGATGTCCAAGATCCTGAAGCTGAGAAGTTAAGACCAAGGTAGCAGTAATGTTTCCCTGCCCTAACTCTTTAGAGTTAATAGCCCTATATATGAATTTTTTTCCTCTCCAAATGCTATCACTTTAGATTTGTTACTATTAAAATGTAGGTCATTTTATTTACAGTAAGCACTGAACCGTCTCAGAAGTCTTCTCAGACCCACTTGGGATGTTGAGAGCAGAATCATGCCATCAGCATACTATAATATGTTTACCACTCTATTTGAAATTTTGGGCATATGATAACTCTGGTTATGTATATATGCCACATCATTAATACAAAAATTAAATAGAAATGGTGCTAGTATACAGCCTTGGAATATTCAGAGTAAGCCATGGTGGGCTGTTTGATTGTGTGAACCGGCCCAGAGAAAGGGAGAAATCTTGGTTGCTGGCCCACCCAACCCCTTAGCACTGATCGGGAGCCCCATGTGTGTGCAAGCTTGGCACTGGCCAATGTGCTGCTAGTCTCCTTTGAGATCACGTTGGTCATGGTCAGCCAGGAGGCTGCTTAGAGCAGAGACTTGTTGACATAGAACAGCCATTCATCTGTTTTTCCCTTCTTTTTCCTGCAGAGTCTGATGTCTTATATTTTGATGGTGATGATGCCATTGCCTACAGGTTCCGCTCCAAAACTGTCCGTACTACCCAAGACGTCGTTGGGTTCAACTTTAAGACGACGGAGCGCGATGGCATCTTAATGTATGGGGCAGGTGCCCAGGGAGACTACATCAGTGTGGAGCTGCGGCAGGCCCAGCTGGTTCTTAGCATGAGTCTTGGTGAGGTTGGGAAGGAGAAGTGTGCACTGGTTAGCTGTGGGGGCGGTAGCTGGGTATTGTGGGGAGGGGCACAATTGCCATCTTACGAAAATCCAAAAGCAGGGCAATGACGTAACTTCCCAATCTTGGTTGGCATGAATATATTGCATATATTCAAACTGTATCGTTCGTTACACAACCCCCGCTTCTCTCAGCAGTGAGAAATCCCAAAGCAGCAACACTACTGGGATTTAATTTTATTTGAATGAAGACTGGAAGGGGCTGTGCTTGTAGGCAGGCACAGTTTTCTAGCACTGGAAAGCAAAGCATGTGCACCCCCTAGCCCCAAACAGAGCAAAACTGGAGACTTAGGCTGTCTTGCTATCTGTATGTTTACAAATATACAATTAGAGTACATTAGAATTGAGACTCTGCAGGCAACATACCCACTAATTCTATATCATTTCTCCCAAAGAGCAACTGCACCCCAAGTGTATTTCACCTCCAGTCAACTCAAAGTCCTCTCCATTTGTGGCTAAATTCAAACAGCAAAACTGTTTCCAGCTGCCTCTCTGTCCTTCCCCCAAACTTTCTGGTGGGTGTGACATTAAAGGTTGGAGTGAGATGTTCAGTCATTAAGGAGCATGCTTCCCATTTGTTAAGCTTCTGAATATGCATCAGGTTAACCAGGCAAAAATATTCAGAATAATCAAGACAACCAAACTCATAACAATGCATGCAGACACACACACACACTCTGTGTGCAATCACAAAGAAAGGGAAAAGAGAAGGATCGTGGTGGTGATGAAATGTCTTTGACTTTGTCTCATATGATTCAGGCACCAGGGGTCTCAGAAAACTCTTGCCACATGGAGCCAAAGTTAACTGACGCATTCCTTCTGTCCTGTGTTAACTTTTCCTTAGCTGCAAGATCTGAGAGGCCCTCAGCCTATTGCACCATTTGTGTGTGTCGGGGTGGGGGAGCACATTTTGCTTTCCAGTGCTGAAAAACTGTGCTTGGCTACAAGTGCAGCCCCTTCCAGCCTGTGGGCATATATTGGATTAATGAATATCCAAAGGCAAAGTCTGGTTTTGGAGGGGCATTGAAAAGCCTCCAAGCTTACCTGTCTCTGCTTTTCTGTTGACACCGTCTCCCAGGATCCTGTTGACATGTGTCTCTGCTCCCCAGGCAACAGCTCGTTAAACACTAGTGGAGGGGAGACAACAATGAAACTGGGAAGTCTCCTGGATGACCAGCACTGGCACCAGTTTCGTCTTGACCGGTACAGGCAATATGTCAACTTCAGCCTAGATGGTGAAGTCCTGCGGTTCCGCCTCAATGGGGAGTTTGAGCAGCTTGACCTGGACACAGAGGTGACGTGCTGAGATGGTGGTCACCTGCTCTAAGTTGTGCTGGGATTGATACTCACAATGCCTTGACCAGGGATTTGAAATAAAAGCCCAAATCAAATGTTCCTCTCCCTTTTCCTGCTTGGAGCTTTTAATGATCTCCCGAGCCCCACATCCCCTCTGTTGCGCCACAAGAGCATGGACTGCAGGGGGGGGCACTGGGAAGCCATGCGCCCGCTTGGCCCCCAGCTGAGCTGCTGTCTCCTTGTTCTGGCTTCTGCAGATCTTCTTTGGAGGAGTGATGAACCATGAGAAACAGCGTCTTGCCTATTCGCAGAACTTCCGTGGCTGCATGGAAAACATCGCCTACAACCTGGTCTATGTCACCGACTTGGCAAGGCGGCACAAGCCCTCTATCCGGTTTGAGGTGAAAATGAGTGTGATGTTGGATTGGCAATGGGGAGATAATCTTGTCTGGCAACCCCTGGTTCTCTTGTAGGTGTGTTACAGGGCCCTTCCCAGCTATTGCTGACTCTCCACTGAGACTCGGTGGGTTCGCATGACACAACAACCCACCCTGTGAATAAGCTACGCAGGGTGGGTTGTTCATGAAACAACCCACAATACACCCGACAGACGATCAGGCTTACTGTGGGTTGTCCCCTCAGCCCCCTTGCAGTTATCTCAGGGGACTCTGTGGTAGGACCCATTTTGTCTATCCTTCCCCACTGAGATCACAAGCCCTTTTGCACTCTCTGCGGCTTCCCCCCCTCCTTTTACCTTTTTCCTTCTTCCAGAGATTGCTTTTTGTGATCTCCAAGTTGACAGCTACTGACAGCCCCTTCAAAGTGCCCGAGAGGCACATTGGAGGGGCTGTCACTGATTTGTCACCCCTTAAAAAAAAAAAAAAAAAATAGCGCAAGAAATTTGCGCACATTTTTTCATACTTTTAAAAATATATATTTTATTTGGACTTGTGCAAGTGGCCAGTAGATCACCTACTTCATGGCAACATCCTCTAGAGGTTTTTTTTAAACCTGATTCATCAGGTTCCTTGTACTTTTCCACCCTTTTCTGATACTCTAGGTGCTTGGGAAAGTGGAAAACTGTGAGCCACCCCTTTTACAGGAGCACGGAGGTTTGACAGGTAGCTTTCATCACTCTGGTTCCTTTTAAAAAGGTTTTTTTGACAGGGCAATCCATGTTTTTTTGACAGGGTCATATGCATTCATGCCTGCATATGCCCCTGTCAAAAAAACCTGAATAACCCTGTCAAGAAACCTTTTAAAAGTAACTGAAGTTTTGACAGCTAGATGTCAAACGTCCATGCTCCTGTAAAAGGGGTGGATTGTATTTTTCCACAAGAGTTAGTTCGAGGGGGGGGAAAGCCATGGATGGGTCCAACAACCCCAAGAACAAGCCATTCTGCAGGAAGCGGTCTGGGTTTGCACAACACGACAACCCACTGTGGCTTGTCACCCATGATGGGTTGTCATGTCATGTGAACCCAGTCACTGTGTGAAAGCAGCTGACAAAAGTCCCTATGTAGGACTCTGGGATGGGCACTGATCCTGCTTTGGTGCTGGCATTAACCATTCTGCCCTCTGCATTCCTGTTTTCCTATTCACATAAAGTTGTATGCGAACAGATTTACATAGAGATGCCTGGGAGGGAGCTTCCATTGTCATGTCCTTGAAACAAAATTCATAGTGACCTGGTTCACATGACACGGCAACCCACCATGGGCAGTGAGCCATGGTTGGTTATCATGTCATCTGAACCCAGCCTGGGTTACCCACAGTGGCTTGTTTTTTTCAAACAAGACACCCCGAAAACCCATTGGCTGTTGTACAGGTTGTTTTACCCACCATGGGTTGTTGTGTTGTCTGAACCCGGATGGGTGAGCCTATCATGGGTAAAGTCCCTTGGCCAGTGACTCATTTGGCAAGAGTGGCAAAAACTCCTTGCTGCTCTTCCTGAGCTCACCCTGGCCATCCGCCAGGGCCTGTCCCCCACAAGTGCCCAAGCAGTGCTTGGGGGTGGCTGGCACGAGCCGTTTTTGGCTCCCTGTGGCTTTTTTGTAGTTTAAACTTGGTTGGTTTTTTTTTGAGAATGTGGAAGCTGGCTTGACAGCTGACTTTCACAATCCCTGTTTTGACAGCCCAAGCAGCACCTTGGAGTGGCTGTCAGAAACTTAAAAAAAAAAACTTTTTTGCACAAAAACTTTGCGCAAATTGGAACATTCATTTTTTAAAAATTTTGTTTAGCTGCACTTGCGCAAGTGCTCGGATTTGAAGCCTCAACTGGGGCAATGTCCTTGAGGGTGCCTGCTGGCAAGGTGCAGCAGGCACCAACCCTGGACATTGCCCAGAAGAGGCTCCACATTGTTTTTTCTCCGTTTGGTTTCTTTTGACAGCTGTCAAAAGACGAGCTGTGAAGAGGGATCTTTGCACAAAAAAGGGTTTGGGGGGGATTTACACCTCCTTTGAACAAAGATCCTCATCTCACACACCCCACATTAGTCCCCATCCTGGTACACATTTGCACTTTGTCAAAAAAAGGGTTAGGGTTTTTTTGGACTGGCACATATACAGCCATATTTCCCAGACAAAAAAACCACGCATTGCCCTGTCAAACCCCCCTTTTTAAAGGGACCCAGAGCTTTGACAGCTAACTGTCAAAACTCCTTTTCCAAAGCAAAAAGGGGGGAAGATGCACTTTTGCACTTTCCAGGATGGAGACTAATGGCGGAGGAGAAGATGAGGATCTTTACATCAAGGGGGTGTAAATCCCAACCCACCTTTTTCATGCAAAGATCCCTTGCACCCTTGGTTTCTCTTGACAGTTCATCCTTTGACAGCTGTCAAGAGAAACCAAAGGGAGGAGATAATTTGGAGCCTCTTCTGGGCAATGTCCAGGGTTGGTACCTGCTGCTCCTTGGCAGCAGGCACCCCCTCAGGACATTGCCTCAGCTGAGGCTTCAAATTCCCGCACTTGTGCAACTGCGAGGTTTTCAGTTGCACAAGTGTGGCTAAAATATTTTTTTTGTAATGAATGTTTCAATTTGCACAATTCTTTTGCTCAAACTTTTTTTTTTTTTTTTTAATAAAAAGGTTCTCTCAGCTGCTGACAGCCCCTCCAGGGTGCAGCTTGGGCACTTTGAAGGGGCTGTCAGTGGCTGTCAAAACAGGGATTGTGAAAGCCTGCTGTTAAGCCGACTTTCATGATCCCCAGGAAAAAAAGTTTAAAGTGCCAAAAAAAAAAGCCGCAGGGAGCCGAAAACAGCTTAGGATCACAGTGGGGAGGGGAAGACAACTTGGTCCTGCCTTGGTGCCCCCTGGGATATTGCCTGGAGGACCAAGGGGCAAGGGGGGGGGAGGGAGCAAACAATCCACGGTGAGCCCAATTGTCTGTCAGGTGCATCGTGGGTTGTTCACAGAACAGCCAACACACCGTGACTTATTGCCAGGGTGGGTTGGTGTGACATACAAACCTGCCCATTATAAAGGCAGCCCTGATTTCCCACCATGTGGAAAGCAAAGCAGGAAGGTTGAGATGGATTGGATGCATATGTGTGGAGAAAAGCGGCAAAATACCAGACTTCCCCCAAGCAGTGTCTTTTTCTTTTTTGGTGACGAATACTTTTATTTTTTGTAATGCGTTTTTACTGAAAGGGTTCCCAAGAGCAGCTTTCACACAATCAATAAAAACAAGGCATTTGCTGCCTACAGACCTACAATCTAAAAGATGTGACATGAAAGGAAAAAATGGATGTTGAGAAGAGAGTGGGGGAAGCAAACAGGTACAAATTCTTAAAATTAAGGAGTACTTATAATGACTAGCTGGAAAAAGTTGGGGTGGAGCAGGAGTCCGATGGAGCTGGTCTTTCGGCAGAGCTGATGGAATGACTGCTTCCCATGTCCCTCTGCTACATCGTGATGGAAGGACAGCTGGCTGGTGACAGTTGAGGGAGGACCCTGATGGAGCTGGTCTTTAGGCAGATGTTTTATATATTTGCTTGTTTTGCATAGCTTATTTGGATTCTGGTAGGGGTCCTTGCTAGGGCAGGGAGATATCTAAGGAACTGAAAGTGCACCCCACCTCCTGGAAATCTTTCTTGGCCTCTTTCCCACTTTTTACTGGTTTCTGAGGTTTCACCAGGTATTGCCCAGCTGTTCTTAAGTGTATGGCCATAGCCATGATGATAAAATATAGTTTGTTCTAAGAGAAAGCAGAGATTTTCAAGATGCAGAGTTGTGTGCCTGAAAACAAATTCAACTGTTACCGAGCGCAGTGGTGCAACCACCAAATACGCATGGCCCTACCTTAATAGAATGTCATCTTGGCACACGCACAGACACACACACACACACACACACACAGTTTGTCTTTGCCATACCCTGATCCTGCAGCTGCACCTCTACTGCACAGGTCCCCTCTTCACTGTCTCTTTCTCTGTTGCAGGGCCGTGTCGGCTATTACTGTCGGGACAACCTCTTATTCCCCTTTACATTTGCTGGGGTCAACAACTTCTTGCAGGTGCCAGGGTATCCCCGGCGCAATCTACTGGCAGTCAGCTTCAGCTTCCGCTCATGGGACGTTGTGGGGCTGCTTATGTATACGTCCTTTGCTGATGACCTGGGCTGGCTTGAGATGGTGTTGAGTGATGGGCAAGTCAATGTCACCATTGCTCAGCCGAAAACCAAAGCTAAAACCAAGAAGCTCGAGTTTGCAGCAGGTAGGAGGAGGGGAGGATGTTTATTTTTGAAAGGACTTCAAGGTGGCTCAAAAGTTCCATAATACAGGGGTGTGTGTGTGTTGTCCTGAGGGTTAGTGTTGGTAGTCTTGAAGAAGGAGAGTTGCAGTCCAGTTTGGGATGAGTTGTGGCTGGCTGGCTGGCTGACTTCTTCACCTGCATGCCAGGCTACAGGATTCAGTGGCATGTAAGGTGGAGGTGATTCTGAGGCTTCCAATTAAGCAAGCTGTAGCTCTCGTCTATGTAGTCAAGCTTTCTTGGCTTTCATGGAAATATGTGGCCAGTGGTGGAGAGCTGTATTCTCATTGCTGCCTTCCTGGAATTTCTGCTGGCTTCTTACTGGAGGCTAATGATGAAGCTGACGCCTCACCTCCTGGCCAATCAGAATGCAGTGGTAGTCCCTAGGTGTCCCCTGGATAAATGGACATGCCTGACAACTGGCTCACACATAGAGGGTGGGCGGGCAGTGCTTCCAGAATGGAAAGATGGCTATGCGTGCAGGTTGATCCAGTCCCTGACTCTGCAATACTTGAGAAGTTGTTATGTGATTCTCGCAAGCAAGATGACATCTCACAATTGTTATTCACTTCTTTAGCTTGGCAAGGGAGGGTCTGAGGGTGTTGCCCTGTTTGGGTGGAGGGGATGTATTTCTCGTCTCGCATGCACTGCAGGATGGGTTTCCACCCATGCCAGGGTGTAAGGCTGTGTGGTGGACAGCTGGGATTTTAGATGGTACAGAATTTCTGAAGTTTCAAGTCCCAAGGAAAGTCAACAAAGTTGCTTTAGGGCATAAAAACCAGGCTTGCTTTGCGTTGAGTTTTAGTCTTGGGCTTTCGCCATGGAGGAAAGATCCAGGATTGGCCCAGTAGCTCAATAACCCCATGATATGGCAAGGAAATGAGAACTCTGGCCCAATTTTGAGGAACAGAACAAACATCCTTCTGTCTTAGGCTGGGTGGAAGAGAAAGGGGAATCTCCTCATTAGGTCCTGCCCTGCTTGACTATGAACTGGGCCTTGGAACAAGGGAAGGCATTTATATATCTTCTTTTTAAAAAACAAAAACAAAAAAAAACATAACTGGATGTAAGTAAAGTGAAAACATGTGTCTCTTTTTATGGGAAGGTATAGACTTCTTTGCCTTTTGAGGCCAAACTAGATGTGCCAATAATCATGCAATTAATAGTTGCATAATTTTATAAGTAGATAGCAGGTGGACTGGGACCATAGCATAGATAGTCATGCAACTGCTAATTGCATTATTGTTGTCACATCTAGTTTGGCCCTCAGACACAGGTTTGCTGTCATAGATAGGAAAGCATTGTATCAATAGATAATATAGAGTAGGTCAGCCATGATATGGAGGAAAAATGGGAACACCTAAAAGTAATTGTAACAATAAGTGGTTTTTCACTCTCAGAAAGGTATCTTGAACAATATATCCAAGGTCTACCAAAATCCAAGCATATGAAGGCCACCATTTTGGGATGCCATAAATGATTTTAGTATGAGAGACAGAAACTTAGAAAAATGCACATAAGTAGTCTATTTGTCTTGATTCACTAAAAACTTGTTTTAAAGGTGAACCCAAGAATGGGTTGCTCTTGAATGGGTTGCTCTAGAAATATGCAGAAGCACCAAGGAAGTAGTCATCTAAAGTCTCTAACTTTGATTTTTCATTACCTCTCTAAATCTGCTGCAGATAGGAGAAAGGATATGAACGTAAATTGAACTTTTACTATTTTCCATTCTAAAGGGAAACTGATTTCTTAAACAGGGCCCAAGATTGAGCTGGGGTGGGCATGGGATAGGTACATTATTGTCAATGCAGTGGGAGTTAGGATTCACCAGTATTTTCCACCCACAGCATCCCAACCAGCAGCATACAGAAGAGCTGAAATCTGTGAAATTTGCAGTAGATCCAGACAACTGCCAGCACTTCTGCTTATTTCTAGAGCAGGGCTCTCCAACCTTGGGTCCCCAGATGTTGCTGGACTACAGCTCCCAGAATCCCTTGCCATTAGTCATGCTGGCTGGGTATGCTGGGAGCTGTAGACCAGCAACATCTGGGTACCCAAGGTTGGGGAGCCCTGTTCTAGAGTAAGCTGTTCAAGATAGCATTTTAGGTACAGGTATGGTCATAGAGTAGACCCATTGAAAGCACTGGGACTTTTTAGTCCGACTCCAGACTATCTTAAGTCACATTGATTTCAGTGAGTCTGCTCTTAAGTATAACTAAGTCTGGATCCAACTCTGTGTGTCCACCTTTAATTTGACATAAGCTTTAAGTGAATCAGACCAATAGAGGTTCAGTTATGTGAATTTTTCTACGTTCATGTTGCTCGGAGTAAGAATCAACCATCCCCCAAATGGCAGCCTTCCCCCACTTGGTTTTTGGTAGATTTTGGATATGTTGTTCAGGATACCTTTCTGAGTATAAAAAATCAGGTATGATTTTTTTTTTTTTTACAATAACTTTGAGGTAAAACTATAAAATGAGTGGCCTAGAGGCTGTATAGGGAAAATGTATTCTAGCTTGTCCTTAAAACCCCCATCCTCCTCTCCTCCTCCTCTTTTTATTTTTATTTTCCTCCTCAGAATGATTAGTACGCTCTAGAGCAGTGTTCTCCAACCTTGGGTCCCCAGATGTTTTTGGCCTACAACTCCCAGCTACGCTGGCTGGGGCATGCTGGGAGTTGTAGGCCAAAAACATCTGGGGACCCAAGCTTGGAGAACACTGCTCTAGAGAGCAGAGGTTTCACTCAGAGTTCCATAGATCCATAGATCATAGAGTTGGAAGGGGCCTACAAGGCCATCGAGTCCAACCCCCTGCTCAATGCAGGGAACTAGAGGAGGGGTCTCCCATCCAAGTCATAACCAGGCCTGACCCTGCTTAGCTTTCCATGCTCAGACAAGCTGAGCCAGCATGGGTCAAGAGACCTGTGGCTGCAGTGTGAGGGCGAAGCCTCTCAGGGCTGGTGAGTGAAGAGTAGTTCATTACCAGTCTTACCTGCGCTGAATTTCTTCCGTCCCTCCACCCCCAGGATACCGTCTTAATGATGGCTTCTGGCATTCAGTGTCCCTGATGGTGCGTGAAACCTCGGCTGTCATCACCATTGATGACCAGAACGATGCCAGCTTCCGTGTTGACCGAGACATCCAGCTGCGCACAGGGAACCAGTACTTCTTTGGAGGTGTGTATCGCATTGATAAAGGATTGTGGGGACGCTGTTCATCTTCTGAAGAGGATGGAACAAGGGGTGGTTAGCAAATGACAGGAGGCTCTGTCAGTCCAGGAGAGGCTTTGCAGCAGATATATGTAGTGGCTTTGAGGATGAATATTAAAGAGACGAGGCAGCTGAGGAGCTAGAGGTGGAGAGGCTTCCAGCCATAAAGAGCAACAGAGCTATGTGTTTACCACAATTCTGCACGACTGCTAAACTTGGTATCACGTCAGAATTCTGCTTCTCAGAATCACCATTTCATTATGGTTGCAGTTTGAAGGCATGTGAGCAATGCCCAGTTAAATCTCAGAATGGTGGAAAGGAGGATTGTGGGCTGAGTAGGACCGCATAGTTAAGGAGCAGGAGTCATTAGTATCACCACCTCCAAAGAAATTAATCTTTATTTATATGTATGTGTACATGCAGCAGTGAGAACCTCTTCCAGAATGTGCTTCCAATCCAGATGGGCCCCCCACACTGGTTTTCTGCTGAAAATTCTTTCCCCCTGGCTGCATTTTGCCACCCAAGTGCTGTTTACTCGCAACAGCACCTTTGTGGGAAAATAGAAGGCAGGTAGGGGGGCAATTTTCAGCTGAAAACTGGAACATGGCTCTGATCCGGATTACTACTTACCCCATTGCTTGAATGATCAAGCTGAAGATCTGGACATGTTGAATTAAGGCAGTTCATCAGGAAAATTTACTTTCATTTAATTTCAGGAATGCTATGCAAACAGAGGTTGGAGTGGCAGCTGCAGTTCTCTAGAATCTCAGCTTATTTTAAAGCGCAGTCTGACCTAAAGAAAGTTCATTGACACTGAGGTTGTAAGGCAAGGCCCCATGTCCAGTGCAGTAGCTCTTATTTCTTTAAATTTGGCAGTAAGTCACTTAAGGCACAATCCTATGCATGTTTAGACAGAAAAAAGGCCTACAACTCCCAGCATGCCCAGCCAGCTGGGAGTTGTAGTCCTTTTTTTTTTGTCTAAACATGCATAGGATTGTGCCCTTAATTTCTTTTGGAAGAGGTTCCCTTTGTTCTTGGACTTGGTTGACCTGGGTTACAATTTCCATGAAATCATCTCTATTACTTGTGGGGTTTGTGTCTTTACCTGCGCACTCTAGTTGGGGGCCATCTTGTCTTCTTGCAGTGGGTTGCTTTCATGCTGCTGGCTGCAATGTTCTGAAGTCGGAAAGTAACCTGAATCTGCCAAGTAGTATCTCCTGGTGACGAACATCCAGGGGAGTTAATTATCTCAGGCCAATATACTAATTAGCAGATAATTAGTTAAGGATTCTGCCAAGGACAGGCCTCAGACTACCGTTCAGGTGGATGATGTCACTTCCTCCTCAGAATATTCTTTATATTTTACTGGGTTGGTTCTGGACATTGTCATACTTCGAGTAGAACTATTGAAATCTATGGCACTTAAGGTAGTCATGATTAACTGAATTCCCATTGTTTTCAGTGGGTCTACTCAGCGTATGCCTGGATCTAGCCCGCTAGGTGTAACCACTGTATTTTTCCTCATGCTCTCTCTTTTTTGCTGGCACAATGCTGGGCTGATGTCTTGTGTGTTCTAGGATGCCCCAAGCCAGCATCACGTACTGGCTGTGCCTCCAACCAGACAGCCTTCCATGGCTGCATGCAGATGGTCAGTGTGGATCGGCAGCCCATTGAGTTAGACATGGTTCGCCAGCATCGGCTTGGCAAGTACTTTGAGGTGTACTTCAACGTGTGCGGCGTCACTGATAGGTATGCTTGGGAAAGTGGAGATTCTGGCTGGGCAGAATTGTGGCTTGAGTTGGTAGAAGTGTGTATGTGTGTGTGTGTGTGTAGATCCAGGAACCTTCCCATATCCACTTGGGACAAGCTTCTAGCAATAGTATGGTAGGAGCCCATGGTTGGGAACAGTCTGAGGGGCACATGGTGTCCTTGCCGAAACTAAGCAGGTCTGGGTCTCGTCAGTGCTTGCATTGGGAGACTGTCTGGGAAACCCCTCTGTACACTGCTTTGAATTCAGTGGGAGAAAGGCGAGAGATAAATGTTGGGTTCCTGGGAAGTGCCCTTGTAAAGATGGTGGAGAAACATCTTTGTATCCTACACTTGGATCTCGCTCTCAACATATCTTCCAGGATGGTTGGGAAACTGTTTAATGCTGGGTCTGAAGATGCATCTTCTGTCTTGTGCCTACTACTATTCTTTAGGAACAAGATTGAAAATAAACAAGCAAATATAGTGACAGTTTATTGATTAATACTGTGTCCACATTTAGAATATTAATGCAGTTCTGATCACCCCAATCTCAAAGGATCTGAGAAGGAGAGACCGGTTCAATTAAAATGATCATGAGAACAGAAGAAAGGTTTAAGAAGCTTGGACATCGAGCTTGGAAAACTACAACTGAGGGTGAACATGGGAGAGATTTACAGAATTCTGAACAGTGTGGAGAGAGGTGGGAGAAAATCTATTCTCTCCCAAAATACTAGAACTGCAGGACATTCATTGACAAATTTGAAGTAACGTCTGGACAAAAGGAAGGATTTCTTCATACAAAGTTTAGCTGTTCTGTGGAACTCATTGCCATAGGACAGGGGTTTCCACCCTTTTTGGGCCTCTGGGCACATTTAGAAATCTGAGAACCTGTCATGGGCACTACCACAAAATGACTTCTATGGGGACCTGCCTAGTCACAAAGGACAAGTAACTTCTCCAAGAAAGTATAAGGCAGAGATTGGGTTTTGGGGCCCAAATGCCAAACCACACATTGGCCTCCCCCCCCCCCAAAGCACCACAAGATAGCCATTTTATAGAAAGAAAACTCGTAATGGTCCCACCAAAAAAGAAAAGAAAACAAACAAGCAAAACTACCCCCCCCCAAAACAAACATAGGCAACCCCCCCTCCAAAAAACCAAGGCAGGAAGGCAAAACTGCCCGCCCCAAACCCCAGACAGACAAGCAAAATTATCCCCCACATCCCAAACAGATAGAAAGGCATAACTGCCCCCACAACCCAAAAAAGCAAACAGACAAAACTACCCCTCCCTCAAAAACCAAACACACACACAACTCCTCCCAGAAAACAAAACCACACAGGCAAAACGCCCCCCCCCCCAACCAAGCCCCAAAGTCACACTGGAAAGCACACATGCACAGCACCCCAGGCAAACCACCCCTGCTTCCTTCTGCATCTCTAAACTCCTCCCCAGCCCCTCAAACTTGCCAGCAGCAGGACCCCTTTTCTTTCTTTTAAAAATTAATAGTTTTAGCTATCTGGGCATGCCGCAAGGAAGATCACCAACCTGAAACTGCCCTGCCCTCTTCCTCCCCCTCACCCCTCTGGGCCCCTGTGGGGAAAGGAAGGGGAGGGAGGCTGGAGATCTACTTTGTAGCTGTTGAAGGTAAAAAAAAAAGTTTACAATTTATTTTTAAATTATTTTTAAAAAATAAACATTGGGGGGCTTGGGGGATTTCTGGGGGCGCTGTGTTACCAACCTCAGAATAGAATTTTAGAAGGAGGACTGTTGCCATTGAGATAGATTTCAACAGGATTACGTGCATTTCTTGGAGGCTTATCAATGACTGTTAGCCAACATGGCTAGGAATGGAATTTCTACAGTCAGAGGCCGTCAGTCTCTCAAATCGCAAATACCTGGTGAGTGCCAACGGGACTGCAGCCAAAGCAAGGCGACTGCAAAACAACAGGTATCAGCGTGCTTGGGAGAACCTCAAGGTTTGCAGAAGTACCAAAAACCTTTAGAAAAAAATCCCTAAGGGGGCCATCTCCCCGCTCCCATACCCCAGTGAAGAGTGAACACATTCTCCGTGGCCACAGAATGCTGAGGGGGGTGGGCGGACTGGAAAACAAGGCTGGGAATGATGGAAGAGGTCGTGGCTGGCTGGACCACTGTACAAGAGCACTCCACGCTACAACAATTTGTTGCAGATCCTACTTGTATGCCTCTAATTACTAGATGCCAGAGACCCCCAGCAGGAGATGACTTGTGCCACCATACCCTGCTTATGGGCTTATCTGAGGCAT
Organism: Shinisaurus crocodilurus; assembly: GCA_021292165.1. Lineage (NCBI taxonomy): Eukaryota > Metazoa > Chordata > Lepidosauria > Squamata > Shinisauridae > Shinisaurus > Shinisaurus crocodilurus. The sequence goes on from CM037880.1 coordinate 100,606,856, forward strand.
CTGCCTCGCCAACGCTTGAGACAGAAGTGCTGGGCTAGATGGATCCAACTGGGTAGTTCTCACGTTTGAGAAATGCCAGCTGTAAGTTTGTGAGGTGCTGTTCAGAAGTGCGGCAGCCGCTGCCCACAAATGAGAAAGGGGTGAAGCCCTTTGTCTGGAGAAGGCTTGAATCCATGCTGGGATGGGAGTCCAAATCTCCAGTGCTAACCTGCTTCTCCTGTTGTGCCAGGTGTACCCCCAACATGTGTGAACATGGCAGCCGCTGCATCCAGTCCTGGGACGACTTCACGTGCATTTGTGACTTGACGGGTTACAAGGGGGAGACCTGCCACACTCGTGAGCCATGGGGGGGGAGTGGGGGTAGGGAGGCTTAAAGTGCTGGTCTGTGTACCTCAACCCCTCACTTCCTCCTTCATCTTGCAGCCATTTACAAAGAAAGCTGTGATGCCTATCGACTCGGTGGCAAAAGGTCTGGCAACTACACCATCGACCCAGATGGCAGTGGGCCCCTAAAACCTTTTACTGTCTACTGTGACATTCGAGGTATGGGGGCATCAGTGGGGTCCAGGTCTTCCCTCTATTAAGGGGCATTAGTTACTATTCAAGTAGTTGCTTGGGTTCAAAGCAGAGAGAGAGAGAGAGAGAGAGAGAGAGAGAGAGAAGCAGTTGCACCCAGGGCATGGGGGAGATGCTTAGCTTGAACTTTTGCTAAATGTTGCTCCCTTGCCTTCCAGAGGATCGGGCATGGACCATTGTTCGGCACAATCGGCACTGGCTCACGAAAGTGGCAGGCTACAGTCCTGAAAGGCCTTTCCTGGGCACTGTCGACTACTGGAATGCATCGTGGGGTGAGGTGTCAGCCCTGGCAAACGCCTCCGAGTACTGCGAGCAACAAATTGAGTTCTACTGTTATTTCTCCCGCCTGCTCAACACCCAGAGTGAGTGTGTGTGGCTGAACTAGATTGTCTCCATCCTCCACCAAATGGGCTAGCGCACACACATTCTGGGCCAAGTACTGTGACTTGAATAAATGTTCCAATTAAGCAACTGCAGGTGCTTATTTTACAAAGTTTGTTCTTCTTTTCAGTTGGGGGAAGGCAAGGGCTGGGGAACATGTGGCCCTCCAGATGTTATTGAACTGCAACCCCATCATCCCTCACATTGCCTATGTTGGCTAGGGCTGATGGGTGTTAAAGTCCAAGGATACCTAAAGGGCCACACATTCCCCACCACCGGGTTAGGCAAAGCACTGGAATGCTTCCCATTCAACACTGGATATCTTGCTGAACCCCATTGTAGTTTCTGAAGTTTCACTAGGCATTGCTCACACACTTTCAGTCTTGTCTTTGCATCTATGAGGACTAGAAATATAAAAGTATACATATTGGAATTGTCAGGATACCAAATTTTACCTCCAGTACCCAATTCTGTTCATGTGCAGTGTAATCACAAAACTTCAGAATACAAACAGCCCTAGGCAAATGGGATCTGAACTGGAAAGACATCTTTTTTTTTTTTTAACTTTTTAAATTGAATTTTCCAAAACAAAAACAAATCATTCCGCCTCTTTGTCTGACATTACCAATCCATATCCAATCTAAGTTTTCTCTATTTTCACAGAAAGAATTTCTATCACCTTTACTAATATTCAAAAATCAAAACCTGAAGTTGTTAAGTCACTTTCCCTCTTCCCCAAGAAGTCCACAGAGGTTTCCAGTCTTTCATAAATGAAGATAATTTTTTTTCTCTAATTAAACAAGTCAATTTCGCCATCTCTGCTAAGTCCAAAATTTTCAACAGCCAGTTTTCTATAGTTGGTATTGCTGCTGCTTTCCATTTTTGGGCATAAATTATTCTATGCTGCTGTCATCATATATTGTAATAATGTTCCATAGTCTTTCTCAAGTTGTAAATCCATTATGCCCAATAACATTTCTGGTTTAAGTTGAATATTCACTTTTAAAATCTTTTGTATCCATGTGTGTATTTGTATCCAATATTTTTTCACTTTTTTACATGTCCACCAAACATGATAAAATGTTCCTTCATGGTTTTGACATTTCCAACATACATTTGACACATACATCTTAGTCAATTTCACAGGGGTTAGGTATCAATGATACATCATCTTGTAAAAATTATCTCTAAGATCAGAACACAATGTACATTTTATACCTTTAATCCTACATACATTCCCATTGTTCCATCATTATATTATATCCAAAGTTCCTTGCCCATTTAATCATAAAATCCTTAACTTGTTCTTCTTCTGTCCCTAACTTCAGCAGAAATGTATACATTTTTGCAATTACATGGTCATCACCTGTACACAATTGTATTTCAAATTCAGACTTATCCTGTTCTATATCATACATTCTTTTATCCACATTAAATCTCTCTGATAATTGAACTGGAAAGACATCTTGAAGTTGTAGTGGATAGTTCAATGAGGACATCATCTCAGAATGTAGAGGTAGTGATGGTACGGGGGTGGCGGGAAGCAAATTCCACATTAGGAATTATTAGGAAAGGAACTGAAAATAAAATGGCCAGCTTCTTAGTTTAGAGGGAGAAACGCAACTAAGGGAGAACATGATAGAAGATCATGAAACTGGCATGGACAAAGTTGGTAGAGAAATGTTTATGGAAGGCTGGTCTATCAGCAGCTGTTGCCCATGATAGCTATGTGGGATGCCACTGAATACCACTTGTTGGGGGCCAGCAAAAAGCAGGGCTGGCCAGTTTACTTGTGGGCATTCTGGAAATAACTTGCTGGCCATTGTGGGATGCAGGATGTTGGACTAGATCAGCCCTCCCCAATATGGGGCCCTCCAGCATTGACCATTGGCCGTGCCTGCTGGGGCTGATGAGAGCTGTAGTCCAAAACATTTGGAGGGTCCCTGGTCCAGCTCAGCAGGTTGCTCTTGGGCTCTGCAAGAGCCCCCACTGCCATTTATATGCTGTCTTGTTCTCCCTCAGCTGGGATGCCATTGAGCTTTTGGATGGGCCGAAATTCAGAGCGCCATTATTACTGGGGTGGCTCCCCACCAGGGCTGGGACGCTGCGCCTGTGGCATGGATAAGAACTGTGCTGACCCCCGTTTCTACTGCAACTGTGATGCTGACCATGCCATGTGGTGAGCGATGGTCTTCCCCTCCCTTCAAGAAGATCCTGGGTGGTGATGGCTGCGGGATTGAAACCCTGGATATCCCCAATGAATTGTGGGTACCCATTTTACACAATCTTTCCTCTCTATTTCAGGCGGGCAGATAAGGGGCTGCTGAACTTTGTAGACCATCTTCCAGTCACGCAGGTTGTCGTGAGTGACACAAACCGCACTGGCTCAGAGGCTCAGTTCTATGTGGGTCCGTTGCGTTGCTATGGAGACCGTGAGTAGTAGACCGGGTGGGAGAGGATGTCTTTGTTGTTTCCTCATGGGTCTGCCAGGATGAGCTGGGAGCCTCTGAGAGGTGATGGGATGTGGGTCTGGTGGGCACAAACTTTCTCATAATACCCTTCTTATTGCTTGCAGGCAACTCCTGGAATACAGTCTCTTTCATCAGGGGAACAGCCTGCTCTTTCCCACCTTCCAGGTTAACTACAGTCTCGATATCAGCTTCTTCTTCAAGACTTCTGCCCCATCAGGCACTTTTCTAGAGAATGTGGGCCCAAGGAACTATATCCGTGTGGAGCTCAACAGTATGGAATTCAGGGTTCAAGGGGGTGGGAGCAATGTAACAGAGTCTGTGAGTTAGATAGTTATTGGATTTGCAGTTTACCTAATCCCAATGTCTTACAACAAGTAGTAACACTGTTTGAAACATGAACAAAAGAGAACTAGCATTTATACCAGCCTTCCTCAACCTAGTACCCTCCAGATGTGTTGGATTACAACTCCCAGCATGCTCCAGGCAGCCATGTGTTGGACTACAATTCCCAGCATTCCCCTGGCTTGGGGATCCTGGGAGTTGTAGTCTGACACATTTCGAGTTGTACCAGGTTGGAGAAGAGTGATTTCTATAATCTTTGGGAAATTGATTGTTGCCCATTAATCCCCATTCCTTTCAGCCATTCTCATCTGAGCTGCTGAGAAGTCATGAAAGGTTCACAGACCTTCTAATTGCTTGCAATAAAAACAAAAACAAAACATTAAGAACAGTAGAATATTGATAAACAGGGCAGGTTCTGTGAGAAAACAGTTTTTTAAAATTTAATTTACTTATTGCATTTCTATACTGCTTTTCTGGAACCAACCAAGGAAGTTTACAAGACTTGAAAAGTTCAAGCCCAAGCTGGGAAGAGTGATGGAGATTTTTAATCAGATCTTATGTATCTTTACACTTTTTGTAAAAAGCCATTGAGATGGAAATTCAGATTGGGACCCTTCAGATACCTGTGCCAAAGCTTTTGTGTTTCTAAGGAAGGGGTGTGGGGGTTAAATCCTTCTCCTGTGTGCCCTTTCCCAATGAAAACCACCCCACCCCAGCTGCTATTTGCCCTGTTGTTGTTGTTAACATGAATATACTGTCTTATTTGCTTAAAAACCATCAAGGTGGTGCTCAGTAGTTTCAAACAATAAAACCTTAAAACAATAAAAATAAGAACATTAAGAACAGTAAAACATTAGAACATTAAGGGCGTAATCTAATGCATGTTTAGACAGAAAAAAAGTTCTACAGCTCCCAGCATTTCCCAGCCAGCATGTCTAAACATGCGTAGGATTACGCCCTAAAACAACTATATACATTAAAAAGATGTGCTTTCCCACCCTCAGAGCCCATCACAGTTCTTGAGGGAGTGCATTCCACACTTTGGGAGCAGCACAGGAAAAAGCCATTTCACAGGTGCCCAACAAACCAGTCTCAGTGCGTCATGGTGCCCGCAGTAGGGCCTCCCTTGCATATCTTAATCTCAGGTGGACTCATAATGAAACAGGTGGTTCCTTGAACAGCCAGGTCCTAAGCCGTTTAGGGCTTCAAATGTTAAAACCAACACCTTAAATTGAGCCCGGGAAGCAACTAGCAAACGGTGCAGGCATTTTAAGGCAGATGTAATATGGTTCCGATACCATGCATTAGTTAGTAGCCTAGCTGCCACATCATGCACCAATTGTAGCTTCCAAGCACTCTTCAGGGGTAGCCCCACATACAGAGCATTGCAATAGTCTGAAGAGGATGTAGCCAAGGCATGGATAACTGGTGCCAAGTCAGACCAATGCAGGAAAGGTTGCAGCTGGCCCACCAGGCATAATGGTCCAAACATACTCCTTTCCACCGTTGCCACTTGAAGATCCAGGGCCAGCATAGGATCAAAGAGCATTCCAAACTGCGAACCTGATCCTTTAGGGAGAGCACAACCCCGTCCAGAACAGGTTGAATCCCACTCCCCAAGTCAGGCTAACTGTTGACCAGCAACACCTGTCTTGTCAGGGTTTAGCCTCAGCTTGTTCACCCTCATCCAGCCCAGGCAATGTTCAAGGCTTTCTACTGCTTCCTTGGTGTTAGGTGACAAAGAGCAATAGAGCTGGTCGTCATCAGCATATTGGTGGCACCAAAACTCTGAATGACCTCTCCTAGTGGCTTTATGGAAATATTAAATAACAAGATAGAACCCTGTGAGATACTATAGGCCAATAGCTGTGAACTCTAACAGTACCCAACACCACCTTCTGGACCTGACCTGACAGAAAGGACTGAAACCACTGCAAAACAGCATCCCCAAGGCCCAGCCCAACAAGGCAGTCCAGAAGGATATGGCAGTCCATGGTTGGTGGTATCGAAAGCCATGGAGAGGTCCATACAAACTAATAGGGTTGCACTCCCCCCATTCAGTTCCCAGTGTAGGTCATCCACCAAGGCAACCAAAGCAGTCTCACTCCCGAAAGCCCAATTGAAATGGGTTCAGATAAACAGTATCATCCTAATGCGTCTGAAGTTGCAAGGCCACTACCTTCTCAATCACCTTGGCCAAGAATGGAATATTTGAGAGATCTTCTGGGTCAAGGGATGGTTTCTTTAGTAAAGGTCTTATTACTGCCTCCTTTAAGGAAGAGGAAACATGCCCCTTGTCAAGGTTCCGCTACTGCCGGGACCCCTTGACCTGCTTTTTGAAGATCTCTGCCTATTCTCAAAGCCTCTCCTGTTCCAGGAGACCAATCCTTTGCCTGTTACTTTCCTGTTCCCAGTAGCATGAGAATAGACTTCAGGCGTGGTGAATAAGTCACTCCAACAACTCAGGGTAAACAACAACACTTTACTTATTGCATTAGGGTATTTACATAATAGAGCAGTTATAATTCAAAAGCAAGTATAATAAAATTAAACAGACAAATAACGCAAGGTTCTCCAACTTAACTCCTATCTGCCTCTCTCCTCTGCAGTCAGTCTCTCTCTAGCTGACCACACCCCACACAAATAAAGCCTTCCCAGGATTGGAAGGTTATAACCATGTGACCTTGAACAGGAGAAACAATACTTAACTTCTATTGGGTGAACTGAAACTCATAAATGCCCCCTCCCATCCTGAAATGTTTGGGCCTTCAGGCTTCAACTAATTTAGGGAAGTGTTTGGGCCTACAGGCTTCAACTAACCTAAGCCTGTGTAGGCCTCAATCCTTCACACCCCTCCTGCACAGAAGCATCAATCACTTCCGTTAGCCATAGCATCAGTCCCACATTGGCCGATTTAATTAGCCAAGAAGGGCAAGGGTCAAGTACACACGATAACCCTCATCACTCCCAATAACCTGTCCACATCCTCGAAGTCCACAAAAGGAAAAGACAAGCAGTTGCTGAGGTTCTATCAGTCTGACCTGCCCCCAGTATTTGAGACCAAGCCATGGAGAATCCAAGTAATTTTATCCACAAAGAACAAAGCAGACTTTTCATAGAGAGCCACCAACTGCTCTGGCTTCCCCTCATCCTGGTGAAGGAGGCTTTGCACAGTATGGAAAAGCATTGCTGGTCTATTCTGTGCAGGCATGATGGTGGCAGAGAAGCTTTCCTCACCACCACAGTATAGCTTTTTAAGAAGTCTTTCACCCATGTTCAGTCAGATTCATCCTGGATTTTTCTCCAGGGGCTCTCTAGCGGACAGCCCTCCCTAAGCACAGGAAACCATTTGGATCCATCAGGCACCTAGGGTGGACTATTAAAACTGGTTCTCCACCCCTGTGGAGATCCATACTGTCAGACAGTCAAAAGCTAACCAGATAGTGATCTGTCCCCACCTGCAACGGTGCCCATGAAGCTCCTCACTCCCTGTCCCCTTCAAAAATGCATTTTAGTACAACCCTTGAAAACATCAGGGTGCCAGGTTCTCCTTCCTGTTCCTGCACCTGCTGCTATTGGCAGGCAGACAAGGAAGGAAAGAACATCCAGTCTTTTGCCCATACTGACCTTTCCCCTTTGCTCTCTCTCCCTCCCCACTCCCAGTCTCTAGCCTTGCTATCTCTCTCCCTCCAACCCTGTTCCTGGCCAGTTCTCTCCATCCCCCACCTGTACCCACTTCCCCCCCTCCCCTCTACCCCTTTGCCTTGCTAATTGCCCCTCCCAGCCTCTAGCCTCACTATTTGTCTCCACCACCTCTTCAGCTCACTTTTGGCTAGCCAGGCCCCCCTCCCCCCCGGCAGCCATTATGTGACTAGCCACATCCACCATGGAAGCCATTCTGTGGTGGTGCCTGCAGCAGTTTCTCAAATTCCCAAATGTGCCCATTGGTCCAAAAAGGTTGGGGACCCCTGCACTAGATAGACTTGTGGCTGGCAAGTATGGTTTGGGATGGTCCCATGACACCCCTATTATTCCACTGCCTTCTAGCTTCGCAGGACTTGGTCTTTGCTTACAATATTGGAAATGGTGACGAGAATTTGACCGTGCACTCGGAGATGCCCTTCAATGACAATGAGTGGCACGAGGTGAAGGCAGAGATCAACGTCAAACTAGCTCGGCTGCGTGTTGACCGGATGCCGTGGGTGGTGCGAGCAGCCCCACCTCAGAGTTTCATCCACCTGAACCTCACTAAACCGCTGTATGTGGGTGAGTGAGGGTGGGCCGCATGGTGTTCGTTGAGTGCGAGAGCGCGCGTCCTGCTAGAGGTTCTTTGGTTGTTCACAAGCTCAAAACAGCCAAGTTCAATATGACTTACTCATTCATTTGAAAAAGCATTTCAAATTGTCAGTCCAGTTTTGCAAAAGGCAGTCCCTCATCCAGGTACTTGGTCTTCATCTCGGGGGGGGGGGGGGGAGGGGGGATCTAATTTGTAGAATTCATAAAACTGCTCTTATGTCTGTCTCTCCCACACCCAACTTCTTCTTTCCTTTCCCTGAGTAAGCAGTGGAGTACCCCACGGATCTGTATAGGAACTGGTGCAATATATTTTTTTCAGAAATCAGTGGTTAGCAGTGACGTACCCAGGTTTGTGAAAGGCACCAAACTATTCAAGATGGTGAAAATATAAGCAGACTGCAAAGAGCTCCAAAAAGATTTCTCTGAATAATAATAATAATTATTATTATTTTCAGATTTCTCTGAATAATAATAATAATAATAATAATAATAATAATAATAATAATAAATTTTATTTTATTAACATTTATATACCACCTTATCTGCTAAAAAGACATCAAGGCAGTGTACAAATTGGTTTGATGGCCAACAAATGGCAAATGGGTTCAATGCAGGTACATTTAAAGTGATGAATGATAGTGACCTGTTTCGCATGTCATGGTGACAATTCCTGGGTTGTTTAACCCAGGAATTGCAGGGATAAGTGGAGCATGTGATCTGCATGCTTGTTGTTTCCACTTTTAATTAACAAGCCAGTAGCACCCCATTCCTGGGTTGTTTTGTGATATGTGAACCCAGTAAATCTAGGTTGTTTAGAATAATAGAAAAGTAGAGTTGGAAGGGGCCTACAAGGCCATCGCGTCCAACCCCCTGCTCAATGCAGGAATCCAGGTCAAAGCATCCCTGGCAGATGGCTGTCCAATTGCACCTTGAGTGCCTCCAGAGTGGGAGAGCCCACCACCTCCCTAGGTAGTTGGTTCCATTGTCTTATTGCTCTGTCAGGAATTTTTTCCTGATGTTTAGGTGGAATCTGGGTTCCTGTAACTTGAGCCCATTATTCCGTGTCCTGCAAACTGGGATGATCGAGAAGAGAGCCTGGACCTCTGTGTGACAACCCTTCAAGTACTGGAAGAGTGCTATCATATCTCCCCTCAGTGTCCTCTTCTGAAGGCTAAACATGCCCAGTTCTTTCAGTCTCACCTCATAGGGCCTTGTTTCCAGTCCCTTTATCATCTTTGTTGCCCTCCTCTGAACCCTCTCCAGTTTGTCTATGTCCTTCTTAAAGTGTGGTGCCCAGAACTAGACGCAATACTCAAGATGAGGCCTAACCAGTGCTGAGTAAAGGGGAATTATCACTTCCCACAATTTGGAAGCTATATTTCTATTAATGCAGCCCAAAATAGCATTTGGCCTTCTTCGCAGCCACATCGCATTGCTGGCTCATATTCAGTTTGTGATCTACAACAATTCCAATAACCTTCTTTATGAGTTAACCCAGAGTTTACCCAACAATTGCCCATGGTTTGTTGTTGGGTTAACTCTGGGTTGTTTAACCTATAAACAGCCCAATGTTTTGGGGTTTGCATGTCACAAAACAAGCCAGGAACGGGGCCCTGGGTTGTTAATTAAAAGTGGAAATGCTGAACGCATGGCTTGCATGCTCCGCTTGTCCCCACAATTCCTGGGTTAAGAAACCCAGGAATTGCCACCATGATGTGCAAACTGTTCCATACCCTACTGGATCTGAATGAAAAGTGATTAACCGGAAAAGATCTCAGGGTCATGGTGGATAGTGTCAATTTGCTGTGCAGAGATTGGAAAAAGCAAATTCCATGCTAGAAATGATTAGGAAAGGGACTGAAAAGAAAATTGGCAGGATTCTAATGCCTTTGTATAAATCTTTGGTGTGGCCACATTTGCAATATTGTGTATGGTTCTGTTCACCCTTCTCAAAAAGGATATTGTACAACTGGAAAAGGTGCAGAAGAGGACAGCTAAAATTATTGGGGTGGAGCGTCCTAGCCACAAGGAAAGGCTAAAACATTTGCATCTTTTTGTTTACAAAAAAGATGACCAATTGAGGTTATTATGATAGTTCAGTGTTCTCCAACCTTGGGTCCCCAGATGTTTTTGGCCTACAACTCCCAGCATGCCCCAGCCAGCTATGCTGGCTGGGGCATGCTGGGAGTTGTAGGCCAAAAACATCTGGGGACCCAAGGTTGGAGAACACTGATAGTTTATGAAATTGCAAGTGGATAAAGAGAGGCTTCCCCCCCTCTCTCGTGAGAGGTAGGAACACGGGATGCCGCCTTATACTACCAGGTCAAACCATTGAACCGTCTGGCTCTGTATTGTGAACACTGGCTGACAGCGGCTCTCCAGGATTTCAGGCAGAGAAGGGGTCTTTCCCAGCCCCACCTGGAGATACCAGGTATTGAAGCTGGGACCTATTGCATGTAAACTAGGTGCTCTACCACTGAGTTATGGCCCTTCTTTTAGAGTTATCCAGTGAAATGTATTGGCAGTAGATTAATTACAGATAGAAGAAAGAAGCAATGGTGGCCACTGAATTAGATGGAGAAAGATAGGTCTTTTAGCCACAGTAGCTGTAACGAAAGCTTCCAGGTTCAGATAGTGGGCTTTCCTGAAGTACCTGGCTGACCACTGTTGGAAACAGAATGCTAGGTGAGATGGACCTCTGCCTGAATTTAGCAAGACTGTTGTGTTCTTAAATGCAGCCATTTCTGGCCTCTTAGGTTCTGCTGAATACTACCTGCATCCCTTCTTGGGCTGCTTGCGGGGATTGCACATGAATGGAGTGACCCTCAACTTGGAGGGGAAAGCCAATGAGACTGAGGGGGTGCTGGCGAACTGCACCGGGCATTGCCGGAACCCCTTGGTACCGTGCCGGAACTATGGCCTCTGCTTGGAGCACTACAGCCACTACACCTGCAACTGCACCGTCTCTGCTTTTGAAGGACCTTTCTGCAATCGTGGTGAGAGCTGGATCCAAGGGAAGGAAGGGTGGGATTGCACACTTCAGTTTGGGGTGTGTGGCATGTGGCAAGGGAAAGAGAGGCAGGAGAAGAAAGCAGTGCTCTTCTTCCTTGGACTCTCTGACCCCCCCCCCCCCCATCACTGTCATGTTTTCCTGTCCTTTTGCAGACATTGGTGGCTACTTTGAGCCAGGCACCTGGGTGCGCTACGACATCTTGACGATGCCCTTGTACGTGGTACAGGAATTCTCCAACATACTCCATCAACCACTTCAGCCACTCCCTGGCTACAACCTGACTGGGGAGGAAGTGGGGCTCAGCTTTCGCACCAATTCAGCCCCTGCTGTCCTGCTTTATGTCAGCACCTTTGTACGTGATTACGTGGCCATCTTAATCCGTGAGGATGGTGAGCATGGCTGGGGGTGGGGTTGCCTCCTTTTGCCCTTGGGCCCCAACTCTTGCCGCCTCCTCTGAATATGTGTGGCCCTGCTGGGCTGTACCTTGGAATAGCTTCAGATATTCCATCTCCCATTATTATCCCATCCTTCCTTTTTATTGCACTGACCTTCTTTGCCCTTCGGTTGCCATCCTCTGGCTGTGGCAGAGCGGGTGGGAGCCCTTTCCCACTTCACCACACCTTGGCCCATCATAGCCAAACTGGGCTGGGTCAGTGTCCCACAAAGTCTCCCAAGGAAGATTCCAGGATGTCTGGGCATTATTTAAAACTGTGGAGCTCAGGTAGAATATCTACCACAGGCTAGGAAAGTTTCTAACAAATCCAAGAGGATGGCACTGTGGTTAAGTAATTGCGCCAAAAAAGTTATAAGGACTTCCTTTAGAAGTGGAAGTCTTGCCCAAATGGGGACATTTTAAAAGGAGCACAGTTTGACAATAAGGTGAGCTTCATGAGAATTTGAGGATCGTTTAAAACATTGAAGACTTTTTTTACCGTTTGTCTGAAATACTTATTGGCAGGAAATCAGCCAGGGAGCTGATTGAGCCATTAAACAAATGAATGAAAGGATGACTGAAGGAGGATAAGGAGATTGCAGGGAAGCTGAATCTGTCCTTTGTATTGGGCTCAGTGCAGAAATTGGGAATCTGAAGAGCAGTGCCAGATAGAGGCTGCCAGAGATGAAGTTCCAGTACTCATGGGGCTGGAATAGAAGCTATACACAAACATTATTCCAGAATTGTTATTTTCTGGTTTTTTGGGGGCTCTATAGGCATGAGAAAGGGGTAATGTCAGTTTAGCATACGGTCTGATTTCAAGATGTCAGTCCTATTTCAAAATGGCAGCTGAAAATGTTCCCACATTGGATCTGTATTGGGATTGGTGCTATTTAACTTCATAAATGATCAAGAGTAAGAGATGAACAGTGAGGTAACCAAGTTTGCAAATTTTATTATTATAATTATGCAAGATGGTAAAAACCCAAGTGGGACTGCAGAGAGCTTCAATAAGACCTTACCAAACTGAGTGAATGGGCAAAAAAATGGCAAATAAGGTTCAGTGTGATTAAATGTGAAATGATCCACATTGGGGCAAGAAATCCTAACTTCACACATAAGGCCTAAACAGGAAGGAGATCTTGTGGTCATGGAGGATATTTCCGTGCGAATGTCATCAGTGTTCAGAGGCAGTGGGCGGGGGGAGGCAAAATCAAAGCTAGGAAAGGGACTGAAAATAAAATGGACAGCATAATAATGTATTTATGGTGCGGGTGCATTTGGAGCTTGGCTCACCCAATTAAATTGCTTGGCAGCAGGTTCAGGACAGATGGAAGAGCTCACAGTCCCCTTGTGCTTGTCAATGCTTCCCTTGCAGGCACCCTGCAGCTGCGTTACCAACTAGGCACCCTCCCATACATCTTGTCCCTGAGCACACGCTCGGTGGCTGATGGGCAGCCGCACACAATCAACATCACCCGTGTGAATCGAACTTTGTACACACAGGTAACTGGGGCTTCGTGTGTGTGTTGGGAGGACTCGACGGAATGGCCATTTTGGCCCTTGCTAGGGAGAGGGGGAGGAGAACAGCTAGGAGCTTTCTGTCTGTCCTGTGGAGTGCAGGTCTGAAGCAGGAATGGGTAAGTGCCTCCAACTCTTCGTTGGGACCTAGATCAGCTTTCGAGTGTGTCTTCTTCCTTCTTCTCTTTCTCTCTTTCCAGTTGGACTATTACCCTGTCATGGTGCATCAGTTCTCCCTCTTTGTGGACAGCAAGCTTGATTCTCCCAAGGCACTCTATCTTGGCCGTTTCATGGGTGAGAGAGAGCAATGGGTCCTGCCATTCTTGGTACTTGTTGTCATGTTGCCGGTTTCTTGGATGCTCTACATTTTCTTCCTGACATCCTTGACTCTAGTTAGATACTATTTCTCTGCTTCTAAAGTGCAATGTTTTAGTGAGTCTTCAGGCTCATTAACATGGTTTTTCTCTTCTCACATTTTTATATCTCTGGGTTCTCCCCTGTTCCTTCCGGTACCGTGTAACAACGTCTTTTCTTTCGTCTCTGATCTGTTCTTGCAGATCCATCATTCCCTCTAATAGCAAACTCAGGTTATTGGGTGCCTATCAAAGGGGTTTCTACGTAGTCAGGAGACTCCTAGGTGTGAAGAAGTACAAACATTTGTTAATTTAAAACAATTTTTAAAATGGCCTGACAAGGACGTGTGAGCTTACAGAATGTTTGTGGCGATTGGGGAAGGGTCTAAAGCAGGGCTCTCCAAGCTTGGGTCCCCAGATGTTGCTGGACTACAGCTCCCAGAATCCCTTGCCATTAGCCATGCTGGCTGGGTATGCTGGGAGCTGTAGGCCAGCAACATCTGGGGACCCAAGGTTGGAGAGCCCTGTCTGAAGGAACCCAGAAGTCAGGCAGACTGTCTGAGTCCATAAGTTTTCTATGGTTGAGGGCAGTTGAGAGACGGAATGTTAGGGTGTCAGTTGGGAACAATAACAAAAAAGGAAAATGGAGAGCAGGGAGAGTGAGGAAATTGGTGTGCTCAAACCCTTGACAGGATATAGTAAGTATCCTGGAGCAAAGGACAGGAACTAGGATTGGAGAATCTGCGCGGTGAGATTACACTTTCCCCCCACCATACAGGGATGTTACAGGAGGAAGGAAAGGAAAAGGGACACATTTCCAACTATGTATAAAGACAGGCTGCTTACTGTAACTGTAGTCCTTTGAGTGGTCATCTGTGCATTCACACATATGGGCTCTGTGCCTGCCTGGAGCCTTGTTTTGGGAAACTGCTACAGCTGAGGAATTTAAGTGGGAACCCTCCCGCACCATCCCAGCGCGCATATCCTTAGCAGGTTCCCACCTATTCTCTCAGTTCTTCTTTGACTGCCATTGTGGTTGCCTCATGGGAAACTTCTGTTGTCATTAAGACTATCTGTAGTTGTATGCTGAGGTTTTCTTCTGTCTTCATCTTATTCTGCTGTCGTTTTCCTCTCTATCTTATTGTTCTTTGTGTCGTCGTCGTCCCCCCGCTTTATTTCACGATCTCTGCAATCGTGTGTTCGCCTCAGCAGATGTATGGCCTTGAAGGCTCCATTCCGCGTATGCATCCAGTGCGGTAGCAAACTTCCACAGACATTTGCTCTATTTTGTTTGGGAGAGGGCCATATTGTTGATGCCTGCACACGTTGCCAAGCATTCATGAAACAGTCCCGGAGGAATACCTCTGACAGACTTCAGGCAGTTCTGTGGAAGAAAGCGCTGGAGTCCATGGAGGCTCCCAGGAAGCCAAGGGTCCAGGCTCCATCTTCTTTGCCTCTTCCTGTGGCCTCCCTTGAGAGCCAGTGTGGCGTAGTGACGAGAGTGCTGGACTGGGACTCGGGTGATCCGGGTTCTAGTCCCCGCTCGGCCATGAAACTCAGTGGGTGACTTTGGGCCAGTCACTGACTCTCAGCCTAACCTACCTCACAGGGTTGTTGTGAGGAGGAGGAGGAGGAGGAGGAGGAGGATGTAAGCTGCCTTGAGTTCCTTGTAGGAAAAAAGGCAGGGTATAAATGTAATAAATAAAATAAATAAAAATAAATAAGAGCATCGGGGGTAAGAACCTTCCCCCACTGTCCGAGTGCACATGCCCCTAGTGGGCTCCCGCCTATTCCCTCAGTTTCTTGAGACTGCATATCGTGGCCCCGAAACCGAGAGAAAAGACTCGGTACTGACATTGACACTGGAAGTGAGATTGGTGCAAACATAGAAATCAATGTTGACACTGAAGTGGGGACGGAGGGGGAGGGTTGTGTGAATGCACAGATGACCACTCAAAGAACTACAGTTACAGATAAGCAACCTGTCTTTCTTCTTTGTGGTCTCTGTGCATCACACACAGGCGAGTAGCAAGCGAACTTAGCAGAGGTGGCTCGGTGTCTTTATTGCAGTGTGGAAGATAGAACTGAATGACCGGAGGAGCAGTTAGCTCTGGCTCAAACATCTAGCTGATAACGTCAAATAAATGTTGACGGTTTTGACCAGGCTGCAGCCCAGCATAGGTCTGGCAAAGTCACCCCATGTCCAAATGCTACAGAAGTAGCGGCACCCCAGGTTGAATGTGCTTTTACTTGGCTAGTTTGCTGGAGTCCAGCTACTTCATACACCAGTTGTATGTTGTGAACCACCCAAGATACAAACCGCTGCAAGGAGACTGGCAAACCTTTACATTTCTCTCTGTAGCGGATGAAGAGCAGGGGCGACTGATGGAAAGATTCTGTTCTTGACTTACGGAAGGCTAACTAAGGCTCCGCAAACCTCGAAAGTATGAAGGGTGGATTCTACTGGATGGGCAGAAAGCGGGTGGAATCACATCTTGGTTCAGATGGAAGTTGGATACCACTCTCAGGAGAGAAGCAGTGTCCAGACAGAGAACCACCTCATCTTTATAATCATATAAGGAAGGTTGATCCATAAGGCACAAAGCTCACTTGAGCGATGAGCTGATGTGATGGCTACCAGGAACACCACCTTCCAGGAAAGGAGACAGAGGTTGACAGCCACAAGTGGTACAAATGGTTTCTACAGCGATGCTTGAAGTACGACTGACAAGCCCCATTGCGGCACCAGGAGGTGTGAGGTTCTGCACTCCTTGACAGAGCTGTCACACTAGAGGATGTGAAAAAATAGAAAAACCATCTACTGGTGGGTGAGAAGCTGAAATGGCAGCGAGACAGACTTGGAGCGAAGAATGCTTTAGACCCTTTTCAAAGAAGGAGAACAAGAACTGGAGAACTTGGCGAATGGAACAGCAGACAGGCTCAGTACCGGCAGCAGAGGCGAAAGAAGAAAACATTTTCCATTTTCTGGCATAAGAAAGTCTAGTGGCTTCCTGGTAGCATCCAGGATCGCTTGGATTGGTGAATGAACTGGTGGTGATGCACTATTCCTCACCAGAGCCTCCAAGCTGTCATCCGGGGCATGGTTAGGTCAGAATGTCGAACCCGACCTCAGTCTCAAACGAATAGGTTTAGTACCAAGAGAAGCTGTAGATATTCCCCTTTCGTCCTGTGGAGAAGAGGGGTGAACTGTGCTTGTGTTGGCCACCACAGGGCTATCAGGATGCAGTCGGTGTTGTCAGCTCGTATTTTGGCTAGTACCCTCATGAGCAGGGGAAAGGGTGGGAAGAGCTCCCTCAACCATTTCAGTAAAAAAGCATCCCCCAACAATTCTGGACCCACTCCTGCTCTGCTGCAAAACATTGGGCATACAGTGTCCTCCAAGGTTGCGAACAAGTCTATTGTGTGGGCACCCCACCGATGGAACAGAGACTGCAGCACCTTTGGGTTCTGCTGCCACTTGTGGGAGACTTGACAGGACCAGCTCAGTGAGTCTGCGAGAGCATTGTCCACACCAGCCATGTGTATCGTAGTTAGCCCTATGTTCCAAGGGGTAGACCAGTCGAATATCATGTGTCATGTTGGTAAGCGCAGTCAATCGTGTTCCTCCCTGTTGTCAGGTAACAGACTACTGTAGTATTGCTCATTACAACCTGTACCTGTCAGTTCCTGATGTTTGTCTCAAAAGCTCTCAAAGCCTTCTGGACTGCTAGCAGTTCAAGAAAACTGATATGCTGAGAGGACTCTGTTTTCAGCCAAGATCCTTGTATTGTCAACATCCCACAATGAGCACCCCACCCTATGAGGAATGTATCAGTCGTAAGCACCCTGGAAGGTTGTAGGAATGGGATTCCTATCCGAAAATTGTCGTAAGCTGTCCACCATCAGAGCAAAGCTATCACTTCACAAGGTAAGTGTAGATGCATCTTGTGAGCATTGCCCTCAAGATTGAAGGTTTGTATGAACCAATTTTGTAAATGCCTCATCCCAAGTCATGTGACAGGAACAACCCTGCATTTTCTTGGCCTCCTTTTTCTTCTTCTTAGGGTTGTATGATTTTGGATTTCTAGCTTTTTTTGACAGCTGCTTAGCTATCAAGAGCGTCAATGGTCACCCAGGTGTTGGGGGATCAGCGTGGCCCGTGATTCAAGCTGAGATGGGGTGAGGCAGCCCCCAACACTTACCCCAAGGGATGCTGCAGGAACCCTAGGGAGGCCGCAGGAGGAGGCGAAGGAGACCAAGCCTGGGCCATCAGTTTCCTGGGAGCCTCCATGGACTCCAGCGCTTTCCTCCACAGAACTGCCTGGTCTGTCAGAGGTATTCCCCCGGGCCTGTTTCATGAATGCTTGGCAACGTGTGCAGGCATCAACGATATGGCCCACTCCCAAACAAAATAAAACGAATGTCTGTCCATCGGTGGAAGTTTGCTACAGCACTGGACGCATACGCGGAATGGAGCCTTCAAGGCTGTATCTGCTGAGGCAAATATGTGATCACAGAGATCGTGAAATAAAGGGGAAAAACAATCAACAATGAGAAAGAGAGAAAAACAACAGCAGAATAAGATGACGATAGAAGAAAACCTCAGCATACAACTACGAATAGTCTTAATGACAACAGAAGTTTCCCATGAGGCAACCACAGTGGCAGTTGAAGAGGAACTGAGAGAATAGGTGGGGACCTGCACACTGGGATGGTGTGGGAGGGTTCCCACTTAAATTCCTCAGCTATAGAAGTTTCCTGAAATGTGGTTCCATGCAGGTGCAGAGCCCATATGTGTGATGCACAGAGACCATGAAGAAGAGCTGCACGCTTCCCCCAACTCCATCCCATATAGCTATAAAATGCCCGAGTTTGTGGCTGGTTCAAGTGCTATATAGCACAGCAAGGGAAAGTCTTGGATGGGGGCAGGGGTGAGTTTCCCCACTCCTGAAACTCACCACCACCACCACCACCGCCATCATCAGAGACTTGAACAGAACTGCAGGCTCCTGTTCCAGGCTCTCTGGAACCCTGAACAAGAGCGTCCCTTTAGGGGTTGGGGATACATTGCAACTTCATGCTATTTCTTTTAAGAACCACCTTGCCTGGTCCCAGTTCTACCTGCCTTCTCCTTCCATCCCTTTGCCGCTAAGCTTGTTTGCATTAGTCAAATATAGAACCCTAGCACAGACTGGGCTGTAGATGGATGTAATAGGACTTGGAGCTAAAAATTCTGGGCTGCATAAATTATGCAAATGATGTATTTTGCATTGATTTGGTTAACTTGCATAGCATATTCTCCTGCTGCTTTCCAGGGAAAGGTACAAAGAGCTCCTGTCCTGGAAAGCTGCTCCCCTTCCCCTACCGGGCATTGCACCCCCACTGCTAAGCTTGTCTTCACAGTCCTTGTAGCTAGAAATGCTTTTTAAAAAGGGGCATTCCTGAATGTAGGCTCTTATCAGGGAACACCCTTTTGCTTTGGAGCAGTCCTTTGATGGGAGGTAACAGGGGAGAAGAGGAGGGAGTGGGTGTCTGTTTAACCCTCTTCTGCTCATATTGTCTTCCATGGTCTGCAGAGACGGGTATGATTGATCCGGAGATCCAGAGATACAACACACCGGGTTTCACAGGTTGCCTCTCAGGGGTGAAATTCAACAGTATTGTGCCCCTGAAAACCATCTTCCGGCCCAGTGGCAGCAACCCCGTCAGCCCTTACAGTATCAAGGGGCGGCTGGTGGAGTCCAACTGTGCCTCTATGCCTTCCACTTATATTGAAATGCCACCAGAACTTGACCCCTGGTACATAGACCCAGGTAAGGCAACTTTATATGGGGGCAATGGGCCACTGTGGAAGGGGCTTCAGCTTGCTAGAGTTCCTGCCCTCTAATCCCATAAGGCTGTGCTCACTTGGAGGCAAGGGAACTGCTATGGGGTGCTCTTTCTCCTTCATCTTGTGGTCCTGATGCTACGCTTGGGCCCAAATCTTGGCTCAAATTATGCCCTGTCCTTTCAGTCTTCATCTGGGTGTGGGAATATAGGCCCTTGATGGCCACAGCAGGGATTCTGGATTGTAATTCTGCCCCATAGCATTTGGGACTGCCTGCACTACTAGGAAACCTCCTTGGCAAATTTACTATGTACAGCAGGATATGCCCAGCTGTGTTGAGGATTCTGGCTTCATTATGCAGTACCTTCCCCTTTAAGTACTGTCTATGGAGGCAGATCCACATAATTTTTGAGGCCAGTGGCTCACATGAGGAGCCACTTTCTGCTTGCTGCACATCCACCTGACTCTTTAGAGAGCTGTGCTGGCCAGTTTGGGCTTTCAGTGCCCACTTGTGGAACCAGAAGGTCCTACAGTGTGATGACACCCCCCTCACCCAAAGAACTGGACCATCTACCCATCGGTCCACCCTCATAAATCCTCACGTGCCGCAAAGCAGAGAGCAGTTGGAAAGGGAGGGAAGTAGGTGGTCTGGAGAGCAAATGACTCCACCTGAGTCAGCCTGCATGCACCACACGCACCACAGCCCTGGGGTTACTGCCAGGCTAATTGGGATGGGGGGAGCCCTGACCGTAAAGTCAAGCCTTCTCTCTCTCTCTCTCTCTCTCTCTCTCGCGCGCGCGCGCACGCACGCACGCGCGCACACACGTTTCCCAAAGGAAATTGGCCCAAGAACTCTCCACCCAGCATTCTCCCTTTTGTTACCTGTTCCTTTCCCAGAAAAGGGTGTGTGTGGATAGGGGACAAAGGACTTCTCAGGGACCCAAGATTTCATGATGGGGACAGAGACCTTACATCAGTGTTCTCCAGCCTTGGGTCCCCAGATGTTTTTGGCTGGGGCATGCTGGGAGTTGTAGGCCAAAAACATCTGGGGACCCAAGGTTGGAGAACACTACCCTACAGGAATGGACGAAGCCAATGAAGTCAAGTTTTCTGGGGAAAGTGTTCCAGAAAGTTGAGCCTGTGCTGGTTAAAAACCGTGTTTTGAACTTCCCATGTGTTTTCTGTGCTCTTCTAGTGGATTTCCTGTACATCCATGACGATGGCTGGGTTGCAATCCTTATTGGAGGTGAGTGACCAAGCAAACGATGGCTGTGGGGAGCATTCCCTCTAGCGCTGTGGCTTTGCACTGCCTTGGCCAGTGCAGCTCAAATTAATTCCTGCTAGATTCTGAGTGCAGGCTGGTGTTCTGCAGCCAGCCCTTGCTTCTGAGCTGCTCTGGTTTTCCCTTCTCTTTCACCATTCCTGCCTTTCTTCCCACAGTTGTCATTTTCTTGCTTCTGCTCCTGGCGGCTGCTCTTATCCTGATGTATCTCCACCATCATCGTTACAAGGGGTCGTACCACACCAATGAGCCTAAGGCCATCCAGGACTACAACAGTGGCAGTGGCGGCGGAGCTGCTTCTGCCCCTGCAGCGAAGGCAGTTGCCTCACGAAAGGATCAAAACTTGCCACAGATCCTGGAGGAGTCCAAAACAGAATAGCCAACTGGAGCCAGGAGGTTTAATCCTCCAGTCGTCGGTGCTGGCTGCAGCCTCTTGGCAAGACCAAACCTGAACTGCCAACTGTGCCACTTGCTGGGAGGCTGACTTTTCCCTCCACCCACCCACCCCCCACCTCACGGGACGGCCTGCCTGGTGCTTTGCCTTCTCTCACCTGCACATCCTGTGAAGTGTTGCTGCATCTTCTAGTCAGACCCAGTACCAACCGGCAGGTTCCAGTCACAGATTCTCTCCCCTCCCCCACTTTTTTGGAATAACCTGATTCCCACCAGACATGTTTCTCATCTCTTGAGGGGATTTGGTTGGTGCCTAAGCAGCTGCCAAAGTGGTACCTATCGCCCCGCCATAGGTATTAACCCTCTTCTTCCCCGACCCCACACAACTTCTTCCCACCACTCCTTTCTCCATTTTGGCAGTGTGTCAACATTTTCTTCAGGCTGTGTCACGCAGCCCGTTTCCCGTTTGTTAGACTTTCTTCCAACCAAACTCCAGAACTCCTTCAAAGAGACATGACTGTCAATATTGCACTTTCTTCTTTGTTTATTTTTGAGGAACAAGGGAAAATGCTACGCAAAATCCATGCTGGCCTTCTCACACGTGACTCACTAGCACATAGTCTTCCTGCTTAACTGCTTAGCATAAAAAAGCCATTAGTCAAGCCGTGCAATATAGCATATTTAGATCCTGGCACTTTATATTGTGCCCAGAGAGAAACCAATGTGCAATATAGGTATCTGCCTGCCAGTATATATGTGCAGCTGTAGTGCATGGAAGAGAATCACTTGCACTTTGCTCCCACTTGCTGCTTTCATAAATCAGGGTTTTGAGAATTAAAAATTCTTTCTACTTTGTTTTCTTTTGGTTATGGATTATTAGACAAACTAGTTTTTTAAAAAAATTCTATCAGTTTGTATACAAAACATAAAAGCAGATGTCCGATCTGTTTTAGAGTGAAGCGCAGTGTTGTCTGTGGTCTGTAGTTTGCTATTTCAGGGGAAGGATGTTTTTGCTCCTGTTAACTTCCAATCCTCTCCCTTCCCTACCTTGAAAGCGAAGTTCACTTGTGAATTGTAAGAAAATACTGTAGCAGGGGCCAAATGTATTTATTTTATCCAAAAGCCTGGGCCTATTCCTGGGCAGTTTATTTTTTCTAAAGAGCTGTTTGTTTGGACAAAATTTGAAGGTTAACTTAAATAAATAACAAATAAAAGAAAAAAAAAAGGCAGGGTGATTATGATGTGATCCTGCATCTGGGGTTGGTGTGGGGGGAGAGAGAGGATACATTCCTGAACCACTGGGACAAGAAAAATGAAATGTGGTTTGATTTCTTCTTCTTTGTTACACCATGTAGTTGGAATGAGTTGGGTTTTAAAACAACAATGCATGCTGCTTCTAGTGGGCACACGGGATGGGTTGTGATCTCGTGAGAATGTGTTTATGTGCAGAAGACCACTGTTAACTGCAAGCAGAGATAATGGAAATAACTGTTTAAATATAGCTTCTACTAGTACTAAACTACAGGGAGATAAATTTAGCTTGAATGTTAAGATTTCTACCTTGAAGGAAAAAAGTGATAAAATAAGCTGCTTGAGAGAAGGCTGTAGGATAGATCTGTACCAGGGGTAGGCAACCTGGTACCCTCCAGATGTTTTGGACTATAAGCACCAGCCAGCTCGGCCCGGAATTGTGGGAGTTTCAGCTCAAAACATCTGGAGGGCACCAGGTTGTCTATCTCTGACCTATACCATTTGTCTGTAGTGAGGCAGGTGGTGGTTGGCTTAAATGACTTCTTGTCTCCCATTCAGTTCTATAAGACAAGCCTCACGAAGAGCTCTTGAATGCATAAGCACAGTGTTCTCCAACCTTGGGTCCCCAGATGTTTTTGGCCTACAACTCCCAGCTACGCTGGCTGGGACATGCTGGGAGTTGTAGGCCACAAACATCTGGGAACCCAAGGTTGGAGAACACTGGCATAGCAGCTTATTTTACGTACCTCATTTTTATACCTTGCTGTCAGCTGAATGGGGCCTGCTTAATGGTAGTTACTAGCACAGGTTTGGAATCATGGGAGAAGAAACCTTCCTCATGCAGGGAGGGCTCTTGTGTGAGGGGACTGTTATCAAGAGCAGTATTTTGGTTCCAAATTATTACAGGAGTGAAAGAGTCTAACAGGCAGCCCTCGGGCCACCAGCACAGCTGCAGCCATGCTGCGGTGATCAATGAGGGTGCCTTAGGATAGGTCGAAATTCGCGTTGCAGCCAAGGCCCCTGCTCTAAAGTGACATTGCTTTCCACCAAAGAATCAATATTCTGGAATGCGAACTGCAGCGGCAAAAAAATGCTGGTGTTACTGCAGCTACACAAGGGGATGTGGCTTGTCATGCCGGGGTGTCACACAGCCCTCCAAGAAGCAGAAATCCTCTTGTGCTGAAATCTGAGCCAGCACCTTTTCAGGATGAAGTTGGCAAAGGACAGTCCAAACCAAGTGGAAGTCCTGCTGCTAGGTGCACGTGCCTTCCTGCCCTGCTCCCTTGAGAGCATGGGGATTGACAGGGAGGGTGGGCCAAAATGCCAGCCTATTTTAGCTTACAGCTCTTGCTGCCAGTAACTAAGCCTCAGCAGAGGCATTTCAACCTTTTAGAAGGGGCGGGGGGGAACTGCACAGAAGCCAGGAAACCACCAAATGATCAGTGGCTGGGGGAAAGGGGTGGGGACATCTGGGTGATTTGGCCCCTGGGCCTGAGGTTCTCCACCCCTGGGTTGGACAAACATATTCTTCAGTCAGGACTGAAATAAGGCAGACTTAATTCAGCGGTCACTACTACACCTTTATTAGGACAAACGTTTACAAGCCATAATATAAAGTGCACATAAGTTGCCAGCAGCAAAGCAGAGTCACAAACAGCCAGAGGAGGGAGAGGCCAGACAGCAAGTGGCCTTGAGGTCCTCCTTTTTCTTCCCTAAGAGACGAGCAGTTCCATGAAGCTGTGGTGGTAGGCAAAGCATAAAAGTTCTTACTGCTGTACATTGTCACTTTCTAAAAGGTTGGGAAGGGGATTGCAGGCCTTTGTCAGAACTGCAAGTACACCCCACTTCTCTGAGTTGTGCCTCAGAAGTGTCAAGCAATCCAAGCTTGTAATACAAGAGGGACTAAAATACACTATGGATGTGAGCTCTAAACACTCAAGAGTTGCAAGAACAATGCCTCTACGGGTCAAGGTACTTTTGCAATGTAGACAAACAGAACACCCACTACTGTAGGTGCAGCCCCTG
This sequence comes from Shinisaurus crocodilurus, assembly GCA_021292165.1. Taxonomy (NCBI): domain Eukaryota; kingdom Metazoa; phylum Chordata; class Lepidosauria; order Squamata; family Shinisauridae; genus Shinisaurus; species Shinisaurus crocodilurus. Next base: position 100,631,020 of record CM037880.1, read on the forward strand.
CCAAAATAGGCGTGCATCACTTTAAGCCAGTGACTGCAAGGCCAATCGCCAGTGCTGACCGATAGTGGCTTGAATCAAACACAGTCTGGCACTCCAACCCCCTGGCCAAAGTAAGCAAGAGCAGCCCTTCTTCCCACCCTACTCTCAATTACCACTCACTGTTCAGGCTATGCAGCCTGGAGGCAGGGTTCAGGCCTGCATGAAAGATAGACTCTCTGCCCCCAAAACCCTATTCCCCCTCATCTAAGCTGTAGCTGAGGGACCAGGCTATCTACAACTACTCAAGACCACTCCGCTGCATTTTTTTTGCTATAACCCCCATAGCAGGGACCCTGCTTTCCCCCTTTGTCTCCTCAACTTTACAGAACAGGAACCCATTAATATATTTGATTGCGTCCCTCAGGACTTTGAGAGTGTGGAACAGTTCTCTCCTTCTCAAAATTAAAGTGTACCCTACACTGCCATAGAGGGTGTGTGTGTTCTTATCTTATGTAACTTAAATTTCCAGCACATACACACCCCTCAGTCAATGAACAGGGGTGGGCACAAGGTAGATCTCCAGGTGTTTGGGACTTCAGCATGCGGAAGCCTCTGCTAGCGTGGCCAATGGTCAGGAATGCTGGGAGTTGAAGTCCAAAACATCTAGGGATGTACTCTCTGCTCACCCCTGCTCTGCATGTATCTTGAGGAAGCAGGCTGTCACAACTCGGCCAGCCAGGTGCTTGGCTTTTTGGTTGCCCCGAATGTGGCTGCTTATCTGGAGCGCTCTCCAGTAGCTGTGGCAAGAGGAGGAGGGCTGCAAGTACAAGATCCTAACTAGTGGTTTGTCATAAAGATGGTGGATTAGAAACTAGTAATTACGTGGCACCTGCTTCTTACACTAAAATTAGTATCGGTGTGAAAATGGGTATGTAGGCTTCACTGCTGCTGGATGTAGTGAGTAAGCTACTATATTTAATAGGTGTTCCGCTTTCTTTCACCACAAATATTTAGCTGCAGGCAAAAGCAATGGTGAAAAGGGGAGTTGTTCCTGTTACTCAGGTCTTTTCTGTGATTAATTTCTACAAGAGACTGAGGAACTCCAGGCTGTCCAGCAGTTGTGTCCTCATAGCTGGAACCCCTTTCCCTTGATCCTAAATGGTAGAGAACAGGTCGTAAAACACACAGCAGTGAAGACACTCTGCACATGCTCAGAGTCACTATCTAGTATTACTTTAGATGTTCCAGACTCACATTAGGCCTAGGGACAGGGGAGAAGATTTGGCCAATGAACAGTTAGTGTTTTATTGAAGAGGAGAAATGCTAAACCTTTTCCCATTAGGTGGCTACCTTAATCTGAAGCGACTGAAAATTCTTCCAAGTAGGCCAAATGCTGCTCTTTGTGGAGGCAATGGGAAGATACCACTCCGTGACACCCCAACTACAAATCCGCAAGATCCAAAAGCTTTGCATACTGCTTATACCAAACCCAGTCCCATAAAGTATGACTTGTTTCATTTCTCCCATTCTACAAAACTGACACAGCAGCTGCTGTGCCAAACTACACTGAGGGAAAGATTCCCCTGCTTTGACACAAGGTCTCGTCTACTGCTGGCACTCACAAATACCCTCAACAGTGCAATAAGCCACTTTGTAATTACTGGTTTGTGGCTAAACAACTCTATGATATTATAAGGAAACTAGTTTCCAGCCCCTAGCATGATCCACACTATGGACTAGAAGCGAAGTCATCTTTTCACTTGCTACAGCTCCCTGGCCTTGATGGAGTGAATTATTCTAAAGTGCATGCTAATTGTTTTGTACATGAATGGACAGGAAAGATATCCTGATTGGGGGTGGGGTGGGAGGAGGAGGCAAGGAATGAGCAGGTCTTAAGGTCTCCATCTATGTGGGGCACAAACATCCAATTATTCCCCCTCCATGTGACCATGGAGGGGGAATTAAAAAGCTGTTAAAAAAAAAAAAAAGCTCAAAGGGAAGCGCTGGATCAAAGATCTGCATCTATTCGCAGCAACTGAGGAGTGTTTAGCTACTGGAAGTGCGAGTGTGAGGCTCAGTATTCCATTGGTCCATTGGAGGAGGGTCAGGTGAGAGGGAGGACGAACAGCCTCCTTGCTGCAGAAGCGAGGGGAACTTGACCAAAAAGCCTCTGACTGAGGAAGGAGATGAATTCTGCTGGACCAAATCTTATCAGGAAAAGAAATTTCTCAGAACAGCAAGCAGGACACTATGGGTCACACAGCACCAGCACCAGTCCAATGGCTTTACTCCTGCTGGAAGGGGCTTTACTCCAGCCTCCTAGGACTGAAAGTAACCCAGCTTCTCCCTGGGCTGTGGGAACCCCCCCGTGCCCCCTTTTCTCCCAAGCCCTACCACACATGGACGGAGTGGGGAGGAAGGGAGAAGATCTACTGGATCACTGGGGAGCTCACGATCTACTGCAGCCTTCCCAAACCTGGTGCCCTCCAGATGTGTTGGACTGCAGCTCCCATCATCCCCAGCAAGCACAGCCAATGGCCATGCTGACAAGACCATGCGAGTCGCAGTTCAAAACATCTGGAGAGCACCTGGTTGCCTAACCCTGGGCCAAAGCGCCACTCTGGAAGAGTCAACACAGCAAGGGGACGCTGGGCCCTTCCTCCCGCCCTCCTTCGCCCGCACAGCCCGGCCACCTACAGCTCCTCCGTGTTCCACTCCCTACCCCGGGGATGGGGAACGTGTGGCCTTCCAGATGTGGGGCTGCAACTCCCATCAGCCCTGCACGGCACAGCCAATGGCGAGGGACGATGGTCCCTCCCTTGTTCCCTTTACCCATCACAAGAAACCCTCCCCTCCCCAGCCTACAAATTCCTTCATCCAAAGAGCCTCTGCAGAGCGACTTACGATCCATCCTTCCCTGCAGGCGGAGGTTTGTTTGCACTGGGACTCTCCCTGCTCTTGCCTGCAGGGGAGGAGGGACAGCCAGAGGAAAGGAATACCTTCTCCAACTCAAGCCAAGTCTTTACAAAGGACCAACGGAGGCGGCAAGGTCCGGCGCCCCGCTCCCAAGCTGACCATCCACAGGGTGTGCTTAAGCAGGGGGTCCATTTTGCCTTTTCAGTGCCTCTTAAGTTTTCTCCCCAGAGCAATTGAGCAGCGTTTCCTGTGGCCACCAGTCAGGCCATGGAGCCAAAGTCCCACTACTGTAGAAAGAGATGGGCCTCTCCCTTTCCTTCTCTGAAGAGGGATCCAGGCGGAATGGAGCTCTCACGACGCACACAACAATGAGAGAAGCAGCATGGATGGGATGTGCTGATGCTGGCCGGGAGCAGCGTGCCGGTGATCACAGTTAGATGATGTCAGTCTCTCTCTCTATGCCAACATATTTGAGCGCATCTGCCTGGCTATACCTGTGGGAGAAGGGAAACTGCAATGAGCAGGCACGTTCTTCGGTGTGGTCTCTGTGCAGGCACAGAGCGACATTTCAGAACCTTCTAGAGCTAAAAGTTGGGAGTATGTACTCATGTCCCTTCCATGCCTCTCACACACTCACCTGTAATCAAAAAAGAGCTCTTCGCCGGCCTGGATGGCTCTCTTGGCAAAGATCCCAATGCGGTGGTCTCCGTTCACCATCACCACTGAGTTAGGGCGAGAGAGAGAGACTGGATCAGTGGCCCAGCCAAATCATTCGTATACTGCCCCTTCCCCAAGACATCTCGGTGCCACAGCCCCACACCCACCAGCCAGAGACACGGTCCCAAGTGCAAGCCACTTGCTGTGCTGCAGCAGAACTTGGAAGAGAGCTCCAGATATCTCCCCAGCTGAAATAATCTACTTTTCCACAAATGTATTAAAGCAGCATAGACACTTGTGATTAGTTAATCTGAAGTCCGTCCGTCCCCCCTTCTCTTTGTTTAGCTAGGACTCTTACCGTTCTGCTCAAGCTGTTGGATTCTGCATTAGAAGCAGCCATCTGGCTGTACCTGCTAAAGTTTAAGAAACTTGGAACCTTTCTCCAATCTAGCTTCTCATTTCTGTCCCATGGCCCTAGGATGCTGTTCTCTTGTTTCTGTGTCCCTAACATTATTAGTATCCCAAAGCCTCTTCTATGACCAGCCTGCTCCATGACCACAGATTCTGCTGAAGACAGAATTCTGCCAAATTCTATATTTAAAAACAACAATCTGTAGTCACAACTGTGGGGTTTGGCTTTCAAACCACTTGGTTTGAAACAAACCTGCCTGAAACCCTGGTGGATCCACTGCCAGTCAGTGTGGACGATACTAAGCTAGATGGAACAACTGACTCAGGATAAGGTAGCTTCTTATGAATCAGTTACTTAAAATGGATATCCATTATGTCTGCTTTTTCAATTCAGGAGCCCACTTTGAGGTGGGGAAACACCAAGGGGCCTTCCTAGAAGCAGTGGCTCCCAAAGTGGGCTCCACCACCAGAGAACAGCCGTGGCGCTCAGCAACCTCACCTTTGGCATAACAGTTGGGATTGACGGAGTGGTTTGCAAAGCGGATTTTGTTGCCTTTGCGGGTGGCATCAACAACGAAATCTGTCCAGGGAAGAGAGACCAGAAGTTGGGCCTACTGCAGAAGCTGAACTACTTTTACAGAGCAACCCCTCCAAAGCCAGCAGAGGCAGGGTTTTGGACCCGGACCCGGACCCTGCTGCTCCCAGGCTAGTTGCCTCCCCTCTCCACACTCGAGATGGCGGCACAGAGCCAGCCGGGAGCTCGTTACCGTTATTGAGGTTGAAGAGGAAGCTGGACATGTACTTGTCATAGACCTTCCCACGTCGGTCAGCCTCATCTTGAGAGATGAGCTGGGTGAAATAAGGACAACAAATGAGTGGTCAGAAAGAGGGCAAGTCGGATCCTGTCCAGTCAGCAACCCGGGTCGTTAAGGGGCATAACGACCACAAAAGAACCCCTAGATCTGGCAAACAGAATCCCAAAAGCTGGCAAAGTCCAGCATACTTCCCTGCTGGAAGCAACAGTGGCTAACAGTTGCTGATATACCCATGGAGAAAAAGGGAACATCCAACCAGAACTCTCTTCTCAGCCCCATTTTGCTGAAAAATTAGCCATTTGGCATAATCCAGAACTCAAAATCACTGTTCACACATTTTTGTGGAGAACGGGGGCAGATAATCAAATGATCATTTTGGAGCAGGAAAAGTAATTGGTCCCCCTATTCTTCCTTTTAAGGAACACGTGGACTACTCGACACCCCCACCCCTCAGCAGAATGTCTGCCCCCAGCCGTGCCCTGCCTTCCCAACTCACCTCCCCACAGTACTCAGAGATAAATTCGTTCTTCTGCACAGCCTCCTTGATGAAGGTTCCCCACCCAGCAACATCTGATGGGGCCAGCAGCAGGTGCTAAGAGAAGGAGAGACGGGAGCTGCTTCAGCCTGCCCTGCTAGGCTCCTGGGGAAGAGGCAACAGATCACGCAGCCCCCCAGGGCTGGGAGGGACCAAGCAAACCATCTTCTCTAGGCCCCCATCCACCACAAGCCACCCTCCACCAACAGCATTTTAGACAGATGTCTGTCCTTCAAAACCTCAAAATGGGAGGACACTACAGGGCAGCTTGTGTGTTCCATTTGTCTGCAGTTGCATTGCACAGAGGATCCCATTTGAAAAATAAGTTTCTAGCCCTTAAAGTTATGGAGATAAGCTTGGCAATGCTTGGTGAATTCTCAAGCACTGGGGTGGGGGGTGCTTAGTAATACAACTAACAGAAAAGGTGTTGGGGTTGAGTGCCTCCCACAGTTAGCAGAAGCAGAATAGTCCTGCCAAATAAATCAATTCCACAAAATTCTTAGGTCGCTTTTCCCCTCCAGAGGGTCAACAGACCAGATCTCATTTTCTCAGCACAGCCTCCAATCTCAACCAACCTTCTCTCACTTCTTGCCTCCCCACTTTCTGGACTGAGATATACCTTCTTGAGACCCCGCTGGATGCTGCAGTTCTTGCAGGAGACCACCTTGGAGTCCCAATGCTCTGAGGCCCCGCAGGTCAGGCAGAGGTCTGGGTCACACTCTCGCACAGCCAAGTAGCACGGGCATTGCTTGGTGTTGCACTGAGTCTTACATCGGCAGCCAGGGAATCGGTTCTGGCCTTGCAGGAGAAACAGAGACATCTTTAAAAGGGACCCCGAACTGTGAAAGAAATGGAACAAGCCCACAGAAGGAATGCCCCTCACTAGAAAGCCACATGTCAGAATGGGCAAACGTGCGTGGCCTAGTGCCTTGTTCCTTACAGTCAGGATTGCACTGGCAGAACTTCTCGCAGAAATTCTGGGTCATGATGCAAGGACAGGAGCTGTCACAAGGATGATCCGGGTGGTCACAGGGCTGGTAGTTGTACACCTGAGTAGATGAACTGTCTGCAGAAAGAGGAGGGAGGAAAAGCTGTGAGCTGAGCCCCATGAAAGCTCAGTGCTGCATAGGATGCAGTCCCCAGACATTAGAAGGTAGCATTGTGCCCCGTAGGCAGAGGGCCAGGCCAAGCTACAGCCATGTGCTGCCAGGGCTGGAATGTAGAGGGAAAGCAATGCCTGCTTGCACTGCTGAGGCCACCCTTTCAAAACACCGAATGTTGGCAATCCTGGTTTCCTCTTTCAGAATTCTGACTTCTAGCACTCAGCACTATCAGGGTGCTCTTGCCTGTAGTAAATAGCACTACAGACATTTGGGTCAGGGTCCCCAATGCAGTGGCCCGGGGACCTCCAACAGTGCCCATGAAGCTTTCGACTCCCTGTCCCCTTAAAAAAAATATTTTTTAATACAACCCTTGAAAAACATCAGGGTGCCAGGTTCCCCTTCCCGTTCCTGCACCTGCTGCAGGGCAGGCAGAGAAGGACAGAGCTGCTTCCTGGCTCCATCCATTCTTTCACTCACGCAGACCTTTCCCCTCTGCCACTTCTCTCCCCCCAGCCCCTTTCCTTGCCATTCCTCCCCCTTCCTCATCCCTAGCCTTCTTCCTCCTCTCCCTTCCTAGCTCCTAGATTTGCTCTTTCTTTCCCACATACCCCTTAATCTTACTGTTCCCCCCACCCAGCCTCCAATCTTGCTCCTTTTCACCCCTCTACCCCTTTCCCTTTCCATCTCCCCCTCCCTCCCAGCCTCTAGCCTCACTATTTCTCTTCTCCCCAACCCTTTTTGACTATCCGGGCCCCCACAGCAGCCATTATGTGACTAGCCACATCCACCACGGGAGCCGTTTTGGGAGCCAGTTTCTCAAATTCCCAAATGTGCCCATGGGTCCAGAAAGTTTGGGGACCCCTAATCTGGGTTGTGCCTTGGAGGAAACACTGTACCAACAGCTGATAGGAATACCTCAGGGGTTTCTGGACAAGATTTAAACAAAAGGGGCTAGTGGCATGGCATGGCAGGGCTCCTGCAGACACTTCAGGCTCTACTTTTGTTCCCCCGCAGGAGATGGGGAGAAGGAGAACCCAGACAGTGTGTGTGGGCTGGGGGGGGGGGGAGGACAAACATTACCTTTTTTAAGCTGGATCTTCCTACAGTGAGCAGCCCAGAGCCTTTATTGGGGGAGGGGGAAGATAGGGAGAGAGAAAAGAACACCCCAGTTTTAATCCTAGAGACACTCCCTGCCAGATCCCCAAATATCAGAAATCTCTCTCTTTAGGCTCATTGTCAGATTCTTCTGACAGCAAAAGTGGAATTGGGAAATGGTAGAAGGTAGGGGTCTATTCCAGCTCAATAAAGTTATCTCAGACATCTGTCAGGGATGCTTTGACCTGGATTCCTGCATTGAGCAGGGGGTTGGACTCGATGGCCTTGTAGGCCCCTTCCAACTCTACTTTTCTATGATTCTATGATCTCTTGCCCCTTTCCTTAAGATGTGTGAGAAATCTGTGCCCACCCCCAAAATCCCTAGCCGTGACCAAGGATGACTGCATTCTGTAGCCAAAAGAAACCATTCTCACAAGGGACCTCCTCACGTGCCTCCTACTGTGCAGGTTCCCCTGGCCACACACCTGTGCTTCCTCTTCTTCTTCTGGGAGGGATTCAAGAGCTCATTAACTGGAAGCTTCAGGATCAAGGACTCCTTTACTGCAAACTGAAAGACCTGCCAGAATAGAAATGCAGCTCATTCAAACATCTGAGTGCGAGGGGATGTACAAGCATGCCCAGCATTGCTGAGCTGGTCCTCCCAGCCACCAAAATCCACACCTGCTTGCATGTCTTGGTTCCCAAGAGACGAGCAATTGAGCAGAAGTTGTTGAAGTAAGTTCTGTGGAAGACGCGGAAGAGGGACTCCTCAGCCCCGGTCCACTCAACCGGCTCCAGTGGCACGTCAGCCATGAAGGGCTGTGAAGAGGCAGGGCTCAGCTTCGGCTTGGTTGGGGTCTGGCAACGTGAGTTTGCCTCTAGGGCGATGAGAGAACAAACTGCAAAGATCTGGAACGTGTGCCCCTAAAACACGAGCCCTAGGACCACCGCCGTTCTCTTCTGCCCTGGGGCACCTCCCGAAAGGGGTGTGCCTGCAATCCACACCAGACCCCCAACGCAGCGCCGGTGGGAACTCCTAATGTCCCCTTCACAAAATTATTTTTAATACAACCCTTGAAAAACATCAGGGTGTCGGGCTCTCCTTCCCGTTCCTGTACCTGCTGCGGATCAGCTGTCAGTGGGCAGGCAGAGAAGAAAAGAGCGGCTCCCTGGCCCACCCAATCTTCTTCCGCCCACACAGACCTTTCCCCTTTGCTCTCCCCCCGCCCCACTCCCAGTCTCTAGCCTTGCCACTTCTCTCCCCGCAACCCCTTTCCTTGCCATTTCTCCTCCTTCCTCATCCCTGGCCTTCTTCCTCTCCCTTCCTAGGTCCTAACCTTGCTCTTTCTCTCCCACATGCCCCTTCATCTTGCTGTTTCTCTCCACTGCCAGCTTCTCATGTCACTATTTCTCCCCCCCCCACCTCTTTATATTACTGTTTCTCCCTCCTCCCAGCCTCTAGCCTCGCAATTTCTCTTGCCCCTGCCTCTTTTGACTACCCCCCCCCAGCAGCCATTATGCAACTAGCCATATCCACCGTGGGAGCCATTTTGTGGTGGTGTCCGCAGCAGTTTCTCAAATGCCCAAACGTGCCCACAAGTCCAAAAAGGTTGAAGACACTTGGTTGCAGACCCCACATCTGCCCCAGAAGCTGTGGTGAAAATAAAGGCACTCTGCACATGTTCAAACATATTCATTTCAGGCTTGAGCCTGGGCACAGATGAGACTGCTGGGACCAAGCTATGGCTCAGAATACGCTCCGGATGAACCCCGCTTTAAAAGCAGGCTTTGGTTCTCCTTTGACCTGATCACCAGTACCCCAAAACACAGAACTAAGTTCCTAAGTGGAAACTGACAGGTGCCACCACTGCCCCCGCTCCCTCTCCCCATAAGGCAATGAGTGGATCTATCAAGGGAGCCTCAAGTACCAGAGGAACTGGAGGCCCAGTCGTTGCCCGTGTCTCTGTCACTATCGCCCTCTTTTGCTTCAGTGCTCGTGGAGGTTGACGCATTGGAGGAGGAGGTGGTGGTGGCAGTGAGCGTGGGGTGCCTGCGTCGACGCCGGCCAGAGCACTTTGAGCGCGGGTTGTGCAGGACGGCGTACTCCTTGGCTCCCTCCTATAATCAAAGCCCGGTTAGAACACACTCCGAGACAGAGAGACCCCCTAGCACAGTGTTCTCCAACCTTGGGTCCCCAGATGTTTTTGGCCTACAACTCCCAGCATGCCCCAGCCAGCGTAGCTGGGAGTTGTAGGCCAAAAACATCTGGGGACCCAAGGTTGGAGAACACTGCCCTAGCAGACAGGCCGTTGACTGAGAACTGGGCAGCTTTCAAGAGTATCCCTCAACTAAGGAACAAGGCCAGGCGTCTTTGAGCTCCTGGTGCCGAAAAGCGCCCTCACAGCTGTGTGGCTCCTGGAACTACCACACAGCTTTTCTGCAGATACATATCCCCCCCAATCCTTCTGAAGTAGTACACTACTGCTTGCAACTTTTTCAATGGTGCATTTCTTTGCAGGGGGTGGTGGGTGCTTTGCACCTACTGTAGCCCCTGTGTGAAATGGAACAAAGGGAGACAGCGTAGGCAAGTGCTCTAGTCCCTCGCTCCCTGCTCATAACAGCTTTGGTAGAAGTTAAGAAAAGGGCTCCAGATGTTTGCTCCTCAGAGCTCCAAGCAATTTAACCAAGACTATTATTTTCTCTTTGGGAGTTATTTGTATTCATTCATTTGTATTTATTCATTTGTGGCCATAAAGTCCTTAAAGCAATGTACTAAACAAACATTAAAACAGTTTTAGACAACCAAAAAAGATCAAGAACAGAGCAAATAAAGCCTTCCGGAACATAAAACTAGCCTTACACCTTATTAAAAACTAACAAATGCTGAGCAAAACAGCGAATCTAACCTCCCTAGGAAAGGAATTCCAAAAGTGGAGTACTGCCACAGAAGAGGCCCTGTCCCATGTTCCCACCAACCTAACCCCTCTCAGTGGGGTCAGTTATTACCCTTGAAAAGCCCTCTCGTCCGCAGAATACTAAGCGTTCAGGGAAGAGCCAGGGATGTCGGTATAGAATCATAGAAACTGTAGAGTTGGAAGGGGCCTACAAGGCCATCGAGTCCAACCCCCTGCTCAATGCAGGAATCCAGGTCAAAGCATCCCTGACAGATGGCTGTCCAGCTGCACCTTGAATGCCTCCAGATTGGGAGAGCCCACCACCTGCCTAGGTAGTTGGTTCCATTGTCTTATTGCTCTGACAGTCAGGACATTTTTCCTGATGTTTAGGTGGAATCTGGGTTCCTGTAACTTGAGCCCATTATTCCGTGTCCCGCAAACTGGGATGATTGAGAAGAGATCCTGGCCCTCCTCTGTGTGACAACCCTTCAAGTACTGGAAGAGTGCTATCCTATCTCCCCTGCAGTGTCCTCTTCTGAAGGCTAAACGTGCCCAGTTCTTTCAGTCTCTCCTCATAGGGCCTTGTTTCCAGTCCCCTGATCATCTTTGTTGCCCTCCTCTGAACCCTCTCCAGTTTGTCTGCATCCTTCTTAAAGTGTGGTGCCCAGAACTGGATGCAGTACTCAAGATGAGGCCTAACCAGTGCAGAGTAGAGGGGAGTTTATGCTTAACTGCCCCTACAGGGACAGTTCCTGTTCATCTCTAATACTATCACTTCTTAAACAAACTGTGAAGAAAAAAGCATCAGAGTTTCCTGCACCACACACACACACCTTCACACGTGTAAACAAGATAATCCCAGCTGGGGGCTGGGAACATCATGCAAAATGTACATAGTTCCTGATGCCTCAGAGTCTCCCATGTCTCCCATGAAATTGGGGAGTCTGAATTCTCCCCATTTCATCTACACTAACCCAGAAAAAAAGCCCTTGACAGCCCACCACCACCAGCACACCTTATCTCACTCACAGCAAAAAATCAAAAGACATGTGAGACTCTGTGGTTCCTCTGTGGTTCAGTGCTAAATCCAGTGTACAGACAAGGGCAAGGCCCTGAGAGAATCAGTGTCAAGACGGCAGAGCTAAGGCTGGCAGTTTTGCACCTTTGATCTCTGGTCTTGAGTAAAGGACCGGTTGGCAGTCCTTCACATGGTGGCAGAGAGGTTGGATCCGACACTGAACCACAGAGTGGGTGCACGTGGGAGAGTAGGGAAGATTTGGGGAGACTTTGGTGCATTCAGAGTAGAGGTTTGTTGTTTTTTAAAGATAGGGTAAGATGGAGCCTCAGGGACAACAGCTCAGACAGCTTGGAAGGGGCTGCCCCAGTAGTGGGAGCCAAATTGCCAGTGGGAGCGTTTATAGCTCAAGAGATCTCAACTATTTAGTGGGTAGGCGAGGAGTCGCCTGCAGAAAGTGCCAGAGCAGTCAGGTCAAGGCAGAGAAGCGAAGACCACGGGCCTGTAGACTGGCGGAGAGAAGCTGCCATGCTGGACAACTGATTGGGAAAAAGGCAGGGCGAGCCCCCTTTCCCAGTCATGGGGAGGCCAAGGGGGCAAGCAAAAGACCGCTGGCAAAGAGCAAAGAATGTGAGCGCCTGGAAAGGGGGGCATGGAAGCCCCAGAGGGCCTCTACTTCGGCTAACAGCGGGTGCTACCATTGTAAGGAGCCAGGACACCTCAAGAGGAATTGTCCCAAACTCCTGGGCAGAGACCGCGAGCAGCGGCTGCAAGTAAGTAAGCCGAGGCACATCTTAGCATCCCCATCGAGCTCAAGAGCGGAGAGCAACACAGAGGATCGAAGGCTGTGGCTGTGTAAAAGCGACCTGCATCCCTGAGTGCCCCAGCAAGCGAGCAGATGGCGGCAAGTGTGTGATTCAAAAGAACCGGAGCTGGAGGAGCCCTTGGCAAGGAGAGGAGGGCCAGAAGCAAGAGATGGGCTGCGTGTGCGCCTTTCCAGAGGCAGGAGCAGAAGACCCAAAAAAGCCTCTCTTAAGAGACTTGGGCGCAAAGAGCTGAATTGGTAGAGCCAACAGCAGTTTAGTGAGTCTAATTGTATTAACAATGTGCCCCAAAGATGTTATCGAGACTCAGGGGGGAGGGCACATGCCCTGCATCTCTCCCATGGGAGAGAGACTCAAATTTTGAACTTGGACTAGCCAGTTGCTAAGAGGAGGGCCATGGTGAGTGGCCAAGCTAAGCAGCAGCAGGCAGAATTTGGGCAAGCAGGGGGGCCAGGCGTAGTTTCAGGCATCGAAAGAGACTGCTCCCCTGCCCCCACATCAGAAAACAGTTCTTTCCTGGGAAGGAGAGACTTTGTTCCCTGCTGTGCCGCCCAAGGATTCAAGTCTACTGGAGAGGGAGAGCGAAGACCACCAAATGCACAGAAAAGGAAGTTTCCCCTCAAGGCATCTAGTGCTGCAAAGCTGGAAGAGGGGGGGAAGGGGTACTTTCCTTCACAAAAGACTGGATCAGGTGCTGATATTAAAGCCAAATAGGACTGATAAGTTATCGCTGGAGTGGGAGGGGCCTGGGACTGTGATCCAGTGCGTGAGCAAATTGAACTATTTGTTGTCTCTTCCCAAATGCAAAAGTCAGCCCAAATTGTACCATGCCAATTTGAAATTGTATGTAAACAAGTGTATGCGAAAAACCTGCATGTCATGTTGTCAAAGTGTCTCAAGAGAAGATTTGCCAGAGAAATCTGTTAGAAACGTTGAAACAAAGCAGGGAGCTAGAAGAATTAGAGTTGTCTCCTTTCCTAGCTCAGTGAGCCAAGCCCGAGAGGCTGGAAGATTGCCGGGCTGTGTTTTCTGGCTGCCTGGGTGGAGCCTCCCTGGTTTAGCATTTGATTCTGACAAGGGACAGTCATCCTGTTCAAGCCTGGGTGGTGGGGCCACAAACTCAGGCAATTGGTAAAGAAGTGGTGTATTTATGTCATTGGGTAGAGGGCAGAAACAGTCATCCCATTCAAGCCTGGGTGGTGGGGCCACAAGCTCAGGCAATTGGTAAAAAAGGTGGTGTATTTATGTCATTGGGTGGAGGATGGCAGAAAGAGTGCCTGTCAGGCAGCCGAAGGGTTAAAGCTCCCATTTGAATTGTACATGTCTCTTGTGTATGCAAACCTAGCCTTGCAGGCTTTTTGATTTTTTGCTGTGAGTGAGAGAAGGTGTGCTGGTGGTGGTGGGCTGTCAAAGGCTTTTCTTCTGGGTTAGTGTAGATGAAATGGGGAGAATTCAGACTCCCCAATTTCATCTTTTCCAGTGGGGGAGATGTGAAGAAAAAGCGTCAGAGTTTCCTGCACCACCACCCCCCCCCTCCACACGCGCAAACAAGGTAATCCCAGCTGGAGGTTGAGAAACCCATGCAAATGTACTGATGGGCTCTGATGGGCCCTGAGCCTCAGAGTCTCCCATGTCTTTGATGTCTCGGTGCCACAGCTATTCACATGCAAATGTTCCCAAGTCCCCTAGTCATGAGCAAGGAACCACCCCTCTTCTTCCTAGCCCAGATGAAGTTCATCCTGATTGGCTAAAGACAGCTGGGATACTGAAAGGAGGGGTGGGAGGGAAGAATATACTACTGCTGTGGCTTCTGGTTTGAGTTGTGGTCTGCACGCTTTCGCGGGAGTAGGGCTTTTTTTGCTGAGGCAGGCCCTGAAGAGGACCAACCCCCAGACAAAGGGAGTAAGTGCCTAGGTATTTATATAGTAAGGGACTAGTTTTGTTGTTTTGTAACTCTGCTGTGTATACCAAAGTGTCTCCCCACCTTTCTCCCTCTTCCCTCATTCCCCACCTTTTATTGTAATCTGTTTACCTTAAATAAACTTTCCTGGTTTTACCCCACATGGTGTGTGTGCTTCCTCTGTGGTTCACATTTTTGCATTTGGTGTATGTATGATTTCTAGGACTATTTTAACTATGTAGTATTTTCAAATATTTGTTAAAGCATTTATGATTGTTACTCTAATTGAGTGTTAAACGACTTAGCTGCACCCATATTGACAACAAATAACTTTAGTATGGGAAGGTTTGATTGGTGTGCAGGCTTATACAGGATACATACTCTTATTTTTAAATGGTTTTAATATTCATGAGTTATTTTATATTAGGTGTTAAGCATTTTGCACTTTATATTTTTATTTAACTTTTGAGCAACAACGATTTGTCATTATCACGGTGTAAAGGAGTCTTTTAGTGCTTTACAAATATGTAAGGTCTGCTTGTGAATATTTTTAATCATGAATTTCTCTGGATAACTTGATACCATTAACAAAATTGTATGTATTGTTTTGAATTACAGCCCCCTGACAAAGGTATATGCCAAATAAATATTTCAGTAGGCACCCAAGATTCTTTTCTCTTTCGCTTTTTTGACCTGAAAGTTGCCAACCTTCAACAAAGAAACTTCAAAGGGAGACAGCAGCTGAGTTAGAACTGATCAGGGAGTTTGATTCTATTCATTTCCTCCCTCACTACAGGTGTTAATTAACATAGCAAAGTGAAGATTACCATATACTGCTGTTGTAAAATGGTAACTATGCTTATCGTACATACATTTAAGTTTTACATAGATTTCTCACAGACTCTACAACATCTTGCATTTCCTGGTGTTTGGGCCCCTTTTACATTCTCTCTGTGTGTGTGTGTGTGTGTGTGTACCCAAGTGCAAGGCGAAAGGGAGAAACGTACTAAGCGAAAAGCACATCAAATGAATCCTTTACAGGACCATCTTCCATCTGGTAACCTGTGTCCTCACTGTGGGAAGCTGTGTGGATCTAGAATTGGCCTCCACAGTCACTTACGGACCCATCGCTAGAGTCTACACAATTTTCTTTAGAATTTCCTCCTTTTAAAATTTTCTTTTTGTAAATTTTTATCCTGGAAGACAATCTTACTCGGTCACGAGTGA
Source organism: Shinisaurus crocodilurus (assembly GCA_021292165.1). NCBI lineage: Eukaryota > Metazoa > Chordata > Lepidosauria > Squamata > Shinisauridae > Shinisaurus > Shinisaurus crocodilurus. The sequence continues at coordinate 100,646,391 of CM037880.1, forward strand.
TCGCATGATGATGATGATGTACATACCAAAAATGAAACTTCATTTTGCTCTAGCAGTTTTAACTCTCCCTCTGGAATACTTCACTTCTAAGTATTTCAAATGTGACTGTTCCCTCCCATCCATTCACCCCCAACAACAACTCCCATCCAACTTACCAACCACAAGAAGCAGTCTGCCCCACAGGGCTCCATTTCAATCTTGATCTCTCTGTTCTTCCGTTTATAAACGTTGGGGGTAGCGTGGAAAGCTAAAAGACAGGAACCACTTTGAGTTAGAATAGGAAACTGTCAAAATAGCTTGTGGACTTGTTCCTCAGTAGAAGCTTTCCCCTTTCTGTGAACGCACCCCCCAAATCCAGCACTATAATAACAGTTACTACTACTGTTGCAACTTGGTGAGAACTTGATAACTGCACCCAGACTCCGCCAGTCCCAAATCCAGCTCAACAACAACATCATGCAAGGATGGGACAGATTTAAGAATGGAAATTTAAGAATGGAAATGTATCTTTCCAAAGAAGGCGAGAAATTGCTTGTGTTTTTCTTGTAGTGCTAATTAGTACTGCAATATTTCACTGATAATAAACCAAACTGAGCCTGGCTATCTGAGGTTAACATTAGTATTGAAAAAGCTAACCAAAAGGATTTTTAATTGGAATTTTTATCTGGCTGTTTTATTGCAAATGACATGTGGTTTTTTTTTAATCATCAAGTGTGATTTATTGGTTGTTTTAACCCACTTGGATACTTTATGAACTACAGAGAATGCGGTAGCAAGGTAAGTGGACAGATAGATGGCGCTGGAAATTCTAGGACAATTTTTTGAGAGGCACAGTTCAAAGGGTTGGAGGAGTTGGATCCTGCTAGAGAACAGCCCTCCTGAGAAGACAAGATCCACTAAGATCTCTAAGGAACATTCCCTATGCACAAGAAACAACTGTGCCACCCCAATACTTGTTGCAACTTCCCTGGAACTGTCGCTGGCCCCTCAAATTCACTTGTAAGTAGGATCAGAAAAGGCGGGGATTGTGTCAGGAACTTACGATGGAGGAAGCAGTCATACTTGAAGCAGCGCCTGCAAAAAAGTGTGTGAAAGGAGTGCAGAGCCTGCTCACGCTGAACAGATTTGGCACATGGCCCATCAATGTTTGGAGTGCACTGGGGAGGGAGCACATTTGGGTCAGATTCTTCTGTCAACTCTCTGTATCTGTGAGGAGGGAGGAGGGGAAAGAAGAGTCACACAGAGGGCTTCCCGAATAGCTCCAATCAATGGAAAGGTAAAAGCTGCCACTTGGTAAAATTGTGTTTGGTTTGTTTTGAAAAGAGAGAGCACTACCACTTCATGGTTTGCACGCCAGAGGCAGGTGCCACTTTGGGTACCTGGAATTGTCCAGGAACACAATTTAACACTCTTAGGGGAGTTCTAGATATCTGCACAATCCTGACGGCACTGCAGATTATGAAATCATAGAATCAGAGTTGGAATGGGCCAAGAAGCTATTTATTCCAGGCCCTGCTAGGAGCCACAACCATACACTGACCAGTCCAGACATCGGCGTACAACCAGCAGAAAGCAGGAGCATGGCAGGAAGGTGCCAACAGAGCATGATTCGACAAAGGAAGTCAAGCTGCATACTGCAGGGGGAAGACCAAAATGAGCGAACACAATACCCTGCTGCCCACCCCCACAGGATCATTTCCCCGTAGCAATCAGGATGCAACCTGTGTATAAATTGTATGTATATCTACCTACACTGGGAAGTGATGGCCAAATTTCACAAGTTGTTAAGCTATAAAAATAATACATTCCAGTTGCAGATCTTGAGAATTCATATCTCATACTACTGTACAGTTGCCCCAGACTAGAAAAGCCAAAAGACACTTGGTTCGCGCTAGATAATCCCTACCTCTCTTTCATATCCTCTGGAAAGCCATTCTCGGGGAACATTGACGAAAGAGCAGTAAAGATCATGTCATTTGGAAAATGCTTCTTGGAACCTTTCTTGTTGCCTGTAACAGGTAAGGAGGGAAGCATAAGGATACTTTCTGAATTATGGCATTTCATTCATTTCCCAGAATCAATCTTCTAGGGTGGGACTGATCCAGAGAATAATTAGGAACAAACCACTAAAGACAATGACATGCTTGTACAGTCATGTGAAAAAGAAAGTACACCCTTCCCGAGTTCCATGGTTCCACATATCAGGACAGAAGAAAAATCATCGGGCCCGTAGCAGGTCTCAAAATTGGTAGGTAAAGACAACGTCAGATGAACAACAACACATGACAGAGTACACTGTGGCATTATTTATTGTACAGAAATACAGCCATGTGGGAAAAACGAAGTACACCCTTACTGCTGCCATAGGTATGAAGAGGCTAAGGAGCAGCCAGGTGCTGCTAAGCAAATGCCCTTGATGAATTGATCATCAGCAAGTGTGACCACCTCTATAAAAGCTGAAGTGTCAGGAGTTTGCTGGTCTCCAGCAATCAGGTGTGTGTTACCCAGGGCTTTTTTTCTGGTGGAACTCACCGGAATGGAGTTCCAGCACCTTTTCTTCTATTAATTGCATTACAATTTAATCGCCATCTACTCCCGAGGAAATGTAATCCAAGAGTTCCGGTACCCTTTTCTCCAGAAAAAAAGCACTGGTGTTACCACAATGCCAAGGAGAGAAGACATCAGCAATGATCTTAGGGAAGCAATTGTTTGTAAGAAGACCAAAACACTGGTTTATGAAGCCATTGTATTACCAACTTTATTGTATGCCTGCGAAACACGGACTATCTATAAATGTCACTTCCACCTCCTTGAAAGATTTCATCAACGTTGCCTCCGGAAAATCCTGCAAATTACTTGGGAAGATAGGCGAACAAATGTCAGTGTACTGGAAGAAGCAAAGACTACTAGCGTCGAAAAAATGATCCTTCAACGCCAACTTCAATGGACCGGTCATGTTGTTCGAATGTCTGACTGCTGTCTCCCAAAGCAGTTACTTTATTCCCAACTCAAGGATGGAAAGCGGAATATTGGTGGTCAGTATAAGAGGTTTAAAGATGTTCATAGATTCATAGATCATAGAGTTGGAAGTAACCTACAAGGCTATCGAGTACAACCCCCTGCTCAGTGCAGGAAACTAGAGGAGGGGTCTCCCATCCAAGTGATAACCAGGCCTGACCCTGCTTAGCTTTCCACACTCAGACAAGCTGAGCCAGCGTAAGCCACAGGCCTGTAGTTCATAAGGCTAATCTAAAAAAATGCAATATAAACATCGAAAACTGGGAAGCTCTGGCCCATGAATGATCTAAATGGAGGTTGGCCTTGTTAGTGTATGAACTAGAACTAAAACAACTAGCTGTGTCGTTTTATTGTTAAAGTGCTGTGGCCTTTAATTTTGTAATGTTTCCAGACAGAAAGAGCCAATGTGTATTCTGTCTGTGCTCAATGAAAGCTAATCTTACATTTAGCCTTGCCAGGTGTGAGGATTGTCATGTGTTGCAATTAAGCTGATAACAAGCGGCCAGGCTGCAGCATATGAACTTTTGCTGTTCTAATGATGTAATACTGCTCAGCTGTGTGCAGTTGCCTCTGTTGGTTTTTGTCTTTGCTGAACTGAGCTGGAAGAAACAACACTCTGTACATGAACTCTGTATATAGAATGTAGCCTTTAGTTATACTTTGTTATAAGAAAATAAACAGTTAGAATTAGAACTGTTTTGGTCTACAGAGTGGTTTCTGATTCCTGGAGTGGGAGCTACTGGAAGACTAAGGAGAGCTGCTGTGCTGGGGATGAACTCTGCTGCTGAGTGTGGAATACCTACACTGCTTTTGAGTAGGCTAGCACTCAGGCTAATTTTTCTAAAGCCCAATAGGCCTCTCACAAAGGTTCCATGGACTTTGAAGAAACCCGAGGCAGGACCGGTGCAGGGCAGTTTGGCGCCCCAGGCGAAAAAATAGTTAGCGCCCCCCCCTCTCCAAAGCAAAAAAAAAAAAACCCCTGCGCCGCCACCACCAACCTACCTTCCCCCCCCCGCCCTGGCTGCGGCGGCGGCGGCGGCGGCTGCTGCGGCTGCTGCGACGAAGGTAGGTGACGGGGGGGTGACGGGGGGGCTGGGGGGCTGGCGATGGCGGTGGGAGGCGCAGCGGCGGGCGAGCGAGCGGGTGGGCGGAGGCGCAGCGGCGGCGGCAGGCAGGAGGGTGGGGAGGCGGAGGCCTGGCGGGGACGGCGCAGCGGCAGCGAAGAGGAGCGCAGCGTTTCGCGCCCTCTTCAGCCGCGCGCCCTCTTCAGCCGCGCGCCCTAGGCAACCGCCTAGTTGGCCTAGTGGTAGCGCCGGCCCTGGCCCGAGTGCAAGGTGAAAGGGAGAAACGTGCTAAGCGAAAAGCACGTCAAACAAATCCTTTACAGGAACATCTTCCATCTGGTAACCTGTGTCCTCACTGTGGGAAACTGTGTGGATCTAGAATTGGCCTCCACAGTCACTTACGGACCCATCGCTAGAGTCTACACAATTTTCTTTAGAATTTCCTCCTTTTAAAATTTTTCTTTTTGTAAATTTTTTATCCTGGAAGACAATCTTACTCGGTCATGAGTGATCGCCTGATGATGATGATGATGGTGATGATGATGATGGGTGTGTTACCACAATGCCAAGGAGAGAAGACATCAGCAATGATCTTAGGGAAGCAATTGTTGCTGCTCATCAATCCGGGAAGGGTTATAAGGCCATTCCCAAACAATTTAAAGTCCATCATTCTACAGTGAGGAAGATTATTCACAAGTGGAAACACATTCAAGACAGTCACCAATCTTCCCAGGAGTGGACGTCCCAGCAAATTCACCCCAAGGGCAGACCGTGCAAAGCTCAGAGAAATTACAAAACATCCAAGTGTTACATCTCAGGCGCTACAGGCCGCAGTCAGCAGGTGCAACGTTAAAGTTCATGACAGTACAATTAGAAAAAGACTGAACAAGTATGGTTTGTATGGAAGGGTTGCCAGGAGAAAGCCTCTTCTCTCTAAAAAGAACATGGCAGTATGGCTTGAGTTTGCAAAGTTGCATCTGAACAAATCACGAGCCTTCTGGAACAATTTCCTTTGGACGGACAAGACCAAAGTGGAGCTGTTTGGCCATAATGCACAGCGCCACGTTTGGCGAAAACCAAACACAGCATATCAGCACAAACATCTCTGACCAACTGTCAAGCACGGTGGTGGAGGGGTGATGATTTGGGCTTGTTTTGCAGTCAGAGGACCTGAGCACCTTGCAGTCATTGAGTCGACCATGACCTCCTCTTTATACCAAGGTATTCTAGTGTCGAATGTGAGGCCATCTGTCCGGCAGCTAAAACTTGGCCGAAATTGGGTCATGCAACAGGACAATGATCCCAAGCACACCAGCAAATCTACAACAGAATGGCTGACAAAGAAAAGAATCAAGGTGCTGCAATGGTCCAGTCAAAGTCCAGACCATAACCCGATTGAAATGCTGTGGCGGGACCTTAAGAGAGCTGTGCATAAACAAATGCCCGCAAACCGCAATGAACTGAAGCAATGTTGTAAAGAAGAGTGGGCCAAAATTCCTCCACAACGATGTGAGAAACTGATCACGTCATACTGAAAACGATTACTTCAAGTTATTGTTGCTAAAGGTGATTCTACCAGCTATTGAATCATAAGGTGTATGGTAATTAATTTTTCCCACATGGCCTCTCCATTTTGGCTGTATTTCTGTACAATAAATAATGCCACAGTATACTCTGTCATGTGTTGTTGTTCATCTGACGTTGTCTTTACCTAATTTTGAGACCTGCTACGGGCCCGGTGATTTTTCTTCTGTCCTGATACATGGAACCATGGAACTCAAGAAGGGTGTACTTTCTTTTTCACATGACTGTATAAGCACCAGACAATAAGCCATTCTTTACAACAGAGGAAGCCCTCAATTATTTCTACAAAGGGAAGGCCAAACAGGTGCCTTCTGTACACTTCCTTGTAGAAATTAGCATGCAGCCTATGTAATTACTACATATAAATATAGAGTGTGTGCAGCCACTAGCAGCTTCCCACACAGCAAAATACACAAGTAGGATCACCACACAATCTGCATGCACGTTGAAACCTAGTTCTTACACAGAAGGGCCTTCCACACAGGAATTGTGTAACATTTGCCGTGGCCTTTAACTTATTCCTTGTCAGATGAATAGCAGCAGCATTGCCAATGACAAAGAGTGCTACCAAACGTAGGCAAACAAAAGACTTGTCTGTGGTGGCTTCCTTATCAAGATGCTTCACTTAAGATATAATTTCTGGGGTGGGGTGATGGAAGAGCTGTGAACCTTAGCAGATACAGCCTCCAGCTGGTATAACAAGCTCTGCTTCCATTAATCTCTGCTGGAGACAGATATGACCAAGAAATCTTGGCGCATACCAAACTGGAGTGGGACCTGCAGCCTCTCTGCTTACCACTTCAAACCACCTGGTGCAAAATACTAATAGAAGAGGCATAGAGGAGCAGCAGACCATTTTTAAATTTTTAAAATGTGAATTACACCAAACAAAACAAAAACCATATTTTTTTAAAAAATGAGACAATACAATTTTCTTACAGAAATTAAAATGAATCACTTACAGTAAATGTGTATGAAATGTATATCCATAAGTATCAATAAGTATGTAGTAATACAAGTATCGGTAGAGATGGTTATGCATAAGCTTCAGCAAAAAGTGGACCAAATATCCATATATTTATCCATCTGCAGGAGGTGTCTGAATACCTAAGAATGCTTTCAACATTTGAGCAGATGGTATTCAGAGGAGCAGCAAAGCATGTAAAGTTATGGCAGCATCATGGCGGGCCAAAGGAGGAGGGCGATGGGTAGGTAAGAGACTTACTTTCCACAGAAAGCCGCTTCCTCTTCCGGGTGACAGGCAACTCATCTTTCCCAACTTCCTGTTTGCCTTCAGCAGCATCGTGCCCTTCCTCCTCCTCCTCCTCGTACTGATTCAGTGCCTCCACTAACTCCAGGAACACAGCATCACTGATCAGGACGGAACCAGAGAGCATCTCTGGAAGGAAGAACTGGGTGAATGGTGGACTGGCAGGGCGCCCCTACTCAAGTGTGGGAAATGATCGGCTTCACCAAGGCGGAGAACACTTTTTGTGCATGAGTGAGCGTATGTGGAGGCCTCCCCTGTGGCTTGGCAAGAAATGTAGCTTCTGTGTTATGACAAGGCTCGTTAACAAATGACACCCAAATCCAGCTTGTGTAAGAACAGTCCATAAGGGTGACGATCCCTTACCAAATGGAATGCTAAGTATTCAAGGAATCCTCCATCCCATTCCCCTCTACACACACACACACACACACACACACACACACACACACACACGGGCTGGGCAGAGGCCCCTTACATATCTCTATGGAAGACTGTTGTGTGTACCAGTTACCTTCTTCTCCATGGACTTTGCCATCATAGTTGTTAATGAGCTCCTCGATGAAGGTTTCGTCCTCCTCTTTCACCTCATCCCCCATATAGGGGATGTTGCACAGAACAGTTTCGTCTTCCACCTGCAAACAGGGCAGACACAGCCTGAGGGAGGGAGGGAGGTGGTTGTCTCTTGTCCACTCAGCAGGAGAGCCTGCAAATGGCAGATTGCGCGGCTACCGTAATGAGATCCTAAAGGGACATTTGTTGATCTTACTGTCTGGACCAGCCTTCCCCAATGTGGTGACCTCCAGATGGGTTGGAAAACAACTCCCGGCATGGCCATCCAACACATCTGTAGGGCGCCAGGTTTGGGAAGGCTGGTATAGTTTATCCCAGCGTTACAGAGCAGGAGGACATCCTGAGTGCAGTATGTCTCCCACTCACTCTGATGGCAAGGCCACGTCAATCTGCCAGAGCGTTACCCCTTCTGAAGGAGGCAGCACACCCCGTCCTAGTCATACCCACTCCTCAGTGGCAAGGTTTTTTTTAGAGCTCCTGTTCAGCCATTGTTTAATGCAGATGGTGTTCAGAAATGTTTTACCTTACCCTCCCCTGGATTAGGTAGTTTAAGATAGGAAGAGAGCTAGACCATTTATCTGTCCATATGACAGAGATATGATATAAACAAATACATGCACATGCAGTCCCACATGACAAGGTGCAGAATTCATTCTTCGATTAGTCATGCAACCAGCCCGACGATGGATCGAGTGAATGAGGCCTTCAGGGCACAGCAGGAGGTGCCCACTTCAGCCATGACACAGAGAGGGCTACAGGAGGCATGGAAGGAGCCCAAAGCATTATACAGCCCCTACTGGCCAGAATCTGTCTAGTTTGGGGCTGAACCCTCATGAGTTAGCCGGCCCAAGTGTTGCCCCCCTTCCTTGGACTGGAATAACTCTGAGGGCTGGCAGCTGCAAGGTATCAAAACCATGAGTGACAGAGTGATGGGCATTACCAGAAGGTCCGAGCACATTACACCGGTTCTGGCCCGTTTGCACTGGCTGCCAATATGCTTCCGAGCCGAATTCAAGGTGCTGGTTTTAACCTATAAAGCCCTACACGGCTTAGGACCACAATACCTGACGGAACGTCTCTCCCAACCGCAATCTACCCGGACACTACGCTCAACATCTGGGGCCCTCCTCCGACTGCCACCTCCAAGAGAGGCTCGGTTGGTGGCAACGAGGAGGGCCTTCTCAGTGGTAGCCCCCCAAATTATGGAATAAACTCCTCACTGAGACCCGCCTGGCGCCAACCAACCTTACTATCTTTTCGGCGCCAGGTTAAGACTTCCCTCTATGCCAAGGCATTTAATACGTAGTTAGGAGCTCGGAATAGCATGGGGGGGGGGGTTGTCACCTGTAGGCTCAGTTTTTATTAGTTTTTGGATTGTTATTTTAAACTGTGTTTTTAAATTTGGTTTTTAATCTTTTAAACTATTTTGTATGCTTTTATTGTTGTTTTTATGTATAAACTATTGTGAACCGCCCAGAGAGCTTCGGCTGTGGGGCGGTATAGAAATGAAATAAATGAAATTATATAGCCTCACCATCTCACCCACTTGCAAGGGGAGAATAGCAAAAAAGTAAACAAAAAACAACAAATAGAGGGTGCTCAACAATTGGAATGGCAAGCCCTGAGAGCGTAGAGATACACGCTCCCCCCTGCTGATGGTTGATGGGAGTTCCTGCACCTGGGTTTTTGTGAATGGACCAGGCACCTCTGTGAGCCTTTCTCAATCTACCCACTCTAGCTCTGATCCTCCCAGTTGATAGGCAGGGAAAAATGCTCCTCCCAGAACATGAGCTTCCAAGGCAGACTGTCCACGGGGCACTTACTCTGCAGAATCAAAACATAACTCCTCAGATCCTCATGGGGCATTCTGTGTGAGACATGCCACCCCTCAAAGTGCTCCTCCCTAGGTGGAATCAGGGCTGGGATGGGCCTCCTTTTAGAACAGAGGATATGGTGGGCAGTGGACATCTTAGGGTGAGAGGAGCAAGAAATGTCTCCTCTCCCATCAGATGAGGAAAAGGAATGGTCTGGAGAGGAGATAGGAGGAGCAGCAATCTAAAGACTATTTCAGCCCAAAGATGTCTATACCCTCGCAACAGTTACTGTCCTGGGATTGGGGATGAATAGCAGCAGGATTCCGCTCAGTCCCAGGGTACTTCAGTTAAAATGGGGGCAGGGGGGCATGCGTAAGAAGTTGGCCCCAAACCAAAGACTCCCATCTATGCAATTCCCAGTACTTTCAGAAGGCTATATGAGGGTAATAGACTATTCTCCTTGGTATCCTACCTAAGCAACTTGAAGCGCATGTAGTCTGCTGTTTTTATGCCATTTTTTATTTTCTGTGTTGTGTGTTTTCCCCTCCCGGGCTGAGCGAGTATTGGATACAGCCATTCTACCAGCATAGCAGCAGCGTATCTCTGTTCACACTGAAATCAGTGTATGCTGTAGGAATGCTCTTTACACCAGGTTATTCTAAGAGCTCATATCCAAATAAGCCCATTTCCCACACAATTTACAGTGTTTTTGGTAGGATGGGACCCCACCCAACTATGTCAAACCTCCAGCACCTTGGTGTGTGTGGCAGGCATATGGTTTTAGTCACACTGGGGATTAGCCATGGTAGCTCATTGCCAATATGCCCTGCTATTTGCTTCCCAGATCCATCTGGCTGCCCATTGTGAGAAACAAGATACTTGACTAGATAGCCCCTTGTCCTAATCCTGTAGGGATGTTCTTTTATTCTTAAACTAGCTTTTTTTACCCAGCACATGGGTCCTAATTTTCCTATAGGCACTATTTTTTCGAAATTCCTTAACGTAGCTGTCCGCTGTTTGGAATCCCAGCTCCCCCGGGACTCCCAGCTCCCCCAAGATCACACAATGACATCCCAGCTCCCCCGGGACTGCACAATGACATCCCAGCTCCCCTGGGACTGCACAATGAAGAATTCCCTGTCCCACCCCCCAGTACTACACAATGAAATCTCTGCTTCCCTCCCCCCCAGGACTATGCAACAATGTTTTCCCTGTCGTCCCCCCCCACCCCGGACCATCAGCAGGGGGGAGCGTGTATCTCTACGCTCTCAGGGCTTGCCATTCCAATTGAGCACCCTCTATTTATTTGTTGTTTTTTGTTTACTTTTTTGCTATTCTCCCCTTGCAAGTGGGTGAGATGGTGAGGCTATATAATTTCATTTCATTTATTTCATTTCTATACCGCCCCACAGCCGAAGCTCTCTGGGCGGTTCACAATAGTTTATACATAAAAACAATAATAAAAGCATACAAAATAGTTTAAAAGATTAAAAACCAAATTTAAAAACACAGTTTAAAATAACAATCCAAAAACAATGAAATCCCTGCTTCCCCGCCCCCCCCCGGGACTACGCAATGAAATCCCTGCTTCCCCCCCCCCCCCGGGACCACACAACAATGAATTCCCTGCTGGCCCCCCAGGACCACACAATGAAATCCCTGTCCCCCCCCCCCCCCCCGGACTACACAATGGCGTTGCACGGGTTGTCATTTTCCTATAGGCACTATTTGTTCGAAATTCCCCACCCCCCCGTGTAGGCCCGGGCTGCAAAATCCCTGCCCCCCCCCCTGGGACTACACAGTGGCATTGCCCGGATCGTCATTTTCCTATAGGCACTATTTGTTCGAAATTCCTTAAGGTCGCCGACCGCTGTTTGGAATCCCAGCTCCCCCGGGACTACACAATTAAATCCCTGCTCCCTTTCCCTCGGGATTGCACAATGAAATCCCAGCTCCCCCCCCCCCCCCGGGACCACACAACAATGAATTCCCTGCTGCCCCCCCCCGGACTACACAATGGCGTTGCCCGGGTCGTCATTTTCCTATAGGCACTGTTTGTGCACAATTCCCGCCCCCCCCCCATGTAGGCCCCGGCTGCAGTTCATATGAACATTCTGTTTGGACGTAGGAGAGATTTGCATATCCTGCTCCTGATTGGGCCCCTGTGGTGGCAGTGCATACCAACATTCTAAATGCCGTTGGAGCTATTTGCATAACTGCTCCTGAATGGCCCCTGCGAACATTCCAAGTGACACCATTGGCTCTCATCTATTTTGGGCTGTACAGGCGTGGCGAGGGTTTTACGGAGATTTGAACCCGCCAGTCTTTGTCCTTGGGTGATGGGAGTGTGCATGCCAAGTTTGGGGCGGATCCGTCCAACCATGTAGGAGCCAATGTGACACACGCGAGCCGTTCGGACATATGTACGTACATACACACGTACAAACATTCACATTTATGTAGTAGATAGGCATTTACATTTCAAAGCCATCTAAGCCCATTGCCATCACTAAGGCAGAAAATTCCGTAAATTAATTATGCACTGTTTGATTAAATGCTTTATATTGTCTGTTCTGAATCTACTGCCTAGTATCACCCCAAGTTCTAGTATTATGAGAGGCAGAAAAGATTCTCTCTATCCACTCTTTGGGCTTTGTAAGGAAGGTGGCAGACAAGCAAACCGCAGCCACTGACCCTAAGAGGTAGCTCAGTTTCCACAGCACGGTCAGAAGCATGCAGACCTGGGGGGAGTTGGGGATACCTGGGGGGGGGGGATACCATCTATTTCAGATTCAGCAGTACAGAGCCAGTGTGGCATAGTGGTTAGAGTGTTAGACTGGGACTCAGGAGATCCGGGTTCTAGTCCCCGCTCAGCCATGAAACTCACTGGGTGACTCTCAGCCTAACCTACCTCACAGGGTTGTTGTGGGGATAAAATGGAGAGGAGGAGGAGGAGGATTATGTAAGCTGCCTTGAGTTCCTTGCAGGAAAAAAGGTGGGGCTATATAAATATAATAAATAAATAAATAAATACATGTGGCAGAGAAGCTATGAGCTAAAAGCACCCTTCAAAAAATCTGGGCAGTCTTCAGTGCAGCCCCTGCCCCCCCCAACCAGACACAAAAACTCAAGGAAAGCAGCTCATCTTCAAGTGGTTAATGCTGGCAAGGGATTTGGCACAGCAGCAGCAGCAGCAGCAATCGCCTACCATGAAATTCTGCTGGAGCGGGGACCAGGAGTACATGATGGGCACCAGGGCGACGGTGTTCAGAGTCCGCATGAACAAGGTCTGTGTGCTCAAACCGGGGAAAATGCTCTCGACTGTGCACTGCAGCAGGGAGAAAAGTTGTGCTCTGTAAGAAAGGAGCGGTAACACAGGCTGGCCCTCCCCAAAAGGACTCTTTCTACTAAATATCGTGCTCACTTCTATTACACTTCTCAGTGGGGGACAGAAGTAATGTGCATCAGTGAGCATGCACACTGGGATCAGCGAAGGATCCCCCTTCAGTTATGATCTGAGAAGTTTCCTCTCCCACTTCCTCTGTGGGGGCGTCAAGAACAACCACAGCTAGGGAGAAGATGCTGGACTACTGACTGGAGCCACTTTATTCAAGCACATGATGCCAATATTGCACCAGCTCCACAATTGCATTGTTTCTAGGCCCAATTTAAGGTGTTGCTTCTTACCTTTAAAACCCTGGACGGTTTGGGACCAGGACCCACACAAACCTACCAATATACTGCAGTCATTGTGGGAGGCCCTGCTTCAAGTTCCTCCACTATGTGAAGTGCCGGGGCGGGAGGGTTCCCGTTAGTGATGTTCGGACTTGGGAATTCTTTGACCTGTAAGATCCAGCTGATTGCTTTTCTGCATGCAGTTTTATAAAAATGCCCTCTGACTTGATGTGTTGTCAGGCTGCTGCTTGGTATTGTGCTGCTGCTATGTTTAAAGGTTGGGCTCACGCCTGCTTGCTACCACACCCACTGAACTCCAAGCTCTTATCCCTAAGCACAGTGGTGCAAGGGTTGATTGTGGCCAGCCAGTGGTCGAAGCGGGACACTCAACATGGTCAGAAGCTCTCATCTGAATTACCTGAAGGGTTCCAAGTCTGACCACTGGCCGTGAGCCATGATCCCAGGGAGAAGCCCTCGCTCAAACCAAGCCTACCCTAATCCAAGGGCTATGGGCATATTCCTGTTACCTCTATCACGGAAGGGTTCAAGTCTCTCATGGAAGGGCTTAGAGAACAGAGGGGGCTGAAAACAACAACAGAAATCAGGAATTTATACAGACAATGGAACTTCTATAGCAATGAATGAGGTGCACATGGCAAGAGAAAAAAACCCTGGTTGTGTACACGGAAGTCCTTATGCCAAGGATGTCAAACCTCTTTTAGCCTGAAAGCTGGGGGGGGGGGGGGGGCAAAGGCAAAGGAGGCAGGGCCAAAAATACCAGCGTGTTTTAGCTTAAAGCTCTTTCTGCCAGTAAATACGCCTTAGGAGAGGCATTTCAACCTTTTAGGATGGGGAGAAAACACACAGAAGAGCCTGAAACCTCCAAACGATTGGTGGTCAAGGGAAAGGGGGCATGGGGAAGGGTGTGTGGCCACCTGGGGAACCCCAAAGGGCTAGATTGGGGCCCTAGGTGGGCTTGGCCCGTAGTCCTGAGGCTCAACACCCCTGCCTTATGTCAAGGTGTGCTACTGCTTGCTGGACTGCTAAAAGCCTGAATGTCCCATCTGGCTCACAGACAGCTTTTGCTCATACTGCTGACTTCAAGTGGCTCCTAATGGTTCATCTACCCTTTCACTCTACCTGGGCAAGTGAGGAACTTCATGGTGTCCCAAACCTATTTTGCTTAGATGTCAGGTGGGGTAAGCAAGGAATGTTCTTAATATTTGCTAAACAGAATTCAAACATCTGGGGAAAAGAAACACCTGCATATCCCTTCTCTCATTACCCAGAATGAGCAACGTTCTCGGAACCCAAAAGATTAGGAAAAGAAGTATGCCAATGACAGCATCCAAATTCTGTGTTAAAGCAACACTAATCCGATACTTAGATTTACATTGTGAAATGCAACTCTGTACTGCTTCCAAGACATTTTAAAAGTGCATGTGGCTTCCCTTATACTCATTACTGTAAAGGAAGTAGAGTTAAGCAGAGGGAACAGGTACTAGCCAGTAGGAGTAACTGGAGTGCCAGATGAAAAGACATGCATTTACTACTAACCATTTCATCCAAATTCATGTCTGAATGCTTTCCTGTTAATGAATTTTGACTAATACAAGCTGAGATTCTCAGTGGGCCAGTATTTGGTGTATCCGATACATGCCACATTGTTTATGCTGTCCACAGGTCCTTCTCTAATTTATTGTGAAAAGATTATATACTAAAGTATGGCAGACCAGAGATATCTTATTCCTGCACTGTGGATACAAACCCTAGCAAAGGAGACACAGCGGGTGTGATAGCACAATATGGCACTAAAAGACTGACCCATCTACAGAGGCCAACAGCTGCCACCTTAGCATACCTGTTTGAGAAAAGGGTGCCCCCCAACCAGCTTCATTGACTGAATAGGTTGAACTCTAAGCTTTTTCCAGTCATCATTCAGGATGTTTATCTTTTCTTGAACCTTTGTGTAGTTACATACAAACAAAGCCTAGGGAAAAAGACAGAAAGAGAGAACGTTTGATCACCAACCTCACCCCTAAGAGGTTTAAACCCTTTTGCCACCTGGAAGAGTGTTCCATGGAGACCCAACTCAGCAAGCAGGAAATTGCCCTTAAGTCTGCATCACTGATAAAAGAATATCACAGGGGGCAAATTTTCAGAGGTGAAACCCACGCCATGTTTATACTGAGTCAGTCAAGAGCAACCCTTCCCACACTGCGCCTATAATGCCAACTGCATCTCTCCTCTTCAGTTCTCTCAGGGAAAGATGTCACCATATCTGCTTGATCAACAGGAAGTCTCCTTCCACCCACATAGATTAAGAAATGAGTTTTGTTTTTTCTCAGATCAGAATGTTACAATTCAGTTTTCAATGTTCTCGTCTTCTTCCTCAGGATTGTTTGCATCGTGGGTCATCTAAGGCCATCTCTACAACTTGAACTAGGGGTCTTGTAGCACGTTAAAGACTAAAAAGCTTATGGCATAAACTGTTGTGAACCAGAGTCCATAATGAATCTGTTAGTCTTTAAAGGTGCAAGAAGACTTTGTTGTTTCTGCTGCAAACACCTGTGGAAGTTATAGCTCAGTTGTTACTAGACATGCTGAGTCCTAGGGATGGGGTGGAGGGGGGGGGGGAAGGATGCATTCTAGAAGCTTTCCACACCTTATTTAAGCTACGTATCCTCCGGAAGGAAAGCCAGTTGCAAGGTAGAGATTTTACTCACTCAGGAACCATCTGACCATCCCTACTGGAAATAGGCAAGTTCTACTGAAAAGGCAATCTTCCCACCCGTGCTTAGGTACATCTTTACCTTGGCTCCCATGTTTGCTTGAAGTCTCTTGAGCTGCCTAAGGCGCATGTATTCTGACTTGACCTTCCTTTTCCAATAAAGGATGCATTTTGATGTTGGTGGGGTTGGAATCTCCACTTTCCTGCAGGGAGAAAACAAGCAGAAAATGAGCTATGGGAACAGTATTAACCAGAGAACTATAACTATAGCTAGGTTGTGTGAACTCTACTCAAGAAAAAATAATCAAGCCAAGCTACTTCTTGTGACCTGCTTCACTCATGCAAATTAGTTGCTTGTTCTATATTACTGCTAGTCATGGATATGGGCCTGTGGCTCACGCTGGCTCAGCTTGTCTGAGCATGGAAAGCTAAGCAGGGTCAGGCCTGGTTATTACTTGGATTGGAGACCCCTCCTCTAGTTTCCTGCATGGAGCAGGGGGTTGGACTCGATAGCCTTGTAGGCTCCTTCCAACTCTGTGATCTATGAAATCTATGGGAAAGGGGGAAAGAGCCGAAAGCACAGACCAGTACATGTTCTGCTCAGCACTGCCCTTTGGTTTTGATATTTCACCAAGCATTGCTCCCACTCTGAAGCCACAATTTAAAGAAATAAAAATAAAATCTTGCATTCACAAGACACTGTACCACATCCAATGACAATTTGTGTTTGTGCAATGTAGTTGCCAAGCCCAGATCATAAATTAGATCATAGAGTCCTACGGTTGGAAGGGACCTTGAAGATCATCTAGTCCAGGGATACAGAACCTCAGGCCCCAGGTCCTAATCCAGTCCTCCTGGGGTCCCCAGATGGTCACTCCCCTTCCCCCTGGCCCCCCTTCCCCCCCACTAATTGTTTTCCTGGCTCTGCACAGTTTCCCTCCACTCTGAAAGGCTGAAACAGCTCTCCTAAGGCTTAGTCACTGGCAGTAAGAGCTTTAAACTAAAATATGCAGGCATTTTTTGCATTTTGGCCCTGCCCCTTTTGCCTTCAGCTCTGCCCACCACTGGAAGGTGAGCTCAGAGAGAGCTTCTCTGAAATGGAATTTGGTGCTCAGGCTAAAAGAGGTTCTGCACCCCTGATCTAATCCAACCCCCTGCTCAATGCAGGCTCTGCAATACAGGGTTAAGCAGCTACAGCATGCCTGACAGATGGCCATCCAGCTTCTGCTTAAATACCTCCAGCTAAGTAGAGCCCACCACCTCCTGAGGCAGTCTATTCAGCTGCTGAACAGCCATCACGGTTAGGACGTTTATCCTAATGTTTAACCAAAATCTGCTTCCCTGCAACTTCCAACCATTAGTTCTGGCCCTGTTTTCTGGAACAACAGGGCACAACTCTACTCCATTTTCTGCATTAGGGTTTCAATTAATCCAGCAGCAGAATCACCAGCACCTCTTCAATAGCTTAAACCATATTTGAAGTACATGGGGGTTCTAGGATGCAATCAAAATCAGATGTCACCTTGAGAATCATGCATGCACTAGGTGCACTATGATTAATGACTAATTTAAAAGGATGACATGACTGCTCCTTTTCCTCACAGTAGACCAGTGAACTGGGGAGGCAGAAATGCGAGCCCCCAAAGGATGAGAAAATCATATCGGGGAGCATGTAGCAAAGACAGAAACTGGTGTAGATCTAGAGATTACTCTCTACTCAAGTGAAGCGCTAACAAGGATGTTTGGGGTTTTTTTTTTCTTACTAGGGAGAACTGGAAAAATGCAAAAACCCTCTTCCCTCCTCATTCAACAGGGCAGGTGAAACCCTGAGAGACCAAGCAAACGCAATCCTTCCCTTACTTACCTCTGGCTGTTTTTTTGGTATTTTCATAAGCACCATGAATGGCTGCATTTACGTCAGAAGACATGTGGTCTGCCTAGGTCAGCCTTCCCCAGCATGGTGTCCTCCAGATGTGCTGGACTACAACTCCCACCATCCCCAGCCAGAATGGGGTCATCCGGAGGACACCAGACTGGGGAAAGCTGACCTAGGGCAACATATTAAAGGCATGACCATAACAGGTCGTGCCTATATCGTATCTCACAGCAAATCCCTCATCCGGCAGCCTTTACCTCCAAAACAAAGGAGGTTTTCAAACATGACACTTATCCCTTCCATTTTTGTGTACATGTTTCTGCTGTAGGTCAGAAAATAAAGAGAACCATTTTTAAACTGGCGACTATAAGCTTTAAATTAAGGTTGCAGGCATAGGAAATACAAACACTATGTAAGCCCTGCCCCCCGCAGACAGCCCCAAAGCTCGCCAGACAAATAATCCCTGCGCATCTGCGCTTCTCCTCGCCCCCATATACAGATTTTCAGAGACGTCCTTTTTGCCCCTCTTCCTTCTAGCCCTTCCTCTGTTCCCATCCCCACTCCTGACCGAAAGGCGACCCGCGACACCCTAAATGCCAATTCCCGCAAAGTCGTCCTCACTCGATCGGCGTGACCCCCCCCCTTTACCCCCAAAACCTCCCATTGAGGCCCCACCGCTACTCACTCCTTAGACATCGCACTCAGGTGACCTACAGAGACCGTAGAACCCCCTCCCGATGTGCGCATGCGTCGCGCGGTGCGTCATTGTTCCCCCCCTTCCCGACTCTGTCCATTTCTGCAAAGCCACGCCCCCTTTGCAGCAGAGCTCCATAGAGTTAATAATTAGACTAACATTCAGGGAAGGGAGTATTCCGGTTTCTGTAGATGTTTCTTTTTCCTCTCTCCGGGACAGAAGTGAAAGCTGCCCATAGAAATCAATGGAGGAATAGCTGTGATTGAACAGTAAGTGTTGTGTCGTCGTCCCCCACCCCACCCACACAATAGGAGCCGGGCAAGAAGTCCTGCTGTTCCGGAAGGGGCGTTGAAACGTTGTATTCATTGTGTACAGCGATTGCTGATCTGCACGCAAGTACGGTTATTCACACGCAATGCGTTCTTCTTACAGGGTTTCCTAGTATTCTTTTGCCCATGGAAAGATGACATAATAGAAGGTGCCCTTATGCTAACTTATAGGCAGCCTCTTAACCTGAAACAATAGCTGACCACGGATAAAACCTCATCACTGGACTCAGGGCAAGGTTTCAGACCTTGCCATATATCTAAATGCCAACTGTGGTAATGTAAGTGACCCAGTGAGGCCATCCACCGGTGCATCCAGGGCAAGTATACCTGCACATCATCAAATGTCCATTTGATCTCCTACATCAAGTGCCCCAAAGCCACGTACACTGGCCAAACTGGACTATCTTTAAGACAAATATTAAATGTGCAGAAATCAGACATCAAGCATAATTGATCAATCATTGAGAGCCAGTGTGGCATAGTGGTGAGAGTGCTGGACTGGGACTCGGGAGATCCGGGTTCTAGTCCCCGCTCAGCCATGAAGCTCACTGGGTGACTTTGGGCCTGTCACTGACTCTCAGCCTAACCTACCTCACAGGGTTGTTGTGAGGATAAAATGGAGAGGAGGATGAGGAGGATTATGTCAGGCCTGGTTATTATTTGGATGGGAGACCCCTCCTCTAGTTTCCTGCATTGAGCAGGATGTTGGACTTGATAGCCTTGTAGGCTCCTTCCAACTCTATTATGAATCTATGAATCCCAGCTCTCCCAGGACTACACAATGAAATCCCTGTTCCCTTTCCCTTGGGACCACACAATGAAATCCCTGTCCCCCCCCTCGGGACTGCACAATGAACCCCCAGGACTACACAATGAAATCCCAGCTCCGCCCCGGCTGTGGTTAATATGAACATTCTGTTTTGACGCAGGAGAGATTTGCATATCCGCTCCTGATTGGCCCCTGTGGTAGTTCATACGAACATTCTATATGTCGTTGGAGCAATTTGCATAACCGCTCCTGAATGGCCCCTGTGAATATTCCAAGTGACGCCATTGGCTCTCATCTATTTTGGGCCGTACAGGCGCAGCGAGGGTTTTTTGGAGATTTGAAGCCGCCAGTCTTTGTCCTTGGGTGATGGAGAGTATGCGTGCCAAGTTTGGGGCGGATCTGTCAAAACGTGATGGAGCCTATGCGTCAACGCCTGACACAGCAGTCATTCAGTCAGGCAGTCATTAAAAAAATTTCCCTCCCTTTTCACCCCCTCAGAGAACATTCTAAATGGCCTAGGGGAGATTTGCATACCCAGCCCTATTGACCCCTGCAGGAATTCATACGAATATTCTAAGTGTCCTATGGGCTATTTGCATAACTACTCCTATTGGCTGCTGCAGCAATTCTGAGGTGAGGCCGATTTGCATAACTGCTGCCCTGTTGTTTTGCCCATAGGAGATATGAGTGTGGGGGTGATTTCCCCCCTTTTCCCACCCCCTTAGGGATGGAATTTCCAAAAATCCTTCTGTGGAGAAAGCCTGACACGAGTATGCATGCACACACACACACACACACACACACACAGTCTCCGTCCAGGAGAGGGGGGCGAGGAGGTGGGATTGAGTTACAGGGAAGCAGCCAGACAGACCGGCATCCCCAACAATGGAGAGTCTCCGTTGAATTCCACAAAACCCAAGAAAGGACCATCAAGAGACCATCAAACTATCGGGGCAGTCTCAAAGAGCTGTAAAGTACCCAGTACGTCACCTTCTTCCCGGGCAGGAATAAGCCCACCTGATACGAAGGGGCAGGCATAAGCCCCCACTTGACCTGGAGGGTGGGGAGAGGGGGAAACTCGGGTAGAAAACCCCTCTCCCTTCCTGTGAGGGGTTGTTGGGAACACAGGGTGCTTTGGAACAAGATTCATCCTCCAAGTGGCGGCTGGAGTAAGCTGTTCTCATCCCCGGATCGGCCGACCAGGAGCCAGGCTGAAATTGACTAGCGTAAAGTCTTTAGTCTAAGGTAACTGACTAATTCCAATGCGCTAGCCTGGGAGCCTGTTTCATTGATAAACGTAGAGGTCACCTCAGGTTGTGTTGACATTATAGTATTCCTAGAAAGCTGTTAGTTCCGCTCCGTATCTTGTGTAAATAAATAAAGCCTTATTTGGTCATTTAAAGGGCTCTAGTTTCCTCTTGTGTACGCAAACCTCCTAGTCGGTTTCACTTGCTTGTACGGGCTGTAACTCAGTGCTGGTTAACCCGTTAAGCGCCGAACTCACGCATAGGACCCGGGTGCTGGTCCTTCACACCTTCCTTAGTGGGTGTCTACGTCATAAAAGCAATGTTCCTTCAAAATTTCACATTCCTGGATTAAACGGTTTGAGCTGGGCGTTTATGAGTCAATCAGTCAGTCAGGACACTTATATATAGAGAGATTATATTATATTATATTATATTTATTTATATGCCGCCCAACAGCCGAAGTTCTCTGGGCGGTTCACAACAATCCATAAAAACACACAATACAATATACAATAAAAACATTATACAAAATTTAAAAATCAGATTTAAAAATGACATACTTAGATAAAACAAGAAATGCAATGAGACCAATTAAAAAGTAACCACCCCACCATGCACTATTTAGAGTTAAAAGCCTCAATATAGAGGGCAGTCTTAACGTGGAGCTGAAAAGATTGTAGAGTTGGCACCAGGCGGGCCACAGGAGGGAGCTTGTTCCAGAGTTGGGGGGCTACCACAGAGAAGGCCTCCCCCTTGTCACCGCCCGCCGAGCCCAAGCCTCCCTTGGAGGCAGCAACCAGAGGAAGCCCCAGATGTTGAGCGTAGTGTCTGGGTAGATTGTGGTTGGGAGAGGCGTTCCATCAAGTATTGTGGTCCCAAGCCATGTAGGGCTTTAAAGGTTAAGACCAGCACCTTGAATCGGGCTTGGAAGCATACAGGCAGCCAGTGCAAGCAGGCCAGAACTGGTGTTATATGTTCAGACCTTTTGGTTCCACTAATAAGTCTGGCTGCCGCATTCTGCACCAGCTGCAGCTTCTGAACAGTCTTCAAGGGCAGCCCCACGTAAAGTGCATTGCAGTAGTCCAGCTTTGAGATTACCAGAGCATAGATTACTGAAACCAGGCTATCCTTGTCCAGCTAGGGGCGTAGCTGGGCCACCAGCCAAAGCTGGTAGAAGGCACTCCGTGCCACTGAGGCCACTTGAACCTCAAGTGACAAAGATATCTCAAGGAGAACCCCCAAGCTACGAACCTGCCCCTTTCAGGGGAGTGCAACCCCATCCAGAACAGGTTGAACACCCTCCATCCAGTAAATATATAAATTGTGACTACACTGTAGGGCTCTCTAAACCACAGCTCCTCCCCAACCCCCCTCACACATTTAATATGGCCAGTGGCTCACGCTTGTCTGAGTGTGGAAAGCTAAGCAGGGTCAGGCCAGGTTATTACTTGGATGGGAGACCCCTCCTCTAGTTTCCCTGCATTGAGCAGGGAGTTGGACTTGATAACCTTGCAGGCCCCTTCCAACTCTATGATCTATGAATATGGGAATAATGGCCTGTGTGGATTTGCACTGCAATATATATATTGGCAGGGTTATTTTTAAACATTTAAATGCTGGTGCTCAATCTTGGATTTCTCCATTGCGCACGCGCTGTCTCCACACACATCAATTTAAAAAGGGGTTTCCACTCTAAACCTAAAAACTTTCTATCTACAGAATGAGATATGTCACCCCATTTTTTAATCTTTCTGCAGAGATCCCATTCCAAAGCCACACCCACAGCTACTCCTTCCCCTTCTGGTGTATAAGAGGCAGAGGCAGCAGAGATACTTGTTAAACGGACAGGAGGACCACTGTGGATGCAGAGAATTCAAGAATATCTGCTCGGTTCTCGAAACTCCCTGGATGACCTTGGGCCACTCTCTCTAGCTCTTGAACCAGCTTGGGAGGGGGGGGCAGGAGGGGACACATACAGACATCATATTCACCGTGCTGAGCTCCTGTGGAAGCTAAAATGTAATGACGTAGACGTATTGGTGTGGAGAAAATACAGGGTGTATTGTATAGGCAAAAAGGCATGCAGTTACTGACAGGAAATATATTGTGCTGGTAGACTGTACCATTGCAGAGGGGAGGGGACGCAGTATCTATTCTTGCACTTATGGAGAGTGATTTTTGGTGCAGTGTGACTTGACACCAAAAATATGCTGCACATAAATTGGGCCATACTCTTGCAGGGGGAGAGGGGATGTAGCACTGCAGCAGGTAAATAATGGGCCACATCTGTGTTATATTCAGGAACACTGAATGAACCTTTAAGTACAGCACAGACGTCAAACCATCACCTACCCCTCTGTGCTCTCTTCCCTTGAGCCAGGAGAAACCCTGCTGTTGTGTTTTAAAGCCCTGCCAAGGAGCTGTCTATGGAATCCTCTTTAATAAGGCAGTTACAGGTTACCAGCATCTGTGTGGAGATTGAATGAGTAATCGAGATTTCACAGACAACACATCTTCAGGGCCTTTTCCCAGTTAAAAAAAAAAAAGTAGGGAACTTTTCAAAGTGGGTCAAATGTATTGGTAAAATAGTGCAGCAAGTTTTAGAGTTCCACAGAACTTTTCTTCAAGTTGAAATAGGGGGGGGGGGGGTAACTAGTTCTAAATACCATGGGAAAGGTCTATAAATATGCTTTTCCCAGTTCCCGGAAAATGTGACCACCTGCCAACTTGAGGCATAATTTTAGCCAGGAATGTAGAAGTAAATTTTCCACAACAGGACACCCATCCACACCGCCTCAGAACTGTTCTTCCATGACAAGACTCCTTCCTGGAACATGAGATGGTCAAGAAGAGAGTTTCAGAGCATATTCAGAGTCCTTTCTCCTCACCATTGATAGAACAGACTGTGGAAACTATCGGGGTATTTCCCTCTTAGCTACCGCTGGTAAAATATTTGCTAGGATTCTCGCAAACCCTCTTCTATCTATTTCAGAAGAGATCCTCCCTGAATCTCAATATGGTTTCCGCCCCTCTAGAGGGACAGTAGACATGATTTTTACTGCACGTCAGCTCCAAGAAAAATGCCGGGAGCAAAATCAACCCCTTTATATGGCATTTATCGATTTGGCTAAGGCCTTTGATACTGTACCTAACGGCTCTCTGGACTATCCTTATGAAAATTGGATGCCCCAATAAATTTGTGAATATCTTGCGACTTCTCCATGACAACAACGGTTTTGGACAACAACTGCTCTCATGATGCTTCATTTAAAGTGGGATCAGGTGTTAAACAGGGATGTGTTATCGCCCCAACATTATTTGCTATTTTCATCGCCATGATTTTACATCTTGTCGAGGGGAAATTTCCCACTGGTGTGGGAATTATATATCGAACAGATGGAAAGCTTTTTAATCTCAGCAGGCTGAAAGCAAAAAGTAAGGTAATTACAACCTCTGTTGTGGAACTTCAGTATGCTGATGATAATGTGGTCTCCGCACATTCAGAGGATGATCTCCAAACTATCCTAAATGCTTTTGCAGAAGCATACGAAAAGCTTGGTCTCTCACTTAACATCAAAAAAACCAAAGTGCTTCATCAGCAAGTGCAAGTTAACCCTTTGGTGATGCCATCTATCCAGCTTGACGGGACAATACTGGAAAATGTCGATCATTTTCTCTATCTTGGCAGCTATCTCTCTGTTACAGCCAACATTGACACAGAAATCCAGCATCGTTTGAGCTCCGCAAGTGCCGCATTTTCTCGAATGAAACATAGAGTGTTCGAGGATCGGGATATTTGTAAGAAGACCAAAACACTGGTTTATGAAGCCATTGTATTACCAACTTTATTGTATGCCTGCGAAACATGAACTATCTATAAACGTCACTTCCACCTCCTTGAAAGGTTTCATCAACGTTGCCTCCGGAAAATCCTGCAAATTACTTGGGAAGACAGGCGAACAAATGTCAGTGTACTGGAAGAAGCAAAGACTACTAGCATTGAAAAAATGATCCTTCAACGCCAACTTCAGTGGACCGGTCATGTTGTTCGAATGCCTGACTGCTGTCTCCCAAAGCAGTTACTCTACTCCCAACTCAAGGATGGAAAGCGGAATATCGGTGGTCAATATAAGAGGTTTAAAGATGTTCATAAGGCAAATCTAAAAAATGCAATATAAACATCGAAAACTGGGAAGCTCTGGCCCATGAACAATCTAAATGGAGGTTGGCCTTTCACAAAGGTTCCATGGACTTTGAAGAAGCCCGAGTGCAAGGTGAAAGAGAGAAACGTGCTAAGCGAAAAGCACGTCAAATGAATCCTTTACAGGACCATCTTCTATCTGGTAACCTGTGTCCTCACTGTGGGAAGCTGTGTGGATCTAGAATTGGCCTCCACAGTCACTTACGGACCCATCGCTAGAGTCTACACAATCTTCTTTAGAATTTCCTCCTTTTATCCCAGAAGACAATCTTACTCGGTCACGAGTGATCGCCTGATGATGATGACTGGAAGATATCAAAAAAGTGTGAAAACACCACCGTGATAGAACTTTCTTTTATCTTTTTAAACAAAATTTTTACAACTTTTTAACAATACATGTTCAATCATTATATTTAAACTTTCTTTTGTCTATTTTTGGAATTTTTAACATTTTTTTACAACACATATTGATTTAATATATATATAAACTTTAAAAACTTTTCAATAATCAAGCTTTACAAACTGTTCACTAATCATGCTGTAACACAGAGTATACATCATGTATAATTATATTCAATGGTAATCACCCCCTTATCTTTCAGGGGTTTAGCATCCACCAAATTTGCTGTATTCTTATAGAGTTAATGAAAACCTTCCTTTGTTTTCTCTTTGTCTTCATGGAGTTGCTACAGCCTTTACTCTTATTTTTTGAGATGGCCTTCAAGTGAGCCTTCCTCTCCGTTTTTTCTTTCTGAGTGGCTTAAAGCATTATTTTTCCTTGGAATGGTTTCCAGAAGCCTGATATTCTCCGTATCCTCACTTGTTTTTTTCCCCAACAAGAAACCGGTTTGGACTTCTTGTTTCGTGCAATATTTGCCTTTCTCAAGGGTTTCAAGGATAGTCACGGGCTTATATCAGTTTCATTACCCTCTATAATACAAAAACATTTGTTGTGTTGCCAAACATATTTCCAAAACAGTCAACCACCATAAATCCCAACATTTTCACTTACGTTCTCTTTTTTGTGGGTTGTTATTCCATTTACATCCTCTAGTGGCCATACTGTTGCATGCATGTACGGTATATACTCTATGGACAGCTGTTATCTCCTTTGTTATCAGCCAGTGTACTGGAAGAAGCAAAGACTACTAGCGTTGAAAAAATGATCCTTCAACGCCAACTTCAGTGGACCGCTCATGTTGTTCGAATGCCTGACTGCCGTCTCCCAAAGCAGTTACTTTATTCCCAACTCAAGGATGGAAAGCGGAATATCGGTGGTCAGCATAAGAGGTTTAAAGATGTTCATAAGGCTAATCTAAAAAAATGCAATATAAACATCGAAAACTGGGAAGCTCTGGCCCATGAACGATCTAACTGGAGGTTGGCCTTTCACAAAGGTTCTATGGACTTTGAAGAAGCCCGAGTGCAAGGTGAAAGGGAGAAACGTGCTAAGCGAAAAGCACGTCAAACGAATCCTTTACAGGACCATCTTCCATCTGGTAACCTGTGTCCTCACTGTGGGAAGCTGTGTGGATCTAGAATTGGCCTCCACAGTCACTTACGGACCCATCGCTAGAGTCTACACAATATTTTTCTTTAGAATTTCCTCCTTTTAAAATTTTCTTTTTGTAATTTTTTTTATCCTGGAAGACAATCTTACTCGGTCACGAGTGACCGCCTACATACATACAAGCAGATTCCACACATTTGCATTTGGAAGAGGAACTTCCAGGTTAAACAGTCTGGCAGGGCCGGTGCAGGGCAGTTTGGCGCCCTAGGTGAAATAAAATTTGCGCCCCCCCTCGTGCCGTGGGGGGGCCCCTCCGGAGCAAGGCAGCCCTGCTCTGCAACCACCACCCCGCACCGCCGCCACCACCACACCTACCTACCTACCTACCTACCTTCCCCCGCCCTGGCTGCCGCTGCCTCCGAAGAGGAAGTGATGCGACGGGACCCCCGCGCTCTGTTTTTTGTCGGGGAAACCAGGGCAACAGGGCTGTTTAAGCCCTGGTTCCTCCCGCCAAAACAACGCGGGCGGGGCTCCGGAAGCGACGCTGAGAAGGTAGGTGGTGGTGGGGAGGCGCGGGGGCGTGGGCGTGGGGGCGGCTTCGGCGGCTTCGGCGGGCGGGGGAGGCGCGGCGGCGGCTTCGGCGGCTTCGGCGGGCAGGGGAGGCGCGGCGGCAGCTTCGGCGGGCGGAGGAGGTGCGGTGGTGGCTTCGGCGGCTTCGGCTGGCGGGGGAGGCGCGGTGGCGGCTTTGGCGGGTGGGGAAGGTGCGGCGGCGGCTTTGGCGGGCGGGGGAGGTGCTTCGGCGGCTTCAGCGGGCGGGGGAGGTGTGGCGGCGGCTTCGGCGGGTGGGCAGGGCGGCGGGGGAGGAGGCCTGGCGGGGGTGGCGGCAGCGGCAGCGAAGAGGAGCGCAGCGTTTCTGCGCCCTCTTCAGCCACGCGCCCTAGGCAATCGCCTAGTTTGCCTAGCGGTAGCGCCGGCCCTGCAGTCTGGCTTAAGCCCCTCCTTCTCTCTTCTTAGAAATTAGATATAGGGCACACTTTCACACCTAATATGGGGAGGAGAAGTAACTCGAATTAACTTTGTAACATTTTTATAAAGAGTCCGGCTTATTTTAAAAACACACACACACACACCTCCAATCGAGCAAATTCCAACAGGAAAAACTCTCAAATCTCTAAAACATTTCAGAAACTGGAACCACCATTTGCTTTTGCACCAGGATGTGGCTATGTTGGGTTTGGGCAATGCTGGGTTTGGACTGGAGAGATAGGGGTGCAATGAAATCCCTAGTGCTGGTACCACAGTTGCTTAACTTGTTTATAGAACCGGTCTTATCTTATTGGCTTCAAAGCTATGTTTTCCTTCTTACTGATTTGATATACCTGAGATGGGGGTTGTTGACACATTTTCGGCGTGCTTTTTGGTTTCATAGCTAGAGAGAAAAGTCTTAGTATCTTGAATGGACAACAAAAAGAGTCCTCACAAGGACTGGGAAGAATGTGTTTGGACACAGCATGAGGAACTTAATCAGGAGGGCTTTAAACTGAATCCAACAGGGGAGGGAGACATAAACTCGGGGGTACCAATGGAAGAAGGCCTCTATGCCACAATGGAGAGAACAGCTCCAGCGGTGCCCATTGATAGTCTACCACAAAATGTAGGGGGAAAGTCGGACTATAAAGCACATAGTCTTCAATGTCTCTATACTAATGCCCAGAGTATGGGCAATAAACAAGACGAACTTGAACTCTTGATACATGAGGGCAAGTACGACTTGATAGGGATAACTGAAACCTGGTGGGATGACTCCCATGACTGGAATACAGCAATTGAAGGGTATAACTTGTTCAAAAGGAACAGAAGCAACAGAAAGGGAGGTGGAGTTGCACTGTATGTTAATGTGAAGGATCAGCAACCGGATCCTTTGCGTGAGTTCGGCAACTCTAGGGTTAACCGGCAGAGCAATACAGCTCGCATCGGCTTTCAGTACAATAGGAAAAACCACAACCCTTTGTATGCCCAAATAAGGCTTTTTATTTGTTTATACAATAATCAGATCGGAACTATCAGCCTTCTAAGAACACGTTTACAGTCAACACAACCTTAGCTGACCCGCGTCTTACCCAATGAGCGGGCTCCGTAGCTAGTACATGGAATCTGGTCAATATCCTCACATCAAAGATACTACTTCTAGTCAGTTTCAGCCCAGCTCCCGATCGGCGCTTCCTAGCGGAGAACGGTGCACCTGGACGGCTTCTGCTTAGGAGGATATGGCCCCGTGGTTCCCAACAACCCAAACCGGAACGGGAGAGGGGTTTTCTACCCCGGATTTCCCGCTCTCCCCCGCCCCCTAGGTCAGGTGGGGGCTTATGCCTGCCCCTTCGTTTAGGTGGGCTTATTCCTGCCCGAGGAAGAAGGTGACGTAGGAATACTTTTGCAGCTCTTCGAGGCTGCCCTGTTTGCTGATGGTCCTTGATGGTCCTTCCTGGACTTTTGTGGATCTCTGCCGAGGTCCTCCTTTGTTGGGGCTGATGACTTGTCTGGCTACTCCCTGGTGACCTCATCCCTCCTCCCCCTGCCCCCTCCTTTGGGGAAAGATGTGTGTGCGTGTGTGTAACTGAGTTTTGGGCTTTCTCCACAGTTAAAAATACGTATCTCTGCACAGAGATACAGGAAGAGGTGCTTGGCAGCCCCATTGAGAGCATCTGGGTTAAAATAAAGGGGGCAAAGAATAAAACGAACATGGCGGTTGGAGTCTACTACCGACCACCCAATCAAGGAGAAGACGAGGATGGAACTTTTGAAAAGCAAATTGCCATTGTTTCAAGGAGGCACGATGTGGTAGTAATGGGAGACTTCAATTTCCCTGATATCTGTTGGGAGACTTATTCAGCCAAACATGGCCCCTCCAAGAAATTCCTGAGCTGTGCTGCTGATAACTTCCTCCTACAGAAAGTGGAGGAAGGAACTAGAGGATCGGCTATCCTTGACCTGATTCTAACCAACAGAGACGAGTTAGTGGATAAAGTGGCAGTTTCGGGAACTCTGGGGGAAAGTGACCATGTTATACTTGAGTTCTTGATTCTAACTGAAGCAAAAGCTGAGTGTAGCCAAACACGTACCCTGGATTTTAGGAAAGCCAATTTTAACAAACTCAGAACAATGATTAGTAAGATCCCATGGCAAGTGACTCTCACGAGAAAGGGAGCCCAGGAGGGGTGGGAGTTTTTAAAAAAGGAAATTTTAAAGGCACAATTGCAAACAATTCCCACAAGGAAAAAAGGCAGAGGGCAACAGAAGAAGCCAATGTGGCTTCACAATAAACTCAAAGATGACCTGAAAACAAAAAAGGACACGTATAGGAAGTGGAAGGAAGGACAGGCTACAGGGGAAGAGTACAGGCAGGTAGCACAGAACTGCAGGAATAGTGTCAGGAAGGCTAAAGCTGAGAATGAGCTAAGGTTAGCGAGGAATGCTAAAAGCAACAAAAAAGCTTTCTTCAGATACATGCATAGTAAAAGACAGAAGAAAGAACTGGTGGTTCAACTACGCAATGAGGATGGCAAATTGATAACAGAAGACAAAAGAAAAGGCAGAAGTGTTCAATTCCTACTTCGGCTCGGTCTTCTCCCAAAAGAGGGTCTATGACCCCCCTGGCAAACCTGAAGTGCAGACTGAAGGGGCAGAATTGCAGCTTGAGATTGATAGGCAAATGGTCAAGGAGCACCTGATTACTCTGAACGAGTTTAAATCTCCAGGGCCTGATGAGCTGCATCCTAGAGTAATAAAGGAACTGGCAGAAGAACTCTCAGAACCACTGTCTATTATCTTTGAGAAATCATGGAGGACAGGTGAAGTGCCAGACGACTGGAGGAGGGCAAATGTTGTTCCCATCTTCAAAAAGGGCAAGAAGGAGGAACCTGGGAACTATAGGCCAGTCAGTCTGACATCAATCCCGGGGAAGATTTTTGAGCAGATTATAAAGAAGTCAGTCTGCAAGCACCTTGAAAACAATGCAGTGATTACTAGAAGCCAGCATGGATTTGTCAAGAACAAATCCTGTCAGACTAATCTGATCTCATTTTTTGATCGGGTAACCTCCCTTGTGGACTGTGGGAATGCTGTGGACATTATATACCTGGACTTCAGCAAAGCTTTCGACAAAGTGCCTCATGATATCCTGATTAGTAAGCTAGCTAAGAGTGGGCTAGATGGAACAACTATCAGGTGGATCCACAATTGGCTAAAGAATCGGACTCAAAGAGTGCTTATCAATGGTTCCTTCTCAAACTGGGGAGAGGTAACGAGCGGGGTACCACAGGGCTCGGTCCTGGGCCCGGTGCTCTTCAACATTTTTATTAATGACTTGGATGAGGAGATACAGGGAATGCTTATCAAATTTGCAGATGACACAAAGTTGGGTGGAACAGCTAATACTCTGGAAGACAGAAACAAAATTCAAAGTGACCTCGATAGGCTGGAGCGCTGGGCCGAAAACAACAGAATGAAATTTAATAGGGATAAATGCCAAGTGCTGCACCTAGGGAGAGGAAACCAAATGCAGAGTTACAGAATGGGGGACACTTGGCTCAACAATACTACAAGTGAGAAGGATCTTGGAATTGTGGTAGATCACAAACTGAATATGAGCCAGCAATGCGATGTGGCTGCAAAGAAGGCAAATGCAATTTTGGGCTGTATTAATAGAAGTATAGCTTCCAAATCGCGGGAAGTGATAATTCCCCTTTACTCGGCACTGGTTAGGCCTCATCTTGAGTACTGCGTCCAGTTCTGGGCACCTCACTTTAAGAAGGACATAGACAAACTGGAGAGGGTTCAGAGGAGGGCAACAAGGATGATAAAGGGACTGGAAACAAGGCCCTATGAGGAGAGACTGAAAGAACTGGGCATGTTTAGCCTTCAGAAGAGGAGACTGAGGGGAGATATGATCGCACTCTTCCAGTATTTGAAGGGATGTCACACAGAGGAGGGCAAAGATCTCTTCTCGTTCATCCCAGTTTGCAGGACACGGAATAATGGGCTCAAGTTACAGGAACCTAGATTCCACCTAAACATCAGGAAAAATTTCCTGACTGTCAGAGCAATAAGACAATGGAATCAACTACCTAGGGAGGTTGTGGGCTCTCCCACTCTGGAGGCATTCAAGGTGCAGCTGGACAGACATCTGTCAGAGATGCTTTGACCTAGATTCCTGCATTGAGCAGGGGGTTGGACTCGATGGCCTTGTAGGCCCCTTCCAACTCTACTTTTCTATGATTCTATGATTCTATGATTTCAAACCAGGGTGCTGCAGGAGTCTCTGTGGTATAAAAAGTAAACAAAATAAAATGGAGAGGAGAAGGAGGATTATGTAAGCTGCCTTGAGTTCCTTGCAGGAAAAAAGGCAGGGTATAAATGTAACAAATAAATAAATAAGAATTCTATATTGCCCTATAACCAAAGTTCTCTGGGTGATCCACAAAACAAAGCTTTTGGGCTGTTCACAAAACAAATGATGGCCACAATTCAATACAGAGAGTTGGATCCATGATCTGCCTTCCACGGTCAGAAGGGCTCTGCTCATGGAAATTGCCCCGACCCAATTCTGGGGGATCCCCTCTCTCCACCCCTCCCCTGCACCACAGTTCATCCCCCTGTGTAGCATCATCAGGGCACTGGAGGGGGTGCTCTGGTGAGGAGGGGGCAGGGACGCCTTCTTCTGCCAGCCCAGTTAGGTGTGCATAAGGCCACAATATGCTGAAGGCATACTTACTTGTGTTGGATTTTGGTTCCAACACAAAATTTCCCACTTTTAGGAAATTGTGGGTGCACTGAGGTCCACAAATCCTCTCAGCAGCTCTGCCAGAACTGGCATTAAAAAGCAAGGCTCACCTGGAATGTGTGGACCATAAGACTACCTCTGAACATGTGCAGAGTTTACCACAGCCAGTCCAGACATCTGAAATTAGGGGCTTGAAACCCCAGTATCTCTCCTTCACCAAACCACAGGACATTCATGCCTCTTGCTTGTTATTTCACAATGAAATATTACTCTCTCATATCTAAAACAACTGATCCTGGTTTCATTAGATCCACGTTGAAGAGAATAAAATTTCCTCCCATTGGACTGAAACATTGCTGAATGCCCAAGCATAACATGGGGGCCATAGGGGTCTCAGACACCCATATGATAAGGGAGGGGGGAAATGCTGGAATTCTCTTCAAGGCTGGTGATGAGAATATGTCTCTTGTCCTCTGGTATCGTTTCCTCTATTCCATCCTGGTTTTGCTTTTCCACAGAGGTAAGTGTCCATCTCCCTGCAGCGTGATTATTTTGACCCATTAGAAAAGTATGCAGTTTTCTCACATCCATCATGTGGGAATGAAATATACTCCTGGCAGGGGACTTGCTAGTGCAAGTATCATGCTGGGGTTGGGGAGGTGGAATCTCGGCTTCCTTGTCTGCAGAGCCCCTTCGTAGCAGGGAAAAGACCAAGAGGCCTGCGGAATCTTTAAAACTGGCTGGTTCATTGTGGCCTGAGGTGATAAGTACCTGTACCTGTGTGGGTGGAGGTATAGGTAGAATACAAAGTCTCTCTTGCTTTGCAGGGGCATCAATGGGGTGTGGTGTGGCGTTCTCTGAACTTCACGTGGATTTCAACAAATTGACCGAATTTCTTGGTGTGGGTCACTAATAATAGTAGCGAAAAGATGTGCTTAGAGAGAAAGAAAATGGATTTTTCAGAAGCCATTATGTTTGTGATTCCTTAAGAGCTATTCCCCTTCAAACAAGTCAGATTTTCATGATTGGAAACCCACAAAATCATTAACTTTGATTCCAGCATACCAAACATTTGGAAGAAATCGCTAAAAATTTGTCTTCCTCAATCACACGGCACTACAACCCATCTTGGGTAGCCAGCCAGGGTGGGTTGCTGTGTCATCCAAACCTGGCACAGTCTCTGAAGCGTGGCTTAATTTTCACGAACAAGCCGCCCTGAGGACCCATGTCTTGTTCTAGGGTTGTCGATACCCCTGGTGGCTCGTTGTGTCAGCCGAACCCGGCAGGGCGATTTCACCATGGGTCGCCCAGCTAGAGCTGCCCAGTCAGAGCAGCAACACCCACCCACACCCCCGCCGCCGCTCCTCGGGATGTTGCTTTGTGCCGCCTCTAGCCTCACTCACTAGATGACTGCCCCTCCACCAATGTCCAAATGGCACTTTGGAAGGGCTGTTATTAGTTTGCCACGTCTTTTTAATTATTTTTTTTCGATGCTACACAAATGGGGTTGTATTCTTTTTTCTTGGTATTTCACAAGAGCACAGATTCAGCTGTCTGATATGTATATTCTTGCCTTCTCAATTTCCTTTTATGTTTCAGCTGTCAACAAGCACCGAAAAAGGAGGGAAAGGAGAAGAAGTGCACCAAAGAGGGGGTGGGGTGGACAATATCTCCCACTTGGCAATGTAATCCTCTTGCTATTAAGTGTTGAACTGACACTTATCAGTGTCCTTCTCCCTTTCAACACTTCTCTGAGTCTCCAGCAAGTCCAGAAAGGGAAGTTATTGGCTCTCCCCCCCCCCCCCCCCGCCACACACACACACACACACACCTTTTCGCAGCTCCTTCTTGGAGCAGTTACTGCTGTTGTGCAAATTTCCCCTCGGTTTCCTTCCCAGCCTCTAAATTGGGACAATTTCCCCCTCCATTTACTGCCCCACCTCTAAATTGTCACAAATTTGGGCAGTATACAGGGGAAATTTGCTCAACAGGAGTAACTGCTCCGAGAAGGAGCCACAGAAAGGGGGGGGGAGGCAATGACTCCCCTTTCTGGACTTGCTGGAGACTTGGAGAAGTGTTGAAAGGGAGGAGGACACAGACAAGTGTCGGTTTAACACTTGATAGTGAGAGGATTATATTGCCAAGTGGAAGATATTGCCCCCCCCCTTTGGGGCACTTACTTCTTTTGCATTCTCCCCGGCTCCCTTTTGGTGCTTGTTAACAGCTGAAATATACAAGGCAATTGACAAGGCAAGAATACACACATTGGACAACCGAATCTGCACTCTTATGCACTTGCAAAATACCAGGGGGGTGGGGGAAATTAAATAAAAAAATACAATCCCATTTGCATACTCCTGAAGCACTGGGTTTTTTTTAAATGTCGCAAATGAAGTAAGTGCTCTGAAAAGGGGTAACGATTGCAGCAGAGAGGGGGCTGGGACAAGGAGACAAGACGGGTCCTGCTGCAGAGGCGCCTGGGATATGTGCCATAGCCAGCGGGAGGACTGAGGGGGAGAACAAGCCACGACACGCACAATAATCTGTCAGGAGCACCGTGGGCTGTCCAGCAAACAACCGACCCAGGGTGGCTTAGTCGCTGGGTGGCTTAGATGACGTGCAAACCCGCCCACTGATTGTCTCTCTCGTTCAAATGTATGATGGCAGATTCTCCATACAAGTGAAATGCCATGGTTTGTAAAGCCATTCTATTTTTCTTAGAGGGCTGGGCTGACATCTGCCAGTGTTTAGCCCAGGTTACCGGTATTTTATTTGGCACCAGTACATTTGGTTCCTATACTTGGATTCAATTACATCCTTTAAATGACACAAGAAAATCATTGTGGCTTTAGGACAGCCCTGCATTTGTGGACACCTGGTGGATACCACCTACTTCCAGGATAACTTGGGGACCATGTGTTGTGGGTCTGGGGTCACAGGTGGGGCCGAGTGAAGGGCAAGGAGTCTCTCTGCTGTGACTAGATCTGGCTTAAAAGAAGCCCAAACAAATAGGAGCAAGGGAGCCCCCTTCCCTTTCTGGCAGCTGCACAAATATGCCCAAGAAAGGAGCAGGCAAAGCAGTACTGAATTGATGGAGACCAGGCTTAAGGAGAGCCCCAACTAGGCTTCTCTTTTCCAACTGCCAGCTTCTTTCCTTTACGCCCGCCACTCTGTTGTGCCATGAGGCGCTCTGAGCATCGTTTGCAATGCTTGCCCTTGATCAAAGACATCCATGAGGGGTAAGAGCCTCAAAAATGAAGGGTTTAGGGTGGGGCCAGGACATGGAGGGGCAGGCTGGGGACAGTTCTGTACGGTAATTCTCCTGCTCCAAACCTCTCTTCTTTCCTTCAGGATGCACACGACTGACCTACGGTGACCTTGAAGATGAAAGTAAGAGAAATATATACTGTACTTGCGCTCTCAAGGGGGGCTGCCCTGTACTGAGTATGCACACCCCGATTCTCCCCTCTCCCCTTCCCTGAAGTTTCCCCACATCTCTCAGGGAGGAGGTCCTGACCCTTTAAGAACCATTTGCTTGGCAGGGACATGACCGGGCCTTCCCAGTGGCTGTGCCTGTGCCCAAGATTTGGAATTACCTTCCTAGGGAGAACAGCCTAGCCCCTCTCTGATGTCCTTCCACTATGAGCCAGACCTTGGGCCTATCAAGCTGACCTGATTTTTAAAGTTTATTTACAACATGTCTTAATATGTTTTAACGTGATCACTGTTTGGTTTTATCTGTTGTTCTCTTTTATTGTATTGTTTTATATATAGTATTGTGTTTTGTGAATTGTTGTGAACCGCCCAAAGAGGCTATTGGGTAGTATAGAAAATAATAATAATAATAATAATAATAATAATATAATAATAATAATAATAATAATACAACCATTTAATTTTAATGTTGTGGTTAGTTGCCTTGTCGAAAGGCAGGATATAAATTGAAATAATAAACAAACTGCATGACAAGCCAAAATTCAGCAGGTGCTGCAGTATTTTTGGGATCTCCAGTGGTGGGGGAAGGCTTCACCTGCTGAAATTCTGCCCACCATAAAGCTGCTTAAAGCAGATGAATCCTACCAGGAAAAAAAATATGGCAAGGCCACCATGCTCGCCATTGCCACCACCATAGTCTCCAAACAATAACAGATTCCTAATATGGACATTGAGAGCCAGTGTGGTGCAGTGGTGAGAGTGTTGGACTGGGACTCGGGAGATCCGGGTTCTAGTCCCCGCTCGGCCATGAAGCTCACTGGGTGACTTTGGGCCAGTCACTGACTCTCAGCCTAACCTACCTCACAGGGTTGTTGTGAGGATGAAATGGAGAGGAGGAGGAGGAGATTATGTAAGCCTCCTTGGGTTCCTTGCAGGAAAAAAGGCGGGGTATAAATATAATAAATTAAATAAATTAAGTTAGGAGCAGGGAAAACTTTTCAGTTGCACTTGTCCTGCCAGCCCCCACTCTTCAAGCTGCAAGGAATCACAGAATTGGCTACAGCTTAGGATCAGGCGGATGGAGCATCCACCTTGGGAAGGAAGGCAGTTGATGCTTTTTCACTTCTGTCAAAAAAAAGGTGATTGAAAAGAAATAATAGATGTCTATAAAGTTACTCTGAACAATGTGTAGAGAGCAGATAAGGTAGGATTTTCTCTTCTTTTTTGAAACAGTCAAACTTGGTGTCAACCAGTGAATTTGACTGAGTCAGGATGGACAAAAGTGAATACTCCATTGCACTACAAGTGATGAACTTACAAAACTCACTGTCCCAGGATGTTCTGATGGATGGCCTTTAAAATGATTTTTTAGGTTCCGGGGGAATATCCATGGCTGTTAACCATAACAGTCCAAAATAAAAGCTTCACATTCAGTGGCAGGATACCCAATTGCTAGATATTGGGACTGAGTGCTGCCTAGAAGCCTTGCCCTGTGATCTGGAAGCTCTTCCCTCCTAATCTCTGACATGTGGTGACTACCGGTAGTCATGTGGTGAAGGGAAAACAATCTGCACATCCTCAGAGAGGCACCCGTTGTTGTTCCATGTTCCAAGGATTGAACCTGGTTATTTAAATTCAGTTCTGGCCTGATCCCTGCCCCCTGGATGTTTGTCCCCCTCCAGAGCTTAAATTTGAGCCTGAACAATCTCCATCCTCGCTTGGGAGCTTCTGAGGGGTAGCAGTTTTGGTGCTCACTGTTGGAGGTAGAGTGCTATGCTAGATGCATCTTCCATCTGGTACCACAGTGGCAGGTCAAGTGCGCTGATTCCCTGCCGCTCTCTCTAAGAATGTGTCATGTCTAGAAGCAACAACTGGAAGAGAAATTGTGTGTGTACCAAGGAGGTAAAGAGGTGTGGCAGGTCCCCCACCCTCTATTCCTCAAGAAGACAAAGGTGCAAATGAGGATCCCCAGGCCTGACCCATCACTGTCACTCAACCCCATCCCGCTACCCTTCAATCTGAGCTGATGGAGGTGGTCTCGGATTTGGTATTGTTGAAAATCCTTAGAATGATGGTTCTGCGGGATCTCTCAACTTCCATGCTGAGGCTGCCATATCCGGGGTGGCTCAGGACTTTATGGCCGCCATGCCACCATGGAGCTGTCTCAACATGTCATCAGCCCAACACGTGTAAGAGGACACACACGCTCGATTTGGTTTTCTCAACTGGGCAGGAGGCTGGTGATCTGAAAGTGGGGGAATTAACACCTATCCCGTTGTCATGGCCGGATCACTTCCTATTGAGGTTTAGACTCTCAGTGGCCTTTCCCCTCTGCAAGGGTGGGGGACCTATTAAAATGGTCTGCCTACAGAGGCTAATGGATTCCAAAGGATTCCAGAGGGCTCTGGGGGATTTTCCTGCTGGTATGGCTCATGCTGTCAGGTGTCAGCTGTGAGCCAGGCGGCGCTGTATCAACTCCACCTGATATGGCAGCTGCGCCCCCCTACCTTCCTAACCATCTGCTCCCATCAGTGGTGCATGCCTTGGTCTCCTCTCGCCTTGACTACTGTAATGCGCTCTACGTGGGGTTACCCTGGAAGACGGTTCGGAAGCTACAGCTGGTACAGAACGCGGCGGCTCACCTCGTTAAAGGCAGTTGCCGGCGTGATCACATCACTCCGGTGCTCAAGGAGCTGCACTGGCTACCAGTTGTTTGCCGAGCCGAATTCAAGGTGTTGGTTTTGACCTTTAAAACCCTATACGGCTCCGGTCCAGTTTATCTCAAGGAGTGCCTCCAGCAACACCAAGTAGGCCGCTCAACAAGATCCGCCACAGATGGCCTTCTTCTTGTCCCATCAGCCAGAGCAGCCAGTCTGGAGGGGACTAGGAAGAGGGCCTTTTCTGTGGCGGCCCCCAAACTCTGGAACTCTCTCCCCAGTGACCTCCGCTATGCCCCCTCTTTGATGAGCTTCCGCCATTCATTAAAAACATGGCTTTTCAAGCGGGAATATGGGGTGGGTTAGGATTTTGACATTTTATACTGTTTTAAGTGTATTTTAATCTGTTTTGTTTTATTGTATGTTGTACATCCCCCAGAGTGGCTAGATGGGCAATTTAATAAACAAACAAACAAACAAACAACAAACAAACAAATAATATGCTCCTCTCGAAGCCTGGGTGACTCTGTGGAGCACAGAGATGACTTGGGCAGCAGACACAACCATGCCTGTTCTGTGAAGGACCACCACTGGTCCTTTTGCGTGAATTCGGGAGTTAACGGGTTAACCAGCACTGTAAAAAAACCCTTATGCAGCTCCCAGGTGAACTGAGGCCAACCAGGTTGGATTGCACTGAACCAGAGATAGCTTCCACCCTTGCAGAGTTTGTTTATAACACCTTTAATTCATTTACATTTACATTTATTACATTTATGAATCACCCATCTGGCCGGTCCACCCGGCCACCCTGTGGTATGTACAAGTAAAACAAAGCAGGAATTAGAAGTCTGCCCAAAATTAGCATTGTTGACAATAACAGAAAAGTTAGTTTGTTTAAAAAGCACAAAAGAATTGATTGTGAATTTGTTAACAGCAGCTAAATTAATGATAGCTAGGAAATGGAAGGTTCAACATGTCTTTTCAATTATTGAATGGTATAAAGAGGTATGGGATATCGTGCTAAATGATAAATTAACCTGTAATATTAAGTGTCAAAAAGGACAATTGGAGAAAGACACTTTTGTGAACATTTGGGGTAAATTTTTGGATTATGTGTTGGTGAAGGGGAAGGGGAACAAACCTTGTCAAGATTTGTTACATTTTTGGAATATAGAATAATATCTGATATATATATATATATATATATATATATATATTGGGGAAGAAATATAACTTGGTCCCAAGAGGTGGGGGGGGGTGCACAATGTTTATGTTGTATTTTTGTTTTATTCATTAGTAGTTGTAAGATTGGAAAAAAATTAATAAAACATTAAAAAAATAACAAGTAAAACAAAGCAATAATAAAACAAACATAACAATTAAGACAGTATAAAAAAATCTTTTAAAATCCTAACCCACCCCATATTCCCGCCTGAAATACCACGTTTTTAATGTGCAGCGGAAGCTCATCACGGAGGGGGCATGGCAATGGTCACTAGGGAGGGAGTTCCATAACTTGGGGGCCGCCACAGAAAAGGCCCTCTTCCTAGTCCCCACCAGCCTGGCTGCTCTGGCTGATGGGACAAGGAGAAGGCCGTCCTTGGCAGATCTTGTTGAGCGGCCTACTTGATGTTGCTGGAGGCGCTCTTTGAGATAAACTGGGCCGGAGCCGTGTAGGGTTTTAAAGGTAAAAACCAACACCTTGAATTCAGCTCGGCAAACAACTGGTAGCCAGTGCAACTCCTTAAGCACTGGAGTGATGTGATCACCCTGGCGGCTGCCTTTAACCAGATGAGCCGCTGCGTTCTGTACAAGCTGTAGCTTCCAAACCGTCTTCCAGGGTAACCCCACATAGAGCACATTACAGTAGTCAAGGCGAGAGGAGACCAAGGCATGAACCACTGATGGGAGCAGATGGTTAGGAAGGTAGGGGCGCAGCTGCCATATCAGGTGGAGTTG
Organism: Shinisaurus crocodilurus; assembly: GCA_021292165.1. Lineage (NCBI taxonomy): Eukaryota > Metazoa > Chordata > Lepidosauria > Squamata > Shinisauridae > Shinisaurus > Shinisaurus crocodilurus. Next base: position 100,686,573 of record CM037880.1, read on the forward strand.
ATACAGTGCCGCCCGGCTCACAGCTGACACCTGAGCCTCCATGGACAGCTGGGAGTCTAGAATGACCCCCAAGCTGTGGACCTGGTCCTTCAGGGGTAGATGTACCCCATTCAGCACCAAGTCAACATCCCCTAACCTCCCCTTGTCCCCCACCAGAAGTACCTCGGTCTTGTCGGGGTTCAGTTTCAACATGTTCCTTCACATCCAGCCACCCACTGCCTCCAGGCACTTGGACAGGGTCTCAACGGCCAACCTTGGTGAAGACTTGAAAGAGAGGTAGAGCTGTGTGTCATTCGCATATTGATGACATCGCACCCCAAACCTCCTGATGATAGCCCCCAGCGGCTTTAGGTAGATGTTAAATAGCATCGGGGAGAGGATAGAACTCTGCGGCACCCCACAAATGAGCAGCCAAGGGTCCGAAACCTCCTCCTCAAGAACCACCCTCTGGTACCTTCCAGAGAGGAAGGACCAGAACCACTGCAATACAGTGCCTCCGATACCCAACCCCTCCAGGTGGTCCAGGAGAATACCATGGTCCACGGTATCAAAAGCCGCTGAGAGATTGAGGAGGACTAGGAAGGAGCATCCGCCCCTATGCAAGGCCCTCCTCATATCATCCACCAAGGCGACCAAGGCCATTTCTGTCCCATTTCCAGGCCTGAAGCCCAACTGGCACGGATCTAAATAATCGGCTTCATCCAAGTGTGCCTTCAACTGAGTCCCCACCACCTGCTCACCTTGCCCAGAAATGGCAAATTGGAGACTGGGCAAAAGTTGTTCAAATCTTGGGGATCCAAGGAGGACTTCTTTAAAGGTGGTCTTACTGTGGCCTCCTTAAGGGCTGATGGCATCACTCCCTCCTCGAGGGAGGCATTCACCACCGCCCTGATCCCTTCACCCAGTCTCTCCCTGCAGCTCATAATGAGCCAGGATGGGCAAGGATCAAGCAAGCAGGTGGTCAGCTTCACAGATGAAAGCACCTTGTCCACTTCATCAGAAGGGAGAGGCTGGAACTGATCCCACAAGACCGCTCTACCATTGGCCTCCTCCCGCTCACTTCCTGCGTCCACAACTCACGAAATCCCACTCCTAATCTGATCAATTTTATCTGCGAAGTGCTTTGCTAAAGCCTCACAGGAGGCTTTAGATTGTTCCCTCGGATCCGGAGCAACTGGACTGACCAGGCTCCGAACCACTTGCAACAGCCTCCTGGGGCAGCACTCCGCAGACGCGATGGAGGCAGCATAGAAATTCTTTTTTGCTGCCTTCACCGCCACCTGGTAGGCTGAGCGAAGTGGGTCAGATAGATACGGAATTTCACAGTAAACCGAGAACAGTCTATAAAAATCAATGAAGCGTAGAGCTCCAATACACATTCAGCCTAGAGAAGGTTTACAAGAGCACAGACAGTATTTCTTCACATCAAAGAACCTGAACTTACTAGAAAGCTAACACTGCAAGTTGTTCTAACAGCTGGACACCAAGCGTCCTGCTTGGGGTTGCGAGGCTTGATCTTGACTGGAGTTGAAGACCTGTTCCGTGCAGTCTTGCACCTGGCTCCCAACAACCTCTATGGGCTTGGTTGTGCCTTTTTTACCACCTCCCTTGCCCTCTCTTTCACCTCTTGATGGCAGGCTGAACCGGTTCTGCCCAGCAGGGGTCGTGGCGCCCCTCGGATGCTTGTGGGTACTTGGCAGCTCTTTGAGACTGCTGGAGGGGACCTTTGGGGTAAATGCAGATGTGTCCCATTGAGGTGAATGTAAATGTAGCTATGTAAATGTCTGCTCTGAACTGTGTCTCCCGACCCTGGGCAGGGATTTTGCAGGCGGCAGAAGGGGGGGTTATGGGTCAGGCTTTCTCTCCACAATGCCCAAGCACCCTCTCCCTCTGAGCAGAGGAAAACTCGTGCTGAGTCTGACTGAACACAGGTTGGAGCTCATTATCGGGACTACTCTGTGGCGGTGAAGGTGCAAAGAGGGTGTTCTTTTCCACCACCATTACATCTTCTCAGTGTCGTCCAGAGGAGCTTTTCTGAGTGTTTCATGGCCTGCTACAATCTGGGCCAGGGAGAGAAACAGTGGAACCCTTGGTAGCACGCTGTGACAAGTTTGCACGGCATTTTGAAGATCAGATCTGTCATGAATACTGCCTAATAGCTGAAGCCACTCTCTGGGTGGTTCACAACAATTCATTAAAGAACACACAAACCAATAAAAAAACCCACAAACCACAAACTAGTAGAGTAGCCCAGAGCACAGTCTGGCCCAGTTTTATTGGATGAGCTTCAGCTGTTGAGGCCTGAGGATGCAGACAAGGTGCTTGGCCAAGTCCGGTTGACCACGTGTTTGCTTGACCCTTGCCCTTCCTGGCTTATTACATCTAATGGGGAGGGGATATCAGGCTGGGTCCAGGAGGTGTAAACTCCTCCTTGAGAGAGGGAGTGATGCTGGCCTCTTTAAAGGAGGCGGTAATTAGGCCACTCCTGAAAAAGCCTAACCTGGGCCCAGATGATGATAACAACTATAGGCCAGTAGCCAACATCCCTTTCCTGGGCAAGAAGCTTGAGTGGGCGGTTGCTGGTCAACTCCAGGCACTCTAGAATGGAACGGATTATCTAGATCCATTTCAATTGGGCTTCAGGCCTGGTTTTGGAATGGAAACCGTCCTGGTTGCCCACGGGAGTGCGACCCTATTGATTCTCTTGGAGCTCTCAGCGGCTTTCAGTACCATCGACCATGGTATCCTTCTGGATAGGTTGTCTGGGTTGGGAGTTGGAGGCACTGCACTACAATGGTTCTGCTGTTTGGATGGCCGATTCCAGAAGGTGGTGCTGGGGGATTATTGCTCTGTGCCTTGGCAGCTATGCTATGGGGTTCCACGGGGCTCTATTTTATCCCCCATGCCGTTCAACATCTAAGTGAAACCTCTGGGGGAGGTCATCCGGAGGTGTGGCTGAGTTGTCATCAATATGCAGATGGAACCCAGCACTAGCTCTCCTTTTCATCCAATTCAGGCGAGGCAGTGCCTGGGCACGGTGATGGACTGGATGAGGGCCAATAAACTGAGACTCAATCCAGACAAGATGGAGGTACTGTTAGTGGGTGGTTCACCTGCCCAGATGAGTGATATTCAGCCTGTTCTGGAGGGGGTTGCACTCCCCCAAAGGATCAGGTTTGTAGTTTGGGGGTGCTCTTGGATCTAGCACGGTCACTATAGGCACAGGTGGACTCAGTGGCATGGAGCACTGTTACCGTATTTTAAATCTTTGCATTGCTGCTAGTTGTTTTTACTTTGGTTTTTACTTCTATTTCATAATGTAGTTTCAAACTTTTATTGTGTTTTTATGGTTTTAATTGTTGTGAACAGCACAGAGAGCTTTGGCTATTGGGTGGTACAGAAATATAATAAACAAACAAACAAATAAATATAAGGACCTTTCCCCGGAACACGCGCAGCTGTGGGCGGGGAGGAGTTTGCGAGCGCGGGGGCAGATGAGTTGTGACTTACCTGTTGGCTCAGGTATCCCGTCAGCAAGTGGGTGGGGCTACAGGAGCTAATATTAGGCCTGGCAGCCCCACCCCACACCCTCTTTGTTTCCTGCAGCTCCCTCCCTCCCTCCCTGTATACAGTATGGGCTCCTCTGGTCCCCGTTAAGGGACCGAGTAGGAATTTTGGCTCATCTCTATTAGGGAGAGGGGTGTGTTTCGCCTACTCCGTACTGCTGCAGGGTGTGGGAGTGTTTATAAGCAGTGTACATAATGATACAATTTGGTCACATTCGGATAGTAGGCAGGTAAGTGCGGGTTAGGGTAATGATAGGGTGAGGTGAGCATCCTTGGCATCATTCAGGTGACAGGCGGTTTCAGGAGGCCTCAGGTGGATGGGTCAGTAGGCTCAGACAGCTGAGGATCAGGAACGCCTGTGATGCCTTTGTTCTCGCCAAGCTTGTTGTCGTGAGACTCCGAGAGGAGGCGACGCAACAAAGGCTCCCAACACTAGAAAGTTGAAAATGGGGCGGTGGCAGCATCATCGCCACCTCCCGGTTTTGGATGCTCCGCCCAAGTGCATAACGGATCGGCCTAGGAGGCCGGATTAGAATAACCCGCACTCCATCCCTTTGCAGTTCATTGTATGTAAATAAATGTGGCCCAGTTAAACACCAACGGATTGTCTCGACTCTTCATTTGCCTCCTGCGTTCGCAAATGCTCTGTGTCCTTCCCAGACTGACTTTTCTCTTTCTCTTCCAGTCTCCTACTTGTATCCAGGTGAAGAAGGTGAGCAATGATCTCTTCTTCCTGCTCCCCCGCCCCTGCCAAGCGGAGTGCCAAGAAAGGTTTCTGGGGGCATACTGGGGCCTAAACAGAAACGCACCACTTTGCCTACCCTTGATATACAGTGAAAATGTAAAATCTATGTTGGCTAGAATGGGCATTTGATTTCTCTCTCATTTCAATAACATGTATATGTGACTTAAATAGTATGGGGGAGGAACAGAAAAGTTTTTTTAAAATTGCCCAGATATTGTGGCCACGAGGTCTGCAGACCCAGTCTCAAAATGGAGATTTGCAGACTGAATGAATGCATTCTGGGACAGAGAAGCAATGACTGGGTTCGCACGACACGCTAAGCCACCGTGGCTTCAAGGCTACAGTGTATTAGTGTGTTTTCTGAACCTGGAGGTGCTCTCCTCCCCCCCCCCCCCGGCAGGGTGGCTATGAAGTCACCCTGCGAAGTCATGGCTTGTTGTAGGGCTTCCTTAAAGTTTTGCTGCTCTGGCCAAGTGGCTCTGGGCTGGGGGGGGGCACTGTCATCGGGCTCCTCAGGAGGAAGCTGATGACAGCGGGCTGGCGGGGAAGAGATCGCTCCAGCCAGCTTGCTGAAGCTATCTGCTGTTTGCTGCTGTCCCTGCTGGCTGCTGGTGTCCAGCACACGCCACCTTCCCAAGCCCCGCACAGTGCCTTCCCAGCAGGTGCTGCGATCACAGGGCGATCACGGCGACAAGTGGGGGGAGGGGGGGAAGAGGAGGCACGTTCTTCCTGTGTCTCCCCTGGAGGAGGCCCAGGAGAACACAACCCCCCCCCCAGCCCGGAGGGGCCCCCAGGCTAACTTTAAGCTCAGGGTGGCTACGTAGCCATCCGGGACTTAAAGTGTTGTGTGAACCCGCCCAATGACTGATTTCCATTTCTGGAAATACAAGGACTGGCAGCAACTCAGATCTGTCTCTTGCCTTGGGTGGAACGCACGGGCTCCTTAGAACCCATGGTGTTGTGCCTCCAGTAGGTCAGACGGAGGCCAGCCGGACCGGAGTGTGTTTGGGGTAGGGCCAGGCATAGTGCAGCCTGACCCAGCTGGGCAGCCTCACCAATCAGCGCCTGCTCAAAAGGCAGGTCCCAAACACACTCAGAGGCTGGAAGCAATTGTTTGCTGCTGATACAGCTTCAGTCAGACAGCCTTGACACCCCTGAACTCAGACTTGTGCCTTTGAACCTCAGAACGACCTTGACCATGACTTTGCCTGCTCCCGAACTGGTTTACGTTTGCTGTATTTTGGAATGATATATTTTGACTTCGACCCTCGGACTGTGATAATGACCACGGCTTATCTTGGATCTGGACAGATTTACGACACATGGTGACTGAGCGTGCTGTCCAAACCTGGCGACCCCCGTGGGAGGGGGGGGGGCGCTATGAAGCCATGGCTTGTTCTAGGGTTTGCTTAACCTTCTGTAGCCTAGTGTGTCGTCCGAGCCCGGATGACACACTAAGCCACGGTCAAGCCATTTTGACAACAGAGCCCCTTGGCCAGAGCGGCAGGAAGCCTTGCCATTCTGGCCAAGCGGCTCTGGGCTGAGGGGCGAACGCGCTGTCATCGGGCTCCTCGGGAGGAAGCCCAGTGCTGGACGGCAGGGAAGAGGAGATCGCTCCAGCTGGCTTGCTGGAGCGGTCTCCTCTTCCCCGCTATCCCTGCCTGCAGCTGGTGTCCGCCGCTGCACTGCCTTCCCAAGCCCCATGTGGGGCTTGAGGAGGCAGCGCATAGCAGCACCTCCAGCCCCGTCTCTAGCGCAATTGCATGGCAATCGCGCTGGCAGGCAGCGGGAAGGGGAGGCACATTCTGCTGCGCCTTCTCTGGGGGAGACCCAGGAGAACACACCCTCTTCCCTCAGCACACCGCCAAGTGAAAGCGGGGGATGAACCGCCTTGTGCTGGGCTTCCTCTTCTTCCATTCCTCTTGGCGGTGCCAAGCAATGGGAGGGGATGAGCCAGCTTGTGCTGGGCTTCCTCAAGAGGATGGCCAGCCCAAGGTGGCTTGTCCCCACCACCGCCAGGGAGCCTCTGACAGCGGCCCCCAAATGCCACTTTGGCACATCGGGGCAGGTGTCATCCCTGCTCGGGTCCCCTCAGTGCTCCCACGGTGTGTCCCCTGCGATATCAGCGGGAGAACCGTGGGGGGAAGAGGGGGGAGGAGGTGCCCCAGGAGCCTCGCTGTGCCCAAGCATCAGTTGGGCACAGCAGGGCCCCCAGGGAAACTTTAAGCTCAGGGTGGCTACATAGCCGTCCTGGGCTTAAAGTGTCCTGTGAACCTGCCCATTCAGCCTGAAAGTCTCAATTTTGAGACTGGGTCTAAACTGCAGACCTCATGGCCAAAATACTGGCTAGATTTTGGACTCCCCCTCCCCTCTTTTTGTATCACCCAACCTGATGAAGTGTTCTGGAGAACTCAAAAGCTCACATACTTTTGTGGGATTTTGGTTTGAGCAAATAGGGGTATTGCCCAACTGTGGATTTTGATAATTAACTCATGTACTTCTTGACCATACTATGTGTGGAGATGGCCAGTGGCTTAGATTGTTTTAAAAAGAGATCAGATACATTCCTGGAGGAGGGGTCTAGCAGAGGCTGTTAGCCATGAGAGCTGAGTGGACATTCCAGGTTCAGAGGCAGCTGTAATGTATCCCTCTGCAAACAGCCGTCATGCTCAGTTTATGGGTTTCCCTTAAGCATCTGGCTAGCCACTGTCAGATCAGAAACTGGATGGACTCTTAAACTGCAAGCCTCTACATAGTTACCTGAGTGTAAGTCTCACTGAACACAATGGGACTTACTTTTTGAGTAGACATGCATAGGATTATGCCATTGATGTAATCTTCGGGTGGTGCCATCGGATCTGGCTGCCTGTAACCCTCCAAACTTGGAGGATTATGGGCATCCAATTGAGTGCAGGAGGGCTGCGGAGGTGAAGGTAGCCTCTCCCAGGTCAGAGCTGGGACTCCGACATATCCTATGGCTGCCTAGACAGCATCGAGCAGCCATAGGATTGCACCCTTAATGGACTCTGCTCCTGACTTCCAATAACACAGCCTTTCTCTCCAAAGAAATCTAAAGACCATCCAGTCCAACCCTCTGCCCACGGGCAGGATATATGCTTGTCTCCCCTGCAACTCTTCGTTATGGCAAATAGGGGCTGTTCCACATATGATATGTAAATCAGTTTCAGTGTATCCGATTCAGTTATGATGCCCACATCAATCAGATAAAAAAAGAACTCTGTTTTCTAATGTTGTCATAAATAGTGAAAGAGAGGCTGAAAGGCATTGTGAGTGTCATCGGTAAAAAACACACATGCAAGGCATGCTGAGCTGGCTGCAACATCCCAGGCTTCAGGCTGATCATCAGAAGCAGGAACTCTTGCAGATTAAGCATTGTCTGAAAATGTGGGGCCACCAAAAGCCACCAGCACATACAGCAGTACAGTCACCTGCTGCTTCCTCCTCCCTCAGCCAATTTCCCTTTTCCTGAGGCTGACCTTCCCTTCTCCTACTAGAGCTTTTTGAAGAGGAGAACCAAGCCAGCGACTGCAGAGAGACCTACTATGACCGGATAGCCTTGTCCTGCTGGCCCAAATTTCACGCCGCCATCATGGCTACAGCTGAGAGCAACAGGTGCCTCTGGGAAACAATTGGCAGGTATAGCTCTCTGAGGGGCAGGCCTCGTTCCTGGTACTTTAAACAGGTCATAACCTTTTATCTTCTTCTTTTTAAATTACTCTTTAGTCTTTTTTAAAGAGGTACACAGATAGGAGAGAACACAACTAAATAAAAGAAATTGAAGGAGAACATTTTAAAAAGCCACTGGCTCAATCCCCCTACCGCCACCCCTGATTTTTCCCACATGCGACCTGCAGGTTACGCGTTGCCCACCCCTGTTCTAGTCCAAGGAAAGAGAGGCAGGGAAGACTGGAGGCTGAGCTGTGCGCTGAAGGGAACCGTGCACCGTTAATTCACTGCGCCTGAATGCAACACAGCTCCTCTACAAACAGGAAAAGGGGTAGAATATTGTTGGGGATGGGAAGGGGCTTCAGTGGTAGAGCACCTGCTTTGCATGCAGAAGGTCCTAGGTTCAATTCCCGGCATCTCCCATCCCGGTAGGGCTAGGAAAGAATCCTGACTGAAACCCCGGAGAGCTGTTGCAGCTGACTAGTGTCAGCAATACTGGGCTAGATGGACCAGGGATCTGACTCGGTATAAGGCAGCTTCCTGTGTTCCTGTGGGTCTGCATCCAGATATCATAGTCCTATTCTTTGGGCTTTGAAATTCCTCCTGTATCTGTCCTTTTTCTAGCTGTCTGTGACTGTATTTAGGTAATTAAGATGTTCCATCTTTCATGGAGATGTATTAACAACAATTTGAGATCCTCATCCTCTGTTATTCACCCCTGTGCAATAGAAAACAGGTCCAAGATATCTGCAAATACTATGCACACAAAATTAGCCAAGACAGAGGGATATTCCACTCTGTTTCGCAGGGGAGGCAACCCAGGATGGCTTCCATTGGTTCACTCTGCTTCTGCTCCTCCAAATCCTTTCCTGCCTACACTTTGCAGCCTGCATACACCCCAGACCCCTCCCCAATTAAGATGTTGCACATTCTGGCTATCTATGTATCAGTTCCTCATTTGGCTCAGATCGGGGTGGGTGGTGGTCTGTGAGAGTTCAAATGACTCTGCTCACTCTCCGCTGATTCTCTTATTTTAGAAGTTAACCACTGGTGTGTGTTTGTGTGTAAGAATCGTAGATCCAGGAGTTGATCCAGATTATTGTACACACAGACCCAGCCCAGAGTTTATTTCTCGTGTCTGGGAAAGAATAAGCTAACCAAGTTTCACTTTGGTGTTTAGTAGGGCATCATCTAAAGTAGGGAACCAGATGAGACATCATCAACATCATCATGGCTTTTAAAAAATAAATAGCAGGTGGTGGGAGAGGGTGAAATTCAGATTGGGACCCTGATGGGGGGGGGGGGGCGCTAGGGTCTTTAACCCTTTGCCACCTGCTGTGGTCCCAATGTGGATTGGAGCCTCCATGCCTGCTGCTTACTTTTTACAAGCCCTTCATGCAATTTTACTTTCATGAATGGCGTTTCATCAAGTTTGGCCTTCAGGGTAGTTGTCATCAGGGCTTTTTTTCTGGTGGAACTCACCGGAACTGAGTTCCAGCACCTTTTCTTCTATTAATTGCATTACAATTTAATCACCATCTACTCCCGAGGAAATGTAATCCAAGAGTTCCGGTACCCTTTTCTCCAGAAAAAAAGCACTGGTTGTCATCATCGTGCAACATATTTACATCCAAGTAGGTTATAAGAGTTGGTAAACAGAAAAGCCAGAGTACCCAGAACTGACAGGAAATGTTTGTATGTCTGCTGCTAGAAAGTCACTGGAAGTCATTTGTGTAAGATTACTCCATGAAGTTTGAGCAAACTTAACCATACCGGCAAAAATTTCCCCAGGAGAAAGATTTTGTTGGTATAGTTGAGTGAGATTTCTTGACCCATGTGGGGAGTCCCTGCACACAATTCATGATGCAATTTTTGCTTTCAGCAGCAAACACACCACCAGTATCTCCTAAGAAGAGTTACGGTACTTATAATTTCTAAGAGATCTGCCACTCCTCTGCAGACAGGCATTAGTAATCATCACAAACCTAAAATTTTCCAGTGGAGGTGTAGAAGAGGAATGGAAGTAGGGGGATTGTGGCTGCTAAATCATGGCCTCATCAAGACTCAACCCCAGGACCTATTTTGAATGCCAAGGCTTAGCTCTGGCACATGTTAAATGTTCCTCTGAGCATCTGCAGAGTATATTTCTAGGATGGCATGTGATTAAAAAATTGTGGTCAATTAATTAAAACTCATTTGATTAATTCATTGAATCTTCATACATTTACATGTGAATTGGAGAAAAGATTTGCAGGAAAAGCATACTGTACTTCCTTTGTTCTTCGGTGGTGCATGTATATGGCATAGCAGGTGCCATCTTAGATGATGCTCTCCATCTTGTGTAGGGGGAATGTTTCTTCTAAGATACTGTGGGCCATCTGCAATTTTAATAAGTACTTATATTTAAAAGTACTTCTTTTTCATAAGTACTTATTTTCAAAAGTGTTTTGCCCCATTAATCAGGAATTAATGTTTTAAGCCAATGTTTTAAGCCAATAAAATGTTTTAAGCCAACTGAAGTTTAATTATTAAAGGTTTCGACCCTATGTATTTCCTTAACCACTGAGTAGCCACAGTCCATCCTGACCATTTGAGATTATGAGGAGGCAGGCTTCTTTGTCATAAAGTATGGCTTTGGCACAGATCTTAGCCCAGCACCTGGATTGATTGATCTATCTATCTATTGAAATTAATTGTTTGGGGTCAGGAAAGGCTTAGCGGAAGAAATAGGTGCGGAGGAAAAAATTGGAGGAGTGGGACTAATAAAAGAGAGGCCTCTTCCAGACGTAAGTTGCTGGTTGGCAGAAGAGGTCCTGGTCCCATTGAGCAGCTCTTGCTTGTGCCGTCCCTCACAACTGTTCCATTTTCTCCCTCTACAGCATGTATGGAGAACTTGCTCTCTGCACTGGGTTGCTGGCAGAAGGTATGAGCTGCCCTGTGTCCAGCCCCACCTTGGATGCCTTCTTTGTGAGAATCCACGCCGAGTACTTTGCCAACTGTTCCCTGCCCGCTGATACCACTGACCTCCAGCCACCTACAGGAGCAGTCATAGCCTTCTTGACTTCCCTGCCTGTCTGCCTGGTGCCCCTCTCTGTTGCACTCACCCTCTGCAAAGCATGAAGGCCTGAACCTTCACCGCAAACTGCCCTGCTCTGGTCAACAGTTAGAAGTGGGGCAGTACTGCATGATGCTGAGAGAAGGAAATACGAGGTAGTACTCCTGGGTGTCTGGTCTAGAAGATGAATGGGGACAACTGGGTTCAGCGTGAGGGAGGCTCTAGTTCTTGGGATTCCTGGGTCAACTGTATCATGGAGCCAGTGATGCTTTGCTTGCTTGTATATCTTTGCGCTACTGCTATATGTTCACTCTCCCCCTCAGTAATAAATGGTGCTCTCTGGGTGGAATCGTTTGTCTCAAGGAATAGGAGGTGCTGTTTTCGGGGCTTCTCTCTGCTTCTGTTATCACTTCTGTCTAGTTTGTATGGATTATTCGTGGCACGATGTAATGCAATTAATAGTAACAACAGTGCAATCCTCCCTTGCTGGGAGATAGGAATCCGTAGAAGGAACTCTCATGTGAAACTGGAAGCAGCTGAACCAGTTCTAGTGGCCAAACCAATTATCTCCTTCTATTAAAGATATTTTACTACCCTTTTTCGCATTCATGTATTGTTCAACTAAATAAACCCCATGATGACAATATGACCTCAGAAGTTGGGATAATGGGTGGTCCTGCTTCTGTGCCGGGTGAGTGCTGGGTGAGGTTGACCTAGCAATAGTGGACCTATACCAATAAGATCATGTGTCCTGGCATGACTATTCTGGGCTTGGTACAATCTTGTCAAGCAGCCCCTCCCCCCAAGCACAATCAGCTGTCAGTTTTGAACAACTGACTTGAAAGAACTGTTTATTCTGAACATTGGAGCATTGATTGGTAACCTTTTGCAGTTTTAGTTCCCTCTGTTTAAGCTCCTTGCGTTTATGACTATCCAATTTTTATTCATACCCAAATACGGCAGGGCGTTAATTACACACAAGCACACTGACGAGTGCCCTTTGGACACCATTCCCTGCTCCTAGGATCTAATTTGGGTTCTTGTATATCAGAGGAGCAGAACCTCAGGTCCAGGGGCCAAATCTAGCCCTCCAGGGGTCCCAATCCAGCCCTCTGGAATACCCCAGAAGGCCACAACCCTTTCTCCTGGCTCCACCCCATTTTCCACAACCACCGATCATTTGGTGGTTTCCTGGATTCTGTGCAGCCCACCCCCCCTCTAAAAGGTTGAAATGCCTCTCCTAAGGCTTCATGAGTTGCAGTAAGAGCTTTAAGCTCCTTACAATAGGCTGGTATTTTTGGTTTTCGTTCCCGCCTCTTTTGCCTTCAGTCCCTGGAATGTGCCCCCTGAGAGGTTCTCTGAATTGGAATTTAGCCCTTTCGCTGAAAGAGGATCTGCACCCCAGCTCTATACATTCTGGAATCTACAAGACTCACTCATCCCTGTATGTCCTGGGACCTATAAAACAGCAGCACTGGCTCTCAATGTACCTGATGGTGGTGGTGCTTGTCCCTCCCTCCTGCTGCCAGACCCTGCTGACTCCACTTCCTTGTGCACAGAAAAGGACAGCAGGAACTCTGGGACAATAGTTCTTGAGGGAACTGCCGCGAGCATAGGTGGCACACATCTCGCTGTCTTTCAAACTGTGTGCCCTAGATTTTCCTGTGCATTCACTCTGTGTGTGAGAGCTCCAGAGGAGAACCCAGGTCAGCAGTTCACTGCCCAGAATGTTATTTATTCTGGATAAGATCTACACTGGAGCCCCTCTTGTTTGTGAGGCACCGTTGCACTGGTATTTTTTTTCTTCAAATCCAGTTGTTGCTCTGTTTTATTATTGAATTGCAACGAAGTATTGGCTGGGTTTATAACACAATCAAGTGCCGCACACCAATTCATAGTGTTTAATTGCAAGAAAAGTAGGAGTTTGAAAGTTCATGTGTGTTTCATTATTTGATTTAATAGTGTGAGCTCATGCCACAGACCACAGTATAGTGCTGCAATTGCAGGAGAACTGGGAGGTCATGCATGCTGCCATTTCAGGTTGTTGTTTTGAAAAAGTCTGGTAACTGTGTGCACACTTTCGTGGCTATGCATAAATGCAGGTTTAAAAATAAATTGTGTGATTATTCACAGCTGTGCAACTGTTGTAAGTATGCAGTGAAAACAGCCTTTAAATATCACAAATCTCCTGCCTACAAATGCCTTCCCTCTTCCTGCTACCCCACCAACACACACCTACACCTGAGGTCAGCTCAGAGCAAAGGGCTTGGTTTCCTAGCAACCTGGAACCCCACAACCTCTCTCTCTCTCTCTCTCTCTCTCTCTCAATTAACCCTTTGCAGGCTCCAATGGGTCTGAGCTTCTTTGCTTTTCTTTCCCCCCTCCTTTCCTTCGTCATTCAGTGCATTCAACTGCAGCACTCAAAGGAGATGCAGCTGCAGCAGCCGCAGCACCACTGGCAGGCTCTGTCCAAGCGACTGGAGGCAGCCCCAGAATCAAAATCTGTGCGAGGGAAGAGCAGAGAAGGGGAGGAGGAGAGATGAGGTGAGGGGAGAAGGTGGTGAAAAATGTTGTAAAACACATTCTACAGCTTTAAAATCACTTCCACCAGTAAGAGGTATAATAATGCTAAACTGAAACACACATGACTTGGGGCCGTTTTAACTCGCCACTTTACCAAGGCTTCTGCTTCTGGATTCTTTGTGAGATCAGCTCCTTTACACGTCCGTCTCCCTCGGGGTTTTTTCTTTCTTTCTTTGCCTTTCTATATGTTCCATTGCACAATCACAAGGTGGCGCTGTGGTGCAGCAGAATTGCAAAAATACACAACTATTTTGGAGCGTTTTATAGTGTGATGGCCCTTTAATAGATTATTATCCTCATTTTTAAAAAAGCTGCAAAAATGCTTGGAAAGCCGGGATCTCTTCTCGATCATCCCAGTTTGCAGGACACGGAATAATGGGCTCAAGTTACAGGAACCCAGATTCCACCTAAACATCAGGAAAAAATTCCTGACTGTCAGAGCAATAAGACAATGGAACCAACTACCTAGGGAGGTGGTGGGCTCTCCCACTCTGGAGGCATTCAAGGTGCAGCTGGACAGCCATCTGTCAGGGATGCTTTGACCTGGATTCCTGCATTGAGCAGGGGGTTGGACGCGATGGCCTGGTAGGCCCCTTCCAACTCTACTTTTCTATGATTCTATGATTCTAAGCACGGGAGAGGCCCTGAAGGATGACGATGTCCTGTAAAGCACCCACAAACTACCGTGGGTGAGGAAAGACCGGAGCACAACGCATCACGCATGCCTCGTGTAGAGAAGCCCTTGGTAGCACTTGGGGAGAAATGGGCAGTGACAGCCGTTTGGGCACTTGTGGGGTGGCTGGCACTGGCAGGTGCCCAGGCGAGCTTGGCAAGAGTGGCAAGGGGTTTTTGCTGCGCTTGCCAAACGACTCGCTCGCTGCTTCCCAGTACCCACGATGGGGTCAGTCGTCCGGGTCTGGATGACATGGCAACCCATCATGGGTACAATAACCCCTGCAGCAACCCAGGGGCTGTCACTGAGTTCAGGCACTGATCCAGGACTTGCACAACCTCACCTGATTCAGATATCACAGGGATATAGAGCTGTGTGTCATCAGCATACTGATGGCACTTGGCTCCAAATCCCCTAATGACCGCTCCCAGCAGCTTCCTATAGATATTAAACAACATTGGGGACAAGATGGTACCCTGTGGAACCCCATAGCTCAATTGCCAAGGGGCCGAGGAATAGTCACCCAATATTACTATCTGAAATTGACCCCACGGGTAAGACCGGAACCACTGTAACACAGTGCCTCCAATGCCCAACCCGCAAAGTTGATCCAGGAGGATACCATGGTCGATGATATCAAAAGATGCTGAGAGATTGAGTAGAATTAACAGCGTTGCACTCCCCCTGTCCCTTTCCTGGTAAAGGTGACCAAGACTGATTCAATAACCCAGTTGAAACCCAGACTAGAATGGGTCTAGATAATCAGTATCCTCCAAGAGTGCCTGCAGTTGCTCCGCCACAATCCTCTCAAGAACATTCCCTAAGAAAGGGGTATTTGCAACTGGACAGTAGTTATCAAATATTGTTGGGTCCAGAGTGGATTTCTTCAGGAGTGGTCGCACTACTGCCTCCTTAAGGACAGCAGGAACCACCCCTTCATGCAGAGATACGTTTACCACTCCCTGGACCCACCCAGTCATACCCCTTCCGCTAGCTTTTATTAGCCAGGAGGGCAAGGATCAAGAAGGCACCGTGGTTGGTCACATTGCTGCAAGCACCATGTCCACATCATCAGGCTGCAGCAACTGAAATCACCATCTGCCCCATTTTGTGGGATCAATGTCAGATACCTCGAATGGAGCTGTGCTAACAACATCATCAAGTTCGCTGTGGAGACAAGCAATTTTGTCCTCAAAGTGTGATGCAAAAAGATCACAGCAGGTCTTAGAGGGGGCCAGGGCCCCGTTTGCTGGGGAGCATGTTAACAGCCCCTGGCCACCCAAAAGAGCTCTGCTGGATGGCTATTCGAGGACTCAATGGAGGCAGCAAAGCAACACTTCTTTGCTGTCTGCACTGCTGCACAATAGACACAATTATGGGCTCTAGAGCGTGTTCAGTCATCTTCGCTTTGAGTCTTAAGCCATTTGTGCTCCAGCCGATATCCAGCCTGTTTCATTACCGCAGCTCCCCAGTAAACCAAGGAGCAGAGTGGGCTCTACAGCGCTGGAGAGGGTACTTGGGTGCAATCGAGTTGATGGCCTTCCTCACCGCACCATTCCACAGCAAGACCAGGGCCTTGGCTGGATCACCAGCTCTATCCACTGGAAAACCTCCAAGAGCATTTAGAAATCCATTGGATTCCATCAGTCTCCTGGGGCAGGCCATCCGCATGGCCACCCCATCCCTGCAGGAGGGAAGTAATGCCGTGAGTTCAAATCTCACCAGGAAATGGTCTGGCCATGAGAATGGGGTTACTTGGACACACACACCCAATTTCCAGACTACCCATCTCACAGCCTGGAGCAAAGACCAAGTCAAGGGTACGGCCTGCTTTATGTGTTGGGCCGATAACAAACTGAGACAGCCCCATGGATGTCATGGAGGCCATGAAGTCCCGAGCTGGAGTTCCAGAAGTAGCCTCAGCATGGAAATTAAAGTCACCTAGGACCACCGTCCTGGGTTCCTCCAACACCACATCTGAGACCACTTCTGCCAGCTTGGTCAGGGAAGATGCTGGGCAGCAGGGCGGACGGTACACCAGCGGCATCCCCAGTCTGTCTCTATGGCCCAACACCAAGTGCAACCCCTCAAGGCCCGCTCCAAGGTGGAGTGGCTTCCTGGTGATAGGGATGGAAGTTTTGTGAATCACGGCAACTTCCCCACCCTGGCCCTCCAGCCTATGCTGGTGCTGCTCCAGGTACCCAGGTGGGCAGAGCTTTGTCAGGTCGGCCCCACCCAGCTCACCTACCCAAGTCTCAGTAATACATGCCAGATTGGCCTTCTCATCCACGATTAAATCATAGATTTCATAGATCATAGAGTTGGAAGGAGTCTACAAGGCTATCAAGTCCAACCCCCTGCTCAATGCAGGAAACTAGAGGAGGGGTCTGGGTCTCCCATCCAAGTAATAACCAGGCCTGACCCTGCTTAGCTTTCCACGCTCAGACAAGCTGAGCCAGTATAAGCCACAGGCCTGATTTCATGAATGAGTGCAGTAGCCCATTCTACTCTGATGTCCTGACCCCCTCCTCCTGCCATATCTCCTTCTGCCCCAAGTCGCTGGGATGGCAGCACCACCTCCACAGGTTCCTGCGTCAGGGTTTTCCCTGCACATCTTGCCACACCAAGACTTTCCACACACTCTCAATATCCATTCACAATACAAACATACCCTCAACCTCTTAGAACCTCACATACACCATTCATCAAACCAGGCATACACAATCAACCCAGCACAATCACACAATTTCAGCTGGTGGTTATGGTTATGCAGCTACTGGCTGCATATAGGACATCAGGCCTGCCAACCCACTAAGCAACATAAAGGACATGGATTGGGCAGCCCTTCAAGCAGACAGGCATGGACAACGTGGTGGCTGTGGGCATCCCCAGACACCTTTTTGGCACCTGCTGAGGTGCCCTGCTTGTTTCACTTAAAAAGACAAAACAAAACAACAAATGTTGAGAGGGAGCATGCGTTTGGGTGGCGATCCAGAGTGAGAGAGAGAAAGAGATGGGGGGAACCAGTTGGCTGGCAGAGCGGGTGGCAGGGGGTGAGAGAGAGAGAAAAGAATTTGCCTTCTGTAACATAGGTTGACCTGAACACTGAGTTCAAAGGAGTTGTTTAGTGTGTGGGGACTCAGACTCCACCCCTGCCTTGTACTCAGTCTTTTGGGCAGGTTGCTTGACCCTTGTGGCTAGCCATGCCTCCCATGGCAGCCATTTTGGGTTGGTGCCCAGGACAGTTTCTCAAATTGCCAAATGTGCCCATGGCCCAAAAAGGTTGCCTACTCCTGAAACAGAGGATGCTTTCAAGTAGAGGACTATAAAGTAGAAGACCTGGCCACCCTATGTCATTCCCCAGTCCATAAACATCAGAGCCTTTCTACATGAGTCATTTACTGTGTGCTCACGATCCCTCACTCCTGGCAGTCTGCAGGTGCTTTACACCACATCGTCCTCCTCCAGGGCCTCTCCTGTGCTTTGAACCATTTTTAACATTTTCTTTTCCTAACAGGAAAGTCTGGTATATCTGGGAATGGTGGCATGAAACCCTCATGTATTTGTGCAATTCTGCCACCTAGTGATTGTGTAATGGAACATATAGAAAGGCACAGAAAGAAATCCCCTGGAAAAAAACGTGTGTAAAGGAGCGGACCTTAACCCCACAAAGAATCCAGAAGCAGAAACCTCGATAAAATGGTGTATTAAAAGCCTCATGTAGCCCTAAAAAAGAGAATACTTACTAACCAAGATAAAAGATGCCTACTTTTTGAAAGACTGAGGGAGTATGTACAAGAATAGTTTATCCAATTGTTGTTTTCCATCTTTGCTCATGCGTGTGTGAAAGAGAAATCTTTTGCTTGCTTATTTTGTAGTTTTAGTAGAAGTATGGACTCGGTAAATATTTATTTTTTAAGAACAACCACAGCTTGTATGGTTTTATGTCCTTATTTTGGTTTTTGATACCCATCAATGTCTGTTTGCTATGCTAGAGTAAAGGGCGGGGAGAAAGAAAAACCTTTATTTGTTGTAACTGTTTAGCCCAGAGGAACTCCTTGCAATTGGATCTTTGGCCCACAGTCAAGTGGGGGAGATGTCCCAGCGGAGAAATCCAAGGGTACTGGAGACTCGATTGTCTCACAGGGAGGAGTCTGAACCAGCAGAAGTGTTTGGCTGCAAGGTCTTCCATTGTTTTGTTGCTTTTGCTAGTAGCAAAGAGAAAATACAAGCTTGTGTCAACAATGAGGAACTAGGACGGGGAGGAAAAGGAAAATCCTATTCATTGAGTTCTAATAATTTGAGATTGAAACCTGAACTGAATGTCCCACATCAAGTAAAACTGAGTGTGTACAATCTGTTTCATCATAGTAAGTTTCCACTATTTTTTTGTTTGTTTGTGAGTTAGTGTAGCCCCCATTTATGATAATTAGTTTACATTTCCCTGGTGTGAGATCTGGTGATCCCTAGTTCAAGTCAGGAGGGGTGTGGAGTACTTCTGAGGTATGCTCTTGGCTCAAGTTGAGACATTAATTTATTTTAAACATCTCAACAGCCAAATCTCCAGAACATCTGTGCCAAGACGGTTCAGAGAACTCTTTCTTTATTTCTCCAAATGATTGCTTAGAACAAGGCATGGGAGCAAATGCTGCAAGAGGAAGGTTAGCTTCTGTAGATCCAGCTGTGTTTGCCAGAAATGGATGGTGAGGGCTAATTAGCCCTCGCAAACTCTAAAGATGTTCTGACTTCAGTGGGCGTGTTTGTGGCAAGTAAGTACACACAGGCTATTTCACCAAGGGCTTGGATCCAGCCGTCATGAGCTCAGCAAGCGGCATTGAAGGTGCTGACAAGCTTGGACTTCATCCAGCATATGATCCGTTCCAGATGTAGCCCAGAAACTGGAAGGGAGAGAAGCCTGCTTGTGCAGTCCAAGGAAAATTGGTCTCTCCCTGTGAAAACACAAAGCTTTGGGTGATGAAGATGGAGAGCCATCTTGCTGGGTGGTTTCTGACCCATAAATCACACACATGTGAGAGGGGAAGGGGAAGGAACTGGCAGAAAAACACCCTGCTTGGATGGAGCTGCTGTCCCCTGGCCCTAGGGGACTTGGGCAGAGTTTGGTTCTTGATTCTCTCCTTGAATTTGTCCCAAAACTTCCTGGTGACCCTGCTTTTGCTTGCAATTGAGAGAGGCCCAAACTGGGATAGCAGCAGCAGTGCAGGCAGGGGGCCAAGAGCCCGTGAGGTAACAATGGTCATAGACTTGTACCTGGATGTGTGAGCCTTGAGTTCAAGTCTCGCCTTTGCAGCAGATCTGTGGTATAGCTCTTGGCCTCAATTCCTCATCTGTTAAACGGGGGTATTTGGGCTGTCGAGAGGCAGATGCAAACAAGACTTCACTGCAAAGCATTTTGCCGTTTTAAAAGTGTGGAGAGTGCAATGGGCATCTGGTGGGGGCGGGATGACTAGCCATGCATGGCGGTAGGGGCTGGGTCACACGGCATTGTTCATAGATTTATTTTGATTCTTAGCCCACCCTATTCCCAAAGACTTAAAGCCAGTAGCAACATTAGAAACAAGTAATCAAAATTCTGAACTCAAAAACTAAAACCAAACAACCATTCACCAGTAAAAAGCGTCTGACTTGCTCCTTCCCCTCCTAGTCACTGAATGGTTGTCCAAACAAAACACTCTTAAGTGGTTTCTTATCCTGCAAGTACTCAGGATTAGGCAATGGAACACATTGGTATAGGCTGTGCAATATGCAAACTGCTTTACAAAGCTGTCTCGTCGAATAATAATTTCCCTTCCTTGCTTTTTACAGATGGGAAAGCCAAGGCTGAAAGTGAATGGGCGAGTTCTGACAGCACGGCAGGCCACCCTACCTGCGATGCACCTGACAGATGATCGGGCACACTGCGGGTAGGGCGCACCACGCCTCCCCCTCCTCCCCCCCCCCCGGTCCTCCCACAGGTATCCCATGGGAGACCTTGTGAGCTGCAGTGAGGGCTGTTGATGTGGCTTGCCTTTGCCAAGATCAGCAGCAGCGCCGTCCTTGGTGGCAGCTGTGCTGGATGGGGGGGGGGGAGCTGCGATCTGTTCTGCCTCCTCTGGAGGCAGGTGGCTTACCTCCGTCCTGTGAACCCAGTCAATGAAATTGAAGGCCAGGGATCAGCCCTGGAGCCTGCTTCCAGCGTCACTGTTCAGCCTTGCACTTTGTGAAGTTACCTGAAGAGAAGGATGCACAGAGCTGTTTTCCCCTCCCCACAGAGTGTCATTAATAGCTCCCACACATATGTAGCATTTGGAGATACCCTATTTAATTTGAGGCCCCCTCCGTATTATGATAGATAGGGGGGATCCCTGAAATTGGGACTTTCTGGGCTTGTTTGCTGTGTGTACCATGCTCGTTTGAATAACTTGTGGCCTTATGCACAATTGACCATGAGAGCAACAAGTGGAACTGATATTTGGGTGGAGTGTTGATCCATAATAAGGCTTGCACACTGCAGTGTGAACTTATGTAACCTTGTGTGTTATAGACACAGTTAAGTTAGGTAAATAGTTGCATCAGACAATTGGGCAGAACCTAACTGTCTTAAACAGATATGGCATGATTTGGGCTAAGCCTGCCTGACACCCTCTCAAGGGTGGAGGAACTTCCAGATGGGTGGAGATGTTGTTTGGACCACTAGAATGTTATCTTTCACCTGCAGCCAGATTGTACCAAAACAGGAATATTACATGTTTTGTACAGTTAGTTAGAGTGGGCTGGTCAGTAACTGGACTAAAGGTATATAATCCCAAGATTCTTGGCATGAAGTTAGTTAGAAGAAGACTAAGCCAGATGAGAGCTGAGTTCCTGTCCATCTGTTTCTGACCAGACCATCAACTTGCTGTGGAGACTTGATCAATCTCCCAGTAATGACTAGTGAACTGGTGAGATAGACACAGTATTGTCTTATCTGTTTAGTGCAGCCGCAGTGTTCTCCAACCTTGGGTCCCCAGATGTTTTTGGCCTACAACTCCTAGCATGCCCCAGCCAGCGTAGCGTAGCTGGCTGGGGCATGCTGGGAGTTGCAGGCCAAAAACATCTGGGGACCCAAGGTTGGAGAACACTGGTCTAGTGCTAGGCAGAAATTAGGAATCATTATTCATGTATGTGCTGTGTTTGCTGTGTGAGCAAATAATGCTTTGAATATCCATACTGAGTAAAGTGTTTCTTTGGATCAAGGGCTGCTTGGTTATCTCTGGGAGCAAGATCAAAATTCCATGAATATCTGCAAGAAATCTTACCTTTGGTGGTTAAGGTGACTTTCTAGGGCAGCTGTCCAGTGTAACGCACATGGCAGGTGGGGTAACTTGTGCCCCACAGATGTTGGACTCCAAGTCCCATCAGTCCCAGCAGCATGCCCAATGGTCAGGGATGATCAGAGTTGTAATCCAACAACATCTGAAGGCCCACAGGTTCCCCGCCCCTGACATATAGGGAGAGTGGGGCAAGTTAGAGAATGAGGATTTAAAGCAGGCCTGATGCTCAGCACCTCTCCTTGCCCTTTTAGAAATTAGTCCCTGGGCAAGGCCAAACAGGATCTGAATCTTGTTCTTCGCCATATAGCTAATGAGCAGCCAGGTATGTGTTATGCACCTTGTTGAAGAAGAACAGAAGCATCCCACACTGAAACCATTTTCGTCCCCCAGGTAGACAACTTTGCCAAGCTGCAATACCATGCAGGTTATCTGGCACAGTTGTGGTGAGGCCATAGTTCTGTGATAGAGCACATGGTTTGTATGCACAAGGTCCCAGGTTCAGTCCTGGGTATCAAAGGGTCTTGGGCAGTAGGTGCTGGGAATGTCCTCTGCCCAAGAGACCCTGGAGAGTCACTTCCAGTTGCACAGACAGTACTAGGCTGGATCTGACTCGGTATCAGGCATGTTCATACGTTGACTTTGCTCCAGGAAAAAAAAAAAAATATCTATGAAAGCCCCCCTAGAATACACGTGAGATCAGTTCAAAGTACTGCTCTGAGAACTGTAGCTGCTCCTGTAGACAGCTAGTAGGTCTTGCCACTGGGAAATCTGAGCTCAATTCTAACTTTGGCTGTGGGCTCAGTCTCAGTCCCCCATCTGTAAACTGTTGATAATAGAGATCTTTCTCACAGAGTGGCAAAATCTGCTGAGACGTTATCTTTTGCAGATAATCAGCCAACATAGTAGGGCAGTGGCAAACACAATCCAGATTGTAAAGGACTTTGCTGTTTTGAAACAGCTGAAAAAGTAACGTGTAGTGGACATTTATCAGCACCGTGATGCGAGATACAAGTGGTATTGTACTTATATGAGAAGAATTTACTCCTACATTATGGGGAACAGTAACTCTCTCTCCAAGAGGTGCCTGGTTGCATTAAACATGTGTGTGCTCCCGCCTCCTTTCCTTGATCTTCACAGATGTTATACTTTGGAGCACTTTTTAATATAGCATTTGTTTGTGGCATCTTTTAACCCTGGTTCAAGCATGAGTCAGATGAGCTGTGCAGATGTAGTTGGAGCCCTCAGGCTGTCTGTCCCATGTCTGAATTTGCACGGGGGTGGGGGTGGGGGTGGGGGTGGGGGGAGGCAGTGTCGGGCTTGGCGTTCCCCTCTCTTCCCTCTGCCCTGACTGCCCATTTTGAGCCGCCTCTTGGATTTCACAACCAGCAGACCGAACGCGTAGGAAACTGCCAAGCAAAGGCCTTGTGAAGTCCCCTGTGCTGTGAACAGCGCTCTGTGGCTGCCAGGCAGGGTGACCCAAGGTGGCTGCCCCGGGGTTACAGAGGTCCTGGTGACTCCGAATGGGTGTGGGAGCAAGGGAGGAGCCTCGAGCCTCACTGAGGCAGAGCCCCTGGGAGCAGAGCTTGCTCCTGGATCTCATTTTTCACATGTCTGCTGCACTCTCACTACCAGCCCTGTCAGAGGAAAGGAGGCGCTTCCTGTTATTCCGACTCAAACTTCAAGCTGGACAGGAGGGAACAGGCAGCTGTGTGGAGTGGCAGGGTGTGCAACCATGGAGGGCCAGCAGTGCCGTCCCTTGCAGCTGCTTCTGCTGGTCTTTACAGGTAAATCCTTCTTCAGAGGGTGCATGTGGGTGGGCAGCCAGCAGGGAACTTTGCTGGAGCTTTTGTGGGACAGCTTATAGTGGCTTTGGTTCTCTGAGCTGGAGAGAACTGAGATAGTCCTCCTCACCCTGGACGGCTCGGCTGTGCCAGGCAAAGGGGTGGTGCGTCCCTTCGGGGAGTCCCTACAGGGCAGACTCAGACCTCTGAGTCTGACATCCATCTCTTTATCTGATACTGTTTCTTATTTGGAATGGATTTCTTAGTCCTTTTCCTGACCTTGATGTTACCGTCTGGTCTCTGTGTGCGCACCACACACCTTTTAAATTTATGTGTGCAGTATTTCCCCTGCTCTCCCACTCTCTGCAAGTCTTGCCTGGAGGGAGCTTTGCCAATTCTGGGAAATCCTGGGGTTGGGCTTGAGCCCCACTGCCCCCCATAGTTTATGCCCCTGTTCTCCCCCTTCTCTTCTCCCTCTTTCCTACACACTTTCTTCCACCACCACCACCACCACCACCTCTCTCTCTCTCTCTCTCTCTCTCTCTCTCTCTCTCTCTCACACACACACACACACACACACACACACACACACACACACACACACTCCCTGGAGGTAATTTAGATTGCCCCCCAAACATGTAACAGCTGGTTGCCTGGAGGGGACTTTGCAAATTCTGGGAAATCCTGGAGGGGGTTTGAGCCCCCCCCCCCCCCCCGTAGTTTACGTCCCTGCCAGTCTATCCTATTAATAAGCGCTTTGGCTATTTGCTTCATTTTTCAAATTCAGGCTTGCAATGACTTCTGAAGGGAAACAACACTCCTATGGCCAACTATTTTGGCACAGGCATCTCACCTTTTTAAATATATGCATGGAGTCCTTTCTGGCGGGCATTCAGATGCCTGCTGCTAAAACCTAGTTTGGCATTGGGTGGGTGAGAATTATTCCTGGAATCATAGAGCTGAAGGGTCTGAGATCCCTCTGTTGCCAGGCAGGGCCATCCATCCATTCCCACAATCCATCTTGGAGATAAATACATGTGATCCAAACTACAGTGTACAGCAAGCAAAGAGCAGATGCATTTTTCTTATAGAGCAACTATGTCCAGAATGGCAGAAACAAGTGATCCAAGCCACATGCTGCAAGGCAAAGCAATTATGCTCCTAGGCAAATAGAACCTCAAATTTGGCAGTTAGGTATGGCCTAGCATGAGCAGAGTGCACACACCAAGTCATTTCAAGTGAAACTTACCGTACATCTCCTTGCTACACAACATCCTGTTGTAGCAGTTTTTCAAGCTCCAGAGGAAGTATGTGTAGATGTGTAGGAGGAGCCCTTCCTGCCCTAATGGGCTACAATGCATGGGTTAAGTAACACATAAAACAAAAGGGCGGTTTGCATCTAACGACAGCCCATGGGTTAAATAAACCATGGGCTGTTAGGGATGAGTGGGAGAGGGAGGGTGCGCTGCCCGGTGTGCCTGCTTCTTCTGCTTTGACTCCGCAACCACCCATGATCAGTTCCTTCATAGGTTGTGGAATGTGATGTCCGAACCCAGACAGCAGTTAACCCAACAAGAAATCAGGGGTCGTGCATGGGTTGTTGAACCAATGCCAAAACGCATGGTCAGGCAATACTTTATTAGGATCAACCAAATATGCACAAAATTGTGGGCAAGATTTTGAGATCTTTTTATCAGGCAAGATGTTACAAAAAACAGGTTGGGACAGGGGAAGAAGAGAAAGGGAGGTGGGAAGCTGACTTGATGTTGAAGTAATGAAGTCTGCATGGTCAGAATCTTAAGATGGAGTGGAGAAGGAGGCGGCGCAGGCTTGAATTCAGCTCAGTCCAGTTAACAACTGGATTTTATATTTTCACAAGTGGAGGAATCAGCCATTATGTGTTTATTTGTCCAACATTCCTAGGTGTGACCTGAAACCTGCATGCCACCCAGTAGAGTCTAATCCGTTGAAGCCTGCACCTCCTCCTCCACTCCATCTTTAGACATTGACACTATACAAACTTTGTGACTTCAACATGAAGTCAGCCTTTATCCCCTTCCTCGCCCCTTCCCCAGAACCTACTTGCCTACTTGCCTTACCTGGAAATCTCAAAACCTTGCCCACAATTTTGTGCATATTTGGTTGGTCTAATAAAGGTATTGCCTGACTGTGGGTTTTGGGTTAAGTGAAGATATGTTACGTGCAAATGCATATAACAAGAGATCCAACATTGTTCGTTTAAAATAAAAGCAGCTGCAGGAAGGGAAAAACTGGAGCACAAAAGGGGCAGGAGGGAGGAGTGTTTAACGCTTTCCCTGCTTGCTGGTGGTACTCTGCTCCAAATTGCCCCTCTAAGCTGCTGTCCTCTCCAGGGGATTCCAAACTTGTTTTGCAAGGACAAAATCTCTTTGTCTTGAACGGAAATAGAATTCTCTCCTTCCACAATGGCTCCAGAGAGGTTGTTCCAAACTCTACACCTCTGATAGCTAGACTCCTTTGTCAAGCCATTCTATCTTGCATTCTCTTCTGTTCCCTCCCTCTCACCTGCAGCAGCTATTAAGCTTGATGCTCATTCTTGGACAACAGTGACTCCCCAGAATGCCAACATCTCTTTGGAAGAAGGAAACGCAACATTCTCCAGGCGTGAGTTCTGTTATGCATGGTGTGGAGAAAGTGGAGAGGGAGAGGTTTTTCTCCCACTCTCATAATTCTAGACCCTGAGATCATTCAATGAAGCTGAATGCTGGGAGATGCAGGACAGACAAAAGGTTGCAGTACATTGTTAAACTAAGGAATTCACTGCCACAAGATGTGGGGGGTGGCCACCAACTTAGATGGCTTTAAAAGACACTAGACAAATTCATGCCGGATGAGGCTATCAAGGGCTACTATTTATGGCGGCTATATGCAGTGGGGCTGGTGACACCTATGCCAGTGGGGCTCCTCATCCATTGCAGCTTTTATTCTGAGCTTTATAGGAGCTAACCATGGTGCTGTACTCCATTCCCAAAATAGGTTCACCACCATGGAGCACCATGGATAGCTCCTACAAAGCTCAGAATAAAAGCTGCAATGGATAAGAAGCCCCACTGACATAGGGGTCACCAGCCTCCCCAGGCTATACACTACCTGCAGGATCAAAGGCATCGTGCCTCTGAATAGCAGTTGCTGGGGGATAACCACAAGAGAGGGCTGTTGCCTTCATGTCTTGCTTGTTGGCCTCCCATTGGGGCATCTCATCGACCACTGTAGGAAATGTGATGCTGGCAGGACCGGTGCAAGGCAGTTTGGTGTCCTAGGCAAGATCAGATATTTAGCTGGTGCCCTTCCCACTTGAGAGCGCTGTATTTTTTCCCCAAGGCGTTTCTGGCGCCCCCTTTAGCCCTGCGCCCTAGGCAGCTGCCTAGTTGACCTAATGGTAGCACCAGCCCTGGATGCTGGACTAGACAGGCCTTTTGTTCTGATCTATCAGGGCTCTTCTTATGACAGCAGAACCTGGCAGTTGTTGGGGTGGGGATTTGGGTGCCTCTGACTGTGTAAGAGTGCATTTCCCGCCCACCACTGAACGATCACAGCTTGCTGCTCCACACATAATGGCATGCTCAGCATTATGAGAACATAGGAATTGCCATTTTGGGTCAGACCAGTTGCTCATCTAGCATCATGCCTTCTGCTGGAGGCCTGTCAATTGGTCCTGGGGAAGCTTACAGCAGGGCAAGAGAGTAACAGCCATCTCTAGTCCTCTAGGTTTTGGTAGTCAGATGTATGTGGTGGTTGTAAACATGAAGTTTGCGCTTGGGGTTATCTTAGCCCAGCCTTCCACAATCTGGTGCCCTCCAGTTGTTTTGGACTTCCAAGTTCCATCAGCCCCAGCCAGCATGGCCAATGGTAAGGAATACTGGGAGTTGTAGTCCAAAACATGTGGAGGGCACCAGGCTGGGGTTGTCTAAGCCTACGGCCACCAGAAGAATGTCCCCCCAGAATGTAGAGTGTGACCTCTGACAGCATTTCCTCTTTTCAAGCCTGAGACACAGTGAGGAATGATCATGGGCATGCACCCCAAATCCTTCTGAAGACTCATGCTGCGAAGGTTCAAAACTAGGACTTGCAAGTTTCAAAGTCAAGCTGCCTGACACGTTTTAAGGGTTTGGCACTATAGAGGTCGCACAGATGCCATCCCTCCCTGTTTCCAGCATGGAATTTGATTTTTTTTAAAAAACAAACAAAGGGGGGGGGGAAACCTTGAAGATAAAAAAAAGTTTTCTTTCTAGTTTGCATTTGAAGATAGTCTGCAAGACAAAAAGGATAGCCACACACCAATATATTGTTCCACACACTTTTCAAGATGTCTCTCTCTATCAAGGGAAAATTTTCACTTGCTTCTAAAGCTTCCTAAAAGTCTAACTGGGACTACCTCACTAAGTTCTGGCTTACTTCTTGGGTAAGCTAGAAGTGAGATAGTGGGCACATTTGCACGCCATGCTAAGCTACCCTGAGAAGAAGCCACGGTGGGTGGGTAGCTTGTCCCTTACTCACGACAGACTTACCTGCACAGTGGATTCCTGTGACTTGTTTCATCCTCAGTCCCCCTCAGCTCTCCAGCCTGCTTCCAGCACATATCTCAGGGGGCGTTGCAGGAGAAATCTTCATTTCCTCGTTTCCTGTGTCAGCACTCTTTCTGCAATTAGTCTGCTGTGCTTGCCAGCTGATGAGGGAACACCCCCACACACACACACACACCAGATCACAAAAAGGAAATATTTTCCAAGTCCTTATTTATGGGGAAAGACGTTCACATACTTTTTTTTTTCCTTGCCATGAAATTTGTGTAATTTCCCCCTTTGTTCTATTGTTCTGCCATGAATGTTGCAACTTGCAATAACCCCCCCCCCAAAAAACCCCCCCCAAACCTAGAGGATCTTGCTGTGAAGGGGATGATCTACTGGTCACCCCCTTTCATGAGCAAAGATCACTCGCAGCTTTGGTTTCTCTTGACAGCTCGCCTTTTGACAGCTGTCAAGAGAAAGCCAAATGAAAAGGAAAGCTTTTTGCAGCCTCTCTGGGTCAATGCCCATGGTGGGTGCCTGCTGCACTTTGGCAGCAGGCACCCCCCAGGACATCGCCCAGGCAAGGTTTGCCATTTTGAAACTATGTAAGTGTGTATCTGCACACTTGTGTAAGTCCGACTGAAAAAATAATTTTAAAAAATGTACAAAAGATTTGCACAAATTTCTTGGGCTAAAAAATAATTTTTAAAAAGGGGTGACAAAGCAGTGACATCCTCGCCAATGTGTCACTTAGGCACTTTGAAGGTACTGTCACTAGCTGTTAACTCAGGGATTGTGAAAACCATTCTCCAGGGGGAAGGTGGGTGGAAGCCATGGCAAGCACAAAAGGGCTTGTGATTGTGGCAGGAAGGGCATCCTTTGCTGGGATACCTGCGGGAGGGCTGAAGGGGAAGAAGTGGGAGGCAACCCACGGTGATCCTGATTGCCTGTCGGGTGCACCCTGCATAGCTTGTTCACAGGGTGGGTTGTTGTCGTGACGTGCAAACTCACCCAGTAGGCCAGTCTGCAGCCACCCACAATAACAACCTACCCTGGCTTAGTATGATGTGCGAACCCAGTCAGTGGCCAGTTCTGGGTGGCTTGTTACTCACAGCAACAAGCCACCCCAGCTGGGTTTGCATGGCAGGAAAAGCTGTGCCACCGTGGCTTATTTCTCCAGTCGCAATTGTGTGAACCAGCCCAAAGAGAGACATCTTGAAATGTGTGGGGAACAATATATTAGTGTGGCTATCCTTTTAGTCTTGGTTTTGGGGGTTTTACAGCTTGTTGGTTTTTTTGGGGGGGTATTCTCTTTGTTCTTGTTAACAGATAGTTTGCCTCTCAAGGCAAAAAATACTATGACCTCCCTTCCAAGCATCCACAGGCAACTGAAGCCGATAATGCTCCCCTAAAATCAATGCCAGTCTGCCTTTTAACCTTGGGTCTTTGTTTATTTTACAGACATTTGACTCATCATATTAATGTAATATTAAATAAATACATACTCTCAAAATGTTAGGGGCAAAGAAAATATTAATAAAGATAGCTTTGCCTTCTGACACCTTGTGCACTTTTTGATTTTTTCCAGTTGTAAATTGTTGCACACTTAGGAAAAGCTTTTAATCTCCTTCCTTCAGAGTCCTTAAAAGAGCACTTTCACAGAGGTGTTTGCAGCATCTACATTTATTTACATATATCTGATTCATTAGTTGGCTAACAGGAAGACAGTAAATTCAGATCTTACAAAATTGTACACATACATATCCCTTCTAAACTCACTAAATAACTATTCTGCATCAACATGTAGAAAACTTTATTTGGCATACCCAAAACCACTTCTTTCCCGTGGCTCCTACATTCACCAGATCATTTCAAAGCTGCAACAGTAAGGAATTTACAACCCAGTTCCTCTCCCCCCCCCCCCCCCAGTGATTCACTTTGGGAAACCCTGACTCTTGTTATATGCCTATTGTTGTAAGCCACTTTGGGGACGCCAGTCAAGAAGTTACACATACAACTAAACATTCAGTAAAGAAGACATGCAAAATCACTTGCTCACTGCCTTCCTTTAGAAATGATGTGCTGACTTCTTAAACAAATAATCAAATGGCTGCCAGTATACTTAAAGACAGTCCTCAGAGGGGGGAAGGAAAGGTACTAGGGCAGGGGTGGGCAACACGTGGCCTTCCAGATGTTTTGGCCTACAGCTCCCATTAGCCCTAGCCAGTATAGCCAGTGGTAACTAAGGGATGATGGGAGTTGTAGGGCAAAATATCTGGAGGGCTACAAGTTGCCCACCCCTGCACTATGGAGTCCTTCCTGCATGGGTCAGTGGTCTGTTCATAATAGGACAGAATGATAGTTATATTCCACTAGTCTTGTTGGTGCCTCTACCTAACCTCTCATTCCACAACTTTCTTCAGGATTCCCCCTTTCCACTATAGCAGTGTTCTCCAACCTTGGGTCCCCAGATGTTTTTGGCCTACAACTCCCAGCATGCCCCAGCCAGCATAGCTGGCTGGGGCATGCTGGGAGTTGTAGGCCAAAAACATCTGGGGACCCAAGGTTGGAGAACACTGCACGATAGGCTTTTGGCATCAGATGACCCAGCCAGTTCATTTCCTTCTCTTGGCTGCCCTACCGTACACGCTCATGGCATTTTGCTTCCTTTCCTCTCTAGATGCACAGTACAGTTACATTGCAGAAAACTGCTGGATCGCCTTTGCTCACCAGATGGACAACGTCAGCAAAGTGCACTGGTGTGACTGGAGAGCTATCAGCAGGTATGGAAGAGCTCGGGCTGATGCAGGACGCAGGAATAGGGTGACATCACCACATTAAACTCTAACCATTTCCCCTGCTAATTAGAAATGTGGTCACATCTTGAAAATTCAAATCTGAAATTCTGAATGTTGACATTCAGATGTTGACATCTGCACACTTCAGTTTGGTTCTTAAAACAAACAAAGGCAAAACCCAGATCTTGAGAAATATTGATGAAATGTTTGAAGCAATAATATATTGATTTGCCAAAATAATTACTGAACACTTTTAAAGAATGGCATCTATTTGGAAGTGTTATTTTTTGTTTAACTGGGGGAGCATAAAGCCACATTTTTGCAAGCAAAGTTGATTTGGGGAAATGGTTTGGTCCCCCTGCCTCATTTTGATATCATCTGATTTGTGGGTGGCATGTGTCTTTTGTTTTTGCCTATGTTGGTGGATTTCAAATTGTGTTCCCTGAAACTCTGGGGCATTTCAGATTTATTGGGGGATCCTTAATTAAAGGATGGGCAGCCACTCAAGCACTGGCAAAAAAAGGAATTGTGTCCACAAAAAAGAAAGGAAGAACAAAAAGAAGACACCAATCTGCATAACATTTGTGCATGCACATTTATATGTACAGGTGCAAATTTAGAAATAATAACTATAATTTAAATAAAAAATACAATACATCTCACCATAGACAAGAAGACTGACCAGGTGACCTGTTGTTTGCCTACTCAGTCTGCTGTCTAGGTTGATGGGCAACTTCAAGGCCCCTGCTCTCCCTCCTTGTGGTGCTTTGAGCTTTGAGGAATGTCTTCTGTAAAGTAGGACACCTGACCAGCTGCTTTCTTGAAAGTCAGCTGATCTTCCTGTGTGTTCTAGGCTGCATCCTCAGTTCATGAGTGCATTTGATCAGGAGGCTGCATGGGCCTAGTCAATGCTCCATGTGAATGAGTGTACCCTAGAACAGTGAGGCTGGTGAGAAAAGCATTCAGGGAAGTAGAAAGTTTAAAAACCACTGAGGTCTGCAGGGCAAGGTTTCCCCTGAGAGCAAAAGACCAATTTTTCCTTTGTGGATGGCTTCCATCTAATGCTGGTACTCCTGGCTCTCTTCCTCTGTTTCCCCATCTCTTTATCAACTCCACAGACCATACAGTGGACTGCGACACTGCCTGGAAGACTGTGCTGATAGCCTGAACTATGGCTACCCCAATGCCTTGGCTGATTACTACACTGTCTTCAGTCACCGCATGTACTTCCTCAACTGCACCACGGAACACCCAACTCTCCTGGATCCCCCTGAAAATGTTTTGTTGCCCCTCATCATCACTCCCATCTGCCTCATCCCTTTCCTGGTCACTCTTGTTGTGTTGAAGAGCAAGGATGGGGAGATGCAGTCGTGAGTCCTGACCTCCCTCCGTTTACTAACATTGTAGGGCCCTCATGGCCTACAGTACTATTACAATCCTCATCTCTTGACTGTCATGGATTGGCCCCCTCCCACTCTGAGACCACAACTTGGCATGAACCACTGCACTGAAGACTTAACCTTGAGACTTTGAATACTTAAAAGTATTGGGGCACCTTACAACTTGTACTAAAAGAGGTAGCATAGAACCCATGTCCTCTGTCGTAGAATCAAACGTCGCACATGTACACAGCAGACTTAAACTACTTTGAAAGTGGCATAACTGTTGTAGCTCATTCTGAAGGAATTCTGATTCTGAAGGAATTCTGAGAATTGTAGTGCTACAGAACTCCTGGAAATCCTTGGTGTGAACTCCCTAGACTCTTTACATATTTGGTTTCCAGAGTTCCATGGAGGGAAGCCATGACAGTTAAAGATGATAGGCTAAATCTGAGTAGGCCAAACATATGCGAGTCCTTCTTTTAAGCAGTAACGCTCTGAGCACTTGTGTAAGCATTTCTCTCTCTGGGTTGGTATCTTCTTCCCTCTACTCAAATCCCCCAGGTCAGGACTTTGCCACTGTCCACGTACATAAGGTGCCTATTGATTCCATGTGCCAATAAAGCTGTGTGTTTCCATACAGGCTATGGGGTTAGGCAGCTGTTTCTTTCCTCCCTGTTGATTAGGACTGAGTTTCTTTTTGGTGGCTCGCTTCCTAGCTGGGCAAGCTCAGACTGTCCCAAACAAATCCAGGTTCCCCTTTGGAGATACAGGAAACCAGGAAACAAAATGGCATCTGCCCTCCATCTCCAACTACCCTTTGCTCACCAGAAGCTTCGTCTTCTGTGTCCTTTTGGCTTCATTGCTCACAGAGGCCCCCAAAGCTGCCAGGGATCAGCTTGTAGCAGGTGGGGATGTCTAAGATACTTTGATGGATGTGATTACACAAATTGCAGTTCACCATTTCAAGAAGGGCACTGTGGAACTTGAGAAGATGCAGGAAAGATCAAGATGATGAACTTTCTCCTTGTGGAGAAAGGCATAGGAGGATCAGGATGGGGCTTTTCAGTCTGGAAAACCAGTGACCAAGGAGGATACATGACAGAAGTTGATAAAAGGATGAACCGTGGGCAGAAAAGGAAAGCAAAGAGCACTCCTAAACAATATCTGAAAGTGTGCTATGAGTGCATTGTAACTATCGTGTGATACTCCTACAGATAGTTTCAGTGACAATCGTCGTTGCTCCCAAAGCAGTTTTAGTCTTCACTCACTTTTTACAGATATTCCAGAGACAACCTTGTTGCTTGCTGCATTCCAGTGTTTTTCAGACATGTTTTGTGGAGGTGTTTGTTTGTTTGTTTGTTTGTTTACTGTTGTTTAAAATGCAGTTACAAATGCCAGCTGTCAAAGTATTATCAAAGCTTTTCAAGACTACTGTGTCTTTAATTAATAGAGAGTCCTCCTTCCAGATTTTCACCTTTTTATTCTTTCCTGTGCCGCATTACTGTGGCATTACTGATGAATAGCCTCTTAATTGCACCTTAATTTGCCAGTCCTGTTCCCTCCAAAGCGAGTGGCTCTTTAATTACGGATTTTCCCTCATCATTTTAAATTTTTCACTGTATATAATGAAACACTGCTATTCAGTATTTTATAAATGAAAAAAGAGAGGAAATCCGTAATTGAAGTCCCCTAGCTAGATAAGATGCAATTGTGAGGATGCCTGTCAGTAATGCCTTACTTGTGTGTAAACATGATAGAACAGTGTTCTCCAACCTTGGGTCCCCAGATGTTTTTGGCCTACAACTCTCGGCATGCCCCAGCCAGCGTAGCTGTAGGCCAAAAACATCTGGGGACCCAAGGTTGGAGGACACTGTAATATAGAACGATCTTAGCCATGGGGACATAAATATAGCAATAGAAATAGAGTCCTTGAACTCCCTTCCTAGGGAGATTAGACTAGCTCCCTCTTTATTATCCTTTAGATGGGCAGTGAAGCCTATATTGTTCTGTCAGGCTTTTAATGGTTTCTAATGTCGCTTTCTGATTTTACTGTAATGAATCTTCTGGCTCCGGTTTTCAAGTTATTGTTACACTATATTGGTTTGATTCTGGCTTTATTGCTGTCTTTATCTGAATTCTGTATATTACTTCAATCACCCAAAAGGTGGAGGTGCAATTTATAAATATGTCAAATAAATAAAACCAGTATATTAAGTGCTATTTGGAACCAGTGTTTTGATCCGACTTCCAGTTGCTTGTAGGAAGGCAATGCCTCGTGGGTGCTAAGGAGCCTTAGGGGGCAGCCCTAACCTTGTCAGGCTCACCTGTTTCCGCTCCTTCTCCCCCTCCCTGCCCATCCATGTTTTTTTTTTTTTTTAACTATGGTAATTCCCTCCAAAAACCAATGAGACAGAATTAATCTACACCCGCTCTATGACTGGCTGAGATTACTGGCTGGTTTGGGGGCATGTCTGGGGGTCAGGATCACCCCCAGACACCACCACCCCGCATTCCTCCTTTCCCCTCTCTCTGATGTTGAGGTTCTGATGTGGACGTTTGCGAGGGTGCTGGGTGGAGGGGATCCAAGGTCGGATCTCCTCCTCCAAGGGTGAACCATCTCTCCACCCTTGGAGGGGGAAATATGATCTACCTATGGCCCCTGGGATGTCCTCCCAGGGACCTTCGGATTGCAACTTTAGTGTGGAAGCAACCACACTGTATATATGGGAGGGCAGCTAGTGTTATTCTTGAGAGCAACCTTTTTTCCTACAGGCAGGCAGATGTCTTCGCAGGGAACCCTTCAGCCAGTCAAATGATTCTTTTTTACAAACCTGAAGATGGGAAAGCACCCGTGACTCAAAGCAGCACAGACTCAGAACGCAGTTTCCAATCTTTATTAATACACATAACCAAAAATACTCTGCACATGTTTTCCTACCTGTCTATCTTATGTCTGCTAGCAATAACAGATAAACAAATGTTATGTTATTTCACCCAAAGTCCCAGCAACACTGTGTTCCGTGGACAGGGTACCTGGCTACCCTTGTGTAGAAGGCTAAGTTCTAACTATTAACCAGGATTAGGGATACTTATGTCCTAAGCTTTCAAGATGGCCACACTTGACCAAGTTTTCTCTGGCTAAGTCAAGTGACACATGTGATGTTTTTGGCTCTACTGAGATGTAGCTTCAGGAGTTAGGTAAAAATGACATGATTCTAATGGGCTGTCCACCCACCCAGCAGTTTCTCTCAACCCCATTTATTTATGTCATGTATTTATTTAAAGAAGGGCTGGGCAGAAAGTAGAACTCCAGATGTTTTGAACTTCAGCTCCAAGCATTTCTGACCATTGGCCATGCTGGAAGGGGCTTCTGGGAGTTGAAGTCCAAAACACCTCCTTCCCACCCCTGATTTAAAGCATCTATTCCCCACTCTTCAGCTAGAAAGTCTCTCAGAGAAGCCTACAGATAAATAAAAGCCAGACAGTCCTGCCCTCAGGCTTACAATCTAAAATGACAGGACACAAAAAGAAAAAGGGATGGGGAGAGAAAAGGCAAGGCTGGCCCACCCATGAAACAGGGTGAGGCGCCTGCATCAGGCAGTGGGATGGGAGGAGGGGGCGAACTGCACCACCCCTGCCTCCCTCTGCCACTGCCTCCAGCGGGTGCTCTGGAGAACCTGGCCAGCCACTCTCCTGCTGTGGCATTTGCTGCAGGCAGCAAGAGAGTGGCTGGCGTGGCGGCATGGCTCTCTGGAACAACTGCGCTCTCCCTTCTTCCTGACATGGCCGGAAGAAGGGGCAGCAGCTCTCGTGAGAGTTGCTCGAACTCTGAGAGCAGCATGAACAGTTTCACCAACGTTGCACAAGCCCCCGCGAGAGCTTTCCTTCTTCCCACTGCACAGCTCTCTACAGAGCCGATGAGGCAGTGCTGCTGCCAACAGCAACAAAGGTACGGGGGGGGGGGGTTTGCAGGATGTGGGATGTGATGTGATATGGCGGTGGCAGCGGCGCCTCAGGCAATGAGAGCTCTCGCACCGGGTCTGAGGAAAGGCAAACAAGAACACTACACTTAGGCATCGGTTTTAATGTAACAAGGGCTCTTACAATGAGCAGCTGTGATGCTGCGAAATGTCTTTAATGCAACTGGACACTGTTGATCATCTTATCGTGAGCAGCTGGGATGGGAACAGTTCAAATACAGGAGTAGCCCAAAACTGCTGGTTTCTCAGCTGAGCCAGTGGAATGGCCCTGCTTCCTCTCTCTCTCTCTCTCTCTCTCTCTCTCTCTCTCTCACACACACACACACACACACACACACAGCCTGTAGAATGACTGCTGGGTGGTAGCTGGCCGAGAGGTGAAGCCCAGTGATGCTGGCTTCTCGGCAGGGCTGGTGGGTGCCCTGCTGCTTTCCGCCCCCACCCCTACTGCAGTCTGCTGGAGCTTAGTTTATGTAGTATGTCTGTCTGTTTCAGGCAGCTGTGTTTTGCCCAGTCACCTGGTGCAACTGCTGTCCTAACCTAGGGTGC
The DNA here is from genome assembly GCA_021292165.1 of Shinisaurus crocodilurus. Classification (NCBI taxonomy): domain Eukaryota; kingdom Metazoa; phylum Chordata; class Lepidosauria; order Squamata; family Shinisauridae; genus Shinisaurus; species Shinisaurus crocodilurus. The sequence continues at coordinate 100,723,229 of CM037880.1, forward strand.
AATCCTATACACACTGACTTGGGAGCAAGCCCATCGAACACAGTGGGGCTGATTTCTGAGTAAACATGCAGAGGATTGCACACATAATCTCTATCTATGTATGCTTCTGTATGTATCCATAACACATAGGGTTACACATGTAGGTTCACACTGAAATAAGGAAAGAAACCTTTTTTCATGGGTCAGCACTCCCAGGGAAATTCCCCCAAAATATCCATTTAAACCTGTTCTTCTTTCTCTAATGATCCATTGTACATAAAACCACAAGCTCTTCAACCCAGCATGACATACACAGAAACAGCAAGTCGTGGAACTACATACCTATTTCAGGGATCTCCCTCTGCGCCACAGACTATGGAGGGGCTTTAAAAGGTTATTCCCAAATGCTACAGCAGACTTAATGGAAGGGCTGCTTTTCTGCTGCTGGCAGAAGGCTAAATGTGTGCTCCCACGCAGGAATCCTACAAGGAGGAGCACAGCACGCACCCACCAAAGCAGGGCTGGGCAGAAGAGAGATCTAAATCTACTGGCAGATTTCTGGGTGACCTGCAGTAGGTCAGCAAGGATTTCTCACTCCCAATTATTTAGCAATAGAAGCAACAAAATTACACACACACCCCTCCAAGTATACTGCTGAAATGAAGAAAACTTTGGATAACCTGGAGTGGATTCTTCTGTGGAAGGACTGTGAGTTCTGTGCAGTTCTGGTACCCAGAACAAGTTCCTGGGCTCAGAATTCTTTAATTCTAAGTATATGTCTTTTGCACCCGGCTCTGGTTGGCGGATCTCATGGTTCTCGTAGGGTGGCCATTTATGAATGGCTAAAAAAGAGGAAATGCATCACCAAACAAGAGGAGAAGACACCAATTTGCACAAAATTTGCATATGCTAATTATTATCATTTAAAGAGAAATATAGTCCATCTCACCATAATGAGGAAGTCTGTGGCCAGGTGACCCGTGCGCCTGCCTGCTCAGTCTGCTGTCCAGTGTTAACTCTTGATAGGCAACACTTCTTTAAGCCAGACTTGGACTGGGCAACCCTTAAAATAGAGGACAGTCCTCTGGCAACCCTTCAAAGAGAATAGAGATTGTTCTCTGTAAAAGAGACACACCGAGGGCATTGCTAGCCAGATTATTTAAAAAAACAAACAAACTGGCTAACAGAAGCATACCTAACATCCGATGCCCAGACGTTCAGCACAGGTATTTGGCTTCTTTTTCTTTAATTCTTTGCAGCAGGAGTGGCAGACTTCAGGCTTGTGGGATATACTTTATTTTTTACTAGAATAGGGCTAGGGTGGCCGTGTGTCCGCCACTCCTGCTGCAAAGAATTAAAGAAAAAGAAGCCAAATACCTGTGCTGAACGTCTGGGCATCGGACGTGTTAGCCAGTTTGTTTTTTTTTTTAAATAATCTGGCTAGCAGTGCCCTCCCACAGAGGAGGGTGCAACACCTCTACCAAATTAAAAGCCTCTACCAAATTAAAACACACACTAAGACATGATCCTCCTAGTCACACTTATTTCAAGTAAAACGAATTGGACATGCTTCCAAGTATGTGTGTTTATTTTTTTGAAATCTAGAAGAAAACCAAAAGAATAGGTTCACTACTAGTAATGACATTGCAAACATTTCCAGCATATGTTCTTATGCTCCTAACAGAGTTTGATGGGGAGAAGGAAATGCATTCTGAAGCGGTCTCACCTCCCTCTTGGCTACCTTTGTTTCTGCATTTTCCACCGGATGGGTGGTTCCTTCCTTCCTTCCTTTCTGAGGCATGGGATGGTATTGGCTCAAATCTTTGAGAATATGGGAAACTACACAATGGCCTATGAATAAAGCACTTGGAGAGAAGCAGGGGAGGGGAGAGGGGTTATGCAGTACCCAATGAGTTCAAACAGAAATGCCTCTTGCAGGGACCTGAGCAAGGACTGATAGTGTTAAAATGAAAGAACACTAAATGCACAGATATAAAATTATATGTGAGCAAGGAAATGCTGCTAGAGTAGCCCAATACTGTTGTTGTTAGTAGCAGCAGCAGCAGCAGCATTATCATAGAATCATAGAACAGTAGAGTTGGAAGGGGCCTACAAGGCCATCAAGTCCAACCCCCTGCTCAATGCAGGAATCCAAGTCAAAGCATCCCTGACAGATGGCTGTCCAGCTGCACCTTGAGTGCCTCCAGAGTGGGAGAGCCCACCACCTCCGTAGGTAGTTGGTTCCATTGGCGTATTACTCTGACAGTCAGGAAGTTTTTCCTGATGTCCAGGTGGAATCTTGGTTCCTGTGACTTGAGCCCATTATTCCGTGTCCTGCAATCTGGGATGATCAAGAAGAGATCCTGGCCCTCCTCTTTGTGACAACACTTCAAGTACTGGAAGAGTGCGATATCTCCCCTCAGTCTCCTCTTCTGAAGGCTAAAGATGCCCAGTTCTTTCAGTCTCTGCTCATAGGGCCTCGTTTCCAGTCCCCTCCTCTGTTGCCCTCCTCTGAACCATTTCCAGTTTGTCTACATCCTTCTTAAAGTGTGGTGCCCAGAACTGGACGTAGTACTCAAGATGAGGCCTTAGCAGTGCTGAGTAGAGGGGAACTAGTACTTCCTGCAATTTGGAAGCTATACTTCTATACACAAAGTTGGGTGGAACAGCTAATACTCTGGAAGACAGAAACAAAATTCAAAGTGACCTCGATAGGCTGGAGCGCTGGGCCGAAAACAACAGAATGAAATTTAACAGGGATAAATGCCAAGTGCTGCACCTAGGGAGAGGAAACCAAATGCAGAGTTACAGAATGGGGGACACTTGGCTCAACAATACTACAAGTGAGAAGGATCTTGGAATTGTGGTAGATCACAAACTGAATATGAGCCAGCAATGCGACGTGGCTGCAAAGAAGGCAAATGCAATTTTGGGCTGTATTAATAGAAGTATAGCTTCCAAATCGCGGGAAGTGATAATTCCCCTTTACTCGGCACTGGTTCCACCTAAACATCAGGAAAAATTTCCTGACTGTCAGAGCAATAAGACAATGGAATCAACTACCTAGGGAGGTGGTGGGCTCTCCCAGTCTGGAGGCATTCAAGGTGCGGCTGGACAGTCATCTGTCAGGGATGCTTTGACCTGGATTCCTGCATTGAGCAGGGGGTTGGACTCGATGGCCTTGTAGGCCCCTTCCAACTCTACTTTTCTATGATTCTATGATTCTATTAATGCAGCCCAAAATAGCATTTGCCTTTTTTGCAGCCAGCCACATCATCATCATCCATCAGGCGATCACTCGTGACTGAGTAAGATTGTCTTCCAGGATAAAAGGAGGACATTCTAAAGAAGATTGTGTAGACTCTAGCGATGGGTCCGTAAGTGACTGTGGAGGCCAATTCTAGATCCACACAGCTTCCCACAGTGAGGACACAGGTTACCAGATGGAAGATGGTCCTGTAAAGGATTCGTTTGACGTGCTTTTCGCTTAGCATGTTTCTCCCTTTCACCTTGCACTCGGGCTTCTTCAAAGTCCATGGAACCTTTGTGAAAGGCCAACCTCCATTTAGATCGTTCATGGGCCAGAGCTTTCCAGTTTTCGATGTTTATATTGCATTTTTTTAGATTAGCTTTATGAACATCTTTAAACCTCTTATACTGACCACCGATATTCCGCTTTCCATCCTTGAGTTGGGAATAAAGTAACTGCTTTGGGAGACGGCAGTCAGGGGCATTCGAACAACATGACCGGTCCACTGAAGTTGGCGTTGAAGGATCATTTTTTCAACGCTAGTAGTCTTTGCTTCTTCCAGTACACTGACATTTGTTCGCCTATCTTCCCAAGTAATTCGCAGGATTTTCTGGAGGCAACGTTGATGAAATCTTTCAAGGAGGTGGAGGTGACGTTTATAGATAGTCCATGTTTCGCAGGCATACAATAAAGTTGGTAATACAATGGCTTCATAAACCAGTGTTTTGGTCTTCTTACAAATATCCCGATCCTCGAACACTCTATGTTTCATTCGAGAAAACACGGCACTTGTGGAGCTCAAACGATGCTGGATTTCACTGTCAATGTTAGCTGTAACAGAAAGATAGAGAAAATGATCGACATTTTCCTACTGGCTCATATTCAGCTTGTGAATCGTAAGTAGAAATTTTTTGAAATTTGTTTCTTGTAGCAGGATCACCAAACACCTTCCCCTCAGCTGCAGTGGGACGGGCGCTGTGTCCTGGCCTTGCTCAACAAGGAGCCAGCTTGCTCTCCTGTTTCAGTCTCCTTTCTCAAGAGCGTGCCGTAGATCACATCAGTTTTAACATACCGGTAAGTGTGTGCTTTACCATAGTTCCTTCACACTCCGCTTCCTCATTATGTCCACTAATGACCACTTACGATACTTGGACTTACCTGTAATGGTGCTTATGTTTCTGTTACAAGGAATTGCAAAATATGTTTGTAATTGGAAGGATTTTTTAAATTATATATGCACATACGGTTATACCTTGTTAATGATGAAACAGATCTGAAAACAGTGCACTTTATTTGAGACTTATTGCTAGATAAAATTGGATACCTTTGGATAACAAAATTGTCATTTATATGGTTTTGATGATGTATGATTCTTAGAGAGTACATTGATTTAGTTAGATAATCACAGTGGTTTTCTCTATAGTATGATATGAATCAGGAACAGGCTGCAGCTAGCATGGGAGACCATGTTGCTGAGGTAAAAGCTGATGGTGAAATGCAGCTCTTATATAGCCCTTTCCTGGCAGCTCCCAGCTGGTCCGCATTAGCCCACCTGGGAGTGCCTGCTGGTCTGGGCCTGGACCCTGCAAGGGTTTACCAGCCAGGGCTCACACCCTGCAAAGCCCAGCGGCCGGTTATATGCAAAGCTGCCGCCCAGACCCTGACAGCTATACTCAGCGTTTGCTTCCTTTAGCCAGGGCTCTCCAACCTTGGGTCCCCAGATGCTGCTGGACCCCTTAGCCATGCTGGCTGGGTATGCTGGGAGCTGTAGGCCAGCAACATCTGGGGACCCAAGGTTGGAGAGCCCTGCTTTAGACTACGGCTGCTTCCAGCCAGAGGACTCCGAACACAATGGCCAGGTTCACACGTCACTTGAAACCTCTGTGGGTTTAAAGTTACCCTAACAGTCAGGCACAGCAGGGGTCCAGAGGTGCCGCGTCTCCCCCCCCATCCTCTGGTTGGTATCCCTGGGGACACTGCAGGAGCACTGCAGGGAGAAGAGTGCAGATGACAGCTGGCGAGAGTGCCCAATTGGCACTTTTTGCCAGCTGTCAGAGTCTCCTTGCCCTTGTGTCGGCGGGGTTGTGTCCCTGCCGAGCAAGGGCAATGACCCCCCCCGCTGGCCCACCCCTCCCCCTGAGCCCCACTCACTGCCGCCACCATCTGCCATTGCCTCCAGCACCAGCCACCCCCTTCCCAAGCGGGAGGAGGACCCGTGCCAGACGCCGCTGTGCCGGCATTGGTGTGCGTGGCGGGGGTCTGGCGCGTGTGCACCAACCCCCCATCACACCCGCCGATGCAGATGCCCTGGCAGTGCCTCCTCCCCCCAGCTCACCACCCTGCTCCTACTGAGCTGTGGCGCCCGTGGGCACCATATCCCACCGGGAGCGGTGGGGGGCGAGCTGGGGGGGTGGTTCCTTTTGTTGTTGCCTGCCACGCCAATAGCCCAGTGGGTCTATAGGCACGGCAGGTGGAAGGGAAAGGAGGCATGGGAGAGGAACGCCAGCACAGTGGTGTCCTTTGACAGGCAGGTACGTGGCACGGAGGTAGAGGAGCCAACTTCTGGTCGCCTCCTCTACCCCTCCGCCACATAGCCACCTGTCCTTTTGCCTGGCCATGGAGAGGAAGGAGCTTCTCAAGCTCCTTCCTCTCCATTGCTGGCCAAAAGGACAGGCAGCTACACTGCTGCCACCGCCATCGCAGCTGGAGAGTAAGGTAAGTCGGGGGGCAGCCAGGCAGGGGGGCTGCCACATGCCCTCTTCCCGCTTGGGCAGACACCAGGGGCTTCCCTTGCACTGCTGCCAATGCAGGGCATTGGCAGCAGCATGCAGGGAAGCCGATGACAGCCGGCCAAGTGCCGCTTGAGCACCTGGCCGGCTGTCATCAGCCAGAGCCCTGTGGCCAGAGCAGCAGACATTGTTGGCCACTCTGGCCAAGGGGCTCCATACCCCTTTTGGCTTGCAGGAGGGTTAGCTTGTCATCTGGGTTCGGATGACATGCTAAACCTCAGTAGGTTTAGTAAACCCTACTGCAAGCCATAGGGCTTAGTAACTGACTAAGTTGCCATAGGGCTAAATAACTGACTTAGTAACTGACATGCGAACCCAGTCAAAGAATCAAAAGGCATTGTGCAGTGATTCTGTCTTTTCTTAATCCTTTGTTGAGGAAAGAAAAAAGATGGAAGAAGTGGTGGGAAAACACAGATTACGAGTGGAAAACGGCAATGTCTGGACCCCCCTTAAAATTTGGTGAACGAGGCAGGGTGATTTTTAAAAATAAAAGCTTTGTCTGGACTGGTAGCACCCTATGATAGTACCCCATCAGAAGGGACACCCTAACTATGGGGAATGGGGAATTTTCCCTGCCACAAAATAGCTTGAAAATAAAATTCAACAACATGCACTAAAGTGCAACTTTGAGGAGATGTCTTGATTCCCTATGTGAGTAACAACTGTGCATTTATGTGGGAACAAAAACGCTAGTAAGGGTCCTTGACCCTTCACTTTTCCTGTGTATGTGTGTAACCACAGGAAAAGAGATGAGACTGACAAAAACAACAGCGCCCTCTGCTGCCTCGTAAATATATTGACGCGGCTTCTTTGCTCAATCTTGTTTAGAATTCTGAAAGATCGGTGGTTTTGCAGTCCAAACTGTCAGCACTTTCAGGACAGGGCAGCCCTGAAATATCTTGAATACAGGAATGCTGTGTGACTGTCTTTTAGTACTGTAAGACGACTTTATTCAGAAGAGCCTTAACAAGCTAAATTGCCATGCTCTGACCTGAGCCAGCATGACTCTACAGAAACCCAGGAAGGACAAACTAGAAACATGCAAAGCAGAAACTCTCCTAGTGGCTGCTTGTACACATTACACACACACACACACAGTTAAGGTTTTACTAAACCACTAAAATACTAATAACAAACACTGGGTTCGAATCAGGATCTGCCTTCCACTGGAGGAAGGGCTCTGCTTGCTGAAGTTCCCCCACCTGATTTTTGGGGATCCCCTCACATCACCACAGATCACCCCATTAAGCAGAGTCTCCTGACTGTGTAGCATTTTCAGGGGTTTGGAAGAGCTGCCATGGGCAGGAAGGGGCTGGAAATTCCACTTCCGCCAGCGCAGTTGATCCAGTGTAAATCTGGATCCAACCCACTAAATGTAAATCTGGATCCAACCCAATACATAAAGGTTTATTGTGGAGGAAGGGGGGGCTGGCTGACCCGCCACACCCACACCCTTTCCTGCCCCAAAGGAACCAAGACCCCCAGAGATCTCAAGGTACCAGACTGCCAAGCCTCAGCTCCTTGCAATCCTACTTGAATCTCTGTTCAGGGGCTCGCCTTTAATTCTGTAACCTGGATTTAGATACCGAACCAAGCAGAGCAATCCACAAACACCATGTGGGGTAAAACCAAAACAAGGTTTATTCTGGTAGCATTTTACAACAAGATTAGGGGAAATGAGGAAAGCACACAAAATAGAGAGAGACACTTTGGTACACAGAAATAGAGCTGCAAAATAACAAAACCTGATTCTTAGTATCTCTCAGGCACACACCTGTTACCTGAGGGCCAGTCCTCTTCCTTCCAGGGTTAGATCCAGCACAGCCTTGCTGCCCAATGGGGAACTACTCCACCTACCTGAAGGTCCGAGATGGGTAGCTTCCCACAAGGCTTGCCTTTACCAGGGCCCTCATTCAGCTAATTTCACCAGGAGCTACCTGGGGTCGGTTCCTGAGGCCCCCCCCCTCCCCGAGGGCTTGGGCCTCTGCTTGACTTGCTGCCATTACTCCACAGCTAGCAACCACGCGACGAACCAAGACAAAGAAACAAAACTCCCACCTTGGAATATAGCTCTTCCCCCCTCCCCCTTTCTGTAGCTTTCCTGCCTCCAGCCAATTAGAATGAACTTCACCTGGCCAGGCAAGGGAGGGAAACTCAGGAGTCATGACTCATGGCTTACTGGGCCTGAACTACATTTGCATATGAAAGCCCTAGACCGGACTTTCAGGCGCCATGCCCCATCCGATGCTTTATGTACCTTTCTCCTCCTCCCAGCCCCCCCCCCCAACTGGCCTTACTTGGTTTACACATGAGGAGGCGTGTGCGTGCGTGCAGTGTGTGTGTGTGTAGGAACCCTCAGAGGCTCTTTTTCTCCACATTTATACTGCACAATCTTTCAAATAATGGGGTGGATTCCCATCACAAGGGGAATGACTTGGTAGGGTTTTTTTTTAGCAGTTTGCAACTCCTCCACCACGCTGTTATTGGCTGGAAGCACTGGTAGATTACATCCCATCATGTCAGAAACAGCAGAAGAATGCAAAGTTGGACTTACTGTGAAGTGTCCTTCTGTTCTGGTCAATGAAGGATGAACCCAACAGGAATGGGTTAACTCCTCTCCTCCATGAGAAAGCAGGGCTAAAAAATGTTACATATCCCCCTGTGAAAGATGAACCCCTCAGTCACAAGACTTGACTTCGGCTGTACTTAAAACTCATACACCTAGAAAAACCCTGTATGAGAACATTTACGAACAGATTAAAAAAAAAAAAACCTTAAGTCACAACCCAACAAAATGCGACAAATCTGGAAAAAACTGGACCAACAGATAGAAATTAATGAAGAAAGAATGGAAAGATACCCAATCTTCCTAGTGGGGCACCATGCAAATGCAATAGGCTGTCACTCAGAAATAGAAACACTAGACAATCCTGAGCCAAGGGCGGGACTGTCAGTTCACCCTTCACTGACCAGAAGGATGCTTCATGGTAAATCCAACTTTCCGTTCTCCGTCAGCAGAGCGTGGAGCCAACAGGAATGAGATGCCCAGTAGCAGCATCTCAAGAAACAAGGCAGGAGATTAAAGGTTACAGCACTCTGTGCAAGACCCGGTATCCAAAAGATTCATCCGCTGAGGCATATTTATCGATTTCATAGTGGTGGAGGAAGGTGGAAGGCTTGGCCCAGGTAGCTACTCTACAAATATCCTCCAGTGGGGCTTGAGTGTCAAAAGCTGTAGACATGCCTCCACACACACACACACACCCAAACAGAATGAGCTGTGATTGTGAAGCTACTTGGCAGTGAGCAACACCGGGACTGGTATGCTAGGGCTATGCAACCCCTGACCCAGTGACTGATTGTCCCCCAGGATACCTTCCTACCCTGCGCCCCTGGTTTGAGACAAAGGGTGGGTTCGCACAGTCACAGAGGAAAATCAGCCTTGGTGGCTGATTTTCCCTCCGTGATTGTGTGAACCTGATCAAAGAGGTTGGCAGAGTGCCCAATCTCTTTAGTATGCCAACATACACCCTGAGGGACCTATAAACATCAAGGTTGTGCCTTTCCTTTTCAGATAACATTACTTCCTGTTCCAGCTGTGCTACCAAATTGACAGCAAATTTGCACACACAGCCATCTGGTTTAATACAGGTACAATTGGAGTTGCCTATTCTGCAAACTTTACAGGTTCAATGATTCCTGCTTTCTACACTCTTTTCAACTCTACCTCCACGTTTTGCTTCATTGCCAAAGGGACAACGGGATTGAAATAACAAGGTGTACTGTTAGGCTTTACATATATTGCTTTATTCCCATTCATAGCCCAAGGTGGTTATGTATCCTTTTTTTTTTTTTAACAGAGGACAGTCCTCTGTTGGAAGGGCTGTCCAGTCCAAGTGCAGTTTAAAGATAAAGAACCATCAGAAGGAAGAGCTAAAGGGCTTTGACGTTGCCCATCAGCAGCACCTGGACTGCAGACTGAGCAAGGCACGGAGGTCACCTGGTCAGTCTTCTCGACTATGGTGTGATGTATTTCTATTTAAATTACAATATTTCTAAATCTGCATCTCTCCATTCACCTATGCAAATTGTATGCAAATTGGTGCCCTCTTTTTGGGTGATGCATTTCCTCTTTTTTGGCCATTCGTAAGTGGCCACCCTATCATAGCCCCTGGCTCCTACTTGAAAACTCCTGGTATTTTAAATACACCCTTCAAGAGCAGTCAGTTCCCCATCCATTTTGAAGTGCTGAACCTCTTCTTTTCAGTCAAGGGCCAGAGCAGCTAACTATCCTCTTCCAAGTACGTTGGGGCCACTACCTGTAACCACTACCATTTGCACTGGTTTCACTTTGCCCTTACATGAGACAGTCACCACGGCAGCACTGAGTAGCTTACAAGGGCACAATTTACGGTAATTGTGCTGTGTTGTGGTATGGGTGCCTCTTCATTTTTCCGTAAGGTCTCAGTCTAGTAGTTCAAAGGTTACCTTCTTTTTGTTCACATCTAGTATAACAGTAGTATGAGCTACCTTATGAATTTTTGTTTCATTTATACTGTAGATCAGGGGTGGACAACCAAAATTGGCTGAGGGGCTGGATAACCCACCCTCCCCACAGGCTGAATGAGATTAAAGGGATGCAGCCATGCCCACGGATGTCAAGAGGCAGGGCGAAATCCCCAACGGATGCGATGCATCGGGAGGATGCACTAGCCAAGAACCAGCTTTGTTGCTAGTACAGCTTCTGCCTTGCCAAGCTGTATAGAAGTATAGCTTCCAAATCGCGGGAAGTGATAATTCCCCTTTACTCAGCACTGGTTAGGCCTCATCTTGAGTACTGCGTCCAGTTCTGGGCACCACACTTTAAGAAGGACGTAGACAGACCAGGGCCGGTGCTACCATTAGGCCAACTAGGCAGCTGCCTAGGGCGCAAGGCTAAAGGGGGCGCCAGAAACGCCTTGAAAAAAAGTATAACGCTCTCAAGTGGGAAGGGGGGGCGCTAAATATCTGATCTTGCCTAGGGCACCAAACTGCCTTGCACCGGTCCTGAGACAGACTGGAGAGGGTTCAGAGGAGGGCAACAAAATATGATTAAGGGACTGGAAACAAGGCCCTATGAGGAGAGACAGAAAGAACTGGGCATGTTTAGCCTTCAGAAGAGGAGACTGAGGGGAGATATGATCGCACTCTTCCAGTACTTGAAGGGTTGTCACAAAGAGGAGGGCCAGGATCTCTTCTCGATCATCCCAGTTTGCAGGACACGGAATAATGGGCTCAAGTTACAGGAACCCAGATTCCGCCTGGACATCAGGAAAAACTTCCTGACTGTTCGAGCAATACGCCAATTGAACCAACTACCTAGGGAGGTGGTGGGCTCTCCCACCCTGGAAGGCACTCAAGGTGCAGCTGGACGGCCATCTGTCAGGGATGCTTTGACTTGGATTCCTGCATTGAGCAGGGGGTTGGACTCGATGGCCTTGTAGGCCCTTCCAACTCTACTTCTCTATGCTTCTAAGGCAAAAGATGAGTGAAGCCTGCTCATACAGTGCTGGCAAGAGCTCCTGCAAGTGCCGGATGAGTGCGCAGCCTCTGACCCCCTTGCTATCTCCCATCTGTGACTGGAGGGAACAAACAGATTGCTTGCCCTGCATTGGAAGGGGGAGTGGCATGCAGAAGAATCCTTGTTACCTCTGATCAGAGTCAGAGATGGGAAGGGCAGTCCTCTCCCTGCCTCTGCTGTGATCAGGACTTGAATTTAAAACCACTCCACTATTTCACAATGATCTTCCAACAGACTGACAAACCCTCCAAAGGTTCTGTCTCCTTGGTTTTTCAGGGGTTAACAGATTTCTCATCAAGCTGGAGGTGGGAGACCAAACACTACTCAGCAGAATTGCTTTCTTATTTATTTATTGCTTTTACATCCTGACCTTTAGCTAAAAAGGCTCCCAGAGCAGCTTACCAAAATAAGGAGCACGACAGTCCCTGCTCTTGGGCTTACAGTCAAAATTTAAGACATGACACAGAAGGAATAAGGGACAGGGAGGGAAGATATAGGTACATAATTAAAAATTGTTTTTTAAAAAGCCTATTTGAAGAGACGGTGACGGTGACTGCTCATTTCCTCTCCTGCTCAAAGGGCAGTTTCTTGGAATGGCCTCTGTCTGGGAGGGGAAGAGGGCCCCAGTTCCTGCTTCATGAAGCAGCCACAGATGGAGAAAGCAGTTCACCTTGCTGACCTCTTCTTCCTCTTCTTCTTATCAACATCTGTCACATCATCAGCAGTGAAAACATGACTCAGCATTTCACAGCACCCCTCCCGTTTCTCTGCTGCTGAGTAAATTGTGACAAAGTCCCCACTGTGGCAGCCATTCCCCCACCCCCCCAGCTGCCAGAAGTACTCTCACACTCACAAATACAAATACCACTTGAGAGCGTTATACTTTTTTTCAAGGCGTTTCTGGCGCCCCCTTTAGCCTTGCGCCCTAGCAAGCTGCCTAGTTGGCCTAATGGTAGCACAGGCCCCTGGTCTGTCTACGTCCTTCTTAAAGGTGTGGTGCCCAGAACTGGACGCAGTTACTCAAGATGAGGCCTAACCAGTGCTGAGTAAAGGGGGGAATTATCACTTCCCGCGATGTTGGAGCTATACTTCTATACAGCTTGGCAAGGCAGAAGCTGTACTAGCAACAAAGCTGGTTCTTGGCTAGTGCATCCTCCCGATGCATCGCATCCGTTGGGGATTTCGCCCTGCCTCTTGACATCCGTGGGCATGGCTGCATCCCTTTAATCTCATTCAGCCTGTGGGGAGGGTGGGTTATCCAGCCCCTCAGCCAATTTTGGTTGTCCACCCCTGATCTACAGTATAAATGAAACAAAAATTCATAAGGTAGCTCATACTACTGTTATACTAGATGTGAACAAATGTGGGACTTCTTTCTCGTTACCATGTGTCACATCTTGAATAGTGGGAGGTTGCCGCAAGCCTTTTAGGAATAGGAAAAGGCTTTGTTCAGAAGAGCCTTAACAAGCTAGACGGACGGTCATGCTCTGGCCTGAGCCAGCGGAACGAGAAACATGCACAGCAGAAGCTCCCCCACATTACAACAAGCCCACAGGTACTTCCTCCCTGTAGTGCAGGGGCGGGAAACATTCCACCCCCATGCCCTGCTGAATCTGTCGCCACCACAACCCTGTGATTTTAGAAGAAAACAAGGTGCGTGGGGAGCGCATGCCTTGTTTAGAAGCAGAACTGGACTCCTGGAAATTAACAAATTAAACAGCAGTGGCTAGGTTCGGAGGGGGGGTGCGCAGTGCGGGCCCCTGGCCACCAAACACTACCCACCCCTTCTCTAGTGGTATCCCATACCATTCTCATCATTCTAAACCAGTGTTCTCCAACCTTGGGTCCCCAGATGTTTTTGGCCTACAACTCCCAGCATGCCCCAGCCAGCTATGCTGGCTGGGGCATGCTGGGACATGCTGGGAGTTGTAGGCCAAAAACATCTGGGGACTCAAGGTTGGAGAACGGTGCCCTAGATGTTGTTGGGCTGAAGCTCACGCCATCCCTCACCATTGGCTATGCTGGCCACACGTTGAAGTCCAACAAGACTCGGAGGGCCACGTGCTCTCTAAACAACGCCCCTGCTTCTCAAAGCCCCAGAAGTGCTTGGAAGGTGGGCCAAAACTGTTACCCAGTCATGAAACCCAGAACACACTGCTTCAAGCCAGGCCGCTCTTTGCTTCTGTTTTCTTGTGTGTGTATTTGAGGGTGTCCCTTCAGCCAGTGAGCGAGCGACCCATGATCCCCATATGCCCAGGGTTTGAGTGGGCTGGGGCAAAGTGTCCTCTGGTGGGCACTATCTTCTTCCAGTGGGCCCTGGTGGGCTTACCTGGCTGCGATGGCGGCACTCTGATTCGTGCTGGGCAGCTGGGTCTAGCCACCCTTTTCGTTTCCCACAATGCTGCAGGGTGACTCTTGGTTTGGGGGCATTGTTCGAAATGAAAAGAATGGCTAGATCCAGCCACCAGACTCTCCTCAGAGTGCCAGGCCAGGGGGAAAAAGGTGGGGGGACATGAAGCAGGCCTCGGCAGTGGGCCCCGTGAATGGGATGGCAGGTGCTCATGCCAGCACATTCAGCTATAAAACATCTCAGCTGAACAAGGATAGCTGAAACGTACCTATGGAGAGATTTCCCCCTACTTTTGGAGTTGCACAATAAGATACCTTTGCTACTAGAGAAGGAAGGGCTGTGTGAAAGCTTCCTCCAAGTGGTCCTCTTTTCTACTGAGCTGTGGGTTCGAGGGCACACATACATATTACTAAAACCCTGAACCCATGTTCATATGTATATTAGCCCTTCTTCTGAGAGGATCAGGCCAGTATACATGGGATTCTCTTATTGGACCCTCACAACAACCCTGGGAAGTGGGTTTTTTTTTTTTTAGAAAGTGGTAGAGAACAACAACTGCAGGTTGTGCTGTACTGTTTTGAAAATATCTTGTTCCAGAGGTGGTGTTTTTTTTTACACATGCCTACATTGTAAGCCCATCCAGTAAACATAGCAAGCAGAACAGCCTCTCCTGCCAGCCATTTAGGGCACACATCCCTATTCCTCTCCCCAGGAATTAGAGGTACTTATGCAATAGCCAATCTGAGTCTTGATCTCCTGCCTGTTCATGCAGCTGATGGGGGCAAGTGAGGGAAGATGGGGGCACTTTGTGCAGTCTACACAGTTTGCTGTCTACCATTGGTGTGGTGATGTTCTGGGGAAAGGAGTCTGTCTTTTCCAGAGTCATTTTCCACACTTCCTGTAAGTGGGGTAAGTGGGTAAGTGGGCTCTTAAAGGCATGGATGGCTAAAAGGGCCAAAGGAGATGTGACATAGGCAGGAACGGTGCAGGGCTGTTTGGCGCCCTAGGCCAAATTATATTTAGCGCCCCCCCTTCTCGTGCCGTGGGGGGGGGCTCCGGAGCAAAGCAGCCCTGCTCTGCAAAACCCCCCCCCGCTCCGCCGCCGCCCCACCACCACCTACCTTCCCCCCGCCCCCGCTGCTGGCTGCTGCCGCTGCCGCCGCCTCCTCCGACGCGACGGGACCCCCACGCTTTATTTTTTTTGCCGGGGAAACCAGGGCAGCTGTTTAAGCCCTGTTGCCCTGGTTCCTCCTCCCGCCAAAACAACGCCGGCGGGGCTCCAGAAACGACGGGAAGGTAGGTAGCTGGCGGGCGGGCGCGCGCGCGGGGGGGGGAGGTGCGG
This sequence comes from Shinisaurus crocodilurus, assembly GCA_021292165.1. Lineage (NCBI taxonomy): Eukaryota > Metazoa > Chordata > Lepidosauria > Squamata > Shinisauridae > Shinisaurus > Shinisaurus crocodilurus. Next base: position 100,738,499 of record CM037880.1, read on the forward strand.
CGGCGGCGGCGGCAGCAGCTGGCAGGCGGGCGGGGAGGCGCGGCGGAGGCGGCGGGCGGGGCAGGAGCGCGCCCGAAGGCAAGGAAGGGGCGCAGAAACGCTGCGCCCTGTTCCGCCACGCGCCCTAGGCAGCCGCCTGGGTCTGCCTAGCGGTAGCACCGGCCCTGGACATAGGAGATCTCTGATCATATCTCCAGACTTTTCCCTTTTCTGTTTAAAAAGGCTGGAGAGGGCTCAGATTTTGATCATAGCAGTGGTGGGGGTGGGGGTTTAACCCTTTCCTCCCAGGCTATTTTGAAGATTTGAATCTCCACTCATAAAGTTGTTATTAACCCAGCTGGAGAAAAATACAGGTATCTTCATCATGCCTTTGTTGTTCATATTTACACACACCACACACACACACACACACAGAGAGAGAGAGAGAGAGAGAGAGAGAGAGAGAAATAATAGCTTTGTGGGGGTGATTTAGACTGGGGAAATGTCATGGGGGCAGTGTTGGCCCCCTCCCAGTTCTGCTGCTATTGGATTCCCATGTGGCTGCTTTAAAATAAAAGAAAAAACTGGGAGATCTGGTTACAGATGTCCCACATCACATATGTCGGATCAGAGGAGTCCTCAGAGGGGATGGAAAGTCAGGGGGAAATGTGTGAAAATATCATTATACTGGAGGTGACAAACAACCACATGTGGAAGACCACATTACTCTGCTGTGCAGCTGACACACAGGACGCTGGCAAGCAGTTCACACCTCCTCTTATGCAGACTCACTCCTATTGTGGTGCTTGCCAACATTTTTTCCTGGCAGACCCCCCCCCCCCCCCCGCTTATCATCATCATCATCATCATTATCATCATCATCATGCGATCACTCGTGACCGAGTAAGATTGTCTTCCAGGATAAAAATTTACAAAAAGGAAATTTTAAAAGAGGAAATTCTAAAGAAAAATTGTGTAGACTCTAGTGATGGGTCCGTAAGTGACTGTGGAGGCCAATTCTAGATCCACACAGCTTCCCACAGTGAGGACACAGGTTACCAGATGGAAGATGGTCCTGTGAAGGATTCGTTTGACGTGCTTTTCGCTTAGCACGTTTCTCCCTTTCACCTTGCACTCGGGCTTCTTCAAAGTCTAATAGATTCATGACAACCCAAAGTTCAACAGTGCTTTTTGCCCAATACTGAATTGCTTCACCCACCCTTTGAATTTCTGTTTATCACACAGGTCTTATAAGCTCAACAGCCCTGACTGGGGCGGGGAGGGATATAAGTATCTGGGAAAAGTGGAAATACCTTTTGGCTGCAGTCCAGACATGTTGCTACAACACAAAGGACATTGTGCACACTTCCTTTGGGATGGGCCTCACCCTGCTTCTCTGCTGATGGGCCCATTATCACCAGGTGTTGTATAATGACGCAGTTTAAGCCTGCACTCAGGAGCTAAGAATAGCACCTGACTCCAGACTAGTGCAGAACTCATGATTTGCATAGTAATACAGGAGATAAGCCTGGAATCTGACCTCTGAATCCCCATCCAAAGTTCTCCCCCATCCTATGGGGCATGACATAAGCAACTCTCAGTCTCCCCAGGTCAGCTCAGCCTGTTGCAAATATGCGGTTCAGAGAACCTGGTGTGTTTTAGCCCAAACAGAACACAACAGGCGAGAAGCTGGATCTAGATCTTGGAAACAGCTTTAGTTCATGAAATAGGGACAAGCAGGAGCGTAACCCTCAAAGGTGATGTCCAAAGCACTCTTATTTGACTATGCCTTTTAATGCAATTTTCGTTGACATGCGCAGATGTCGCGCAAAGTTTTATAGAGTAAGTGAAAAAGTATTCCTAGGCATGCGCAGATGTCCTGGGAAGTAAAAGTGGAAACGTACTGAACTGGGCCTCTCTGCTTTTGGCTGATGATTGTTTGTTTATTTGTTTATTATATTTATACCCCGCCTTTTTTCCTGCAAGGAACCCAAGGCGGCTTACATAATCCTCCTCCTCCTCCTCTCCATTTTATCCTCACAACAACCCTGTGAGGTAGGTTAGGCTGTGTTTGCACTCTTGGACATTCCTGCCTGGAACGTCTAGATAAGTGGTAGCTTCACCCTTGAATCTTTCTCTCACCCTTGTGGTTTTGACACTGAGGTTCCTCCCTATTACTTATCATTCTTCTTCTTGGGCTCTTTGCTAGCCAACAACCATGCTTATCTTTGCAGCGCCCTTTGATTTCAAAGCACCCTGTGATTTCTTGCAAAACAAACAGTTTCCTTCTGAAAAGGTGAATTTCAACCTTTTCCCAAGGTGGTGGGGGGGTGGGTGTCATAATTTTTATAACACTGCTGAGGGTGCAGAAGCATGGCCATTTTCCAGGCCAAAATCCCCTGTCCCCTGTCATTTCTCATACTGTAGTCACACAGAACTTTGTGTGATCTGGTAGGTAGAATGTTGCAGAGCTGAGTTCATCCTCTGTCATGGGTTCTTTGTGTGGCCTTAGGCAAGTCACTCATTCTCTATCTGCAGGCACGGGATAGTTAGGGAAATGTGCCCCATGAGAGACAAGCACTTTAAAAAAAAATTTTTTTTTTAACATACCCAGCTTTAGGAAAAATCCTATATGACATGAAAACTTACATTTTGTATTTTAAATGTGAGTTGGCTCCAGCACTTGCTGAGCCCTACCTTAAATCACTTGAGCCCTGCCTGTGACCCTTCATATGTATTCTGAAGTGCCTTTTGGTTCTCTTTCAGAGAAACGGGTCTGGTGAAGGTATGGAGTGGACAGAGGACAATGGGAGGCTTCATTCTGAGGAAGCGGCTGCTGCAGCCTGCATGCAGGAAGGTAACATTTGGGGGATTTTCTTGGCTTGGACCTCTGGATTTCATTCTGTTTCCCCTCTGCTGATGGGTCGATGGGTCCGTAAGTGACTGTGGAGGCCAATTCTAGATCCACACAGCTTCCCACAGTGAGGACACAGGTTACCAGATGCAGATGGAAGATTGTCCTGTAAAGGATTCGTTTGATGTGCTTTTCGCTTAGCACGTTTCTCCCTTTCACCTTGCACTCGGGCTTCTTCAAAGTCCATGGAACCTTTGTGAAAGGCCAACCTCCATTTAGATCGTTCATGGGCCAGAGCTTCTCAGTTTTCGATGTTTATATTGCATTTTTTTAGTTTAGCCTTATGAACATCTTTAAACCTCTTATATTGACCACCGATATTCCGCTTTCCATCCTTGAGTTGGGAATAAAATAACTGCTTTGGGAGACGGCAGTCAGGCATTCGAACAACATGACCGGTCCACTGAAGTTGGTGTTGAAGGATCATTTTTTCAACGCTAGTAGTCTTTGCTTCTTCCAGTACACTGACATTTGTTCGCCTATCTTCCCAAGTAATTTGCAGGATTTTCCGGAGGCAACGTTGATGAAATCTTTCAAGGGGGTGGAAGTGACATTTATAGATAGTCCATGTTTCGCAGGCATACTATAAAGTTGGTAATACAATGGCTTCATAAACCAGTGTTTTGGTCTTCTTACAAATATCCCGATCTTCGAACACTCTGTGTTTCATTCGAGAAAATGCAGCACTTGCGGAGCTCAAACGATGCTGGATTTCACTGTCGATGTTAGCTGTAACAGAAAGATAGCTGCCAAGATAGAGAAAATGATCGACATTTTCCAGTATTGTCCCACCAAGCTGGATAGATGGCATCACCAAAGGGTTACCTTGCACATGCTGATGAAGCACTTTGGTTTTTTTGATGTTAAGTTGGAGACCAAGTTTTTCGTATGCTTCTGCAAAAGCATTTAGGATAGTTTGGAGATCATCCTCTGAATGTGCGGAGACCACATTATCATCAGCATACTGAAGTTCCACAACGGAGGTTGTAATTACCTTACTTTTTGCTTTCAGCCTGCTGAGATTAAAAAGCTTTCCATCAGTTTGATATATAATTCCCACACCAGTGGGAAGTTTCCCCTCGACAAGATGTAAAATCATGGCGATGGAAATAGCAAATAATGTTGGGGCGATAACACATCCCTGTTTAACACCTGATCTCACTTTAAATGGAGCACCATGAGAGCCGTTGTTGTCCAAAACCGTTGCCGTCATGTTGTCATGGAAAAGTCACAAGATATTCACAAATTTATTGGGGCATCCAATTTTCATAAGGATAGTCCAGAGGGCTGTACAGTCTACAGTATCAAAGGCCTTAGCCAAATCGATAAATGCTATATAAAGGGGTTGATTTTGCTCCCGGCATTTTTCTTGGAGCTGACGCGCAGTAAAAATCATGTCTACTGTCCCTCTAGAGCAGTGATGGCGAACCTTTTTGAGCCCGAGTGCCCAAACTGCAACACAAAACCAACTTATTTATTTCAAAGTGCCAACACGGCAATTAAACCTGAATACCGAGGTTTTAGTTTTAGAAAAACAACTCATACAGTTGTCCGAACTAACTAACATATTTTGTCTTTAAAGAAAAACACAACAGAGCTTTCAATGATACAAACAGTTTTTTGTTGAAAAAAAAATCAACAAAAAATTATTATAGTACTACATTGTACACATAGCCTGAAGGGAATGTATACAAACTTTTTAAATAATTAGGCACATGTATTTTTGGATAAGGGATTCTCAACTTGTAATATGATTATATGCCAGACTGAAATTGTATGGGGCAAGCTTTACCCCGGGTCCTTTCCCTGCTTCTACAGGTGTCGGATTAGTAAAAGTAAAAGTCAACCTGTATTCATTTATTTATTTATTTATTACATTTATACCCCGCCTTTTTTTCCTGCAAGGAACTCAAGGCGACTTACATAATCCTCCTCCTCCTCTCCATTTTATCCTCACAACAACCCTGTGAGGTAGGTTAGGCTGAGAGTCAGTGACTGGCCCAAAGTCACCCAGTGAGTTTCATGGCCGAGCGGGGACTAGAACCCGGATCCTATCTGGTCCACTAGCTTTGTTGTTCTTCATTTGATTAATGGCTTTTTTTACTTCATCCAAAGTGGGGAGTATTGCAAGTTCCTCTCTAATTTGTTTTTGCAGGATTTGCGAGAAAATCTCTTTATCCACCTTAGATTTATGATTTAAAAGGTCATAATAATGCTCTTTCCAATGCAGTGCAATAGCAAACCAAGGCCTACTTCAGGAACTTGAACAAGGTTAACTTGAAAGAAAGGGTAACCCTGACTGCAACATGTTCTCCTTTGGGAAGGCAGGCAGGTTACGAACACTGGGGTCTCTGGCCTGGGTGTAACTGAAGGTACAATTACTCATTTCAGTTTTTAATTTCTGTCTATGGGGCACCTCTGTGAGGTGCCTAATTTCTCTCTGTGAGGCACCACACATCTGAGAATGTAGGCTAATGTCTACAATTTGCAGGCTGAATTTAGTTTCCATTGTGGGGTGAAACAAAACTCAGAATTCCTATTTACTGATCACACGACATACTGTACATGCCACTGCCTTTGACTTTTTGCATTCAGCACACACATACACCCAACTAGTACCTACCTACTACCTACTACCCAAAATGACAAAGTCATTTTGTCAGGCAAAGTCAGGCAAAGTCCTCCTGAACGTTGTGAATATGTTTTTGGCAAAAGAACCAGCTTGACAAGATAAACCAACAAAACATTTGGTGTTGAGCTGAGCAGCACACCAGAGGGTCAATAATGGCTCATGCTGGCTCAGCTTGTCTGAGTGTGGAAAGCTAAGCAGGGTCAGGCCTGGTGATTACTTGGATGGGAGACCCTCCTCTAGTTTCCTGCACTGAGCAGGGGGTTGGACTCGATAGCCTTGTAGGCTCCTTCCAACTCTATGATCTATGAAATCTATGAAAAAGCCTTTACAAATGCAAAAGAGTTTTGCTTTGGAAAAAAGGAGCCGTTCTGCAGAAAATTACAGTCTCTGCCTTTCACAGGCCAACTGGACTCTTGAGCTGGCTGCCCCGGGGCCACCTAGTTGCTAAAAAACAAACAAACAAGCAAACAAAAACCAGCCCAGTAGTATAATCATAAATAAACAAGTGGACACAATAAACATTTTTTTGTCGGAACCAATACATTACCAAAAGAAATCAGAATTTGTACGCATAATATTGGTGGGAAGAACGAGGGTGGGGGGAAGAGACTAAAAACCCATGACCCTGTTTGTACCACAAATCATGGGAGCTGAAAAATATGAACTGAAAATAATAAGTAAAAAATGTGTCTATTTGATGTGTGCAAATCGTATAACTGTAGCGAAAAATGGCACTGCTGTGCTGATGCTGAACTAGACGAAATCGACAATGACAAGTTCTTTGTGAAGTAGGGGATATGGCGAGTGAACAACGAAGTAGTGAGGGGATGAAACTGACTGGGATTTCCCCAAGGAAATAAGTGAATGTTGTGTCCAGGGTTACATAAAGGACTTGTGAATGTGATAAAAACAGTGTGAACCCATTTATGCAAATTTAAAGACTTATTTATGCAAATTTAATGCAAATCCTGATTTGTGCAAATTGAGCCTGCAGAACTGGGGGAGTTCTGCAGGCTCAATTTGCACAAATCAGGATTTGCATTAATGGCATTACAAATATACAAAATTCGGTTCCCAATGTGCTCAACTAATTCATGCACATTGCCGAAATGTGTGTGTGTGTGTGTGTGTGGGAAATCTGGCACGGTCTGTTTCCAATAGTCAGATCAGAAACATTGTGGAAGTCTGTCAGGCTCAAATGGAATGGATTTCTGAGTGTCACACATCCCTAGAAAACAGAACCTGCCCTTTCTTTTGCTTTTGACTGGTGGTGATGAAGTACTGTACCTTGTGAGGAAGACAATGAGGATCCCAGAGCGATTTCTTGGGCTTGGCCATGGGAAACTCATGGTGTGAACAAATGGACCTTTCCATGGTACTCACCATTGTTTTTTTCTTCCACAGAGTAAGCCTGACTTCTCTCCTGCCTTCTGAATCTGTCAGACTGACATACCTATCTGCAACTCAAGAGCTGATTAAATTGTCTGTCTTATTCCCCATGCTTCAGGCAGGCGGTTTTTAAAAAGTTTTTAAAGTCCTGCATATATGTTTATTCATTGCATTGAGAGCCAGTGTGGCATAGTGGTGAGAGTGTTGGACTGGGACTCGGGAGAATCCGGGTTCTAGTCCCCGCTCAGCCATGAAGCTCACTGGGTGACTTTGGGCCAGTCACTGACTCTCAGCCTAACCTACCTCACAGGGTTGTTGTGAGGATAAAATGGAGAGGAGGAAGAGGAGGATTATATAAGCCACTTTGGGTTCCTTGCAGGAAAAAAGGTGGGGTATAAATATAATAAATAAATAAATAAATAAAATCATTATTTTTTAAAGAAAGGTAGCTCGAGTTATAAAGCCACCACAGAGATGAAGCAGGGAGAGAAAGTGGGTTTAAGACATTGCAGGCAATGGCCAATCAGTACTGTGCACATCCAGTTTCTGCTGCAAAGTAGTAGAACTGGTTTTGAAGGAGCTCAGCCCTAGAGCAGAATAGATATGGCAGTACACAATGCTGTGAGTGGTCTGCTACAGCACTTCAACTGCTCAAATAAATTATATGTCTGCTTTGATATTGGCTGCATTCACAGAAAGCCAAAAATTCTGGCTTAAACCATGATGTGAAGAAATAGCTTCCTAATGCACATAAACCCTGTTCCCTCTAACTTCATTTCTCCCTTAGTGTAAGTGGGTGAACAAACCAGACAGGGATAGCTTAGCATGATGCCAGAACCCAGAATTATGGTTTATTGTGTCCAAACAAGCCACAGCTCATAAACCAACAACAAACCATGGTTTAAGTTGGTTTATGATCCTTGCTTTTTGCAATAAACCATAATCTTGGGTTTTGATATTGCACTACACTATCCCTGGTTTGTTTGGCTTGTTTCCCCACATATGCGAAAGGAGGAGCAAATGGGCTGAGTGAACCAGTATACAGCTTGTTCTTATCATAGTTTAATTCACCAAGATTCATTCCTTATTATTACATGTGAACAAGGTAAGTTCAAATTAGGTTCAAATTCCTACTCAGCCATGAAGTTCAGTGCATAGCCTTAGGCAAATCACAATTTCCCATCCATAACTACCCTGCAGAGTTGTTGTGAGGCTGAAATGCAACACTGTTTCTTGGTGTAAATGGGATTAAAACATAACTAATCAATAATAAAATAAATATGTGGACACACAACCGCTCCCATTTTTGAATTGTAGTTCATGTACCCCCTTTCTTCCCTCTTTACTATAGGACAGTGTTCTCCAACCTTGGGTCCCCAGATGTTTTGGCCTACAACTCCCAGCATGCCCCAGCCAGCTACGCTGGGAGTTGTAGGCCAAAAACATCTGGGGACCCAAGGTTGGAGAACACTGCTCTAGGAACTAAAGGCATGCCATCTTCAGCTTATCATTGGGCTCAGTAGGCCCTTCGATATAGGAAGGCAACTCATACTGTAGTTTTGAAACTTGAATCTGAATTTATGAATTTCAACAAGTTAATTTTTTTTAATGTAAAATTTGATCCTTAAGGGACAATTTTTAAAAAGTGTATCTTCAGTTTTGCTGATACCTTTTAAATATCAATTATGATCAATATAAAATATAAATTTCAAATTAAAATATATCAATATCAAATATCTAACAGTACTGGTAAATATCAGCTGGCCACATCCAGCAGTTTTCATTTACTAAAACCCTTAAGTGATCCAATCAACAGCAGGATTCAAATGATTTAGGGAGGTTATTTCTTCCCCCCAGATCCATCCTTGCATCTGGAACTGCAGCAACTGCTGAGACTTCATATTCGAGCCAGAATTACAATCGCTTCCCTGCCCTGCCCAGCCCTGCCCCTTTGGAGCAAAATAAATCCATGTCCAGGTGTGCTTTTCCTGGTCCCAAAGGGTCTACCTACCTGGTACTTAGTTTTTAAGCAGAGGGGCTGGAGCTCCATCCCTCCATCCCATCCTGGGCACGCACTCTACATACGTTGTTCAGAGGTACTACTACAATCTTTCCTGTAGCTTGCGGTGTTCCAGTGCTGACTTGGAGCCTTGACTTTGAAAATATTTGTTGCTCTTGTTGTTGTTGTTGTTGTACTTATTAAAATATTTCTTTTATATTTTTTTATTTAAAGTTTTTCAAGCAGTATATAAAACAACTAAAATAACATACATACAACTTATATAGCACTCCCGTCACCATGGGACCAAAGGACACTTTCTATCTCTATAATCAGTTATTATTCATCATTCCAAAAATGCAACATATCTTGACATGGCATGTTCCCTTTCCCCTTTATTAAAACAAAATCTAAAAATAATCCCCAAATATCCTTAAAATCAATCAATCAATCAATCAATCAGTGTCTATTTGGCCCATAGACCGTTTTCCACACAACAATACTCAAAAACAAGCATTTAGACAACCATTGTTAAAATTATTATTAAAATACACAACAGTGAATAATACATAAAAATGATTTTTAAAACAGTTCTTGTTAAAAAGTTGTTATTAAAACAATAAAATAGGATTGTAAATTATAACAGCAAAACAATATGGGTACTCGTTAAAATAATTAATTATAATTAATAATAAAAATATACATATACACAACATAAAACCTGTGCCCATACAGTTTGTTTTCCAAAGTGTTGCTAACAGTCATTAATTATTTGTGACCTTTTCTTAATAACTGCAGCAAAATATTTTGCTGTTTGTTCAGTTTCAACCCTATTTGTGCCAGCCAGAAGATATGAAGTGTACATACTTTTGACCTTCCAGGCAGCAAAATAAGTAATGGGGTTATAAAATGGGCCCTAACATCATTATAAAAACTACAGTCCAGTAAAATATGTTCCACTGTTTCGACCTGTCCTGATTGACAAAGACACAGTCTTAATTCAAGTGGAAGTTTTTTAAAATGTCCTTCCATAACTGCTGATGGAAGACCATTAAAACGAGCAGCTGTGTACACTTTCCTGAATTTAGCTATGGATAAAATCTGAAGGTAGTTCACTGATACATAGTCTGGTCTTGGCTCTATACCCCACTTTAGTGGTGAGCATTCACAGTTTGCCTCTGACCAAGCCAGCTGAAAGTCAATGTCCAAAAGTCTGTTCTTAATTTGCCGCCTCACCTCTATATTATTTATTAATTATTAATTATATTTATACCCCTCCTTTTTTCCTGCAAGGAACCCAAGGCGGCTTACATTATATTATCCTCCTCCTCTCCATTTTATCCTCACAACAACCCTGTGAGGTAGGTTAGGCTGAGAGTCAGTGACTGCCCTGAAGTCACCCAGTGAGTTTCATGGCCGAGCGGGCCATTTAAGAGATTTAATTTCATTTCATTTAAGAGATGCTTGAAAAGTGATACCTAAATAGCTATAACTGTTCACTTGCTCAATACGCTGGCCATCCATAAACCAATTATACTTTTTATGTCCCCCGGAGAACACCACAACCGTAGTCTTTTGATAGTTCACCATCAGACTCTCGTTCGGGCAGTATTTGGAAAACTGCGTCATCAACCTTTGTAACCCAATTTTTGTCCGGGATAACAATACTGCATCATCTGCATACAGCAGTATCGGAATTCCTTTTCCAGACAATTTTGGGAGGTGATAATCTGGTGAGTATAAACTGGGAGCCAGATTATTTATATATAGATTGAACAACTGTGGTGCTAACACACACCCTTGCCGCACCCCTCTTGTCATTGGGACTGCATTTGATAAATCCCCTTCTGGCCTACAACGAACCTTCAAAGAAGTATTGGCGTATAATTTTTTTCATCAGAAAAAGTAGTCTCCTATCTATAGAGGTTGCTTCCAGTTTTTCCCCATAACCGCCCTCTCGAAATGGATGGAATCAAATGCTGATTTAAGATCCACAAACACAGCATATGGTTCCCCTTTTTGATGCTTTGAATATTTCTCAGCCAGATGGTATAAAACTACCCCATGATCCAGTGTTGAGCAACCCTTTTTAAAACCCACCTGTTCTGCTCCAATAATATTATTCTCCTCGATCCAGTCCATTAATTTAAGTTTCAGGTGCATAGCGTATAGCTTTCCTATTATAGATAAAAGGCTTATGGGGCGGTAGTTTGCTGGATCTGTCTTACTACCTTTCTTATAGATTGGAACAATTATTGCTTCTGTTAGAAAAATGGACATGGTGCATATACAAAGTGTAGACACGTGTATTAAACAGGCCCAGGTACATAGCATCCCCATATGTAAAGCCTTAGTTTTAAATGAACAATTCTACTGCTTCACACACACACCCCTGGCCAGATGCCTGCCAAGTTCTGCCACAGCTGGCAACAAGCCCAGACTGTGTTCCTTGCAAAATATACTTATGTCTATGTTTTCTGCCAAGAAGGTAACCTTGGCACACAATGGTCCTTTCAAGAAAACAAGTAAGCTAGAAGGCAAATTCCTTTTACAGGCTGTTTTCAAGCAGCAGACAGACAGAATGGATTTTAAAAGATTCATTTTAATAATAAAGAATAAAGTTAAGCCAAAGACACCTAGAAACCCAGGTTAGAAGGACACTGTCCTAAAAATCTTAAGCTCAGTGACAAAGCACCTGCCTTGCATGGAAAGGGCTCCAGTTTCACTAAAGCTGAAAGAGACTCCTAGTCTGAAACCCTAAAGGTCAGTGTGACCTGGCATGATAGAAGTCTGAGTTAAAGCTGCATAAAGGCCCAATCCTATGCATGTTTAGACAGACAAAGGTCCTGCAGGTCCCAGCATTCCCTGGCCAGCAGGAGTGACATTAGGGAGCAGTTCACAAGGGCTAAGACCCTAAAATCTCTGGGAGATCACCCTGCAGTCCATAGGCACTTGTTAAGGCAAAAGTCCACAGAGGCCCTGATGAACTCTGTTGCACCCCCGTTGGATGACCTAGATTTCTGCCCACATATCATCTTCCGCTGCACCTGGCTTTGTTTATCTGCTTTGATATTCCAGACAGGGAACCTTGAAGGGCCTGCTTTGATTGTATTGTAGCTTTGTTCTGAATTGTATGTCTGACCACCATATTTTCGCTTTAGCTGCTATCTGGTCCCAAAAGCCTATTCCTTAGTGCCAACTCCCAAAATACAAGCGAGAGAAGAGTCCCTTTGATTGATAAGAGGTACCAAGAGTAGCAGGCCTGATATCTCGGGTGACCTTAGAGGTCATGAGAAACCTCATCTTAGCCAAGAAGAAGGTAGCCAGGTGGCCTTCTATCTAACTAGAGATTAAGGCTCACCATGTTCAAAGAAATGCATTTGATTGGTTGTTGTCATATTTGAGTAAATGTATCTGATTGGTTGGCATGGTTTAGCAAATGCATTTGATTTGCTGAAAGTGAATCCACCCATGACTGTAAAAAAAGTATAAGAATGCTTGCATGCCCCACCTTCCTTGTTCCGCTCTGATTTGGGCACACGCCCCTGCTGTACCCTCTGTACAGAAATAAAACTTTGAAAACCTCATCTGGCTGTGCTGCTTCTCTCTTCTCGAGTATTGGGTTATCTGAGAAGAGGACTCAGAGCATTCTTGTGCAACACCTCTCCAGCTTAAAGGAATTAGGCCTGTTTTATCTATATGGGAGAATAAGGACGCCAGAGGTGTTCCCCACCACTCCTTGTTCTTCATCAGCAACTCTGCTGGTATAAAATCAGGCCCTGGTGCCTTACCCATTTTGAGGTCTTTCATAAGATTTATCACTTCTAACTCTGTTACAGGCTCCCAAGCTGACAAGTCTTCAACCTGCTGTTCTGATAATACTTCCCCTTTTTCTTTAGTTATTACGTTAAAGATAGAGTAGAAGTACCGTAACTTTCCCAGGCTGTTGCAGAAATACAGCAATCATTAATTCCATTCATCCCCCACAGGGCACCTTCTTCTTTTTCAGTATCAGGGCTTTATACTCTTTTTTTAGCTGAAAGTAGGACATTGGCAGTACCCTTTCTTTAGATTTTCTATATTGAATATAGCACCTTTTTAGCTCCTTCTTTTTAAGGGCACATTCCTTATCGAACCAATTATTATACCCAGCACCAATAATACTTTTTCGCTGACCTTTGATAGAAGGTTCCCCTTAAAATTATTTTTCTTAAGTTGTCCCTTTTTACATTTGATACTACAAGTTAATTGATCATTTAAGGCAATATCCCACACCTCCTTATACCAATCAACAATTAAAAATTCATGTTGAACTTTCCTTTTCCTTGCTATCATTAATATCCCCGCCATTAACAAATTTACAATTAATTCTTTTGTATCTTGAGAACAAACAACTTTCTCCCATATTGATAACAATGCTAATTTTGGGCAGACCTCTAAATTAATAACAATATTAAAATGTGGAAGACCAACAACCGGGTCTTTGGCATGAGTTCGGCACTTAACGGGTTAACCGGCACTGAGATATTGCCCTCTAAAGGGATATCAAGCCATTTAAACCTAACCGCGACCTAAATATCACACATAACCGTATTTAGACCAAAGAATAGACTTTTATTTACTCCAAGGTTAATGGAGCAGAACTAATAGACTTCCAGGAATGTTACACCATAAACAAAACCAGGTCGTGACCTGAATAGGCAGAAGACTTCAATCTAGAGGCATAGCGTATTGCAGTAAGAGAGTCACCTCGCATCAAAGTTTCTGAACTTACAGACTTTGCGTAGCAGTCTGCATAGCCTGACTGAGCCCGTCCGTGCTCGGGGAAAGAAGCTGCCTGGTCTAGCTGGAGCTAGGGTTGGAAGCTGACAGCCTGTCCCGTGTTCCCAACAGCTCTTTGGGGCTGGCAGAGGGGTTTTCTACCCTGTATCCCCCTCCCCGCCCCTTGGTGATCAGGTGGGCTTATTCCTGCCCGGGAAAAGGTGGCGCCTTGGATTACCGGTGCCCTTTGGGGATACTTGGCAGCTCTTTGAGACTGCCTCTCACCTCGGGATGGTCCATGCTTCTTCTTGTGGATTGATGCAGATGTGAAGGTTGCCAAGGGAAACTATGTCAGGGTTCATGTTGGGGTTCATGGCACTGTGTATGTGTGCTCAGGCTTTCTCCACATAAAATATTTATTATCCCAACTTTTGACCCTGAAATAGGTTCTGGAGCTAAGCCCTAATGAGCACAGCTTGTTTTAAGCTCTGGGCATATAAGAACATAAGAAAAGCCTTGCTAGATCAAATCAAAAGTCCATCGAGGAAGACCCTGGAAATCTCACCAGCTGGGCTGGCCCAAGATGAAGACATTTTGCTGCCTGAGGTGAAGAACAAGATGGCTCCCCCTCCCATTCCATGCAGAAAAGCCAACTGGACTGGCAGTTGAATCTTACTTCACTACTGGGGATGGGACATCTTCAACTGCACCTGAAGGCAGCAGGTTAACTTAGGGAGCACAGGGCAGGCTGCACACAGCTCTCTCCTCCACCACAAGAGGTAGTGATGGCCACTAATTTGGACAGCTTTAAAAGGGGATTGGACAATTTCATGGAAGAGAAGGCTACCAATGGCTGCTAGTCCTGATTGGCTATATGCTTCCTCCAGTATCAGAGGCAATATGCCTACTATGTACTCCAGTTGCTGGAACAACTTGGGACCAGGTTACCTGAGAGAGCGCCTCCTTCCATATGAACCTGCCCAGGTGCTGAGGTCTTCAGATGGCATGCTCCTGGTGGTTCCTCATGGACATTTGACTCGATTGGAGTCCACCAGGAGAAGGGCCTTCAGCGTGGCAGCTCCATTTCTGTGGAACCCCCTGCCTCTGGAGGTCAGGCAGGCTCCAACATTGTGCTGCTTTCGGCACCTGCTGAAGACCTCCTTGTTCCTTCTCTGCTCTCCAGCCACCAGTGTAATTTTAGTTTGTTTTCAATGTATTATTTTTGTTTCTTTTATCTGTTTTTGTCTTTTTATTGTTCACCAATCTGCTTGATGTGGAGTGGTATACAAATAAATAAATAAATAAATAACAACAACAACAACATGGGCAGGAAGGTGCTGTTGCACTCAAGTCCTGCTTGTGGGATCCCGTGGGCAGCTGGCTGGCGGCTGGCAGAATGCTGGACTAGATGGACCCTTGGTCTGATCCAACATCAGGGCTCTTCTTGTGTTCTTACCACCTTGCTGCTGCCTCGCAGCATGTTTCACCTGAGGCAATTGCCTCATTCAGCCTAATGGTAGGGCTGGCCCTGCTCACCAGCAGGGCAGCAAAATGATGACCAGACTCACCATGTTGTCTATTCCCAGCAGCTAGCTAGAGATGGACTGTGCCTGTACATGCAGTTTTCATTTAGCTAACATTGCTGTTGATAGATCTACTGAATTTGCATATCAGACTTCCCTGTAGGAATGTTCTTGCTGAGTTATTTATAAGTTATGAGTCAAGATGTGCATTTGTCTTTTGCGTGTGTGTGTGTGTGCACGCGCGTCCAGCGCTACTGGTCTCCTTATCAATGTTGTTATGATTCCATCAAAGTTTTTTATTTCAGGCAAGGCCCATATAGGTGATATTGGACAGTTCTCGGGTGCTCTTTGCCCAGCAAGAAATAATCATACTAAAATCTCCATTGCACTGGGAGGAATTCCCCTCACCTTTGTTTCTGACTGTAAATGTAATGGCCAAGCAGGAACTGCTGGCCCTTCACCCTAGAGTTCTAACTTCTCAGGATGGGACCCTCTGACATTTGGGAGCAAGTTGATTAATAGTGCAAACCTATACATGTCTAATTAGAAGTAAGCCCGACAGAATTCAGTGGGACTTATTCCCAGGTAAAAGTATATAGGATTGCACTGTAAGGGAAGACCACGCCACACAGAAGAAAAATGACACACACACCCCAAAAAAGAGGAAAAGCCAAATTGCTGAAAGAAAACAGTTTATTGGGGGGGAAAACTTGATTGAAAGATTACCCAGATTTCCCAGAGGATTTTTTCCTCAACAAGAACTGTACACTAGTTTTGCAAAACTAAACATGGAAAGACCAGAGGAGCTCTTATATACAGTAACTGGCTAATAATAGATGATTTTTTGGGAATTATTTTTAAAACATGGTCAGTGCACTGTCACAGAGGGTTTTAGAGGGTTCTTTATCTCTTTCATCCTTCCAGCAACCTACGAAGTCAATGGTCGTGATGCCACATGCCAGATGGAGAAACTGAGACTGGAAGCAAGCAAATGGCATGCCCAAGGCCATGATCAAGATCAGAACTTTAACTAGCATTGGGCTGAGATATGAAAGGAAGGGAGCCTCCTTGTACCATACTGGTTAGTGGCCCAATATGGGTTGATCTGATAGCACACAAACACTCTGGACTTCCTTTTGCTCCTCTACACTGACTGGCAAATCTCCACCCTGGCTTTATTGCCCTCCTTGTGCACAGCACTGAATGACAAGGAAAAATATTATGACGCAATTGCCAGCTGATCATCCTTCCTTTCCCTTCAGTCCAAGTTCCCCAGTTCTACATTCCTTCCTTCAAAAACCAGGTTGCAGTTGCCAACAGTGGTTGAGTGGATTGTCCCAGACACTTTTGAGGCTGACTGATGACGAGGAAAACTCTGGCCCTCCTACCCCTTCTCTTCATCTTCCATTGTGCCACTTTCAGCGCTGAAACAAGTGAGTAGAGCTAATATCCCCAGGAAGCCTCCAAACACATAGCAAGGGCCAGAGTGGTTTATATGTCTGTTTCTGTCTCTTTCTCAGAAAAGTGGGGATGGGGTTTGACTCATTGTTAGGAGCAGAATGTCCAAAAAGTTGTACAGAAAGCAGGGTTAGCGTATTCCACTCTCAGAGTGTTTGGACTGTACTAAAAGCCCAAGTGTCATGTGCAAAGTGCATTTCTGGGAATAAGGAGAAGTGCTTTCACAGAGCATAGAAGCTGCATCTTTTGAGGTACGATGATGGCTATCAGGGACAGGGCCTTTCTGATGGTGGCACCTCAGCTCTAGAAATGAGCAGAGGCTGTTGTGAAATTCCATGCTCATTAAATGTTTTTAAAATTAATTTATTTGATTTGTACCCCCACCTTTCCATCAAGAAAATGGTGCTCAAGGCTGTTAAAATTAAAGTATTGATTTCTTGTTATTCTGAAGGGGATAAATGGGCTTGGCATACACACACACACACACACACACACACCAGGTATGATTTACCATATATGAATACGATAAATCACTCATTTAGTGATTTAGCTTATGGTGTGCCCATGATAACTCAAGAAAGAGTTGATGGATTTATATATTATATTATATTATATTATATTATATTATATTATATTAATTATATTGAACCAAATCTGCTATCTTGGGCCCTTGTACCACCAGGAAGAACTGGTTACTTTTTGAATGGAAAGTGGAGGAAATTGGGGTGATTTGGGGAGGGTGTTCTTCCATAGCTCTGCCAAGATGGTGGACAGCTGGTCCAGCACCAGTCCTCCATGGTAGCTCACTGGACACCGGCATCCCACCTCTTGCTCTCTTTCTTCTATTATACCATCACTCCTAGTTCACCCAAGCTGAGGCATGCAGGCTTCCTCTGCTTCTCAAGGTCTTACTTGGGAGTAGGAAGATGGCAGTTGTTAGCAGGCTGCTTGGCAGTAGGGCAGGCACTTCAGTGTCCCGTAGAATTTGGCAACCATGGATAATTGGATATGGTCCCTTTAGGAAACCCTGTCTGAGCGTAGCTAGGCAAAGGTGGGGAACCTGACAGCACAAAACAATTTTGTCTAAACCCCCTGCAGATCACCTACATAAGGCCAGATTTAGCAGCTGCTAATCAAAACTGCACATATTGAGAAGCCTCAGGCCAGGAAAATGCTAATTTAATTATACAAGCATGTGCCAGCCCTGAAGTGACTTAATCAGGTATGATTAAATCACCATTCCAGGTGCAAGACCAGGAATTTATTTATTAATTATATTTATATCCCGCCTTTCTTCCTGCGAGGAACCCGTGGCAGATTAAATAATCCTCCCCCTCCTCTCCATTCTATCCTCACAACAACCCTATGAGGTAGGTTAAGCTGAGAGTCAGTGACTGGCCCAAAGGCACCCAGTGAGCTTCATGGCTGAGTGGGGACTAGAACCCAGATCTCCTGAGTCCCAGGCCAACACTCTCACCACTACGCCACACTGGTTGTGAACTGTGGGTTGTTCATGGTTAACAAACTATGGCTTGTTATCATGGCTGGGTTCAGACAACATGATAACCCACATTTCAACAACAATCCATGGTTCAACAATAAGCCACACTCAATCCATACTCAACCTTTGAGTGCAGGTTACCATGTTGTCTGAATGCAACCATTCAGGACCGGTGCAAGGCAGTTTGGTGCCCTAGGCAAGATCAGAATCAGATATTTCGCACGCCCCCTTCCCACTTGAGAGCGCTGTATTTTTTTTTCAAGGCGTTTCTGGCGCCCCCTTTAGCTCTGCGCCCTAGACAGCTGCCTAGTTGGCCTAATGGTAGCACCGGCCCTGCAGCCATTGTGTCTTTGAAGCCTTTGTTAAAATAATGCAAGAATCCCTGGCTCTGAGCCCTCAGTGTTCTGGTAAACCAATTGGTTCCACTCTGGTACTGAAATTACTAAGGTGTCCATTTCCCAATTGTTTCTATTTGTGACTGTTGGCCCAGTGATGTACACTGGGACCACATGACTTACATCACTTGGTTTCTTGGCCTACTCACTCCTGGCAGGATTCCAACCCACTTTTTAGGAGCATGGCAAAGCTAGGAGTCCCACGGCCACCCAGGACCAGGTATCTAATTGTATCTTTAATAATGCTTTCAACCAATTTACCCAGAACAGACGTTAAGCTAACTGGCCTGTAATTTCCTGGATCCTCCTTGGATCCCTTTTTTAAAAACTGGTGTTACATTGGCCATTCTCCAGTCCTCTGGTACAGAGGCTGATCTTAGGGACATGCTACATATTTTTGTTAGAAGATCAGCAAGGTCAAACATTGAGATGTTTTTCTTTTTCTTTTTATCCCTCACTCCCGTGGGGGGGTGGGGGTGAAATTTCAGGACAAAAATGGTGGTGGTGGTGGGGCTTAAATCCCCCCTCCTAGAGCACCATGGTACCAATCCAAATAGGGGCACACTTACACTGAAGTAAGTACCGGTAAGCCAGTTACACAAAGCTCTGCTTTGTGTGATTTGAACAATGTTTAGTTTGGCCGGTAGGTTTTGCCTTGCCATGATGGATACCTGAGGCCACCTCCTTTTAAGATGGAGATATTTTCCCTGCTGAGACCCTAGTAGAGAGGTGGGAAACTGGGGGGATTCAGGGACCACTTCTACTCCCTGAAATCCCCCCCCCCAGGCTACACTCCTGCCAAATTCAGGAACATGGCAGTAACAGCAAAATAAATAAATACCGTAGGCAGTTTGTTGCTGAAATCCTGCAGCAAACAACTACAGAGGCTAGGAAAGGACAATATTTTTTTTTGCTGCCATGACTCAGAAGAGAATGGGGGGCCACATGTGGGCTGCATGTAGACAATTCCTGCCCTAGAAGTTTCAACGTGCCCCAATATTCAGCTACAGGAATGTGTTACTCGAACACAAGGAAAAGTATCTTTCATAGCTCTGCCCTATTTTCAGGAGGACTTTCACCTACAAATGTAACCTCCTACACAGTTTTTTGTTGGAAAAAAAATCAACTCAAAAAATTATTATGGTACTACATTGTACACATAGCCTGAAGGGAATTTATACAAACTTTTTAAATAATTAGGCACATGTATTTTTGGATAAGGGATTCTCAACTTGTAATATGATTACCGTATATGCCAGACTGAAATTGTATGGGGCAAGCTTTACCCCGGGTCCTTTCCCTGCTTCTACAGGTGTCGGATTAGTAAAAGTAAAAGTCAACCTGTACTAGGATGAGCAAGATAAACAAGAAAACTAAACGTGCTTAACACATTTTAAACACTTTATGTGTTGGACTGCAAACACTGCATTAGGTAAAAGTTTGCATTGGGCATGCATTTGCACAATTAATGTGATTTTTGCTATTGGATGCATACTGATAATTTGTCAAACCTTGACTCATACTCCATTAGTTTGAGAGCAACACATGCAGCACTCAGGTCAACTGTTAGGGCTTTACATCCAAGCCATGCTCTGTGCATCATTCTTCAAAATCTTTTAAATGTGATAACCATGTAGAAAAGAATTCTGTAACAGGAATTCTAGAATAAAATCATTCTGTTCCACACTGTGAGAAAGAACAAAATCATTAGTGTTTTGCAGAAGGGGACAGTCTTTTCGCGATCTGGTGACCAATGGCTCGAGTGCCCAAAGAGAGGTCCCTGCGTGCCAGCTGTGGCACCCGTGCCATAGGTTCGCCATCACTGTCCTACTCTATACCTTCTTTCCTTTTGTATGTTGTGAAACCTTTTTCTGTCCTCCTCCCCACTCTTGCAAGCTGAGCCCAGACCTTTCTTTTTCTCTCCCAATTGTGTTGACTGTAGTGTCCTCACTATTTATCTAATAGAGGACTAGGAGGCAAGCTTAGTGTTGCTCATACAGCACATCTTTAAAAGCTGCCAGAACAAACTGAACAAACACACAAAACAAATGCTTGCCTGGGAGTTGTAGGCCAAAAAACATCTGGGGACCCAAGGTTGGATAACACTGGCTAGCCCCTACCTCTGCAATGTCCTTGAACCGAGAAGCCCAGCCCAGATCAGCCTGGATGTCTGTGGCCTCCTCCAGGCACCATGGATGGCCCTCCGTTTAGGCACTGAGAGAATCAAGCTGCTTTCCCCATCATTACACATCCCTCCTTTCTCAATCGGATCTATTGGTTTGCTCTGCATGTTGTGTGTGTGATTGCTAATACTGTAACAAATGCTCTACCAGCTAATTTCTGCAAGTAATGAGTGTACATTTCAAATCTTGTGTGCTTAATAAATTCCCCGTTTTTGGAGAAACCTGTGTGTGCCCCCCCCTGCCAAGATGCACTAATGCCAAAATTAAAAGGTCCGTTAACAAATGCATGTCTTGAGAATGTGTGCACATTTGTATATGTGTCTAAAAGGGCACAGTCAGTAATGTTAATCTCTCAGTCTCTGCAGGCAGGCCAAGCCATTACCTGGTCTTCCTTTCCCTCCTTCCATGACTTACTCAGTAAACATAACCCAAACAGTCTAGGCAGAGTGAGGAGTGGAAAGCCCACCCTTTGAAAGTGTAAATAGGAATCCAATCCAGACCAATAGTTGATCTGAGTAAAGGATATTAAAGTAAATATAATAATAGGATAGTGAAGGAAAGCAGTGAATCTGCACTATAAAATAAGAAAAGTAAATCCTGAACCAGGAGGCTTGTCTACCTACATGCTTATCATATTTACCGATGAAATAAAATTAGGTGGAATAGCTTATAGCTTAGAAGACAGAAACAAAATTCTTCAAAATGATCCTGGTAGTTTAGAAAATTGGGCAGAAAATAACAGGGATGGGGACTCGGACTCAAGGACTCGACTCGTGAGTCGGACTGAGTCCCCCCTCTGACTCGACTCGGACTCGAGTCCCAATATTTTTAATGGGACTTGAGACTCGACTCGGGACTCGAGACCAAGGACTCTTCAACATCCTTGGGCTGTGCCAGAAGGAGTGGAGAGGAGAGTGATTGCCGGCGAAGAGCGCATGGAAGCGAGGTGTGCCGCTGCTCGGCCACTATGGGCGGCTACCAGGAGTGCAGCCCCAACAGTGTGTCAAGGTTTATTTTGATTGATGTGTTGCGTACTTGGGAGAGGCAGAAGAAGGACCTGAGATTACTCTGTGTGGCTGCTCTGAGTGTGTTTCTGGTTCCAGCAAGTTCATCACCAGTGGAGTGGGTGTTCAGTGAGGGTGGAATTGTGATGAGACCTCACCATTCCAGAATGGGGGCCAAACATTTAAAAAATCGTGTTCTTCAAATGCAACATGGATAAGTTTTAGGAAGTACAGGAAGTTTATTTTTTAAAATCATTTTCCTAAAATGCAACCTTTCAGACATTTTGGGTTTGGCTGCCTCTGCCTGCCTGTTTGGGGGTTCCCAGCCTCCTCTGCCTGCCTGGTCTCTTCTTGACCAGTTCCATAGTTTGAATTGTCCAAGACAAAGGCCTCTGCCTGCCTGCTTTGGGGTTCCCTGCCTCCTCTGCCTGCCTGGTTATTTTGGGTTTGTCTGCCTGGTCTGTTCTTGCCAAAATCAGTGGCAGAGTTTTGAAATAAAAAGGCACACTTGTGCCTAGAATTTATTTAAGCCACACATTTGAAGTAGCCTTATTTTGTTGGGGGAAAAACCCATTGATTTTAATAGAGACTCGTGGAGTCAGCTTTGGGAGTGACTCGTGACTCATGACTCGTGAGTCACCATTTTGGACCAAGGACTTGGACTCGGACTCGAGACTCGGGTCCAAAGACTCGTGACTCGACTCGTGACTCGAGACCAAGGACTCTTCAACATCCCTGGAAAATAACAGAATTAAATTTAACATAAACAAGGGCAAAGTTCTTCATTAGGGAGAGAAATCAAATGGCCAGGTATAAGATGGGGAATACCTGGTTGGAAATAGTACGTGTGAAAAGGGTCTTGGAGTTGGAGTTGTTCACAAGCTGAATTTGAGTCAGCAGTGTGGTGTCGATGCAAAAAAGGCAAATGCAATTTTAGACTGTATCAATAGAAGTACAATTTTTAAATCACAGGAAGTATAGTTCCACTCTACTCTTCCCTAGCCAGTCCTCACCTCCAATACTGTGTGTCTAGTTCTGACTGAAATGAAATTTCATACACCAGATAGTTATTGGATCTCCAGACCCTGGGGTCATTGCACTGGAAACGCCCTAATGGAACTTGTCAGAAAGTCCATATTTCAAATGCTGCATAATAAGAGCAAGAAATGTATTGTTTTATGTTGGATTGGTATGTATGTAAAACACATACTGCCCAGAGAGCTTCGGCTGTTGGGCGGTATATAAATAAAATTAATAATAATAATAATAATAATAATAATAATAATAATAATAATAATAATAATAATAATATAAGGAACTGGGGTCTGTTATAGATTTTTAAATAGAAATGCATTATGATATTCCATGCAAAGGTATAAAAAGATGTTGTTTTGCTACGGCGGTGTGATGTTTTCATGAAGATGCTATAATATAGAATAATACTTCCTCATTTTCAAGAAAAAAGTCTAGTCATTGTGATACCTAGAATTAATTTATTAATCATAGTATTTTTAACTGTGAAATTGTTTTAAACCTTTTAACTGTAAGCTTGGAGGGTCATAAAATATAAATTTTCCAGGCGAATAGACCATGCAGTGGTTTAATACATCACAAATGGTGTGTTACTGGTGCAGTTTCTCAGCATGTGCACCTTGGTAATAGTCACTGAGTTGATAGCCATTGTCTTCATCAGCCTTGTTCATCCCTAGTGCAGCCTTCCCCAACCTGGTGCCTGCCAGATGCTTTGGACTGCAATTTTCAACATTCCAGACTATTAGCCATGCTGGCTGGGGCTGATGGGAGTTGTAGTCCAAGTCCAACAGCATCTGGAGGGCCCCAGGTTGGGGAAGGGTACCTTAGTGCATCAGCCATGTTTTCATATTCTGTGCCATTTCGGCACTGTTCATTGCACCCACACATCTCGGCACATGGTAGCATTCAAACAACTGCATCTTCCAGAGCCACATCTCTTCTTGCATGAGCATTTAATCAGGAGTAGGGTGGATTGTGATGCTGGGGGATCACGACACCGCACTGGTGTGTGCCCTCCTCATCCCTCCATCCATAACACAGTTGGGGATGGGAAATATGACTGCAGATGATCAGCATGGACCCAAACATTGTCACAGAATAATGTGCTCTTGAAACATGCAGTTGGGGTAGAGGTAGTTTCTCCCCTCCAGCATGCTTTTGCATGATGAACAGGTGCCAATGGAGTCCCAATGTCATTCTTAGGAGGAAATCTTCATGGCCCAGAGTCTGGAACACACAAAGAATCTCTAGCTCAGAGGTCAGAAATGTTTTGAAGAGCATACTTTAGCCTGTGCCAAAAAAAAAAAAAAAAAAATACTGGTTGCATCAGCACCAGTGAATGCATGAAAGCCAAGAAGCTCCTTTCCTCACCTGGAGCCCAATATGGGGCAAGCTGGGATAGCCTGCTTTGAGGAGTCCTTTTCTGTCAATAATTGGGTGTTTGGGCAGTGCTGTGGACCAGCAACAAGAGGACATTGGTGTTAGTCAGGTGAATATATGTCCGACTCTCCTGAAGGAAAGTTTTTGCTGGCATTGATGGCATGAAGAATAATTATTGTTTCAATTTCCTCCTGGTCGTGCTGATGAATATGTTATTGTGGAGAAAGCCCAAAATTCAGTACACACACGCACACACATCTTTCCCCAAAGGAGGGGGCCGGGGAGGAGGGATGAGGTCACCAGGGAGTAGCCAGACAAGCCATCAGCCTCAACAAAGGAAGACCTCGGCAGAGATCCACAACCGTCCAGGAAGGGCCATCAAGGACCATCAGCACAAAGGGCAGCCTCGAAGAGCTGCAAAGGTTTCCCTACGTCACCTTCTTCCCGGGCAGGAATAAGCCTATCTGCACGAAGGGGCAGGCATAAGCCCCCACCTGACCTAGGGGGCGGGGGGAGAGCGGGGAATCCGGGGTAGAAAACCCCTCTCCCGTCCCGGTTCGGGTTGTTGGGAACCACGGGGCCAGATCCTCCTAAGCAACAGCCGCCCAGGCACTCCGTTCTCCGCTAGGAAGCGCCGATCGAGAGCTGGGCTGAAACTGACTAGAGTATTGTCTTTGATGTAAGTAGAGTGACCTGAATGTAACCTGCTAGCCGCGGAGCCCGCTCATTGGGTAAGACGCGAGTCAACTAAGGTTTTGTTGACTGTAAACGTATTCTTAGAAGACTGGTAGTTCCGACCTAATTATTGTATAAACAAATAAAGAGCCTTATTTGGGCATACAAAGGCGTGTGGTCTTTCCGATTGTACTGAGAGCCGATACGAGCGGTATTGCTCTGCCGGTTAACCCTAGAGTTGCCGAACTCACGCAAAGGATCCGGTTGCTGATCCTTCACATGGTGGCAGCGGTGGGATAATTGGAAACCACATTTGACGGTCGGAACTAACGGAACTTCGGGCAGGCTAGTAGGTTGCTGGGGAGCGCTCAGAGCAAGGAAAAATGAATAGTCTGAGCCAAGAGCAGGTGGAGCTAGCGAGCAGCCCAGAAACCCCAACCCAGACCTCCACAATGGAGTGGGTGGTGCGGCCAAAGACGGCAAGGCAGGAAGGGGGGGAAGCCCCCTCACCGTTGTTAGGAGGGCAGGGACCCAAGCAGTGGGGTAGCCCCAACCTTACCAGTAGCGGCCGGAGAAGCGAAATAAGGGACCCAGAGGCGGAAGAAGACCTCGGCAGAAGGGGTACTGACGGAGCCATGGGGGGAGGAGGGTTGGATGCCCTCTTTCCCCAACTCAATTGGCAACAAGCCAAGGAGTTGATGCAGCATCAACAAGAGATGCTACAGATGCAGCTGGAGTTGGCCAGGCTGACCAGGGGCACCGGACAAGGGGGAACCCCTGCATCCCAGGGTGGGGGCACCACAACCCCCAAATGGGACAGGAAGCAATTCCCCACCTACCAGTCGGGACAGGATGTACTGATCTTTTTCACCCTGTTCGAGGCTGCCTGCGTAGAGCAGAAGGTGCCGGACAACTTAAGGATGTCTGCCCTGAGGACGCAAGTCAGCGGGGAACTGGCTGATCTTCTGGGCATCCACACCCAAACCGCTCCCTTGGACTATGGAGCGTTCAAAGAAGCGGTGAGAGAGAGGTTTGCCCTCACCGCTGAGCATTGTCCGTAAATTTCGTTACGGGCGGCCTAACCCAGGGGACACGTATGCCTCCTGGATGGCGCACCTGGGGCAGGTGTGGGACGCATGGATCGGGGCCACCGGGAGGACCTCCTTGGCGGAGGTGCGGGAGCTCCTGATCCAGGAACAATTCTGTGCCACTATCCCTGAGGACCTAGCTACGGCGGTGCGGGATCGGGACCCCCCAAACTGTAGGGAAATGGGCAAGTTGGCCGACCAAATGGGACTGTATCGGCAGCCCAAAGGACCCAAGGGGGGTAACCTCAGTCATGGCGGGACCAAGGGAAGTGTGGAGAAGGGCAACCCCAAACCTCGGGAGGGAGCCCTAGGCAAGCCCAAAGACAACCCCGGCACCAGTGGATGTTTCTATTGTAAAGAACCGGGGCACCTCAAGAGGAGCTGCCCCAAACTGATCGCAAAGAACCGCCACGCCAAGACATCGCCGGGCAAGGTGGGGAGGATGCTTGCGCCGGAGTCCCGCGAACCGGAGGAGCACGAGGAGGATCAGCAGTCCAGCTCGTCCCTCGAGGGAGACGGTGAAGATGCGGCGCGGTCCCTGAGGAGCGGAGGACAGCATTCGCTGGGGGCCATCTCGCAGGCATCATTGATGCGCATTGCCTCCCCGGAGCAGCTGCGGTGGAGCCAGGACAAATTCTGTGAGTCCATCTCTGTAAACAATGTTTCCCAGGTGGGGTATAGGGACACTGGGGCGGACATCACTGCTTTACCTCGAAGTAAGGTAAAGAAGAGACAGTTGCTAAAGGGGCGCACCTGTGCCATAAAGCCCTATAACTCTCCCAACATAGCCGTTCCCCTCGCCCGGGTCTGGGTCAAGTACAGGGGGTGGGAAGGGGAGATGGACGTTATAGTGCATGGCCAGCAAGAATGGGGAATCATCATTGGGAACGACGTTGCGTTCCGGGCTGCCCAGGTCAAGGTGGGGGTGGTGACCCGGCGTCGGGCCAACCAAGCCCCTGACCCGCAGCCTCCCAGGTCCCCGGGCCCGCCTCCCGGTCGCGGTAAAGCGGCCACGGCAGCGGCAGCCAGCCGTCCCCCGCCGCTCCCCCCAGTTGTGGGGGAGGACGAAGACCCCGGGGGGTTCGCGCCAATGGCCCGTGATTTTGGGACTCAGAAGGCGTTCCAAGAAGAGCAGCAGAGCGACCCATCCCTCCAGGGATGTCGGGATCGGGCCAGTCAAGGGCCCGGGGTAGGGGACCAGTCCGAACGCTTTTTGTGGGAGGCGGGAGCCCTCTACAGAGAATTCTGCCCAAGGACGGGACCGGGTCCCCAACCAAAGAAGAGACAATTAGTTGTGCCTGCGAGGTACCGCCAGGCTGTACTACAACTGGCCCACGATGTGGCGTGGGGAGGGCACTTGGGACAGAAACAGACTCTGGTTAGGGTGACAGAGGGGTTCTACTGGCCCATGGTGGCAAATGAGGTGCAAGAATATTGCCGGTCCTGCGATGTCTGCCAGCGGGTGGGGCATAACCGGGACCATCCTAAAGCCCCCCTGCAACCCCTACCCATTGTGGGCATCCCCTTTGAAAGAATAGGGATGGATATCGTGGGACCCTTGAATCCCCCCACCAAGACGGGGAAGAAGTTTATATTGACTGTGGTTGACTTTGCCACCCGTTATGCAGAGGCTTTTGC
This sequence comes from Shinisaurus crocodilurus, assembly GCA_021292165.1. Lineage (NCBI taxonomy): Eukaryota > Metazoa > Chordata > Lepidosauria > Squamata > Shinisauridae > Shinisaurus > Shinisaurus crocodilurus. The sequence goes on from CM037880.1 coordinate 100,766,050, forward strand.
TTTAGCCTCCATTTCCACCACCAGCCTGGCTAAGACTCTCCTCTCTCTTTTCGCCCGCCTAGGAATGCCCCACACGGTGGTTTCGGACTGCGGCACGGGCTTCGTGTCCAAACTGTTTAAAAAATTGTGGGAACTGGGGGGGGTAGAGCACCTGACTTCGGTGCCATACCACCACGAGACCAAGGTGGGTTGGTGGAGCGTTTCAACCAGACTCTGGAAAAGATGATCAGGGCATATGCGGCGAAGCACCCTGGGACTTGGGATCAAGCCCTCCCCTACTTGTTATTTGCCTACCGGGACTCCCCCCAAGAAAGCCTGGGATTCTCCCCCAACGAACTGATGTTTGGGAGGGAGCTCCGGGGACCTTTGGCTCTGTTGCGGGCGGAATGGGAGGGGGTTGCCGCAAAAGCCTCCGTGCCTGTGCATACGTTCATGCAACACCTCCAGACTGTCCTTCGAGAGGTGAGGGAGACGGCGCAGCAGCATCTCGAAACAGCCCAGCAGCGGCAGAGCGCGTGGTACAACCGGACGGCTGTACCACGGACGTTCGAAGTGGGGGACCAGGTGTTGGTACTGCGCCCCCAAAAGACGGACAAACTGTGCTTGAAGTGGGAGGGCCCAGGGACCGTCATTGGAAGGTCGGGGGAGGTGAACTACCAAGTGGCTTTCCCGGGGCAGCCGGGGAGGCAGAAGGTTTTCCATGTAAATATGCTGAAACTGTATGTAGAACGCGGAACGAAGGTGGGGGGAGTACAAGAGTGTGTGGAGCCGGGAGACCCTGATGGGGGGTTGTTGGCCGAGTGGGGGGAAGGGGGAGGAATGGAGGAGATCAAACTGTCCCCCTCCCTGTCCGAACAGCAGCGGCAGCAGATCACCCAGGTCTTGGAAGAATTTCAGCCCCTGTTCTCAGACCGACCAGGATGCACCACACTCACACAACACACCATTGACACAGGGGATAGCCCCCCCATCCAATCCCTACCCTACCGGGCGGTGGGGCCCCATGCCCAAGTCGTGGCCGAGGAGGTCCAAGCCATGCTGGACTTGGGAGTCATTGTGCCCAGCTCGAGCCCCTGGTCCTCCCCGATCGTGTTAGTAGCCAAAAAGGATGGAGGTGTCCGGTTCTGCGTAGACTACCGGAAAATAAACAAGGTGACCGTCCCGGACCCCTACCCCATTCCCAACATGGATGTGCTGCTGGAGAGGCTGGGGGGGGCCAAGTACATCACTACCCTGGACCTGACAAAGGGGTATTGGCAGGTCCCGCTCGATGCGGACGCTGCCTTGAAATCTGCTTTCGTGACCCACCTGGGGTTGTTCCAATTCACCACCCTCCCGTTTGGGGTCCGCAATGGTCCGGCTACCTTCCAGAGGTTGGTAAACGGAATGCTAAATGGGCTGGGGGAGTTCGCCTGCGCGTATCTGGACGACATCGCCATTTTCAGTTCCACCTGGGAGCAGCATTTGCAACATGTCCGCCAGGTGTTTCAAAGGATTCAGGGTGCTGGGTTGACGGTAAAGGCAAAGAAATGCCAGGTTGGGAGGGGGGAGGTGGAGTATCTGGGACACAAGGTAGGGGGAGGTAGTGTCAAGCCCCTAGAAGCCAAAATAGAATCAGTGCGCACCTGGCCCCAACCCCAGACGAAAAAGCAGGTCCAAGCTTTTTTAGGGCTGGCTGGCTATTATCGTAAATTCGTGCCCCATTTTAGCCAGCTAGCCGCCCCCCTGACTGACTTGTGCAAGAAGCGGCAACCCGTTAAGGTCCAATGGTCAGCCGCTTGCCAGGCAGCGTTTGAGGGACTGAAAGCCTGCTTGATGGCAGCCCCTGTGCTGCAAGCCCCAGACTTTGAAGCCCCTTTTGTTCTGCAGACGGATGCCTCGGAAGCGGGGATGGGAGCCGTCTTGCTGCAGGAACGACCAGAGCAGGGGCTGTGCCCGGTTGCCTTTTTAAGTAAAAAACTTCTGCCTCGGGAGCGGAACTTGGCCACTGTCGAGAAAGAGTGCCTCGCAATAGTGTGGGCAGTGACCAAGCTTCGCCCCTATCTGTGGGGCCGCCGGTTCCGACTGCAGACCGACCATTCCCCCTTGTGCTGGCTGGATAGGGTGAAGGGGTCCAACCAGAAGCTCTTACGGTGGAGTTTAGCCCTGCAAGATTTTGATTTTTTAGTAGAACACATCAAGGGTAAGGACAACATCGTGGCAGATGGGTTGTCCCGGGCTTTCTCAGTAGGAGACAGTTAGATAGGGATTGGGGTGGTGGACCCCAATGCCATCTTTCCCCAAATGGGAGGGTGTGGAGAAAGCCCAAAATTCAGTACACACACGCACACACATCTTTCCCCAAAGGAGGGGGCCAGGGGAGGAGGGATGAGGTCACCAGGGAGTAGCCAGACAAGCCATCAGCCTCAACAAAGGAAGACCTCGGCAGAGATCCACAACCGTCCAGGAAGGGCCATCAAGGACCATCAGCACAAAGGGCAGCCTCGAAGAGCTGCAAAGGTTTCCCTACGTCACCTTCTTCCCGGGCAGGAATAAGCCTATCTGCACGAAGGGGCAGGCATAAGCCCCCACCTGACCTAGGAGGCGGGGGGAGAGCGGGGAATCCGGGGTAGAAAACCCCTCTCCCGTCCCGGTTCGGGTTGTTGGGAACCACGGGGCCAGATCCTCCTAAGCAACAGCCGCCCAGGCACTCCGCTCTCCGCTAGGAAGCGCCGATCGAGAGCTGGGCTGAAACTGACTAGAGTATTGTCTTTGATGTAAGTAGAGTGACCTGAATGTAACCTGCTAGCCGCGGAGCCCGCTCATTGGGTAAGACGCGAGTCAACTAAGGTTTTGTTGACTGTAAACGTATTCTTAGAAGACTGGTAGTTCCGACCTAATTATTGTATAAACAAATAAAGAGCCTTATTTGGGCATACAAAGGCGTGTGGTCTTTCCGATTGTACTGAGAGCCGATACGAGCGGTATTGCTCTGCCGGTTAACCCTAGAGTTGCCGAACTCACGCAAAGGATCCGGTTGCTGATCCTTCACAGTTATTTTAAAAAGGAGTTTCCTTCCCCTTTTCCTCCTTCTTTCCACATACTGATAAGCGACATGTTAGGGAGCAGAGGCTGCTGGGAGATGAGTTTGTTGCTGCAGTTGTAGCACCACTAGGGAGGACTTCCAGGGCCAGCAGCCACTGAGACCTGCTTTCTAACATGCTGTTTATCATGGAGGATATCCTGATGACGTTCTCTTCCTAGGGTTGCTGTAACTCATCTCCCAACAGCAAATTAACTTTGCTTCAGTCAGTGTAGTGTGATGGAGGACGGCAACTTGGGCTTGATGTGCGGCTCAGAACTAGTTCGGGGCCCCACCTTGCAGGGATGGTGGTGGTGGAGGAGGAGCAGTTTTCTGAGCTCCTTCAGAGTAGTGCCTCTGTATGATTTAGAGTGGCCCAAAGATTATTGTGGGGTTCACATCCCCTATTCCTCATTAGTTTTACTTACCTTGTCTTGCACACAAATGGGCTGCTTGCAATTCTATGGCAATACATACAGGACACTCTCCTGGAGTTGCCTGTGGGTGAGTGATTTAGGGTGGCCCAAAGTTTATTGTGGGTACACACAGCGACAGCGTCAGCACTCCCACTGCCCGAGGCAGGAGAGCACACGTGCTCTCCTGCCTTCGCCGCTACGTCCATCTCCTTCCCCCTTGCGCCCCTGTCTCCCTCTCCCCATGTGCCTGCCATGTTCATCTCCCCCACCCGCCTGCTCATTGCCTCCTTTTCCATCCCCCCCATGTGGCCGCCATATCCTTCTCCCCCACCGTACCCATCTCCCTCTCTCCCCACCAGCCCTCCACCTCCGCCCCCACCTGCCCATGGGTCTGCCACCGAGATGCTATGTTATTTGGGCTTAAATTTAAAGTGAATAGGTGGTAAGTATAATGTGTTTGTGTATTAAGTATAAGTACGTATGTATTCCTGCTGTATCTGGGTGAGTGAGAAAGGATGGGCAGGAAGAAGGGTGTATTTACATATGTGACATGATTGGCTGAGAGTGTGTGAAGGGGTGTGTGTGGAGCCTGGGTTATATAAACAGTGGGCGGTGCTGTTCAGGCAGAAGGTTTGAGGGGTTTTGAGGAGATTTGTGAAGGGGGAGTGCAAGGAGTGTGTGGGAACGTGAAGGGCTGTTTGGGAGTTTGTGAAGCTGACCGGAGAGAGCTGAGCGATTATATTAGGATTGTTAAGAGTTGAGCTAGTGAGTGCAGGGATTGATATTGGGAACAGCTGTGGAGGGAGGATTGGTACTAGGATAACATAATACATTACTTAAGATTATCTGTGTTTTAAAATAAACTTTTCTTCGTTGTTTGAAGCAGCCTGTGTGGGAAGCTGTGCTTATTGTACTGGTCAAAGTGGTATAAGGTATTAGACGTCCCAAAGTCAGTGTGAGAGGTGTAAGGGTAAGGGTTAGGGCAGTGTTCTCCAACCTTGGGTCCCCAGATGTTTTTGGCCTACAACTTCCAGGGGCATGCTGGGAGTTGTAGGCCAAAAACATCTGGGGACCCAAGGTTGGAGAACACTGTCTTAGGGTGTTTTCAGATGAGGCTTTTGTAGCACCATCACCCTACCTCATTCACAGGATTTTATGGGTGGGTCCAGATGTTGTTGTCTTCCACTCGTAATCCTCCCATGTTTTTCCACAGTTCTTTCCGTCATTTTCTTAATGCAGAAAATCCAATAAGAAAAAAAGACAGAACTGCTGGCTGCTGGCTGCAAGGTGCCTTCTTACTGCTGCCACTAGGAGTCCTCCATTTGGGAAGCACTTAGTGTTTTAGCTCCCTCTCTCTGGGATTCCTTGCCAACTGATGTTCAGCATGCACCAATGTTGGTCTATTTTTTGGAATTTTTTCAGAGTTGTAGGCCAAAAACATCTGGGGACCCAAGGTTGGAGAACACTGGCTTATTTGGATTTCAGGCATATCCTATGTCAAAATCAGAAATGACTCTGCTAGTCTCTCAGATACCTGTGGAGCAGTTAAAAAACTGGACCTGGAAAAGAGAGTACAGGAACTTAAGTTATCCATAGCAACCGTTACCATTTGTAACCTCTTTAAAGATTAGGAGCCATAGTTACTTTGTCAACTTTGTTAACATTGTGCTTGCCATTCTGCAGATGGATTCAGAGATGAGACCACAGGCAAACATGGACATCATGATCTTGAAAATGGAGAACCTGCTCAGTGGGGGTGGGTGGAAAGAGGTGAAGATGAAAGCAATCACATAGCAGTCCTTGAATCTACATACAGCAGAGGTGTCTACAAAACTGTGTCTACTCCAATCAACAACACAAAAGGAAACATGCAATCAGGGGATAGAAGAAGAGACTCACCAGACACCAGCAACAGAGTGCATGAGAAACGGAAAAATTCACCTTTCACCATGACCACACTGGCAGACACAAGTAGCCCTATGGCTGACACGAGCACCAGCCCGGGTGACATCACCAATGACTCACCTTTCACCATGACCACACCGGCAGACACAAGTAGCCCTTGGGCTGACACAAGCACCAGCCCAGGTGACATCACCACAGCCTCAGGTTTCACCATGACCACACCAGTAGACACAAGCAGCCCTTCGGCTGACACAAGCACCAGCCCGGATGACATCACCACAGGCTCACCTTTCACTATGACCACACCGGCAGACACAAGCAGCCCTTGGGCTGACACAAGCACCAGCCCGGGTGACATCACCACTGACTCAGGTTTCACCATGACCACACTGGCAGACACAAGCAGCCCTTCGGCTGACACAAGCACCGGCCCGGGTGACATCACCACTGACTCAGGTTTCACCATGACCACATCGGCAGACACAAGTAGCCCTTCGGCTGACACAAGCACCGGCCCGGGTGACATCACCACTGACTCAGGTTTCACCATGACCACACCGGCAGACACAAGTAGCCCTTCGGCTGACACAAGCACCGGCCAGGGTGACATCACCACTGACTCAGGTTTCACCATGACCACACCCGCAGACACAAGCAGCCCTTCGGCTGACACAAGCACCAGCCCGGGTGACATCACCACAGCCTCAGGTTTCACCATGACCACACCAGCAGACACAAGCAGCCCTTCGGCTGACACAAGCACCAGCACGGGTGACATCACCACAGCCTCAGGTTTCACCATGACCACACCAGCAGACACAAGCAGCCCTTGGGCTGACACAAGCACCAGCCTGGGTGACATCACCACAGCCTCAGGTTTCACCATGGCCACACCGGCAGACACAAGCAGCCCTTCGACTGACACAAGCACCAGCCCGGGTGACATCAGCACAGGCTCACCTTTCACCATGACCACTCCGGCAGACACAAGTAGCCCTTCAGCTGACACAAGCACCAGCCCAGGTGACATCACCACAGCCTCAGGTTTCACCATGACCACATCAGCAGACACAAGTAGCCCTTCGGCTGACACAAGCACCAGCCCGGGTGACATCACCACAGCCTCAGGTTTCACCATGACCACACCAGCAGACACAAGCAGCCCTTCGGCTGACACAAGCACCAGCACGGGTGACATCACCACAGCCTCAGGTTTCACCATGACCACACCAGCAGACACAAGCAGCCCTTGGGCTGACACAAGCACCAGCCTGGGTGACATCACCACAGCCTCAGGTTTCACCATGGCCACACCGGCAGACACAAGTAGCCCTTCAGCTGACACAAGCACCAGCCCAGGTGACATCACCACAGCCTCAGGTTTCACCATGACCACATCAGCAGACACAAGTAGCCCTTCGGCTGACACAAGCACCAGCCCGGGTGACATCACCACAGCCTCAGGTTTCACCATGACCACACCGGCAGACACAAGTAGCCCTTCAGCTGACACAAGCACCAGCCCAGGTGACATCACCACAGCCTCAGGTTTCACCATGACCACACCTGCAGACACAAGCAGCCCTTCGGCTGACATAAGCTCCAGCCCGGGTGACATCACCACAGCCTCAGGTTTCACCATGACCACACCAGCAGACAGAAGCAGCCCTTCAGCTGACACAAGCACCAGCCCGGGTGGCATCGCCACTGACTCACCTTTCACCATGACCACACCAGCAGACACAAGCAGCCCTTCGGCTGACACAAGCACCAGCCCGGGTGACATAACCACTGACTCAGCTTTCACCATGACCACACCAGCAGACACAAGTAGTCCTTCGGCTGACACAAGCACCAGCCAGGGTGACATCAGCACAGGCTCACCTTTCACCATGACCACACCGGCAGACACAAGCAGCCCTTCGGCTGACAAAAGCACCAGCCCGGGTGACATCAGCACAGGCTCAGGTTTCACCATGACCACACTGGCAGACACAAGCAGCCCTTCGGCTGACACAAGCACCAGCCCGGGTGACATCACCACAGCCTCAGGTTTCACCATGACCACACCGGCAGACACAAGCAGCCCTTGGGCTGACACAAGCACCAGCCCGGGTGACATCACCACAGCCTCACCTTTCACCATGACCACACCGGCAGACACAAGCAGCCCTTGGGCTGACACAAGCACCAGCACGGGTGACATAAGCACAGGCTCACCTTTCACCATGACCACACCGGCAGACACAAGCAGCCCTCCAGCTGACACAAGCACTGGTCCAGGTGACATCACCACAGCCTCAGGTTTCACCATGACCACATCAGCAGACACAAGTAGCCCTTCGGCTGACATAAGCACCAGCCCGGGTGACATCACCACAGCCTCAGGTTTCACCATGACCACACCGGCAGACACAAGTAGTCCTTCAGCTGACACAAGCACCAGCCCGGGTGACATCACCACAGCCTCAGGTTTCACCATGACCACACCAGTAGACACAAGCAGCCCTCCAGCTGACACAAGCACTGGTCCAGGTGACATCACCACAGCCTCAGGTTTCACCATGACCACATCAGCAGACACAAGTAGCCCTTCGGCTGACACAAGCACCAGCCTGGGTGACATTACCACAGCCTCAGGTTTCACCATGACCACACCAGTAGACACAAGCAGCCCTCCAGCTGACACAAGCACTGGTCCAGGTGACATCACCACAGCCTCAGGTTTCACCATGACCACACCAGTAGACACAAGTAGCCCTTCAGCTGACACAAGCACCAGCCCGGGTGACATCACCACAGGCTCACCTTTCACCATGACCACACCGGCAGACACAAGCAGCCCTTCGGCTGACAAAAGCACCAGCCCGGGTGACATCAGCACAGGCTCAGGTTTCACCATGACCACACTGGCAGACACAAGCAGCCCTTCGGCTGACACAAGCACCAGCCCGGGTGACATAACCACTGACTCAGCTTTCACCATGACCACACCAGCAGACACAAGTAGTCCTTCGGCTGACACAAGCACCAGCCAGGGTGACATCAGCACAGGCTCACCTTTCACCATGACCACACCGGCAGACACAAGCAGCCCTTCGGCTGACAAAAGCACCAGCCCGGGTGACATCAGCACAGCCTCAGGTTTCACCATGACCACACTGGCAGACACAAGCAGCCCTTCGGCTGACACAAGCACCAGCCCGGGTGACATCACCACAGCCTCAGGTTTCACCATGACCACACCGGCAGACACAAGCAGCCCTTTGGCTGACACAAGCACCAGCACGGGTGACATCACCACAGCCTCAGGTTTCACCATGACCACACCAGCAGACACAAGCAGCCCTTGGGCTGACACAAGCACCAGCCTGGGTGACATCACCACAGCCTCACCTTTCACCATGACCACACCGGCAGACACAAGCAGCCCTTGGGCTGACACAAGCACCAGCACGGGTGACATCACCACAGCCTCAGGTTTCACCATGACCACACCGGCAGACACAAGCAGCCCTTCGGCTGACACAAGCACCAGCCCGGGTGACATCAGCACAGGCTCACCTTTCACCATGACCACACCGGCAGACACAAGTAGTCCTTCGGCTGACACAAGCACCAGCCAAGGTGACATCACCACAGCCTCAGGTTTCACCATGACCACACCAGCAGACACAAGCAGCCCTTCGACTGACACAAGCACCAGCCCGGGTGACATCAGCACAGGCTCACCTTTCACCATGACCACACCGGCAGACACAAGCAGCCCTCCAGCTGACACAAGCACTGGTCCAGGTGACATCACCACAGCCTCAGGTTTCACCATGACCACATCAGCAGACACAAGTAGCCCTTCGGCTGACACAAGCACCAGCCCGGGTGACATCACCACAGCCTCAGGTTTCACCATGACCACACCGGCAGACACAAGTAGCCCTTCAGCTGACACAAGCACCAGCCCGGGTGACATCACCACAGCCTCAGGTTTCACCATGACCACACCAGTAGACACAAGCAGCCCTCCAGCTGACACAAGCACTGGTCCAGGTGACATCACCACAGCCTCAGGTTTCACCATGACCACATCAGCAGACACAAGCAGCCCTCCAGCTGACACAAGCACCAGCCCGGGTGACATCACCACAGCCTCAGGTTTCACCATGACCACACCGGCAGACACAAGTAGCCCTTCAGCTGACACAAGCACCAGCCTGGGTGACATTACCACAGCCTCAGGTTTCACCATGACCACACCAGTAGACACAAGCAGCCCTCCAGCTGACACAAGCACTGGTCCAGGTGACATCACCACAGCCTCAGGTTTCACCATGACCACACCAGTAGACACAAGTAGCCCTTCAGCTGACACAAGCACCAGCCCGGGTGACATCACCACAGCCTCAGGTTTCACCATGACCACACCAGCAGACAGAAGCAGCCCTTCAGCTGACACAAGCACCAGCCCGGGTGGCATCGCCACTGACTCACCTTTCACCATGACCACACCAGCAGACACAAGCAGCCCTTCGGCTGACACAAGCACCAGCCAGGGTGACATCAGCACAGGCTCACCTTTCACCATGACCACACCGGCAGACACAAGTAGTCCTTCGGCTGACACAAGCACCAGCCCGGGTGACATCAGCACAGGTTCAGGTTTCACCATGACCACACCAGCAGACAGAAGCAGCCCTTCGGCTGACACCAGCACCAGGCCAGGTGACATCACCAGCACAGTGAACCACACTTCTGTCTCGAGTTTCACCACTGCCAGCTCCACCACACTGAAGTTCACCAGCAGCAGCTCAACAATAGGAGTCACCCACAGTTCCTCCAGCACCTCAATGCCTGGCTTCAGCAGCAGCCTCTCCACCAACCCTGTTTCTCCTTCTAGAACATCCCCAAAGCCCTTTACCCAGAGCACCCCCGAAACAACCACTTTAGGTGAGCATCAGGTCTCGTTAGTGCATCTTTTTGAAAGGGTTGCTGAGACACAGTCCACAGAACTAGAATCAAGTCCTCTGAGTTGTTTTGCAATGGCCAGGTCATGGCGGGCAGACAGGATTTCTGGCATTTACTAGGGAGGGATGTGCTTATCTTTAGATATAGCCCCAGCCAACACAGCTCATAGTGTCTCAGTGTCACGGTGGAGCTGAAGAATGGTCTGGGGAAATCGTGGGGCAGTGGTTCAGGTACACAGAGATGGGATGGCATCAGACTCAGCTCTCAAAAATGGGGATAAGCAAAGGTGTGTGTGTGTGGGGAGGTGACAGTGAAGATGAAGGAGCATCTGCAGGGAGTAACAAGTCAACAGGTCTCTTCATCGCTCAGACTAGGCGTCCAGTGTCAGCCCCTGGCACCTTTGGGCCACAGCAGGGCTCCTTGGCACTGATTGACCATTTGCATTTCCCACAATGCTCCCACTGTAACATTGTTCTGAAGCATTGTGGGAAGATGAAATGGCGACTGCCACCAGGGTCCCAAAAATATAGAAGGAGACCCACCAGAGGGTACCGTACTTTGCCAGAGGTCCCCTCAGACCTGGATGTGGCCCTGGCTAAGGCTGGTGAACAAATCTGACCTAGAAGTTCTTATAGATGTCATAGAATCATAGAACCGTAGAGTTGGAAGGGGCCTATAAGGCCATCGAGTCCAGCCCCCTGCTCAATGCAGAACAGATGTGGGCAGCCCAGGCAGTCACCCCTCCAAGCACTGACCCGGCTCATACCTGCTTAGCATCAGCAGATGGCCTGCATTGTGTGCTCTCGACACCACCTGCAGGGTTCATGTCACGGTTCATCACTTGGGCCCATTTGGCCTTCTTGGCTGATGAGGCTTGTTCCTGCAGGTCTTTCTTCAGAAGTGAAGTGGGTGGTGGCGGCACATGGGTCGAGTCCTTGCCTTGTACCCTTTACGCCAGCAGTTGAAAACCTCTTGTGGCGGACGCCCTGACACAAGCTATGAATAGGAATGGTGAGATTGAAAGGTGGAGTTGATGGAGAGTTTGGCTGATGGATATGTGTAGAAATGGGATCCTGCAGCCAATGAAAATGTCATAGAAGGGGAGAAGAGAGAGGCATAGAGGAAGATTCTCCCCGGCTCTTCCTTTTACACATCTTCTCCAAAGTTAAACCATGTTTCCCAGCTGATGAAGCCAAGTCTCTGACTCAGCAGTGGAGATGCTCCAGCCAGGGCTATTCATTGCCCGTGATGGTTTGTGGGGGGTCAAAGGGTGACCACCCACTCAATGCACCCACCATTCATGTGGCCGGGGGCGGGCTGTTTCCTTTTAGCATAAAGATTCCGACTGAGCTCTCTTCTTTGCTCACCTCCCCCCCGCCCCCCAAACTTCTACCCACTCACTTCCACTGAAGCCCCAGAAAACACAAAGACATCTTTCCAGAAGAGAGGATTGACCTTGAGGGAGGGGCCTGCCTCCATCTCCTCATCCTGTAAACTGTGAGGGGCAGTCCCCCCTTGCAGCTTAAAGGTTTTGTTGGGGATGGCTGGATGGAAGCTGCTCTCTGGAGCTGTGCCTGCATGCCATTTGTCAGCAGGAGAGCACAGCATGAACGGCCATTTCCAAGTCACATTGGGGTGCGGGGGGCTTCTCTCTTCCAGGACTGTGCTATAATGGAGGAACCCACGATGGGATTAAATGCCTGTGTCTCGGAAATTCATTCTATGGGCCGATGTGTGAGTTCCCTAAAGAGGAGATCTTGTTGGAAGAGTGTAAGTGCAATTTGGGGGTGGCCTGACCCTGACATCTCCCTTCCCAGCCCCAAAGCCCAGTTAAAATCCCATAACCCCGTTTGTGTTGAATGCAGGATAAGAAACTGCAGGGAAACAGACAGTGCCCCCTTCCCATCGTCCTGGGTGTGGGTGGCTCAGAGAGACCCGTACCTTCCCACCCAGCAAGCTTTTTTGGAGCCACTTTATAACTTGGGTACGGAGGCCTCAAGGTGGAATTAGAAGATGCTGGCAGGTCCGTGCTGATAAATAGGGCAGCAGTGGAATTCCATAAGCCAAAAAGGCAGCACACACCCTTTGCTGCTTTTACCAACAAGCTGGAAGTCTGCTTGCAAGTTACAGAGACCTGGTGTTTAGTTGTAGGAGTTTCAGACAAAACTGACAAGGGTTTTAGAAACTACTTTGCTGGGAAGTTACTGGTTTCAGCTAGTGTCTACCTCTCTCTTTCTCTTTATTTTAGTAGCTGTGCCCATGACAGTTGAAGCCCAGGTGAAGATCACGAATAGGAACTACACTGATAAATACAATGATACAAGTTCAGATGAATATCAGACTCTTAAGACTCAGTTTAAGAAGCAGGTAACAATCATTGGATCACGCTCACGCACCCTCTTTTGCCACTGACATTTATGGCCAAACTGCAGGTGATGTTTACATAGCCTGCAGCTACAGCTCTGCTTCTCTTTAATTAATTAGTGATGGGGTGGAGGGCAGTTCTTATAAGATAAGACTATGCTCATTCCTGATTTAACCATGGACGAGAGAGCTGATCTGGTGTGTATTACTGACACCTGAGTGGGTGAGTTGGGTGGAGTTGATTTGACCCAGCTCTGCCCACCTGGATACTCTGTGCAGCACCAGCATAGGCTGGAGGGCTGGAGAAGTGGGGGCGGGGGGAGTCACCGTGGTCTTTCAGTCATCCATCTCTCTCACCAGGCAGCCAGCCTAGGACAGTGGTTCTGGGCGAGTTCAGTTTCCATGTTGAAGCTGCCTCCGGAGCTCTGGCTTGGGCTTCATGGCTTCCATGGCAACCATGGAGCTGTCTCAGGTTGTCATCAGCCCAACACATGAAGCAAGATATACGGTACCCTGTTTGATCGTTGCCCAGAGGAGTTGTGAGCAAAGAGTAGTCTAAAAATAGGGGTTTCAGGTAACCCTGTTGTCATGGTCAGGTCATTTCCAGATGAGATTTGGACTTAAGGCATAATCCCCCCCCCCCCCGCATGGGTGAGAGACCCATTTGGATGGCCCACCCCAGGAAATGGATGCAATTGGATGGATTCCTGGATGCCCTTGGGTATTTTCTAGTGGAGAGAACTGGCAATCCAGCTGAGGCTCTAGTCCTGTGTGTCTCCAACCTTGGGTCCCCAGATGTTTTTGGCCTACAACTCCCAGCATGCCCCAGCCAGTGTAGGTGGGAGTTGTAGGCCAAAAACATCTGGGGACCCAAGGTTGGAGAACACTGTCTTAGTGTCTTTCCAGGCGAGGCTTTTGTAGCACCATCACCCTACCTCATTCACAGGATTTTATGGGTGGGTCCAGATGTTGTTGCCTTCCGCTCATAATCCTCCCATGTTTTTCCACAGTTCTTTCCGTCATTTTCTTAATGCAGAAAATCCAATAAGAAAAAAAGACAGAACTGCTGGCTGCTGGCTGCAAGGTGCCTTCTTACTGCTGCCACTAGGAGTCCTCCATTTGGGAAGCACTTAGTGTTTTAGCTCCCTCTCTCTGGAATTCCTTGCCAACGGATGTTTGGCATGCACCAATGTTGGTCTGTTTTTTGGAATTTTTTTGGATGCCGAGTCTATCAATAATGAACAAACAAACAAACAAACAAACACATATTCTTATCAAGATCACAGCACATCGGGAGGGCAGGTTTATCCCTTTCCTCCCAGCCATGATCCTCCCTAAAATCCTCCACCCCCTGCAGCTAGGTATATTAGAAAAACATCTCCCATTGGTGCTAATGGGAGATGTCTTTCTAACATTCCTAGCCACATCTGGGGGTGAGGATTTTAAGGGGGGTCCTGGGAGGGAAGGAATAAATCACCCTTCCCTGCACACCCCAAAGAATAAGCAGAAACAAAGGTGCAGGCTACATATTAAACATCACTTGTAGTTTGTCCCTTAGAAATATCTTTCTTCTTTCCTTTCCCTCTCTGGATGGCTTTTGCCTGGTTTATGAAGACATTCTTTATTTTTCCTCCCCTACCTTGTAGATGGATGACATTTATAAGGCCATCCCCGGATACTATGATGTGGAAATCCTGCGCTTGAGGTGGGTGCCTAAGTCAGAGACCAGCTTGAGACCTCATGTCATTCCCCAGTGGCCTGTTCATATCTCAGAGTTGGGCATAGTGAACCCAGGAAAGGAGTCTTGGCTCCCGGCTCCCCTGTTGTAAGGCCACCAGATCCCACTCTCCCCAAAGGAAACCCAAGAGGCCTCCAGGGTTGTGGTTCCTGGCTTCTCCCTCGTTCTATGTTATCTCCAAGCAACACATCCCTCCCAAAGAGTCCTTAGGTGAGTCTTCTCTATCCTCACATTATGTGGAGGGACATCCACTAAGAGCAGAGCTCAAGGTTTGTTCAAGGAATGTCCCATTTATTGAATACTGACCATTACAGTACATATTCCAGATCAAGAATGTTGATCAACTCTACTATTCTATGAGAAGTACTTCCAAGGAGAATGCTCCTATGTTCCTACTGGTAAACCAACAGAAACACAACTTGGCCTGCTTTTATATGGTGATGTTCTTGTGTGGTATAGTAGTTAGAATAGGCTCAGGGACACAAATTCAAATCCCCGCTCAGCCATGAAGCTCACTGGGTGACCTTGGTCCAGTCACTGTCTCTCAGCCTAACCTACATCGCAGGGTTGTTGTGAGGATAAAGTGGGGGCAGGGGTGGGGGAGAGCTATGGATGGCCCCTTGGGCTCCTTGGAGGAAAGGTAGGCTATAAATATAATATCCCCATATTCTTTCTATCAAACAGCAACATGGTGATTCAATAACTGAGGTGTGCTCCCTTCATTGCCCTGTTAGGAATGGCAGCATCATTGTGGATCATGACGTCCTCTTCACAGCCAGGCTAAAGAATAACTTGAGCTCTGTCGACACAACTCTCAGTAACCTGCTGGAGAATGTCGTGGAGTCAGTGCGGCAGGAAATAATTGTCATCAACCAGAAGGAATGTATGCATTACTCAAGTAAGTGCTAGCTGGGCAACAAAAATATCTTGAATGAGATATTTTAATTCTGTTACCCTCCCCTGAATGGTTAGACATTCCAGGGACATCACTGCTAACAGGTTTAGGGCACAATCCTATGCTTGTTTAGAGTTGTTTTCTCTGTCTAAATATGCATAGGATTGAGCCTTTAGTTTCCTTTGGCTAAAAGAGCCACAGAGGTTTACAGCCTCTTTGTAATATTTGCCATTTACAAATCTCTCTGTCTGTCTATCTTACTTTGTGCAAAAAGACACTGCTACAGCCGGCAGCAGATCCACCCACATCACATTTGCTGAGAGCATTCCCCAAGGGTGCACTCCACTTACAGCTAGGAACTTTCTGCCGGTATCTCCAAATTTAAAATGTAACAAAACTGCCTTCTTTTCTCATCCCCACTGCCATGAAAGTACCAGGCTCACCCTCCATCCCTGTAGATGAATTGCACAGTCAGGGAACTCTCAGGTCACGAAAAAATATTCACATTTCTTTGTTCTGTCCCTGATCAGTCACAATGATCAAGCCAGACAGACTCATACCATCTTGACAATGCCCTTCTTGGCTAAAGATGGGAAAGAAAATGCTTCCATTGCCAGTAACTAGGAGCCTGGTTTGCATCAACTTGTTTCTAACACCAGCTTCCTTCAGAGCAATTCACATGCTATTAGATAAGAACATAAGAAGAGCCCTGCTGAATCAGACCAAAGGTCCATCTAGTCCGGTATTGTGTTCACACAGTGGCCAGCCTGCTGCCCACAGGAAACCTGCAAGCAGGACATGAGCACAACAGCACCCTCCCACCCATGTTCCCCAGCAACTGGTGGTATAACTTATATCAGCAGCATCAGGCTAAGGTGTGTAAGTGTAAAACTGGGTGAGCTTTGTTTGCCCTGTGCAGGCTTTTAGGTTTTACAGAACTCTTCATCAGGTAGGAATGCTGAGGAAATTGACTTAGAGTATGTTAAGGGTTTGGACTGAAGATATATTTGGATTGTTGAGAATGGACTGGATTGTAGATCATGGGATATCTACCAAGCTGAAAACAGTTGCATTTTTCACAACATTCATAATTTTCAGGCTGAGACATCTGTTTTGACCCCGAAGTCCGGACTAGTTGATTAGGAGATGCTTTTCCAATTCTGTGGAATTCTGGCATTAAATCTGGTTTTGAGCTTGAACACTGGGATTGCAAAAACATTTCAAATACTGATGCCAGTTTGTCCCACCCCAGAAATGCCTCATAACGACGATCCTCCTTTTGGGAACTAGCAGGGCCTATTTAGCACCAGCATTTTGCAGGGTTCAGTGCAGAAGCATCATTCTCTGAGGAGAAAAATGCAAGGAACACAACAGCCAACCACTGGGATCATACAATGCCACCATCTCCTTTCCTTTTCAGAATTGTGCTTCTCTCCTACAAACACCTCAATTCTTCGTTCGAGTGCCATTTTTTCAGCAGACGGTGAGTTCCAGACATCAGAATGGGAGGGAGAATGGAGGGTCTCCTCCAGCCCCCTTGTAACCCACTTCTAGTTTTAACCCCATAGCCCTGGGGCCTCCAGCATGGTGTCCATGCACTTCACTATGCCTGCGGACACCTTCGCTGGCACCCACCAGGCTCCTTGCCTCTCCTAATTTTTAAAAATAATTTTTAAACTAAAAAAACAGTTTTTAAATCGGGAGGCTGGCATGCTGGAAAGCATCAGCCTGGTCCAGCACCATCTTTATTTCCAACTATGCCTGTGAGCCCCACATGAGCCCCAGAGGCATTCTTAGAAAATAAAAATGGTGGGTGGCTACAGCCCAGTGCTTGTTTTGAAGCATGCCTAGAAAAAAGGAAAAGGTAAGCTGTGGGTGGTAGGGAGTATCTTAGGAGGCTAGAAAGGGTGGTAGGGAGTGAGGAAGTGTTTTGTCTGTGTTGGGTGTGTGTTGCCTGTTTTGCTTTTTATGTGAGGTTTGTACATGTATGTTAGCTGGTTTGTTTCAGTGGGCAGGTTTGCATGACACTTTAAGCCCAGGGTGACTATGTAGCCACCCTGGGCTTAAAGTTAGCCTAGGCCCCCCACTGTGTCTGGCAAACAATAGGGCACAGTGTGGGTCCTGAGGCACCTCCTCCCCGCTCTTCCCCACTCAGTCCTCCCGCCAGTATCCCAGGGGACACTGCAGGAGCACTGAGGGGAGCGGAGCAGGGATGACAGCTGCCCCAAAGTGCCCAAGTGGCACTTTTCAGTGGCTGTTAGAGGCTCCCCACTGCTGATCCTGACAGAGGGAGGTTGCTTGGCAACCCGTCTCTGCTAGGATCGACAGCAGCTGGGACAAGTGGGGTTCTGCTGGGCCTCCTCTTGAGGAGGCCCAGCAGAATTTGGCTCATCCCCCACCTATGCTCAGCACGGTGGCCACGGTGGCACGGTGGCCACTCAGTGCAAAGAGGGTGCATTCTCCTGGTCCTCCTCAGGGGGAGACCCATGAGAACGCGCCTCATCCTTCATCTTTGCTTGGCACGGTGGTGGTGGCACGGAGGAGGCCCAGGAGTGCGCATCTTGTCCCCCCCACCTGCTGCTGCGATCATGGGGTGATGGGTGTCCCCCTGGGGAAACCCAGGAGAACACGCCTCATCCCCCCCCGCGCCGCCATGATTGCCTTGCGAATGCGGTGGTGGTGATGGGGTGTCACGTTGTCTTGGGCCTCCTCTGGAGGAGGACCGGGATAATGTGACCCCCCACCCACCCACTGGACGAGCCGGTGTCTGCTGTGCACTGGCCCCTCAAGCTCTGAGTGGGGCTTGGGGAGGCAGCATGTGGTGGCAGGGAAGCCAATGACAGCTGCCCAAAGTGCCGCCTGGCACTTTCTGCCACTCTTGCCAAGGGGCTCTGTAGTTTTGATTGTGGCACAGACGACAGAGGCCTGGTTCTTTTGTGCTGAAAGAGCTGACACATAGAATGTGCTAAGGTGGTCATCTCTGCGCATCTAGGCAGCTCTCGTTTTGGGGAATCAGGTTGCAATTTGGTGCTTTCAATGGGTTGGCTGTGCAGACCCATAACTGGCTTCCCACCATGAGCACACACATGTCTGGAGTGGGTCACTCAAGGGTACTTTTCATGCATCTGTTTGTGCATTTGAAGACCCATGCAGGAGTGTACCCAGGAGTGTACTCCATTCTCCCCATTTATAGATGAATTGCCTCACCTGGTCAGGTCAGACTGAAGGCCCATCTAGTCTGGCATTCTGCCCCCAACAGCAGCCAGAGATACCCCTGAGCAGCTCACAAGGAGAGTAGGGTAGGGTGGAGATGGCCATCAGATCATAAAGGTACCCAGCTTCTATTAGCCAGATGTGTCCTTCCTCTGAGCCTAGAT
Source organism: Shinisaurus crocodilurus (assembly GCA_021292165.1). Lineage (NCBI taxonomy): Eukaryota > Metazoa > Chordata > Lepidosauria > Squamata > Shinisauridae > Shinisaurus > Shinisaurus crocodilurus. The sequence goes on from CM037880.1 coordinate 100,784,768, forward strand.
AGGCCCCTTCACAGCTGTCATAGAAAATGCATCTCTCCACTTTTCAAATTGTCATGTGTGCCAGTGACTACCAGAGCAGACTATGGCAATGTATTTCCACATTGCCTGTAGAGGCATTTATTTGTTTATTGCATATCTATCCCCCCCCCCCCATCGCCCCAAATGGAACTCAAAGCAGCATATATGGGGGTTCCCAGGAAGTCTCCCATCCAGGCACTGACCAAACTAGACTTGCTCCATTTCAGCAAGCTTGCTGCATCTGCTGCCTTCAGACCATCACTTGGTATGGTCTTTTTGTTTGTCCTGCATATAGTGCCCACATTTCATTGGATGATCTCTTGTCTTTCTTTCCCAGGGTATTGCAAAATGGTCGTTGGTCCTAAGTATGCAGACTACTATTTCCCCGATACAACGACAAGCATCTTGCACTGTATCTCCAACTGCACCAAGGAGAACCCATACCCCATAAACTGCAACTATGGAATTTGTCGCATCTCTGAAAGAGGCCCCCAGTGCAAGTAAGTGGACAGAGAATTGGGCAGCAGAAGACTCCCCAGATCCAGGCTGTTCAACCCACTTGCCACTTAAACCTTGAAATAACTATCAGTTCTGATGGTTGTTATACTAGCAGTGGTCTCCCCTCCCACAAACCTTTCTGTACTGACAGTCCACACTTTTTCTCCTTACATGTCATGCAAATGTTATTAACATGTGGTTATTAACAAAATATTGTTCTGTGCATGCACCCCACTTCTGAATGGTGAGAAGTTTCAGGGGTTCCAGTGCTTATCTAGGATTCAGTTTCTTTAGAAGTAGGTCACTGGAGACGTTTGGAATTTATGTGATATAAGGTTTATTTACAAATATATGCTGGCTCAGTATAAGATGGTTCACAGCATTAACACTTCAACAGGTTCCTGTTCCCCATCTGATGTTGAGGGGAACCAATAGTGCCATCAGATTTCCTGCAGAGAGCAAAGTCAGCTCTCTGCCTCCTTCTCAGATCGTTACACAGCACAGATTGACTTCCTGCTACACAGACAGTTCTCTCTTGCCCCTTCCCCTTGTCTAGTAGGGGTTGGAGAAGCAGAAGAGGCATGCATGCACGACAAACCATCAGATTTTAAACTGATGGGTTGTTGTTTTGTGAGAACGAGGTTTTAGAGTCAAGAATTACAGAGTTGAAAGAGAACCTGCAACTTTTGCAATAAGAAGCACTGGGTGGGTTTGCACGACACGCTAATCTTTTTGGGAATTTTAGCTACCCACTGTAGCTTACTTGCGTGAGTGTCCAACAGACGATTAGTTTTCCCTCTGGTTTAACTTTCCCACCTTTCCCTGCCTTTCCCCTCATACCTCCAGTGGGCGGCGGCATGTATCCCACCAGGCATCTTTGTGGCAGAAACAGTGCCCCATGGTCTGTTGCATCGGCGTTGCGTCACCAGCTTTCCCCCCCATTGGTCTGTCGCTGCTACATTGGCAGCTTTTTTTCTATTGGTTCGCTGTGTGGCCAGGGCGCACCTATTCTTCTCTGAGTCTCCTTCCCATCTGCCGTCCCGTCCCCCCGCCATCCCAGATCCTGTTTAAATGGCTGGAAAAGTTTTCCCTCGGTTCCCTTCACTTCTCTCTTCTCGTGGCTTGTGTTTTGCTTAGGCTGCGGATGCAGCAAGGCCCCACAAGCACCGCCTGTGTCCTTCCCTCCTACCTGCCCCTCCCTCGCTCCCCTTCTCCGCTCCCTGCCTACGCTCCCTTGAGACCTTTTGCTCAAACGGAAAGAACCCCAATCCTCGTTGGAGAACATTTTCCTCTCCATTCTCCCATTGCTGCCTCCACCCGCCCACCATCCCTTCTCCATGGGTGAAGAAGATGCCCCCCCCCCAACCTCTGCTGCCTGCCCGCCGGCCCGCCCACGCGCCTTCTTCCTGGTTGGCGGCCCTCGCCACTCCACCCACCCCACAATACAGCGAGGCTCTGCTCTGCTCAACCCAGCTTTATTGAATAAAAAAGCGATGTTGCATATCCCAAGATGGCAGCTTCACATTTTGAGGGGCTGGGATGGGGGGAGGGAGAACATTGGCTATCCCTGGGAAAGCACTAACTGGGATGTTGCTGTTCTAGGGGCTTGTGCGTAGGCTACCATGGCTACTGCAAGAATACAAAACTTCCTCCTACACTGCGGTGTTGCTGTGTGGGGCTTATAAAGGGAGCCAATGGGATCCTCGGCAGTAGCTTTCCCTGTTTACGCTGGGAGCAGACAAGGAAAGGGGGGAGCAGACAGTCTTGCTTCAAACCGCACTTTGGGGAGCTACAAACCCTGCACCTCGGGACATCAGGGACTGCCCCCTTCACAGGCTTGTTTCACAGCTCCTGCACCCTGAACAGCTGAGTGAGGAAACAGAGTGGGCAGGTGGGCGGGGAGAGGCAGAGTCCAAACCACAGCTACGTTTAGCAGGAAAACAAGCTCCTTCAAGGCTGAAGTGCAGATAACGCACAGCTGGAGAAAGGCGGGGAAGGGGAAAGACGGGGGGGGGGGGGAGGAGCACGGGCGCGAGGCGTAAAGCCGCCGATGAATGAAATGACACTGTGCGGGTGCTGCTGTGGCACAATCAGTTGCTAGGGAGACTTGGTGAAGGAGGACGGTCTTAGGCAGACGCCACACAATGTGTTGCTAGACGGAACCTGAGAACAGGAACAGCAGGGAGTTTTTAGCCTCTCTTGCTGCACGACTCGCTAGCCAAATGCCTCGAGGCGCAAGGAGACCAGCATCCAGGTTCAGACGACACACTAAGCCATGGATGGTTAAGTAAACCCAACAAGCCATGGCTTAGCAGCATGGTTAATAAGCCGCCCTGAACCACCCTGGCTAACCCTTCCCTGGTTCAGACGGCATGCTTAATCACCATGGCTTAATAACCACAGTGGCTTAGCGTGTCATGCAAACCCAGTCACTGGGTTGTAAGGGACCCCTGAAAGATCATTTAGACCAACCACAAACCCATCCCAATATAAAATAAAAATAATTAAATTTTACAAAAAATTAAAAAATATGCAAATTAATGAATGAATTTTTCCCAAATGGAAGAGGGGAGAGTTTAGTATCATGGATTACATTTGGATTCCCTAAAGGGGCTTTATCTGAGGTGCTGTCCCGGCCATAAACTGCAAATGCAGTAGAGATTTTTGGGGGTTGTGCACTTCAGCGAATGAATGTGAGAAGCAATAAAGAATGCCCCCCTCCCTCATTAGGAAACTTCGTGCATATTGAAATCAACACATCAGAGAGATGAATTCAAGGATAACTTCTCTCCTTGAAGTGCCTTCTTTCTGTAGCCAGGTACAGTCTTTGATATAGGCATATTCAAAAAAGCAACTTCCCACAAAGGTGGGATTTGAACCCAGGTTCCCCAGCCAGCTTTCCCATCTCTTCTTCATATTGGCTAAAACAACAAAGATTCCTGTGGCACCCTTTTTATGTTGTACATATGGTAGGAGGGCGGGGGGGGGGGGAAGAATGATAAACTGAGTCAGAAGGAAATTCAATGCAGAAAATACTGATGGTGACAATCACATTATTAACAGTGGTCATTTGCACTGCAGCTGTTGCAAATAACAAACATCCTGGCGTTAGAGAAGCTAATTAACACGTGTAGTGTAATAAAAATCTGTTACCCCAATTCAAGCTTCTGGCTATAGAATTAAACCTGTTGATTAATTCTAACTCAGCAGAAAACAAGGACAGCCATGCTGGCCATAAGAAAAATTCCAAAATCCATACAGTGAAATACCTTTATTAGGCCTACCATAGGTATTGTTATAGGAGAGCACACCAGAGCATGCGCCTCAAAGATTTTGAGCTGCCCTGATGACATTATCTGTCTTAAAATGAGCCTGCCTCTTCCCCCTGAGCTCACTAGTCTTGCAGTGCTACCTTAGGACTCGCCCCCTTGGCAGATCAATAGGGGGTGTTGTCTGAGGGCAGCAGACTTTTAACTGTGGAAGACCCTGCCTCCTTTCCTTCCACAGCCTGCTCATTGTTGTGTTTTCTCTCCCTGCCTTTCTACTTTCATATTCCCCCACTGCTGGGAGCTTGCTAGCAATGAATGTTTGAAGAGGGGGGGAGAAGGGCAGGAAGAGCTCCCTATGAAATACAGTAATACCTTGGATTGCAAGCATGATTCATTCCGGAACCATGCTTGTAATCCAAAACACTCTTATATCAAAGCGAGTCTCTGGCGGGCGTGAGCGGGGCTGATTTTGGCCCGCTACGCCCGCTCGAGGCGAGCGGTTACATCCCTACTTGTATTGCAAGACATCATTTGTTTATCAAGTCAAAATTTAAAAAAATTTTTTGCTTGTCTTGCAAAACGCTCTCAGACCAAGTTACTTGCAATCCAAGGTATTACTGTACTGGTATTTCACAAAGCATCTGATTTTACTGCCCCAAACTGGAACTTTTGGCTCCTGCAGAAGCTCAGTGGCTTCAGCACAGCGAATAATTTAATTAGCCTCCACAAATTTCTTTTTTCGCCTCCACTTAACTTTCCCCCATAGCTGCAGGTAGCAGATTATACCAAAAGGAGGTTTAGGACTATGTGTTGTCATGTTCCAGGAAGTACTAGGGAGACTGCATGCAGAATGCCTCGTGGGGCTGTCATAGGAACCTAGGAAGCTGCCTTATACTGAGGCAAGACTGACTGGCAGCAGTGGCTCTCCAGGGTTCCAGGCAGCAGGTTTTCCAGCCCTACCTGGAGATGCCTACCTGGGGATCAAACCTGGGACCTTCAGTCTCCGGCTAGTTCACAAAAGTTAAAACCTTGAAATACAACTGTTAAAGAAATTCCCTCAAGAAGAGATGAGAGGCACAATGGGCAGTTCACTGGAAGCCATCTTTATTCAGAACGACGTGTGTCGGAGTGAGTGAGTGAGCAAGGCAGGTCAGCTCTGCCATACAAAGGCAGCGGTTCACTTTATGTAGACTTACAAAATGCGAGTCTGAGCATGCTCAGGAGGACTACAGTCCACCTCTTCCAGCCTAGTGCCAGTGGTCAGTACACCCATGAGTCATTCTTTGCATTCCTTGATCAGGCCCTTCTTTCCTTGTCTATCATATTCTGCTCATATGCTAATCTTCAACCTGTTGACTGTTAAGCCAACCAATTACAGCAGCAAATCTCTTTAGGGCCTGCAAATTCATCTACTGTAAGTTAGTATGTTTTTCCTCATCTTGATTGCAACTTATTTGTTTTATCTACCAACTAATCCCATCATTCGAATGTTTGCCTTATCTCATCACAACATGATAAAAAACATAATATAAAATATAAATACAAATATTTTAAATAGCTAAAAAACAATTAACAATAAATATTAGGACCCAATAAGACATTAAAAGCCTCTTCATATGCCTGGGCTTAGAGGATAGTCTTAACTTGGAGCTGTAAAGATGACAATGTTGGCACTAAGTGAACATGTAATACATTTTACAGTTTTTAAAAAAGTAACCAAAAGCTCTCAGCCAACTCACCTCATAAAATTAATTAAAGTATGTACAACCCTCCCACTATTCCTCTGAAGTGCTACCCCTTTAAAAGGAGCTACTGGGTTTAGGGAATTTAAAAAGAGCTGCTAGGCTTAGGGAATTCTCTCTTCCCAGTTCCCACCCTCCATTTCCAATCACCATTCTTCCCCCCACCCTTTTCTTCACTCCTCTATCCTGGTCCTCCTTCCTCTTCTTTTGTACCTGACCATGCCCTTTTGTTGCCTGGTCATACCCTTGGCCATGCTCTCATGTTGCCTGGCCACATCTTCTTGATCACCTTCATGTTGCTTAACCATACCTCTTACAAGTTCACATGTGCATCTGTGAAATGTTGGAGGGTATGCAAGGTTCTTGCAACCACTTGTGTATTGGATCCTTGCTGCTCTTGATTTATAAAACCTGGCAGGGAGAGAACAGCCAGCTGGGCCAGGGATATGATCAGTGTCTCATTGCAAGAGACAGTGGTCCCAAGCCACTTGAGAGAGGCGGTGGTGGGACCACTCCTGAAAGAAACCCTCCCTGGACCTGGTAAATCTTAATAACTTTATGCTGGTTGTAAATGTTCCTTTCCTGGGCAAGGTCCTTGAGCGGGTGGTTGCCAACCAGCTCCAGATGCTCTTGGATGAGACCACTTATCTGAATCCATTCCAGTCAGGGTTCAGGATTGGGTTTTGGAATGGAAATAGCCTTGATCACCCTGTATGATGACCTATGTCAGGAGAGAGACAGGGGGAGTGTGAACTTGTTGATTTTCTTTGATCTCTCAGCAGCTTTCAATACCATCGACCATGGTATCCTTCTGGGACAATTGTCTGAGTCCAGAGTCGGAGGCACTGAATTGCAGTGGTTTCACTCCTGCTTGGATGGTTGGCTCCAGGTGTGCTTGGGGAATATTGCTCAACCCTGTGGATACGCCAGTGTGTGATTCCTCAGGGGTTAGTTTTATCCCCCATACTATTTAACATCATGAAACTGCTGATACAAGCTCACTATGGGTGAATGGCACAAGTTCCTGCATTGCATGTTGCATCAAAAGTGAGACAAGAAGATCTCCCTGTCCTCTCTGCTTCTTGAAGTCACTCAAGAACCAGAGACAGAGACAGGCATATGTGAGTGAAAAGTGATTCCTTGAACATACAGGGACATATGAAGTTGTCTCATCCTGTGTCAAACCATTTGGTTCATCTAGCCCAGTCTCGTGTACTCTGACTGACAAAGACTTTCCATAGTTTAGATTGTGAGCCTGAGGGCAGGGACTGTCTTATTATTAATCTGTGTAAACCGCTCTGAGAGCCTTTTCTGGCTGAAGAGCGGGGTATAAATGCAATAAATAAATAAATAATAGTTTCAGGCAGAGAGATGCCTTCCCCAGTCCTGCTATTGAACCTTATTAACGCTAAGCGTGTGTGCTGCCAATAAGCCATGCCCCCTCCAATTCCCAGTCTCATTCTCATGAGCATCTATCTTTCCAGGCCTCCCATCTTCCCGAGTTATTACTGCAGAGGTGTGGAAATGTTTTTGGCTTGAGTGCCAAATTGCCCCCAGGCTGGGACGTCAGGGGCTGCATGCCAGTAGTGGGTGGGGCCACTTCTCAAAGCGGGCAGAGGCACTGCTGGCATGTGCCCCCCCCATACATCTCTCTTTCTCACACACACCATTCACACATAGATATAGGCACCCCATACACACCATTTATTCATGCACACATACACACACCCTTCCCAGCTCCCCCTCCTCAGCTGATCCATGCAGATCAGCTGAGGAGGGAGGGATTTCTTAGCTCCCTTTGTCAGTGCTGAGCAAGGAAAAGCTCTTATCTCTGATCTGCTGCTGATTGGAGATAAGAGCTTTCCCCCACCAAGGAACACGGGGTGGGAGCTGGGAAAGAAGCTGGAGGGTTGGATGGGGAACCCCTGTGGACTGTATGTGGGCCGTGGGCTGGAGCTTCCTCATGCCTGCTCTACTGGCCTAATGCACGCGAGTACATGTGCAGTTGCAAACCAGGGCATGAAGGTGGCGGTGGCTTCAAATGGGGCTTATGCCAAAATCTTTGGGGAGTGGGAGAGCCCTCTTCATCTACCTTTGTCTCTCTCCCGTAGCTGCAATGATTTGGGCACATTTTGGTACATAGACAGTTACTGCAAGACACGCTTTCAGAAGAGTGAGGTGGGCCTTGGTCTTGGTCTGGCTGCCCTCTTGGTGATCAGTGCCATCCTGGGTGTCTTTGTCATCAGAGCCAATCGGAGGAAATCTGGAGCCAGGTAAGAAGTACAGGAAGTTTAATGGTACAATGGCAGGAGTGGATTACAGAAACACCTAGGCTTTCTGGTTGAGGAGAATGCCCTAATGGATTAGAGAAGACCCAGAAACCCTGGGAGCTCCGAGCGGGAGGTGTGAAGGTTTAACATGTCTGCATTTCCAGGTTACCTAGGAGGTGAGGAGGGGGCTGCCATTATGATAGAAACAAAGAACAGGTCTCATGAGATGCTGCATGGAAGTGGGGAGGGAACAGCCTGTGCCGGGGGGTGTCATTCTTCTTTGGGTCTTGGTAGTGACTTGTGTGTATTCTTGCAGCTTGTCTGATGATGCTGAGATCTGGTATGGAGAAGATAAGATGGAAGAGTGGACGCCCACGCTGGGTCTGAGCATCATTAATAAAGCAGCAGCCTCCTGGGACGGTAAGGACTCATTGCGTCATGAACAAGGTAGCATCTGTGAGGGGTGGGGGTGGCAGGAGGTCTTGCTGATCTTGGGCCAGGACATGCTCTCCAGAGCTTAGGCTCAAAACTTTGCTAGAGTGCAAGGAGATGCTGTTAGGTAAGAAAAAGTGGGTGTGCACCTCCAGGAAAGCCCATGCATGGGATGAAAGGGGCTCCCTGGGTTCAGAATAAATCATTCTGAAACTTTGGGTTCTCTCTCCTTCTTAGGAAACCAAGACAGAACCAAGGTGTTCAAGCCATCTCTTGACTCAGTAGATACTTCAGTACAGGTGTGTATGGCTGGATTATTCTCTTTCACTGAGCTTAATAGTTACCATCCTCCAGAAACAAACAGTTGATGCATACCAATACCATGTAACCAGGGAAGGAGGCATAGAGGGCTGTGTGGTTATGGAACATTTCAGGTATAATATAATGTTTTCTATAGGAGCTGAACTTGTCAGTGCAGATGCTTGTTGATAAGCATTTAGATGAGGTGATCCAGTAAACATTATATACTTGGACTTTGTCAACATCTTTTTCAAAGTCCCTCACCACAATCTCCTGAATAAACTTGTGATGAGATAAGAGGACAGGTCCTCTTGTGGACCAATAAATGGTTTAGGATCAGGAAGCAAAGTAGGAATAACTGGACCATTATCATAATGGAGGGAAGTAAGAAGTGGGGTCCCCAAGGCTGTGTGGTTGTGAGGAGCATAAGGGGTTATGGGGAACATAAGGGGATTTTAACCCCTGCTTGGGGGATTGCCTGGTGATTGGCAGTAGCAGGGTTGTTGCTGGACCTCATGCTTTTTCATGGACTTCACAACACACTCCATACTTCTTTTTGCAGCTACATTTCCAGAAGCCAATAGTGGCAACCCGCTGCTGATCCCATCCTGAATAGTTCCCCTGAGTGCCTGAGGTTAATGAATGAATGGACATCCTAAGGAAATCCACCAACACGCAAGCTGATCTGATGGGTGGTGGTGATGTTCACCTTCCCAACCTTCTTTGATTCTTCTGTTTCTTGGAGTTAGTTCCTGATGAGACCATCAATCTGTTAACAAGAACAGACTATTTACTGAAAATTGATTAGTATAGAAACCAATTAAGAGCCTACAGGACTACTTACCGTACACAATCAAAACCACATACTGTGTAATATTTTCTACGGGGTGAGAAGGAGTTCAGAAATACTCTGCAGCATGATTTAGATCCCTTTTGCAAGACATATTGGCTTCTCAAATAAGAAGAGTGGCTTCCACTAAAGACTGTATAATAAACCTTAACAGAGTTAGTGGACTCAGGATAATCATTCTGCAGGAGTTTTTTTTCTCCGCTTAGACAAAAACTGTAGCGGACCAAAGCTTTCTCTCCACAAAAACATAACATTAAGTCGAGCCCAGGGTTTTCCCTACACACCTCCTGTTGTTTTAATGACATAAACTAGAAAGATGTATTTGGCAATATGCCTTCATGGAGAAGCAAAGGATTGATATCCTTGAAGGAGATGATCGAAACTGGCATTGTTTCAGCTAAGTCTTTCCCAACCTCGTGCTCTCCAGATGGGATGTACGGAGCTTCGACTCTCATCGGCTCCTCCTCGTGGAGCTCTCCTCCCCATCTGTCTTGGAGGCCTCAGCCTGGTGAGTGCCCCTGCTGAACTTGCCTGGCCACTATTCCTGCCTCTGGGAGCCCAGAACTCTTTTGGGTCTGTGAAGGCTTTCTGATGAGCCATTAGGGAACCTCTGGCTGCTGCAGTGCAACTCTTAATGTTATGCTAATTTAACTTGTCAAGCAGGGGAAGCTCTACCCTCCAGATTTTTACCAGCACCCCAAACCCACCACCTCATGCTATTTCTGCCACTATATCCTGGATTTTTTCAGAGCAGTTCTATCACAACATTTTTATATGTTGCATTTCCCCCTGCCATATATATTTCAGTGTGTGTGTGTGTGTGTGTGAGAGAGAGAGAGAGAGATGGCAGAGTGCTTGATGGGTGGGGGCTGTGTTTTGCATGGGGGCTACTCTGATGAAAGTCTGTTCTCATTACTCCTGTGCAAGGGCGGATCATTCCCTGGCACCTGGCTATGGGCCTTCTCCACTCAGAGCAGGCCTTTTTCTTTGGCAAGCTCAGGAGGAGGAGGGAGCTGGTGTTGGGGGCAAGTCTGCCAGAGAGAGAGAGATATGTATCAATAGATGTATCAACAATAGTCATACTTACTGATGAAGGTTATGAAACGATGACACATTCCGGAGTCACTGTATAATAATTTACAAAATATATTAGGTCATTGCAATTGTGTGTACATTTACCGTAGTATGTTATGTGAGTTTTTGGTATTCAACCAGAATTGGTATTTAACCTTAAGTATCTTATGCACTATAGGATGCTCCTTGTTATATATGTATAAGTAACAATTTACAAAACATATTAGGTCATTGCAATTGTGTGTATATTTAGTGATGATGTATGTTATGTGAATCTTTGGTATTTAACCAAAATTGGTATTTAACGTCAAGTATCTAATGTACCATATGCTGCTCTTTGTTATATACTGGTATGTATAATGGAATTCACCTTTGTATATTGCTGATACCACCGCATCTAGTGGATCTTGAATTTGGCTAATTGACTGATATTCATTTACTTTAAGCAATATTTAACACACATATTCCAGTTTGATTAAAAGTTAGTACAAGTTTCAGTGCAACACTTTGTTATTGTGCATTTAATTATCCAAGGTCATCATTTCTGCATGTTGTTTATCTCAGTGAGGGCTCCTCTTCTCTTTCTCATTCAGCATGGGATGATGGTCATTGTAGTACAATGCATCTGGAAGGCACCTGGCTGGAGAAGGCTGATTTTCCAAGCCAGATCAGGCTCTATCCTAAAAGAAGCCAGAAGCCAAGGCTGATATTGGTTACTAGTCCCCAGTTCCTTATTTCAAAAGTTCAAAACAGCTGCATCGGCAGCCAGCACAGGAGAACCTCCTTGGGGAGTAACAGGAAATAGGGAGCAGCAGAGACACTCAGGGGTGGCCTTCCTGGTTTCCTAGGGCTGACTGGGGAATGCTGGGAGTTGTAGGACTTTTTTCTGTCTAAAAATGCATATTTATTTATTTAATATATTTATTTACAGCCCATCAGCCAAAAGGCTCCCTGGGCGGTTTACAAGAGAAACAGGATAAAAACAATAATCTTAAAACCAAAAATATCATTAAAATAGAAATACAAATACAATATAATACAATACAATAAAACAAAAGCAGCCAGATGAATCAGACCGGAGGTACAGTAGTGATAATAAAAATGGGAATAAAAATCTAACCATTAAAATATTGGGTAAATAAAAAGGTCTTCACCTGCTGCCTGAAGGAATAAAGGGTAGGTGCCAGGTGCACCTCCTTGGGGAGTTGATTCCAGAGATGGAGTGCCACAACTGAGAAGGTCCTTCCCCTAGTAGCCACCCTCCTAGCCTCTTTTGGAGGGGGCTCTCTGAGAAGGACTTCCGAAGAGGATCTCAGGGTTCAGGTAGGCATGTATGGGACGAGGCGGTCCTTCAGATAACCTGGCCCCAAACCGTTTAGGGCTTTAAATGTCAATGTTAGCACTTTGAATTGGGCCCAGACTTCAAATGGTAACCAGTGTAGTTCATAGAGGACTGGTATAATGTGTGCTTGTCAGCCAGTCCCCGTTAGCAGCCTCGCTGCTCTATTTTGAACCAATTGAAGTCTCCGGACCGTTTTCAAAGGCAGCCCCAGGTAGAGCGTGTTACAATCGTCCAAACGAGAGGTTACCAGAGCGTGGATCACTGTTGCTAGGCTCTGCCTGTCCAGATAGGGTCGTAGTTGGTAAATCAGCCTAAACTGATAAAAGGCGCTCCTTGTCACCGAGTCCACTTGTGACTCCAGCGACAGTTCGGAGTCTAGGAGCACCCCCAAACTACGAACCCTGTCCTTTAAGGGGAGTGCAACCCCGTCCAGGGCAGGTTGAGTATCCTGACCTCCCACCGGACAGATGATCCGCCCACAAACAGCACTTCCATCTTGTCTGGATTGAGTTTCAGTTTATTGGCCCTCATCCAGTCCGTTACCAGGCCCAGACACTGATTCAAAACAGCCACTGCCTCACCTGAGTTTGATGAAAAAGAGAGGTAGAGCTGAGTGTCATCTGCATATTGGTGACACTTCAGCCCAAACCTCCGGATGACCTCTCCCAGCGGTTTCATGTAGATGTTAAAGAGCATGGGGGAGAAAATGGAGCCCTGCGGTACTCCGTGGCATAATTGCCATGGTGCAGAGTAATAATCCCCCAGCACCACCTTCTGGAATCGGCCGGCCAAGTAGGAGCGGAACCACTGCAAAGCAGTGCCTCCAACTCCCAAACCCGCCAGCCTATCCAGAAGGATACCATGGTCAATGATATTGAATACCGCTGAGAGATCCAGGAGAATCAACAAGCTTGCACTCCCCCTGTCTCTCTCCCGGTAAAGGTCATCCCACAGGGCGACCAAGGCAGTTTATGTTCCAAAGCCAGGCCTGAAGCCTGAGTGAAATGGATCCAGATAATCCGTTTCCTCCAAGAGAACTTGGAGCTGCTCGGCCACCACGCGCTCAAACACCTTGCCCAAGAAAGGGATATTTGCGACAGGTCTGTAGTTGTTCAGATCTTCTGGGTCCAGATTTGGTTTTTTGAGGAGTGGCTTAATCACAGCCTCCTTTAGAGAGGCTGGCACCACTCCCTCCTTCAAGGAGGCATTCACAGCCTCCTGGACCCAGGTGCAAATCTGTGGAGGAAGGGGGGGCTGGCTGGCCCACCACACCCCCACCCTTTCCTACTCCAAAGGAACCAAGACCCCCTGAGATCTCAAGGTACCAGATTGCCAGCCTCAGCTGTCTGCAACCCTACTTGAATCTCTGTTCAGGGACTCGCCTTCAATTCTGTAACCTGGATTTAGATACTGAACTCAGAGTACTACAAAACCCATGTGGGGTAAAACCAGGACAAGGTTTATTCTGGTAGCATTTTACAACAAGATTAGGGAAATGAGAGAAGCACACAAAATAAAGAGAGAGACACTTTAGTACACAGAAATAGAGCTAAAACACAATAAAACCTGATTCCTTAATATCTCTCAGGCATACACCTATGTTACCTGAGGGTATTCTCTTCAAGGGTTAAATCCAGCACAGTCTTGCCGCCCGAGGAGAACTACTGCTACTCTGCTACTGCTACTCTGTACTCAATGACCTGAGTACCATCACCCCCACCTCCAAAGGCCCATGGGATGGCTTCCCACCACCCAACGACATGAATATACCACTCCCTTTCCCCAAAGATTTGCATTTGGCACTTTCTACACAATGACTTGAATGGGATGGCTTCCCACCACCCCCCTCCAAAGACCCGCCGGGATGGCTTCCCACCACCCAACGACATGAATGCCTACTCCCTTTTCCCAAGGTTTGCATTTGGCACTTGCTACACAATGACTTGAATGGGATGGCTTCCCCCCATCCCCTCTTTTCCCAAAGGCACCTTTTAGAACACACAGCCTGGCAATCTTCCAGCCTCTTGGGCTTGGCTCTTTTAGCCCACCACCCAAACTTGCACGGGATGACTGTCTCTTTCAGACTCAAATGCTTAGCCATGGAGGCTCCACCCAAGCTTTTAGAACACACAGCTTGGCAATCTGTCTTTTAGCCTGTTTTGTTCCCTCGCCTCTGATTTTTTCTCTGGCAACTGTTCCTTGCCCCCCTGAGGCCCCTTTGAAAACTTACAGGTTTCTGGCTTTACGTTAGCATTACATTCAACTTTCAAATTGACCTGATCCAGTCTGGACTAATTTTTTCATTTGGGGACAAAACAACAATGGTTCAACTTCTTACCTGGGATCACCCGTCCCCCGGGGCCCCCCAGCAACAATCCAGATAACACAAATACACTTGGATCACCCCCCCTCCCTTCGAGGAACAATTTAGCAACTTTTATTGCCTTTAATCATCATTTCAAATCGACCTTTGCACATGACACAAGACAACACAAATAGTTCAGTTGTTTACACTGGGAGCACTGGTCCCCAGTCCCCCAACAACCCAGCAACAAGACAACACAAAGACAACTTGAATCGCCTGTCCCCCTTCCCCCTCCAAGGAACAAGTCAGCAACATGTGTTGGTTCTAATCAAACAACCACTTAATCTCAGTCCGTTGTCTTCAGGTGGCAGCAGAAAACGCCTGGGGGCAAAGCCCAGAAGGGGGGAGGAAGTGTGTGTGTGTGTGTGTGTGTGTGTGTGTGAAGTCAGCCAATACAGGTATGGAGGAGTTGGAGGAGATTCACAGTATAAACCCATGCATGTGTAGATGGCCAGAATGCTCACAGAGACGAAAGAGTTCTTGGATGGGCCAGTAGGAAAGGCAGTGAAAGTCCTAAGCATTATACACATTTTTGGTTTTGCATTTTAAAGAAATTTTGCCTTTGCCTTTAATGGCAACAGTTTTCCCTCAGCTAATTGCACACTCCCATTTACATCTGGGTTTATTCATGGAATCAATTAGCATCAGAAGACATGTGTGAAGAACATATTCCCGCCTGAACAGCCATGTTTTTAGTGAGCAGCGGAAGCTCAGCAGAGAGGGGGCATGGCAGAGGTCACTGAGAAGAGAGTTCCACAGTATGGGGGCCGCCACAGAAAAGGCCCTCTTCCTAGTTCCCACCAGTCTAGCTGCTCTGTCTGAAGGGACAAGGAGAAGGCCGTCTGTGGCAGATCTTGTTGAGTGGCCTACCTGGTGTCAATAGCCCTTGTCATTAGCCATGCTGGCTGGGTATGCTGGGAGCTGTAGGCCAGCAACATCTGGGGACCCAAGGTTGGAGAGCCCTGCTTTATATGCACAATCTGATCATATGGTAAGCATTGTATTAATACATTTCTTGCCTTTATGTCTTTGGAGTCCCATCTCGCAATGCATTAGCTTCTTCTCCTGTCCTGGGTTGCTCTTTATCCCAGTGCTTCCGGTGTCCCATCTGCCTCAAGTTGGTTTCTTAGTCTGAAGCACCATACATGATAGTTCTCTGCATTCAGTTTGGGAATCACTGTTTGCTTGCTCTCAGCCATGGCTCCTTCAAAAAGAAAAATTCTCAAGCCTCAGTTTTGCTGTGCATGTGGCTTCAGCCTTTAAACTGACCACACATTCACTTTCCACTTAATTAAAGAAGGAACTACTGCTTCCTGGGCCCATAACCCATGTTGGATAGTCTGGTGTGACTAACAGCAGAGTTGTCTTATATGAAGAAAGCATAGTAACACAGCATTTAGTTTTGGAGGCAATGAACACAGGCTAGAGGCAGTTTGGCTTAAAAGAAGGCGTTCCAGATCAACTTACTTTTCTTAGACCTTTCATACACATGGTTGGAGAAGACTAACGAACATGGTTCAACTACAAGCACCCTCTAAAGCTGGGTGTGTGCATGCAAGTATGAGAAAGAAAGACATGAGATGAGGTTACTTGCTTCTATTATGGAGGAGCCACATGTTGCTTGCTTCTTGGTTGCACAGAGAGAGAGAGAGGAAGAGGAAGAGGAAGAAAAAAGAACTGATCATAGATACAGGACACGAAGGGGTTGAGCTAGTTCTCCAACCTTGGGTCCCCAGATGTTTTTGGCCTACAACTCCCAGCATGCCCCAGCTGACTTGTAGGCCAAAAACATCTGGGGACCCAAGGTTGGAGAACACTTATTCTCTATCACCCCCTAGTGCCTGGAAGCATGCAGAGTTGTTTCTATTATCCAACATTTTTCGGAGGATAGGGTTCTCTTCTATGCTCAGGGAGGGATCTCTTGGGTGTTGAAGTGAGAAGTGGCAAACCTTCAGGAGAAGGTGCCCTCGCTGAAGGTGCCCTCATTGAAGGGGGTGAGTTCTGTACAGTAGATGTACTGGGACAAGTTAATGTTATCAGCAGCTACTGTGCTAGTGCTGACTGCAGCACTGTCCATGGTAGATGTTTGTGGTCACTCTCTGCTCTCCCCACATTTGCTCAGAATTCCCTGCAACGAGGGACACTGATTATCTAGAGGTGCTATCAAAGCTTTTCTATCTTTCCTTACTTCAACTTCATCCTCAATAATGTGGAGCTTGTAAGTGTTAAAGGATTCCACATCCCAATACATTCTTTCCAGTAAGCAGTTATTCTCTGTAGTTGCATGGTGCAGAATGTGATCGGTAGCCTCACTGGAACCCTTTCCAGCATGGCCGGATTAAGATAGGGGCTGTGGGAGCGGCCGCTCCAGGCCCTTAACAGATAATCGGCCCGCAATTATAGGGACACGCGGCGATTTCCCCCCCTTTGGAGTTAGCTCTGATCGTTATCATTCAGCATAATTAATGATTTTTTCAAGATTAGAAAGGTGTTCTAAGCACATCTGCATTACAGGCTTGAGGCAAGACCTAGCAAGAACTGTTGTTCTCAAATTAGCATTTCAGTATCTTTGCATTTCAATCACTGTTACTACATTTCTTTGTGAGAACGTCTAGCACATGGGGGGCTTGCTAGGGTCTGTAATATTCAGATTTAGAAGGGACCTCTCTCTCCAGCCTCGAGCAAAAGATCTTTCTGATTCGCAGCTCAATTGTCCAAATGCTAGTTTAACAAAAAAAAAAAAAAAAGCAACAAGAACAACACAATTATTCTTGTTCAAGCAAAGCTGGCTTTTTGTTGTGGCTGCTTTTTTTTTTTTAATAAATAATTTGGGGGAAATTGGGAAGACCCTTACTGATGAGCTGCAGGAGTTTTTGAGTTTTTGCTCCGGCTGGTCCTGATGGCCCTCCTCTGCACAGGTAAGGTTCAAAAGTTTGACTCTTTTGATCTGCAAGTTCTCCTTCTCCTTCTCCTTTTCTGTAAAAGGGCTTTCCCTCTTTTGTGAGCCAAACTGAACGTAAGGGCTGTGTGTTTGTGGGTGTGGGTGTCTGCCTTTTGGGGGTGTTGATCCTCCTGCCGCCTGCAAAATGTCACCTGCTTGGCTAATACTGTGTGTGTGTGTGTGTGTGTGTGTGTGTGCATGCATGTGCGCTTTCATGGGGAATTGTGTGGCATTTTTTAAGTTTTATTTTGAAAAACCCCAGAGAACAGAGTTCACCAAATATCCCTCTTGGATATTTTGGACTACAGTTCTCATTTGCCTCAGGCAGCATGGCCAGTGGCTGGGGAAGATGGTTTATGTTTATTTAAAAATGATTGTTGTGAATGTTCTATTTATGTGAATGTGTCTGCCTTTTGGGGGTGTTGATCCTCCTGCCGCCTGCAAAATGTCACCTGCTTGGCTAATACTGTGTGTGTGTGTGTGTGTGTGTGTGTGCACGTGCGCTTTCATGGGGAATTGTGTGGCATTTTAAGTTTTATTTTGAAAAAACCCAGAGAACAGAGTTCTGTGTGTGTGTGTGTGTGTGTGTGTGTGCACGTGTGTGTGTGTGCTTGGCTAATACTGTGTGTGTGTGTGTGTGTGTGTGTGTGTGTGTGTGCACGTGCGCTTTCATGGGGAATTGTGTGGCATTTTAAGTTTTATTTTGAAAAACCCCAGAGAACAGAGTTCACCAAATATCCCTCTTGGATATTTTGGACTACAGTTCTCATTTGCCTCAGGCAGCATGGCCAGTGGCTGGGGAAGATGGGAGCTGGGGCCCCAAACATTTGGAAGGGCCCCGGTTGGGGAAGACTGCCCTAGAGGTTAAAAAACGTGGAGGTACTTATCATCAACGATATGTGATGAATGGTTTTATTGAGTTAACAAGCTTATTGTTTACAAAAAAAGAAATATTTTCAATATGTTTCTGTTTTGGCACTTTAATGGTAATTAAAATATTTAAGTTGTTTTAATATAAAATTGCGTCTTCATTTTATTTATTTCCATAAAAAGGCCCACCAAAATCCTCAGCACCAGGCCCATAATGCTCTTAATCCGGCCCTGCTTTCCAGACTTCCTGTTCCTTGACATCACTATATCTTGTTGCTGGATTCAGAGTTGCTTTAAGATCTGCAATTGTACGGGGGGAAAGATGCACAGAAATTCCTTGTGATACTATTACATCACCATGCCAAATCTTGAAGTGCCACCATGCATGCTACATCATCACTACGTCCTCCCACAGTGTAGCAATGATAAATGGAAAAAGGTGTGTGTGTACGCATGTTAAGATGAAGGACTGAATCATAGAATCATAGAATCATAGAAAAGTAGAGTCGGAAGGAGCCTACAAGGCCATCGAGTCCAACCCCCTGCTCAATGCAGGAATCCAGGTCAAAGCATCTCTGACAGATGTCTGTCCAGCTGCACCTTGAATGCCTCCAGAGTGGGAGAGCCCACGACCTCCCTAGGTAGTTGGTTCCATTGTCTTATTGCTCTGACAGTCAGGAAATTTCTCCTGATGTTTAGGTGGAATCTAGGTTCCTGTAACTTGAGCCCATTATTCCGTGTCCTGCAAACTGGGATGATCGAGAAGAGATCCTGGCCCTCCTCTGTGTGACATCCCTTCAAGTACTGGAAGAGTGCTATCATATCTCCCCTCAGTCTCCTCTTCTGAAGGCTAAACATGCCCAGTTCTTTCAGTCTCTCCTCATAGGGCCTTGTTTCCAGTCCCTTTATCATCCTTGTTGCCCTCCTCTGAACCCTCTCCAGTTTGTCTATGTCCTTCTTAAAGTGAGGTGCCCAGAACTGGACGCAGTACTCAAGATGAGGCCTAACCAGTGCCGAGTAAAGGGGAATTATCACTTCCCGCGATTTGGAAGCTATACTTCTATTAATACAGCCCAAAATTGCATTTGCCTTCTTTGCAGCCACATCGCATTGCTGGCTCATATTCAGTTTGTGATCTACCACAATTCCAAGTTCCTTCTCACTTGTAGTATTGTTGAGCCAAGTGTCCCCCATTCTGTAACTCTGTATTTGGTTTCCTCTCCCTAGGTGCAGCACTTGGCATTTATCCCTATTAAATTTCATTCTGTTGTTTTCGGCCCAGCGCTCCAGCCTATCGAGGTCACTTTGAATTTTGTTTCTGTCTTCCAGAGTATTAGCTGTTCCACCCAACTTTGTGTCATCTGCAAATTTGATAAGCATTCCCTGTACCTCCTGATCCAAGTCATTAATAAAAATGTTGAAGAGCACCGGGCCCAGGACCGAGCCCTGTGGTACCCCGCTCGTTACCTCTCCCCAGTTTGAGAAGGAACCATTGATAAGCACTCTTTGAGTCCGATTCTGTAGCCAATTGTGGATCCACCTGATAGTTGTTCCATCTTGCCCGCTCTTAGCTAGCTTACTAATCAGGATATCATGAGGCACTTTGTCGAAAGCTTTGCTGCAGTCCAGATATATAATGTCCACAGCATTCCCACAGTCCACAAGGGAGGTTACCCGATCAAAAAAATGAGATCAGATTAGTCTGACAGGATTTGTTCTTGACAAATCCATGCTGGCTTCTAGTAATCACTGCATTGTTTTCAAGGTGCTTGCAGACTGACTTCTTTATAATCTGCTCCAAAATCTTCCCGGGGATTGATGTCAGACTGACTGGCCTATAGTTCCCAGGTTCCTCCTCCTTGCCCTTTTTGAAGATGGGAACAACATTTGCCCTCCTCCAGTCGTCTGGTACTTCACCTGTCCTCCATGATTTCTCAAAGATAATAGACAGTGGTTCTGAGAGTTCTTCTGCCAGTTCCTTTATTACTCTAGGATGCAGCTCATCAGGCCCTGGAGATTTAAACTCATTCAGAGTAATCAGGTGCTCCTTGACCATTTGCCTATCTCAGTCTCAAGCTGCAATCCTGCCCCTTCAGTCTGCACTTCAGGTTTGCCAGGGGGTCATAGACCCTCTTTTGGGAGAAGACCGAGCCGAAGTAGGAATTGAACACTTCTGCCTTTTCTTTTGTCTTCTGTTATCAATTTGCCATCCTCATTGCGTAGTTGAACCACCAGTTCTTTCTTCTGTCTTTTACTGTGCATGTATCTGAAGAAAGCTTTTTTGTTGCTTTTAGCATTCCTCGCTAACCTTAGCTCATTCTCAGCTTTAGCCTTCCTGACACTATTCCTGCAGTTCTGTGCTACCTGCCTGTACTCTTCCCCCGTAGCCTGTCCTTCCTTCCACTTCCTATACGTGTCCTTTTTTGTTTTCAGGTCATCTTTGAGTTTATTGTGACGCCACATTGGCTTCTTCTGTTGCCCTCTGCCTTTTTTCCTTGTGGGAATTGTTTGCAATTGTGCCTTTAAAATTTCCTTTTTTAAAAACTCCCACCCCTCCTGGGCTCCCTTTCTCGTGAGAGTCGCTTGCCATGGGATCTTACTAATCATTGTTCTGAGTTTGTTAAAATTGGCTTTCCTAAAATCCAGGGTACGTGTTTGGCTACACTCAGCTTTTGCTTCAGTTAGAATCAAGAACTCAAGTATAACATGGTCACTTTCCCCCAGAGTTCCCGAAACTGCCACTTTATCCACTAACTCGTCTCTGTTGGTTAGAATCAGGTCAAGGATAGCCGATCCTCTAGTTCCTTCCTCCACTTTCTGTAGGAGGAAGTTATCAGCAGCACAGCTCAGGAATTTCTTGGAGGGGCCATGTTTGGCTGAATAAGTCTCCCAACAGATATCAGGGAAATTGAAGTATCCCATTACTACCACATCGTGCCTCCTTGAAACAATGGCAATTTGCTTTTCAAAAGTTCCATCCTCGTCTTCTCCTTGATTGGGTGGTCGGTAGTAGACTCCAACCGCCATGTTCGTTTTATTTTTTGCCCCCTTTATTTTAACCCAGATGCTCTCAATGGGGCTGCCAAGCTCCTCTTCCTGTATCTCTGTGCAGAGATACGTATTTTTAACATACAGCGCAACTCCACCTCCCTTTCTGTTGCTTCTGTTCCTTTTGAACAAGTTATACCCTTCAATTGCTGTATTCCAGTCATGGGAGTCATCCCACCAGGTTTCAGTTATCCCTATCAAGTCGTACTTGCCCTCATGTATCAAGAGTTCAAGTTTGTCTTGTTGCCCATACTCTGGGCATTAGTATAGAGACATCGAAGACTATGTGCTTTATAGTCCGACTTTTCCCCTACATTTTGTGGTAGACTATCAATGGGCACCGCTGGAGCTGTTCTCTCCATTGTGGCATAGAGGCCTTCTTCCATTGGTACCCCCGAGTTTATGTCTCCCTCCCCTGTTGGATTCAGTTTAAAGCCCTCCTAAGTCCTAAGTCCTGCATGTACATTCTCTTGATCAGTGTTCTCCAACCTTGGGTCCCCAGATGTTTCTGGCCTACAACTCCCAGCATGCCCCAGCCAGCGTAGCCGAAAACATCTGGGGACCCAAGGTTGGAGAACACTGCTCTTGATGGACAGTTCTAACATGTCTTCCTATACTCCTTAGTACATGCTCCAATTAACAGCCGCATGAAAACAGTGACTGATTTGTTCAGCTATGTCTACAGAATTGCTCTCAGTAAAGGAAGTGTAGAAATGAGAAATACTGTAAGACACATACATTGCTAGGCACTATCTCAACTTACGTTGTACAAGGTTGTACTGTTGTGGAATGGGAACATGCACCGCGGTATTAGTTCACACTTCATACCTACAATAGTTACTGACAAAAAGAAGTATACATCCAAAAACACTGTTAAATAGTACCTGGCACTCTTTCCTTTTTCCACCAAAGCATCAGGGCATGCTTCTGTGACCCCAGGTATAGAAGCATCAAATGAATTACTGCACAAAGTCACCATGGCAAAAAGAGAGAACCTAATGGTTGGGGCAGCTAAATTTAGGGCACTCACACCAGTTTCCAGTACATTGTGCACCAACCCCTTCTTCTCCTTATTTCTTCTTCCAGATCTTTATTGTGAAGCTCTGGAGCCACTAAGAGTCCATTGTATGTTGCCCAAATCTTCTAGGGGATTTTGGCAAGCCCAATGGGTATGAAGATGAAGGAATGGGGTGGGGTGGGGGACTGCTGAAAAGGGAGCCTGGCCATGATCCTTCCTACTAGTTTACCAGAGCAGGACTGCACCAAAGTGGCTGGACTGCCAACCAAAACCTGGTTCAAAGATAGACTGAACTCCTACGCACACTCACACAAGCATATTATAGAAAGTGGGTAAAAGATGTGGAGGCTACAATTTGTAGGGAAAGGACTTCCAGAAAACAGAACAGGGTTGAAGGTTACCTGTCCTGGGATCCTGCTGGATTGTCCTGAGGACAGAGCTTGGGTGGGTGGGACACTCCTGCAGTATCATGACTCCCCTGGGGAATTCCTCATTAGAGGAAGAATTGGAGCCTTTGGAGCCTGATGTCTCAAAGGAACAGACTGGCTTCAGAAGACCACAGGGCTTCCCAAGAGAATACTGTGACCTCGGGGGAGATGCCTTCAGATTTGCCTCCTTGAGAGGCAGGGAGCGCTGCTTCTGAGGCAGAGGGGGATGCTGAGCCACCACCTGGTCTCTGAGAACACTGGTGCCCCAAGATTCAGGCTAGGATGGTGGGCTGGTGGAGGAATGCCCACTTGCTGAAGATGTCCTCGGGAGTATGGTACCAGAACCTTCAGGAGGCCAGGAACACAGGGAATCAGACTCTGGGTGTTTATATCATTTTATATCATTTTAACAAAGGACACAAAAGGGACAAATAGTCTGGACCAACCTTAGAAAAAACAGACAAAGGAAGGGGAGATGACTCTGGTCAGAGCAGACAGTACTCAAATTCCTTTTCTCAAATTTTATTCAGGATGGGCTAAACCTAATCAAGGCAAAATCTTGCTGTAGTGCTGTCCCCAGCAGTGGGGTCTCTGTCTGGCCATTATACTTAACACTAATTATGCAACATCCTGGAGGTAAGTGACTCTTTGCCTGGGCTCTATTGACCAGATGCAAATGATCGAGGAGGAGGCACTTCCTTGCTCCTGTGCCCATTCAGCCAGAGGTGCAAGCTTCCCATGCTCTTGTTTGTTGGTTGGTTTAATATCCCACCTTCCTCACAAAGACCCATGGGCTGCTCTATACGCAGAATGCCAGGCTGAACTTCTTAAAGTGATCTTCATGTGATACCAAATTCCAGGGCAAAGTGTCTCTCAGACTCCACTGCTTGGCAGCCTGCCAACATCTCTTGTGGTTTCATTAGTTCTGCACTCAAGTTCTTTCCTCTCTCTTTTCAGTCCAGCCAGGACACACCTATGCAACATGAAGTTTCTCCATCTCACCAAAAAGGTTACACAGTGTCAAACATTTTCACTGTAGGCTTACCGCAGGGCCAGGCTTCCATTTTGTCCATCATGGCTGCTGTGAAATTTGCAGAATACAGTAGGCCTAGAAGGGCTGGAGTAACAAGTATGGTCTCTCCCGACAGATTTTCAGTACCTTCCTGTGAGTGGAAAAATGGGTGAGGCTTGCAGTACATGAACGACAGCTGAAAAATTGAAAGGGGGAAACCATGAAAGAGTTCATTTACACATCTGCATATACAATCTGCCTAAGCTTCAAAACTTACTTGGTTTCCTCAAAAATCTCTCAATTTCCAGTTGATAGTTTGCATTAGGCCAGTGTTCGGCAGGGATGTTGAAGAGTCCTTGGTCTCGAGTCACGAGTCGAGTCACGAGTCTTTGGACCCGAGTCTCGAGTCCGAGTCCAAGTCCTTGCTCCAAAATGGTGACTCACGAGTCCCGAGTCCCAAGTCACTCCCAAAGCTGACTCCACGAGTCCCTATTAAAATCAATAGGGTTTTTACCCAACAAAATAAGGCTACTTCAGATGTGTGGCTTAAATAAATTCTAGGCACAAGTGTGCCTTTTTATCTCAAAACTCTGCCACTGATTTTGACAAGAACAGACCAGGCAGACAAACCCAAAATAACCAGGCAGGCAGAGGAGGCGGGGAACCCCATAGCAGGGAGGCAGAGGCATTTGTCTTGGACAATTCAAACTGTGGAACTAGTTAAGAAGAGACCAGGCAGGCAGAGGAGGCAGGGAACCCCAAACAGGCAGGCAGAGGCAGCCAAACCCAAAATGTCTGAAAGGTTGCATTAGGAAAATGATTTAAAAAAATAAACTTGGATTGTTACTGCAACTGGGTCCAGGCAGCACCTGCAGGTGGCATCAAGCAGGGATGTTGACGAGTCCTTGGTCTCGAGTCCCAAGTTGAGTCTCGAGTCCCATTAAAAATATTGGGACTCGAGTCCGAGTCGAGTCAGAGGGGGGACTCAGTCCGACTCACGAGTCAAGTCCTCGAGTCCGAGTCCCCATCCCTGGTGTTCGCTGGCTGGGGCATGCTGGGAGTTGTAGGCCAAAAACATCTGGGGACCCAAGGTTGGAGAACACTGCATTAGGCCATCCAGGGGCCACCCTTTGTCACTCTGATTGTCACTCTTTCTCTGCATTGTCTTTGGTGGTGTAGGGCTACTGAAGCAGGAAGCCAGACTTTCTCTGCTCATTAAAGAGTGTTTTATTACAAAATTGCTCCTGTTGTCCTTTGGCCGCTCTGAGAAAATTATATAACATCATATAATTATTCTTTGATTGGCAATTTCAAGTTCCATTCCGTTTCAGGAAGTTTTGCCTTTGTTAAGTAGTGATTGTGCTTGCCCTTTGTCCCAGGAGATCAGAGGTCCACTGTGCTTCGTAGAAACCCTTTGCACAATGCAACAGTTCCATTTCCATTTGGTGCACTGTAGTCCAAAAGCTGCAGGCTCGTTCCTGAGCTTGGCTGCCTCTCCCAATTCTGACCACATATATCTGGGGAACTCTACCACATAGCAAGCTGTGACAGAAGATGAAGGGAGCCATGGCATTACTCCTGGTCATATGTTTCGCTAACTCTGTTGCTGTGACAGGTGAGTGGTGGGGTAGGAGTCAGCCTTTGGCTGTGTAGGAAGAACATTACCTGTGTTGAAAAGGGGAGAGCTTGAGCCATGAACATATATGAAGTAATAACAAAGAGGCGGGTGCCTTTGAGCATGTGCAGAATGATTTTCCTTTGCCACTGTGAGACCATAGCTCCCCCTAGTCTTAAACTGGAGTTTAATGGGAAAGGCTTCCCACACATCTGGTTTTTAAGCTGTTGTCCTGATCTCAGAGGACAGTGCTGCTGCCAGGACAGGTGTCTCTGCTGCAACTGAGCCACCGTCAAGGCTTCTAGGTTGGAGGCTCATGGCATGGAGTGCTGGGAAGTTGGCATGAAGAGTCTGCCGTTGCTTTGTGTGTGGCTTTAGAAGGCAAAGAGTCAGGGTGGAAGGAACTAGATGGGGACACACAAACCCCAAACATCCTTGAACGTGATTTAAGAAGAAACACTTTCTGAAACCAAGGTAAATTAGCCCCCTTCATAAGACCTAGCTAAGGAACACTGAGCATTCATCCACATTTTATTTTCCATTTGCTCATGAGCTTTAGATTCACGAGGAGTCCTGCCCTTTGCAGGAGTGGAGGACCTACCAGGATGGTTCACCCACAGGGACTGATGGATTCTCAATGGCTCTGGCGAATTTTCTTGTCACCATGGCTTGGCTGCTGATTGTTCCAAAGCTTTGCTCAGCTTCTGGCAAGAGGGAAATGGCTTGGGCAGCTGGCACAATTGCTCCTAAGCACCCTCTCCTGCTGGTTAGATTCAGCTGGCTCCCTGGTTTTCCAGTGAATGAGAGGTAATGAAACAGCAGGGATGACAGACAGCTAGAACAACAGTGGCAGAAGACTCATGATGACTCTGACTCTAGAGCTCATATTAGAGACAACCCCAAGGCTGTGATGGCAGCAAAGAAATCTTGCTTTTCAGCCACCATTGCATCTACACAGTGAGGCTATTCCAAGTCTGTTCCAGTTTGGCCCTCAAGATGGTGATGAGGAGCTCTTGGTGACCCACTGTGACAAATTTACTAAACATTTTGTAGATAAAGTCACTCATATCTGTTTCAACTTGAACTCTACTTTGTAATAGTCTCCAATTGCGCCGAAAATGCCCTTATGCCATCATGGCTTCTCACTTTGTCATGCAGAGTCCTGAATTCTCCTGCCTTCCACAACTGCAAGCTACTTAAAGGGGCCATGGGCAAAATTGCAGCTAAGCTAAAACTTTTAGCTTAGCTGCAGTTTTGCCCATGGTCCCTTTAAGATAGCTCTGCTTAGGCTCAAACAGCCAGGCTGCCATGCTGGGAGGGGCAGGTAAGGGTGTGCGTGCATGTGCGTGCACACACACACATACTCTACCTGCTGCCCCTGCTGCACGTTGCTGTGGGAAAGGGATTAGCTGGGTGAAAGCCTGGACTGATGGAGAGGTGAATGAGGGAATTTATCACATAATTCCTATCTTTATATTGCCAAAAAAATATTTCCTAACAGAGCTGATTCTTTGCCTTTAACATGTGAGTTTACAGTGTCAGAAGGAAATGCAAGAAACTTCCCCTTCTCTCTGAAGCTCCACGTGTGGGGTGGGTGGGTAAGCTTCACCTGTTGAATTTGTGCCAATCCTGACCATTTTAAAGTTTAAGTTAGGTAAAAAAAAATTTTACAATAGCCACTTATAAAAGATTATAAAATAATATATAATATAATAAAGTAATAATTATAATATATAAGATTCTGTGTGTTTCCTCTAATAACTTTTGTACTTGACCATGCCCTCATGTTGCCTGGCCATACCCTTGGCCATGCCCTCATGTTGCCTGGCCATGCCCTCTTGATCACACCTTCATGTTGCTTAACCATACCTCTTACAAATTCACATGTATGTCCCTATTTTCATCTGTGAAATGTTAGAGGGTAAGCTTTGGGAGTAGTTCCTGTGGATATGCTATTTGCACCTGCTATTACTGTGGGCCAGAGGTGGCCTGGCTGTGTGAGTTAGTTTCTCCAAATGAGGATGATGCATGATGCAGTGCTATCTGTGTTAAAGGAAGCTATGGTCAGGCCACTGCTGAAAACACCCTTGCTTGATCCCACTGATTTGATAAGCTACCAGGCCAGCAAATGTCAAATTTAAATTATTGGGCAAGATGCCTGAGCATGTAGGGTGACCCAATGCCAGATATTCCTGGATGATACTGATTATCTTGAGACTTTCCAGGCTGGTTTTCCTCCTGGTTTTGGAGCTGAAACCGCTTTGGTTGTCCTGGTGGGATGACCGATGCCAGTGACTGACTGGACACGGAGAGCTGATTCTGCTGGCCTCTCCATGGCTTTTGATGCCATCAATCATGGGATGCTTCTGGGCCACCTGGATGGAATGGGGCTGAGTGGTGCAGAGTTTTGTTGGTTGTTGTTGGTCCTACCTGGAGGGCAGGTCCACAAAAGTGGTGATTGGCGATCACAGTGGTTCAGCCCCAAGGTGCTTAGCCTGTGGGATCCCTTCAGGTTCCATCTTTCCCCCAGTGCTGTTTAACACTTACATGGAACTGCTGGGAGAGGCTATCTGGAGTTTGGACTTGGGTTGTTAAACTGTGTTGATGATACCCAGCTCTCTACCTCCCTCTCCTTTTTCATTGGAGTCCAGAGAAGCAACAGTTTCTGAATCATCCGAAGGTGATGTCAACTGGGAAGGTGCCTCATTACAGTTGTCTTTTAAGGAACAGCTTGCCTTCCCTGTTTTTTCTCCATGCATTTCAGATCTCAAATGTACAATTTCAGATTTCTGCTGTTGTTGATGCATTTAGGCAGAGTAATCTTATACGTGCATTCTGTGGTCAGGGGAGGGAAATATACTGGTGTAACTGCAGCATAGGATAGTGTCCTGAAAGATTTCAGTATTTGCAGCTAGCTGAAGTATTTTTTTCAACATTCATATTTTAGTGTGTTTCAGGATGTTTTTCTAGCAAGAAACCATAGTCATATGATAACCATAGCAGCTATGGTACTTGTGTGTGTTGCGTGGCTAGATGGAGCTGGATGGAGTGACTGATCCTTTCAAGGTTCAAACTGAACATTATTTGGGGAAGGGGTGCCTTAATTTGTTTTGTTCCAGATGCAATGTGAGCACATGTGCACATTCCCACCATCAATATTCTTCAATCATTGGTTATAATAAGAATTGTGCTGTTGTTTTCTGGCATTTTACATTGTTGCATTCATTTTTGAGGATAAGTTAAAAAGTTTAACATTATTTTTACTCCCTTTTGTTTGCAGAAAGCACTTGCAGTTTCAAAGAATTGCCTGATTGCTTAGAGTAGCTGCTGCATTTAAAACAAATTAGACATGATTAACTTGTCCCATTGATTTAAATGGGTCTAATCTAAGCATGAGTAAGTCTGTATCCAACCCAATATGCCTTATATACTTTCTCAATAGCTTGTGTTATTTTCTTTCATGTTATTGGCATACGATATTTAATCATTTAACATTTAAACTTAACATTTGCATTTTATTCACCTTAATTTTAAAAATAACTATACACCAAACATTAAAATACTAATTTTTCAAGAGGAATTAGCTGAAAAGCTATAATTTCTTGGAAGAGATTCTTATCTATTCAGGAGTAGAGTATTAGATGAACTTACTTTTTAAAAACCTTTTGTGTGTAATTAGTAACTGGTTTAACTATTATTTTATTACGCCTAACCTCAATGTGAGTTTTTCCTTCACTGCTAGTTGTTGGGCCTTGATCTTTTTAATTTACTTGCTCTATTTGCATTTCATTGTTTAAAGGTTCAGCTTCCGTCTCTCTGTTTTTATGCTATGCTAGTGAACAGACCCAGCTTCACAGGGGTTGGAACAGCCCTTAGTTTGGTACAGCGAGTTGGGGCACATTGTGCCTGCCCTGCCTGAGTGAAGCCTTGCCCGCTGCCACCCCTAGGCACAGCCCCTGCCATGGTGCACTTCTATGGCCCCCTGAGGGAAGGGTCTGCCCATGCTATTCCCCTGAATGGGGGCTGCCCCACAGCAAGCGGGAGGGGGCAGCCATATAACCCTGCCCCTTAGCCTACTAATCTTCTATGGCTTCAAACTGTATCCAGTGCAAAGCTACGTGCTGGTTCGGGAAGTGGTTGAAGATGGTACACCAAACATTCAACCATATAGAGCCTTTCTACATGAGGCATGTATTGTGTGCTCATGATTCCTCTCTCATGATAGTTTGCGGGTGCTTTACACAACACTGTCATCTGCCAGGTCCTCTCCCGTGCTTTGCAACAATTATAGCAGGGTTTTTTTCCCCCTAATGAGGAAAGTCTGGTGTATCTGTGAATGGCGACATGAAATCCTCATTTATTTGCGCAATTCCACTATACCACACCACCACCTAGTGGTTGTGTAATTTGAACCTATAGAAAGGCAGAGAAAGAAAAACCCTAGAAAAAAAAAACCCGTGTGTAAAGGAGCTGATCTTAATCCCACACACAGGGCCGGTGCTACCATTAGGCCAACTAGGCGGCTACCTAGGGCGCCGGGCTAAAGGAGGCGCCAGAAATGCCTTGGGGGAAAAAAAATACATCACGTATTTTACCAAGTTTGTTTTACCAATCATGTCCTGTGGCGGGGAAGGGAAGGCGAAAGAAGCGCACCCCTCCCTCTCTCTCCTTCAGCTCGTTACCAGGAACAGCAGCAGGCAGGCTCCTCCTCACAACCAGCATCAAAAGAGGCAGAGAAGGCTACAGACTGGAGGAGGGGAGGCGGGCAGGGGCCAATGATACACCTGCAAACACCTCCTTCGCCTTCCCTCTCAAGGATGCACCTGCAAACACCTCCTTCGCCTTCCCTCCCTCGCGTGAGCCTCAGGTTCCTCAGCTCAAGGTCCCCTGAAAGCAGTTATTTCCAGCAACCAGGGAGGGAGGGAAAGGTATTTTAAGCTAGCTGGGGCTCCAATGTTTTAATTATTTACCATGCTGTTTCTGTGTTTTGGTTTTAAATGATTTTAGGATGCAATCCTATGCGTGTTTGGAGGGGGGGGAAATCCTACAACTCCCAGCATTCCCCAGCCAGCCATGCGCAATCCTATGCACGTTGAGGTAGAAAAAAGCCCCACAACTCCCAGCGTTCCAACAGCCAGCCATGCTGGCTGGTGAATGCTGGGAGTTGCGGGGCTTTTTTCTGCCTCAACGTGTTTAGGATTGTGCCCTGAGCTGTTGATGTTTTCTTTACTGTACTTTGAATATTGTTGTCTGCCTTGAGCACTAGGCTGGTAAAGGGAAAGACAGGATAATATACATTATTCTGATAAAGAAATATTGCAACAAAGTGATAGAGAGAGGAGGGGAAGTAGCAAGTTTCATAAATCCCCTCCTAAATTTGAACCAGATGATCCACGGGCTCTCTCTTTGCTATGTTTCATCCCCCCCCCCTGCAACCCAGAAGGTGTACGAGTCAAACCGGTGTCTCTGCACCTCCACCCTGCGAGGTAGGACAGGCTGCAAGACGCCCTTTTGTCTCTATTCCTCACAGGTAGCGCCACCACACCTCTCTCACATCCTTTTTTCATATCCCTTGTGCTGCCTGCAGGAGGAGACAGGCTTTTACATATATATGGAGTAGGAGAAGGCCCTTGGGAGTTCCTGGCATAGCTGGGCTGATGTTGCCTCTTTGCTTTCCTCGTGAACACAAAGGAAAAGTCTCAAAGTCCACAAAGTTTTTCTATGGGGCTCGGCAGTTCCCAGGGAGGGAAATTTATTTCATAATGGGCATAGGGCTGGAGGGAGGGAGGGCTCAAGTGGGAAGGGGGGCGCTAAATATCTGATCTTGCCTAGGGCACCAAATTGCCTTGCACTGGGCCTGCCCACACAAAATCCAGAACTAGAAACCTCAGTAAAGTGACAGGTTAAAAACCTCATGTAGAAAAGCTCACAGACAATTTTTCATTAATTAAGGGTGCAATCCTATGCGTGGCTAGGGATGTGGGAGAATTTAGTTTTTTTGTGCACAAGGGTGTTCATGCGTTCATCGGCCATATCTTGTTTCTGCAGGGTGTTCACGCTCCCCCCGGCTGCTCGCCCACGCTCCCCGCGAATTCCCAGAAACTGGAATTGCTGCGACGGAAATCCCGTCACGTCACTTCAGGGTCCCTGGCACTGCGTTTTTAACGTAGATACCAGGGTAAACATCCTTAAAATGGCTGTGAATAGCAAATCACAGCCATTTTAGGTGGGTTCACCTGGTATTTACATTAAAAACACAGCGCCAGGGACCTGGAAGTGATGCGACGGGATCTCTGTCACGTCACTTCAGGTTTCCAGGAATTCATGGGATGCATCAAGCAGAGGGCAGGTTGGTCGTGTGGGGGTTCGGGGGGTCGAACTCAGAGATTTCGCAGAGCTTCCCCCCCCCCCAAACTTCACATACATCCCTAGTTTAGACAGAAAAATGTCATACAACTCCCAGCATGCCCCAGAAAAGCCATGCTGGTTGGGGAATGCTGGGAGTTGTTGGACTTTTTTCCTGTCTAAACATGCATAGGATTGTACCCTAAAACTAATTTTAAGAACAAAATAATCCTGAGGTGCCCAACCCTGGGGTCCCCTACTTCGCATGCATACCAAGTTTCAGGTGCCTAGTTTTCACAATCCTGGTACTATAGAGCTGATGGACAGACGGACAGACTGACAGACATTCTCTTTTATAATTATAGATGCGCAATACTACATGGCTCCATATCGGAAAATGGTCACGGCTCCACAAATGGGACTAAATTTGGCTATTATGGAAAAGTGCACAATTGTTCAGTCTGTCACCATCTTAAACCATGTTCAAATAGAAACATTATTTCAATCAGTTGTACATGAGCACACGTGTGCAAAACCATGTGCCTCCATATCTAAAAATGGACACTATGTATTCGTCTAGAAATGTACATTTGGTGCTCTTCTGAAAAAGTGCACGATTGCTGTGACAAGTTGAGCTTTGCTGCCACATCGATACCATTCTCATCACTTTGTCTCTAAATCTAATATTCTCAAAGACCAGCAATATATCTCTGTCAAACATTCCATTGCGTGCAACTGCTGAATCAATTCTTTGGGATAATTGTATCATAACATTTTTGGACTCTGACCCTAAGATATTGCAAACAGGACTTTTCAATTAAGTTATGTCGTAATGTATAAATAAGGATGTGCACAAACCACAAGATTTAGTTTGGACCCTGATCCAGTGATTCAGAAAACAGCCCGATTTACTTCAGACTGATTTTGAGGCTGCCTGATTCAACTCAGGGGCTGAATACTGATACTGAAATCTGAAGCCTCCCATTGACTACCATTAGGAACCAGCAAACAACTATAACTTTTTTTGCAGTTTTATTTATTTATTTATTTATTTGTATTTCTAGATCGCCCATCTAGCCGGTACCCGGCCACTCTGGGCGATGCACAACATACAATGAAACAAAGCAGAATAAAATACACTTAAAACAGTATAAATTTTTAAAATCCTAACCCACCCCATATTCCCGCATGAAAAGCCATGTTTTTAATGAATGGCGGAAACTCATCAAGGAGGGGGCATGGCGGAGGTCACTGGGGAGAGAGTTCCACAGTTTGGGGGCCACCACAGAAAAGGCCCTTGACAGAATTGGATGGAATTTGCAGGCATAGTGGAGGGGATGAAATCTATCATATTTCGAATAGGTGCAACAATGTTGTACATACTTACATGCCTTTTTTTTTTTTAAGCAAACTGCCAATAACTATTTTATTGCTTCACAAACATCAATGAAATTTGCAGGCATAGTTGCCTCTTTCTGAGGGGATCAAGCCTGCCAAGCTTCAGATGAATAGGTGCAGGGGTTTCTGTGCAGGAGCAGCCCTCACAGTTTGGGAATTTCCAAAAAAGGATGCATCTATCCATCCTATGTTCTTTGTGGAACATGTCATACAACACAGAGATAACCCTAGTTTATTATTTATTTTTAAATAAATAATTGAAAAGCCAGAAAACATTTGGATGCAGCATTTTTCTGGAAGGGGAGGCTTCAAATGTTTGGTGTATGGAAGCAATTAATTAACCTTTTCATCCCCAGGGGTTTTTTTTTGGGGGGGGACAATTTATATGAAAATAGAATACATAGAAGTATCACTTGGAAAGAGACCTGCAAAATAACAGAAGGATAGGTGCAGAGGCAGGGATGTTGAAGAGTCCTTGGTCTCGAGTCACGAGTCGAGTCACGAGTCTTTGGACCCGAGTCTCGAGTCCGAGTCCAAGTCCTTGGTCCAAAATGGTGACTCACGAGTGACGAGTCACGAGTCACTCCCAAGGCTGACTCCACGAGTCCCTATTAAAATCAATGGGGGGTTTCCCCAACAAAATAAGGCTACTTCAGATGTGTGGTTTAAATAAATTCTAGGCACAAGTGTGCCTTTTTATTTCAAAACTCTGCAACTGATTTTGGCAAGAACAGACCAGGCAGAAAAACCCAAAATAACCAGGCAGGCAGAGGAGGCAGGGAACCCCAAAGCAGGCAGGCAGAGGCCTTTGTCTTGGACAATTCAACTGTTGAACTGGTCAAGAAGAGACCAGGCAGGCAGAGGAGGCTGGGAACCCCAGACAGGCAGGCAGAGGCAGCCAAACCCAAAATGTCTGAAAGGTTGCATTTTAGAAAAATTATTTTAAAAAATAAACTTGCTGTACTTCCTAAAACTTATCTATGTTACATTTGAGGAACATGATTTTTTCTAAATGTTTGGCCCCCATTCTGGAACGGTGAGATCTCATCACAATTCCACCCTCACTGAACACCCGCTCCACTGGTGATGAACTTGCTGGAACCAGAAACACACTCAGAGCAGCCACACAGAGTAATCTCAGGTCCTTCTTCTGCCTCTCCCAAGTACGCAACACATCAATCAAAATAAATCTTGACACACTGTTGGGGCTGCACTCCTGGTAGCCATCCATAGTGGCCGAGCAGCGGCACACCTCACTTCCATGCGCTCTTCACCGGCAATCACGCTCCTCTCCACTCCTTCTGGCACAGCCCAGGGATGTTGAAGAGTCCTTGGTCTCGAGTCCCGAGTCGAGTCTCGAGTCCCATTAAAAATATTGGAACTCGAGTCCGAGTCGAGTCAGAGGGGGGACTCAGTCC
Organism: Shinisaurus crocodilurus; assembly: GCA_021292165.1. Classification (NCBI taxonomy): domain Eukaryota; kingdom Metazoa; phylum Chordata; class Lepidosauria; order Squamata; family Shinisauridae; genus Shinisaurus; species Shinisaurus crocodilurus. The sequence goes on from CM037880.1 coordinate 100,819,021, forward strand.
GACTCACGAGTCGAGTCCTCGAGTCCGAGTCCCCATCCCTGTGCAGAGGTAGGGAATTATGAATGAAAAACAGTTTAATGCTTTTTTGTTTTCCTCTCAATTGGCACCAAAATCACAGAACAAGCAATAGACCAGAGTTAAATGATGAATGTAGAGCATACAGCGACAGAAGGACTTGAACATGCAACATTTTCCAAGCAAACACGACACACAATCCAGTGTGTCCACAAAAACTCTCTTACCATTCCTGCTCCTGGGAGAAAGAACAAGCAAGGAGCACTGAAAACTGAAACCAATCCTGCAATGTATTGCTCCAACATTCCTACCCAAAGCAATGGGATTGGAGAGCTCAAGTAAAACCATCCATTATGATTAGAAGTTAGAGCTGTAAGTCATGAAACTACATCATCATCCGGCGATCACAGGCATGCTGTCTGGGTCTCTGCTTACTTCCAAATCCAAATTGCTAATGAAGCTTCAAAAGGGGTCAGATTCAGACTTCTTCAATGGAGCCTGGCATCCATTGGGACATCTCCCAAATATTTCTTAATCAGCCCAATTCTGCTCAGGATGCTGCTGAATCTGAAGGACACCCCTAGTGATAAGCATCAACTTTCTCCTAAATCCCACTGAGCTAAATGGATGTACTTCTCTGAGTAGACATGGATAGGTTTACACAGTTTCACACAAGGAGGTTTTTAATGGAGAGTTCCTCCTCCATTGTAATGCTGATAGTGGAAGGATATCAATCTTCATTAATGGTGTGAGGGAAGCTGACATGAAGCGAAAGGGGAATAATATACAGTAATACCTTGGATTGCAAGTAACAGTTTGAGAGCATTTTGTAAGACAAGCAAATTTTTAAATATTTATTTAATTATTTTTTTTACTTGATATACAAGCGACGTCTTGCAATACAAGTACTGTAGTATGGCTTAAATTAAAAATCTCTGTACAAATTTTTTGGGGGGGATTTAGTTTTGATATAAGAGTGTTTTGGATTACAAGCACATTTCCGGAACGAATTATGCTCTCAATCCAAGGCATGACTGTTATAGATGTAACAACTTGATAATTTCAACTCATCTTTAATTAATTGCAAATGGTAAAATGGGCACGTGCAATCCAGCAAGAGTAATAATTAATAAGACCTTTATTCTATCTGTAGATGTCACATGCAGAGTCAAACCAGAGGGGACCAGGGAAAAAGGAGGCAAGATGTGCACTGTTCAGAGTCCAAACACCAAGCAGCTCCCCACTTCAGAAAACAACAAAAATAGCAGCATCCACCTCAGCACTGATCGACAACAAAGAAACCGAAGGGAAAACATTGCTAGAGCGCTGGATGAGAAAACCAGAGGAAAGATTAAGAGGACCAGGATAAATCCATTTTTAAGTAGGACACCAATGACCGTTGACACTAGTACTACCACTACCACTACCACTACCACAACCATTACCACTACAACAACAACCACTGGCACTTCTCCCAGCACCACGGCCATTCCTGTCACCTCTCCCACCGCAACCACTGACTCAGCCACCACTCCCACTCCTACGGCCACCGCTGGCACTTCTCCAAGCACCACGGCCGTTCCTGTCACCTCTCCCACCGCAACCACTGACTCAGCCACCACTCCCACTCCTACGGCCACCACTGGCACTTCTCCCAGCACCACGGCCATTCCTGTCACCTCGCCAACCGCAACCACTGACTCAGCCCCCACTCGCACTCCTACGGCCAATGCTGGCACTTCTCCCAGCACCACGGCCGTTCCTGTCACCTCTCCCACTACAACCACTGACTCAGCCACCACTCCCACTCCTACGGCCACCGCTGGCACTTCTCCCAGCACTACGGCCGTTCCTCTCACCTCTCCCAACACAACCACTGACTCAGCCACCGCTCCCATTGCTACAGCCACCACTGGCACTTCTCCAACCACCACAGCCATTCCTGTCACCTCTCCCACCGCAACCACTGACTCAGCCACCACCCCCACTCCTACAGCCACCGCTGGCACTACTCCCAGCATCACAGCCTCTCCTGTCACCTCTCCCACCGCAACCACTGTCTCAGCCACCACTCCCACTCCTACGGCCACCACTGGCACTCCTCCCAGCACCACGGCCTTTTCTGTCACCTCTCCCACCGCAACCACTGACTCAGCCACCACTCCCACTCCTACGGCCACCGCTGGCACTTCTCCCAGCACCACGGCTGTTCCTGTCACCTCTCCCACCGCAACCACTGACTCAGCCAGCAATCCCACTCCTACTGCCACCGCTGGCAGTTCTCCCACCAACACGGCCGTTCCGGTCACCTCTCCCACCGCAACCACTGTCTCAGCCACCACTCCCACTCCTACGGCCACCGCTGGCACTTCTCCCAGCACCACGGCAGTTCCTGTCACCTCTCCCACCGCAACCACTGACTCAGCCACCACTCCCACTCCTACGGCCACTGCTGGCACTTCTCCCAGCACCACGACCGTTCCTGTCACCCCTCCCACCGCAACCACTGACTCAGCCCCCACTCCCACTCCTACGGCCACCGCTGGCACTTCTCCCAGCACCACGGCCATTCCTGTCACCTCTCCCACCGCAACCACTGACTCAGCCAGCAATCCCACTCCTACAGCCACCGCTGGCAGTTCTCCCACCAACACGGCCATTCCTGTCACCTCTCCCACTGCAACCACTGACTCAGCCACCACTCCCACTCCTACGCACACCGCTGGCACTTCTCCCAGCACCGCGGCAGTTCCTGTCACCTCTCCCACCGCAACAACTGACTCAGCCACCACTCCCACTCTTACGGCGACCGCTGGCACTTCTCCCACCAACACGGCCGTTCCTGTCACCCCTCCCACCGCAAATACTGAGTCAGCCACCACTCCCGATCCTACGGCCACCGCTGGCACTTCTCCCAGCACCACGGCCATTCCTGTCACCTCTCCCACTGCAACCACTGTCTCAGCCACCACTCCCACTCCTACGGCCACCGCTGGCACTTCTCCCAGCACCACGGCCGTTCCTGTCACCTCTCCCACCGCAGCAACTGACTCAGCCACCACTCCCACTCCTACAGCCACCGCTGGCACTTCTCCCAGCACCACGGCCGTTCCTGTCACCTCTCCCACCGCAATCACTGACTCAGCCCCCACTCCCACTCCTACGGCCACCGCTGGCACTTCTCCCAGCACCACGGCCGTTCCTGTCACCTCTCCCACCGCAGCAACTGACTCAGCCACCACTCCCACTCCTACAGCCACCGCTGGCACTTCTCCCAGCACCACGGCCGTTCCTGTCACCTCTCCCACCGCAACCACTGACTCAGCCCCCACTCCCGCTCCTATGGCCACCGCTGGCACTTCTCCCAGCACCACGACCATTCCTGTCCCCTCTCCCACCACAACTACTGTCTCAGCCACCACTCCCTCTCCTACGGCCACCGCTGACATTTCCCCCACAACCACGGCCGTTCCTGTCACCTCTCCCACCGCAACCACTGAGTCAGCTACCACTCCCGCTTCTACGGCCCCCATTGGCACTTCTCCCAGCACCACGGCCATTCCTGTCACCTCTCCCACTGCAGCAACTGACTCAGCCACCACTCCCACTCCTACCGCCACCGCTGGGACTTCTCCCACCAACACGGTCGTTCCTGTCACCTCTCCCACTGCAACCACTGACTCAGCCACCACTCCCACTCTTACGGCCACAGCTGACACTTCTCCCAACAAGACAGCCGTTCCTCTCACCTCTCCCACCACAACCACTGTCTCAGGTACCACTCCCACTTCTACGGACACCGCTGGCACTTCTCCCAGCACCACGGCCTTTCCTGTCACCTCTCCCACCGCAACAACTGACTCAGCCACCACTACCACCCCTACGGCCACCGCTGGCAGTTCTCCCACAAACACGGCCATTCCTGTCAACTCTCCCACCGCAACCACTGTCTCAGCCACCACCCCCACTCCTACGGCCACCGCTGGCACTTCTCCCAGCACCACAGCCGTTCCTGTCACCTCTTCTACCACAACAACTGACTCAGCCAGCACTCCCACTCCTACGGCCACTGCTGAAACTTCTCCAAGCACCACGGCCGTTCCTGTCAACTCTCCCACCACAACAACTGACTTAGCCACCACTCCCGCTCCTACGGCCACCGCTGGCACTTCTCCCACCACCACGGCCATTCCTTTCACCTCTCCCACCGCAACCGCTGACTCAGCTACCACTCCCGCTTCTACGGCCCCCGCTGCCACTTCTCCAAACACCACAGATGTTCCTGTCACCTCTCCCACCGCAACCACTGACTCAGCTACTACTCCTGCTCCTACGGCCCCCATTGGCACTTCTCCAAGCACCACGGCTGTTCCTGTCACCTCTCCCACTGCAACCACTGACTCAGCCCCCACTCACACTCCTATGGCCACCGCTGGCACTTCTCCCAGCACCACGGCCATTCCTGTCACCTCTCACACCGCAACTACTGTCTCAGCCACCACTCCCACTCCTACGGCCACCGCTGACACTTCCCCCACAACCACAGCCGTTGCTGTCACCTCTCCCACCGCAACCACTGAGTCAGCTACCACTCCCGCTTCTACGGCCCTCGCTGGCACTTCTCCCAGCACCACGGCCGTTCCTGTCACCTCTCCCAACGCAGCAACTGTCTCAGCCCCCACTCCCACACCTACGGCCACCGCTGGCACTTCTCCCAGCACCACGGCGATTAATGTCACCTCTCACACCGCAACTACTGTCTCAGCCACCACTCCCACTCCTACGGCCACCGCTGACACTTCCCCCACAACCACAGCCGTTGCTGTCACCTCTCCCACCGCAACCACTGAGTCAGCTACCACTCCCGCTTCTACGGCCCTCGCTGGCACTTCTCCCAGCACCACGGCCGTTCCTGTCACCTCTCCCAACGCAGCAACTGTCTCAGCCCCCACTCCCACTCCTACGGCCACCGCTGGCACTTCTCCCAGCACCACAGCCATTCCTGTCACCCCTCCCACCGCAACCACTGTCTCAGCCACCACTCCCACTCCTACGGCCACCGCTGGCACTTCTCCCAGCACCACGGCCATTCTTGTCACCTCTCCCACTGCAACCACTGTCTCAGCCCCCACTCCCACTCCTACGGCCACTGCTGGCACTTTCCCCAGCAACACGGCCCTTCCTGTCACCTCTCCCACCGCAACCACTGAGTCAGCCCCCACTCCCACTCCTACGGCCACCGCTGGCACTTCTCCCAGCACCACGGCCATTCCTGTCACCTCTCCCACCGCAACCACTGACTCAGCCCCCACTCCCACTCCTACGGCCACCGCTGGCACTTCTCCCAGCACCACGGCCGTTCCTGTCACCTCTCCCACTGCAACCACTGACTCGGCCCCCACTCACACTCCTATGGCCACCGCTGGCACTTCTCCGAGCACCACGGCCATTCCTGTCACCTCTCCCACCGCAACTACTGTCTCAGCCACCACTCCCACACCTACGGCCACCGCTGACACTTCCCCCACAACCACAGCCGTTCCTGTCACCTCTCCCACCGCAACCACTGAGTCAGCTACCACTCCCGCTTCTACGGCCCTCGCTGGCACTTCTCCCAGCACCTCGGCCGTTCCTGTCACCTCTCCCACCGCAGCAACTGACTCAGCCACCACTCCCACTCCTACCGGCACCGCTGGCACTTCTCCCACCAACACGGCCGTTCCTGTCACCTCTCCCAATGCAACCACTGACTCAGCCACCACTCCCACTCCTACGGCCACAGCTGACACTTCTCCCAGCAAGACAGCCGTTCCTCTCACCTCTCCCACCGCAACCACTGTCTCAGGTACCACTCCCGCTTCTACGGACCCCGCTGGCACTTCTCCCAGCCGCACGGCAGTTCCTTTCACCTCTTCCACCGCAACAACTGACTCAGCCACCACTCCCACTCTTACAGCGACCGCTGGCACTTCTCCCACCAACACGGCCGTTCCTGTCACCCCTCCCACCGCAACCACTGAGTCAGCCACCACTCCCGCTCCTATGGCCACCGCTGGCACTTCTCCCAGCACCACGGTCATTCCTGTCACCTCTCCCACAGCAAGCACTGTCTCAGCCACCACTCCCACTCCTACGGCCACAGCTGACACTTCTCCCAGCACCACAGCCATTCCTGTTACCCCTCCCACCGCAACCACTGTCTCAGGCATCACTCCCACTTCTACGGCCCCCGCTGACACTTCTCCCAGCACCACGGCCGTTCCTGCCACCTCTCCCACTGCAACCACTGACTCAGCCCCCACTCCCACTCCTACAGCCACCGCTGGCACTTCTCTCACCGCCACGGCCATTCCTGTCACCTCTCCCGCTGCAACCACTGTCTCAGCCACCACTCCCACTCCTACGGCCACCGCTGGCACTTCTCCCAATACCACGGCCATTCCTGTCACCTCTCCCACCGCAACCACTGTCTCAGCCACCACTCCCGCTCCTACAGCCACTGCTGGTACTTCTCCCAGCACCACGGCCATTCCTGTCACCTCTCCCACCGCAACCACTGACTCAGCCCCCACTCCTACGGCCACCACTGGCACTTCTCCCAGCACCACGGCCGTTCCTGTCACCTCTCCACCGCAACCACTGACTCAGCCCCACTCACACTCCTATGGCCACCGCTGGCACTTCTCCGAGCACACGGCCATTCCTGTCACCTCTCCACCGCAACCACTGAGTCAGCTACCACTCCCGCTTCTACGGCCCTCGCTGGCACTTCTCCCAGCACCACGGCCGTTCCTGTCACCTCTCCCACTGCAACCACTGACTCAGCCCCCACTCACACTCCTATGGCCACCGCTGGCACTTCTCCCAGCACCACGGCCATTCCTGTCACCTCTCCCACCGCAACTACTGTCTCAGCCACCACTCCCGCTTCTACAGCCCTCGCTGGCACTTCTCCCAGCACCACGGCCGTTCCTGTCACCTCTCCCAACGCAGCAACTGTCTCAGCCCCCACTCCCACACCTACGGCCACCGCTGGCACTTCTCCCAGCACCACGGCGATTAATGTCACCTCTCCCACCGCAAGTACTGTCTCAGCCACCACTCCCACTCCTACGGCCACTGCTGACACTTCCCCCACAACCACAGCCGTTCCTGTCACCTCTCCCACCACAACCACTGAGTCAGCTACCACTCCCACTCTTACGGCGACCGCTGGCACTTCTCCCACCAACACAGCCATTCCTGTCACACCTCCCACCGCAACTACTGACTCAGCCACCACTCCCGCTCCTATGGCCACCGCTGGTACTTCTCCCAGCACCACGGCCGTTCCTGTCACCTCTCCCACCGCAACCACTGTCTCAGCCACCACTCCCACTCCTACGGCCACAGCTGACACTTCTCCCAGCACCACAGCCATTCCTGTTACCCCTCCCACCGCAACCACTGTCTCAGGCATCACTCCCACTCCTACGGCCCCCGCTGGCACTTCTCCCAGCACCACGGCCGTTCCTGTCACCTCTCCCACCGCAACCACTGACTCAGCCCCCACTCCCACTCCTACGGCCACCGCTGGCAGTTCTCCCAGCACCACGGCCATTCCTGTCACCCCTCCCACCGCAACCACTGTTTCAGCCACCACTCCCACTCCTACGGCCACCGCTGGCACTTCCCCCAGCACCACGGCCCTTCCTGTCACCTCTCCCACCGCAACCACTGACTCAGCCCCCACTCACACTCCTATGGCCACCGCTGGCACTTCTCCGAGCACCACGGCCATTCCTGTCACCTCTCCCACCGCAACCACTGAGTCAGCTACCACTCCCGCTTCTACGGCCCTCGCTGGCACTTCTCCCAGCACCACGGCCGTTCCTGTCACCTCTCCCACTGCAACCACTGACTCAGCCCCCACTCACACTCCTATGGCCACCGCTGGCACTTCTCCCAGCACCACGGCCATTCCTGTCACCTCTCCCACCGCAACTACTGTCTCAGCCACCACTCCCGCTTCTACAGCCCTCGCTGGCACTTCTCCCAGCACCACGGCCGTTCCTGTCACCTCTCCCAACGCAGCAACTGTCTCAGCCCCCACTCCCACACCTACGGCCACCGCTGGCACTTCTCCCAGCACCACGGCGATTAATGTCACCTCTCCCACCGCAAGTACTGTCTCAGCCACCACTCCCACTCCTACGGCCACTGCTGACACTTCCCCCACAACCACAGCCGTTCCTGTCACCTCTCCCACCACAACCACTGAGTCAGCTACCACTCCCACTCTTACGGCCACCGCTGGCAGTTCTCCCAGCACCACGGCCATTCCTGTCACCCCTCCCACCGCAACCACTGTTTCAGCCACCACTCCCACTCCTACGGCCACCGCTGGCACTTCCCCCAGCACCACGGCCCTTCCTGTCACCTCTCCCACCGCAACCACTGACTCAGCCCCCACTCACACTCCTATGGCCACCGCTGGCACTTCTCCGAGCACCACGGCCATTCCTGTCACACCTCCCACCGCAACTACTGACTCAGCCACCACTCCCGCTCCTATGGCCACCGCTGGTACTTCTCCCAGCACCACGGCCGTTCCTGTCACCTCTCCCACCGCAACCACTGTCTCAGCCACCACTCCCACTCCTACGGCCACAGCTGACACTTCTCCCAGCACCACAGCCATTCCTGTTACCCCTCCCACCGCAACCACTGTCTCAGGCATCACTCCCACTCCTATGGCCCCCGCTGGCACTTCTCCCAGCACCACGGCCGTTCCTGTCACCTCTCCCACCGCAACCACTGACTCAGCCCCCACTCCCACTCCTACGGCCACCGCTGGCAGTTCTCCCAGCACCACGGCCATTCCTGTCACCTCTCCCACTGCAACCACTGTCTCAGCCCCCACTCCCACTCCTACGGCCACCGCTGGCACTTCCCCCAGCACCACGGCCCTTCCTGTCACCTCTCCCACCGCAACCACTGAGTCAGCCACCACTCCCACTCCTACGGCCACCGCTGGCACTTCTCCCAGCACCACGGCCATTCCTGTCACCTCTCCCACCGCAACCACTGACTCAGCCCCCACTCCCACTCCTACGGCCACCGCTGGAACTTCTCCCAGCACCACGGCCGTTCCTGTCACCTCTCCCACTGCAACCACTGACTCGGCCCCCACTCACACTCCTATGGCCACCGCTGGCACTTCTCTGAGCACCACGGCCATTCCTGTCACCCCTCCCACCGCAGCAACTGTCTCAGCCCCCACTCCCACACCTACGGCCACCGCTGGCACTTCTCCCAGCACCACGGCGATTAATGTCACCTCTCCCACCGCAACTACTGTCTCAGCCACCACTCCCACTCCTACGGCCACTGCTGACACTTCCCCCACAACCACAGCCGTTCCTGTCACCTCTCCCACCACAACCACTGAGTCAGCTACCACTCCCACTCTTACGGCGACCGCTGGCACTTCTCCCAGCACCACGGCCATTCCTGTCACCTCTCCCACTGCAACCACTGTCTCAGCCCCCACTCCCACTCCTACGGCCACCGCTGGCACTTCCCCCAGCACCACGGCCCTTCCTGTCACCTCTCCCACCGCAACCACTGAGTCAGCCACCACTCCCACTCCTACGGCCACCGCTGGCACTTCTCCCAGCACCACGGCCATTCCTGTCACCTCTCCCACCGCAACCACTGACTCAGCCCCCACTCCCACTCCTACGGCCACCGCTGGCACTTTTCCCAGCACCACGGCCGTTCCTGTCACCTCTCCCACTGCAACCACTGACTCGGCCCCCACTCACACTCCTATGGCCACCGCTGGCACTTCTCCGAGCACCACGGCCATTCCTGTCACCTCTCCCACCGCAACCACTGTCTCAGCCACGACTCCCACACCTACGGCCACCGCTGACACTTCCCCCACAACCACGGCCGTTCCTGTCACCTCTCCCACCGCAACCACTGAGTCAGCTACCACTCCCACTTCTACGGCCCTCGCTGGCACTTCTCCCAGCACCTCGGCCGTTCCTGTCACCTCTCCCACCGCAGCAACTGACTCAGCCACCACTCCCACTCCTACCGGCACCGCTGGCACTTCTCCCAGCACCACGGCCGTTCCTGTCACCTCTCCCAGTGCAACCACTGTCTCAGCCACCACTCCCACTCCTACAGCCACCGCTGGCACTTCTCTCACCACCACGGCCATTCCTGTCACCTCTCCCGCTGCAACCACTGTCTCAGCCACCACTCCCACTCCTACGGCCACCGCTGGCACTTCTCCCAGCACTACGGCCGTTCCTCTCACCTCTCCCAACACAACCACTGACTCAGCCACCTCTCCCACTCCTACGGCCACCGCTGGCACTTCTCCTAGCAGCACGGCCATTCCTGTCACCTCTCCAACCGCAACCACTGACTCAGCCACCACTCCCACTCCTACGGCCACCGCTGGCACTTCTCCCAGCACTACGGCCATTCCTGTCACTTCTCCCACCGCAACCACTGACTCTGCCACCGCTCCCACTGCTACAGCCACCACTGGCACTTCTCCAACCACCACAGCCATTCCTGTCACCTCTCCCACCGCAACCACTGACTCAGCCACCACTCCCACTCCTACGGGCACCGCTGGCACTACTCCCAGCATCACAGCTTCTCCTGTCACCTCTCCCACCGCAACCACTGTCTCAGCCACCACTCCCACTCCTACGGCCACCGCTGGCACTTCTCCCAGCACCACGGCCGTTCCTGTCACCTCTCCCACCGCAACCACTGACTCAGCCAGCAATCCCACTCCTACAGCCACCGCTGGCAGTTCTCCCACCAACACGGCCATTCCTGTCACCTCTCCCACTGCAACCACTGACTCAGCCACCACTCCCACTCCTACGGACACCGCTGGCACTTCTCCCAGCACCACGGCAGTACCTGTCACCTCTCCCACCGGAACAACTGACTCAGCCACCACTCCCACTCTTACGGCGACCGCTGGCACTTCTCCCACGAACACGGCCGTTCCTGTCACCCCTCCCACCGCAACCACTGACTCAGCCACCACTCCCACTCCTACGGCCACCGCTGGCACTTCTCCCAGTACCACAGCCGTTCCTGTCACCTCTCTCACCGCAACCACTGACTCAGCCAGCAATCCCACTCCTACAGCCACGGCTGGCACTTCTCCCAGCACCACGGCCGTTCCTGTCACCTCTCCCACCGCAGCAACTGACTCAGCCACCACTCCCACTCCTACGGCCACCGCTGGCACTTCTCCCAGCACCACAGCCGTTCCTGTCACCTCTCCCACCGCAACCACTGACTCAGCCAGCAATCCCACTCCTACAGCCACCGCTGGCAGTTCTCCCACCAACACGGCCATTCCTGTCACCTCTCCCACTGCAACCACTGACTCAGCCACCACTCCCACTCCTACGGACAGCGCTGGCACTTCTCCCAGCACTACGGCCGTTCCTGTCACCTCTCCCACCGCAACAACTGACTCAGCCACCACTCCCACTCTTACGGCGACCGCTGGCACTTCTCCCACGAACACGGCTGTTCCTGTCACCCCTCCCACCGCAACGACTGAGTCAGCCACCACTCCCGCTCCTACGGCCACCGCTGGCACTTCTCCCAGCACCACGGCCATTCCTGTCACCTCTCCCACCGCAAACACTGTCTCAGCCACCACTCCCACTCCTACGGCCACCACTGGCACTTCTCCCAGCACCACGGCCGTTCCTGTCACCTCTCCCACCGCAACCACTGTCTCAGCCACCACTTCCGCTCCTACGGCCACCGCTGGCACTTCTCCCAGCACCACGGCCGTTCCTGTCACCTCTCACACTGCAACCACTGTCTCAGCCACCACTCCCTCTCCTACGGCCACCGCTGGCACTTCTCCTAGCACCACGGCCATTCCTGTCACCTCTCCCACCGCAACCACTGTCTCAGCCACCACTCCCACTGCTACCGCAACCACTGGCACTTCTCCGAGCACCACGGCCATTCCTGTCACCTCTCCCACTGCAACCACTGTCTCAGCCACCACTCCCACTCCTACGGCCGCCGCTGGCACTTCTCCCAGCACCACAGCCATTCCTGTCACCTCTCCCACCACAACAACTGTCTCAGCCACCCCTCCCACTCCTACCGCCACCGCTGGCACTTCTCCCACCACCACGGCCATTCCTGTCACGTCTCCTGCTACATCTGCTGTCTTTGGCACCTCCGCCAGTACAACAGCAGCTCCAACTACTACCATATTGAGTACACAGCAAAGCTCTACTACGATTTCCACAACTACTGTAGGTGAGCATGAGGTATTTTTATGAGTCTCTTTGCATGTTCCACTACGATTTGAAAGAATTCTGAACTTGAGCCCCTGTATTGGTAGGCAGCGTTTTAGTCATGTGTGGCTCAACCCAGGTTTTGATAATAATGGGCATTCAGTCTCACCTCTGTCTTTGTTTTCTTTACTCATTGGACTCACTGTTTTTTTCTCAAGGAGCACTGAGACTTCCTTCTTTCTCTCAGTGAAATTTTTGGTGGTGTGTGACTGCCTCACAATTATCCCTTCCCCTTCTTGATTTCCACAGTGTTCCTTATGGAATAGTGGACTCCGACTAAATTGATGTGAGCAATCTACAAAGACCACCTTCCTCAGAAAGGCCCCTTTCCTCACTTTCCTTTTCTGTGCTGGCCCCTTTTGCATTTGCTTCTGCTTCCTTCTCTCCCTCGCCTTGTCATCATGGTCAGGTGGCTCATTGACAGGCAAGTTGAGGATGGCATGTCACATTATCAATAATAGATACGGATTGAGATGGGAGATTCTCGATATTGCTTTGAACATTTCATCTGGTGATTCTTGGCAATTCGCTGCCAAGGGGTGGTCAGCATTCACTGGGGACGTACAGCACTCTGCAAGTTCCAAATTTCATCAAAATGAGTGGATCAGTGGGGTGCCCAGTCTGGGGAGTGGACAGAAGAGTGGTCAGGACACTTCTACAGAGTCTCAAATGAGCGCATTTTATTTTTCATTTAGCTGTTTGGGAAGTTGCTCTCTTTCCTCTTCACTCTTCTTGAGAACATCCTCAGTTGATGCTGCTTTTGGGCTCTAAGCTATTAGTTGGGTGTGTTGGCCCAGTGAGCATGAGCGGGGTTCACTTCTCCACTGTTCTTTTCTACATTATCAAATTACATGGAGTGGGGGGGCTTCTCTCTTCCAGCACTGTGCCAGAATGGAGGAACCCATGACGGAGTCAAATGTTTATGTCCTGATAATTTATTCTATGGACAACAGTGTGAGTTCCCTGTGGAGGACATTCCTGTGGAAGTGGGTAAGTGGAATTGGGGCAGTAGAATCCCATAACCGCTTTTGTATTGAAAGCAGGACAAGAAAGTCCAGTTAAAAGTCCAGGTAGTTCCCCCATTGGTTTATTTATTTATTTATTTATTTCATTTTTATGCCGCCCAATAGCCAAAGCTCTCTGTGAGACAAAGAGACCTGTGCCCACCCGTTGAAAGGATTGGGCCAGATGGGCTCCTCAAAGCTACTTTTTAGCTTAGCTATGGAGGCCCCCAAATGGGGCTGGAAGATGCTGGTGACTCTGGACTAATAACAGAGCTGCAGTGAAACTTCTCTAGCCATGCTCCCCTCTTCAAACAGGCCAGATATAAAAATATATATGTCTGTAAAGTCTTTTGCGCATATACCATGTTTCCTTGAAAATAAGACCTACCCCGGAAATAAGACCTAGTACTATTTTTGGGAATTGCTAAAGTATAAGACCTACCCCGAAAATAGGACCTAGTGCATTTTTCTGAGACAAAAAATATATAAGACAGTGTCTTATTTTCGGGGAAACACGGCATGTCTTTTGCCATTCATTCAGATTTCTAGTTGCAAGACTATAATGGCAACATTAGAGCTCCAGCTTTGGAGGCTGCCTGGAAGATGTCTGATCAGTACTAACAGGTCAGAGCAAGTGAGGCCGTATCTATGATTTTACCAACAAGCTGTTAGTGAGCATGTGAGCAACACAAAGCTCTTCTTCAGATGTGGGTGTTCAAAACAAACATAGGAATGTTTTTAAATTCCAGTGATTTGCGCTAGATGATAACATAACAATTGCCTCCAAATTCTTTCGAACCTCCGGGTTGGGAGATTACTGCTTCCAGCTAGTGTGGATATCTCTCACTTGTGAGAATATGACAAGATCCCTGCTGGGTAACTACTAATAGCTATATTTCTCATCTATTCAGTCTTAAAAGAGGCACTTGACAAGGATGTCCTCTCTCTCTTCCACTTATTATATACTCTTGGAACAGAACCATTAACAATAGTCATCAGGAAAAATAAGGAAATCTTCAGACTTTGGGCCAAACTACATGTTGTGCCATCACTTTTACTTTGAAGAAAAAGCAGCCTCAGCATCCTGATCGAGGTTGTGCTCCCAATCCAGAATGAGGCCCTGCGCCAGTTTCATCCTGCCCCAAATCCCCCTCCTGCTGGTATTTGCTCCCAAAGGAAATGTCTACTGCAAACAGCAGATGGCTTGCTCACTTCACTACATATGTACAGCAATGCTGAGATACCGAGTGTACACATCACAAATCACTTTGGTTGAGGATGATCATTGTTAGGAATAATAAAACTGCTTTCCCAGAATGACACCCTTCATGGATTATCTACATCGATCCTGGCCAACCTGGCTAAGTCTGGAGGCTAAACTACAATGGATACTGCAACTTGTCTATGGTCTGAGCATAATCATACAGGATCTACCTTCCTCAAGAGGAAAGACTCCACTTACAGAAGATCCCTCTGCCTGATTTTTGAGGATCTCCCCTCCCACACACACACCACAGCTCACCCCATTCAGCTGGGTCTCCTGACTCTTTGGGTGGGTTCACGCGACATAATGACCCACACTGTGGCACAGGCCATGCAGTGTGGGTCGTCTGCCCGAGGGCCTATGATGTGCCTGACAGATGATCAGGATCTTTGCTCACCTCCCCCCCCCCTTGATCCTCCTGTGGGGATCCCAGGGCACTGCGCAGGAACACTGCGGCTTTCCCCCCATCCCCACCACTGTAGCACACCCGAAAGGGCTGGTCGCAGCGGGGGGCAGGGCGGGGCAGGAGCTATTGCTTTCACTGATCCCACCTAACCACCTACCCACCACCCCACCTAACCACATTTGCGCTCTAGCCCCCCCTCCCATAGTCAAGACACTGGCTGCAAGCAGGGCCGGATTAAGAGCATTATGGGCCTGGTGCTGAGGAGGGCGCGCAGCTGAAGAGGGCGCAGAAACGCTGCGCTCCTCTTCGCTGCTGCTGCGCCGCCCTCGCCAGACCTCTGCCTCCGCTGCGCCGCCCCCTGCCAGGCCTCCGTCTCCCCACCCCGCCCGCCCGCCCCGCCGCCGCCGCGCCCTCCCGTCCCGCTCGCCGCTGTGCCTCCCCCCACCCTCCCGCTCGCTGCTGCTGTGCCTCCCGCCGCCGCCATCACCCCCCGACCCCCTCCCCGCCACCTACCTTCTCCGCGTCGTGTCGCTTCCGGAGCCCCGCCCACATTGTTTTGGCGGGAGGAACCAGGGCAACAGGGCTTAAACAGCCCTGTTGCCATGGTTTCCCCGGCAAAAAACAGCGCGGGGGTCCCGTCGCATCACTTCCTCCTCCTCGGCGGTGGCAGCGGCGGCGGCAGCAGCAGCAGCAGCCAGGGCGGGGGGAAGGTAGGTTGGTGGTGGCGGCGCAGGGTGTTTTTTTTTGCAGAGCAGGGCTGCTTTGGAGGGGGGGGCGCTAAATATTATTTCGCCTGGGGCGCCAAACTGCCCTGCACCGGTCCTGATTGTGGGCCTATTTTCTGGTAGGGGCCTGGAGCTGCAGCTCCAATAGCCCCTATCTTAATCCGGCCCTGGCTGCAAGGGGAAGGGGGAGCATAGCGCCTGTGCGTGAGCCGAGCAGCTGCGGGAGGAGCAACTGAGTGAGGTATTAAACAACCCCCCCCAAAATCAGATCAATGGTAGGCTGCAGGCATGTCCATCCCTCCCTCTCTCTCTCTCTCTCTCTCTCTCTCTGTAGGGCTCCTTTTATTGTCCAGACTCATCTTATTTGTTTTGCGTAGCTAATGATATTGACTCTGTGAGCAATACTTGTTGCACAGAGGTTTGTCAGGATCTCAGCTCCTCAAAGATCACTGTCTGAATATGTCCAGTGTGTGTATGTTTGATGCATTCCTTTTCATACAATCATAGAAAAGTAGTGTTGGAAGGGGCCTGCCAGGCCATCAAGTCCAACCCCCTGCTCAATGCAGGAATCCAGGTCAAAGCATCCCTGACAGATGGCCGTCCAGCTGCACCTTGAATGCCTCCAGATTGGGAGAGCCCACCACCTCCCTAGGTAGTTGGTTCCATTGTCTTATTGCTCTGACAGTCAGGAATTTTTTTTCTGATGTCCAGGTGGAATCTAGGCTTCCTGTCACTTTCCCCCACCCCTTTAATTTAAATGTGCCTTTAGGAAGTGAGGGTGTGCACGGGCACCTGAAAGGTCAGCCACTCCTCCTGAAAACATGCTTCCCTGGCTGCTACTGCTTTGAACTGGTTCTCAAAACAAACAAAGCCCATCAGAATTGACTCACACATTCTTAGCTGAGGTCTGTGGCTTTCCCTTTTGTCATTACTGAATCGCCATGAAAGCCTCTGGGGCTTAAACTTGTTCTTGGCAGTGCACCTCCAGCAGCCAGAGCAACCCAGGATGCCACCCCACTCCCGCTCCCAGTATTCCGGCAAAGGACAGGAAAACACGCCAGCTCCTTGAGTGAGTCAGCTGCCGGAGGAGCAGCAGGCAGAGCTGCTGTGGGTGCCCATGCAACTTGCCCTGTCCCCCCCGCCCAGCTAGCCTGATGCCCTCAGGAGCAGTGGAGGTTGCTCTCCCATTGCCAGTGTTGAAGTAAGATTCAGCTGCCAGTCCAGCCGGCTTTTGCACATGGAATTGGGAGGAGGTGCCTTCCTGCCTCCGCCCAGTACTGCCGCCTGCTTCTGTTAGAGCAGGGCTCTCCAACCTTGGGTCCCCAGATGTTGCTGGACTACAGCTCCCAGAATCCCTTGCCATTAGCCATGCTGGCGGGGTATGCTGGGAGCTGTAGGCCAGCCAACATCTGGGGATCCAAGGTTGGAGAGCCCTGTGTTAGAGTGAGGGGGAAGGCGTTTAGGTGAGCGGAAAGGCGTTTAGGTGAGCAAGCCCGTCCCTATGACCGAATGCCAGTGCCGAGAACTAGAGAGGTGGGTTTAAAGGGAAAGGCCCTCCTTCCTCATTGCTTTGGGTGTCCCCACCCCCCACCTCCACCTCATTTATTTGGCCACCAAAAAAGAAACAAAACCAGCTGCTACTTTGGAGCAGAGCCGTGAAGTTCTTTCTGCTTCCCCTCCTGCCACCAGTGTCTGCTCAGAAGCAAGTCTCATTGACTGCAATCGGGCTAATTGCAAAGTGTGTGATGAATGATGGCCCAGGGTAACTTGGCTGGCCTTGGGTACTAAGCACCTCCACTTGTTCTGGCACAACACTGTGCTTAGAAGAAGCCATCAGGTGCACAGGTTTCTGGTTTAGCTGATGGCCCTGAGATTTAAGTCACTGCTCTGAGAACTGACCCCTAAACCTGTACCTCAGCCCTAAAGCCTGAGACCTGGTGACCCTATGGCCCCTTGAGCTCTGTATTAAATTAATTTAAAGCAAATTGCACTTCCTCACTTCATACTTACCACAGTCACTAATGATAATCAGAATCCACGTAGTACAGAAATGAAAGAATAGGAGGGGGGGAAACAATCCTTACTCTTATAACTACCCTATTTCACATTTACTCAAACGTAAGTGCTATTGCCATTAATGGGCCTCTCCAGCTAAGATCGGTTGCCATCTCTTCTTATTTGTTAGAACAGTCCAGAAACTCACCTCCATGTCTTGGGAAAAGTTGTCAGCCCGAGATGGCTGCACTGCTGGCAGCCATCCCCCCCAGCCCACCGTCCTGCCTCTGCCGGATGCCCAGGCTAGCCTGGAAACTGACCCCTGTTAGCCAGAGGCCCTGGCCCAGCAGCCAGTTAAGCGGAGGGTAAGGTTGCAAATACTCACTGGTAAAAGGAAAGTACTCTGTGCAGGCTCAGAGGTATCTAGTCCAGCATCCGCTTTGCAACCGGGTCAGCCAGCTCTGTCAGGGAAGCCTACAGCAGGGTTAGAAGGCCACAGCCCCCTCCCTGTTGTTTAAACACCCCCACCCCCACTGCAGCTGGTGTCCAAAGGCACCTCAGAACCAGGAGATTCGATTTAAAATTAAGCATCATAAGTAAGAGCTATTAACAGACCTGTCATCCATTGATTTGTCCAAGCCCAATTTAAAGCCATCAAGGACCGGGAATACCAGCACATTTCATAGCATTGAATTTCGTGAGTTAAGTATGTGTTGTGTGAAGAAGGACTTTATCTTGTCTGTCTTGAATGGACAGCTAATAAACGCCATTGACTGATCCTCCTGAGTTCCAGTACTATGAGAGAGGGAGAAAGACTTCTCTCTTCACTTTCTCCTCACAGTGCATAATTTTGTAAACCTCTATCTTGTACTCTCTTACTTGTCTTTTTTCATAAACTAAAATGCCCGAAGCCCTTTGACCTTCTCTCACAGAGAATGTGTTCCAGCTTCCAACCCTTTGATCATTGAGCCCTCTCTGTTTTAGGGACTGTGCCCATGACAGTCGAAGTCCAGGTGAAGATCACTAACAGGGTGTATGAGCAAAGCCTCGAGGACAAAAGCTCAGAAGCATATAAGAGCTTGGAGACTGAATTTAAGGAGCAGGTAACAATGAGTCATTGGGTCACCCTCTAGCACCCTCTTTGCCATACAATTTCCCCCCTTCCTGTCTACCCTCCCCCGCTGAATGGTTTCTGCCTGATTTATAAACACATTGTGTGTTTCCCTTCACCTTTTAGATGAACATTGTTTATGAAGGTGTTCCTGGATACCAACGTGTGGTAATCCTCAAACTGAGGTGAGTGTCCAAGGAAGATTCCAGGTTGAGATGCTTGGATATCAACTTTCTTATTGTTCACCAGCGTTCATTCATGTCTCACAGTAAACCCATTGAGCAGCTCTCCTGTTATAAGCCTACTAGAACCCACTTTCCCCAAAGGAGACCTAAGAGGCCTGCCCCTTGGTTATCCTGGCCCCCAGCTTCTCCCTTGTTCTATGCCACTCCTAGGCACTACTTCTCCGGAGTCCTTAGGCTGGTCCTCTCTATCCTCACATTGTTAGAGGACTGTCCGCCTAGAGAGGAGCACATGGTTTGTCCAAAGACTGAGGAATGCCACATTTATTGAAAACTATCAGCACAGTCCAGATCCCAAATCAAGAACATTTCCATAAGTAAAGCAAGCTCGATTGTTATGCATTCATACTTACAAACCAGAAGGGCTCTCCGACAGAAGCACAACTTAGCCTGCCTGTAGCAATGATCTTGCACATCCATCAAGTCACATGCATCCCCCAGTTTCTCTGTTCTCCAGGGCCGGTGCTACCATTAGGCCAACTAGGCGGCTGCCTAGGGCACTGGGCTAAAGGGGGCGCCAGGAGCATAGGGCTGGAGGGAGGGAGGGCTCAAGTGGGAGGGGGGGCGCGCTAAATATCTGATCTTGCCTAGGGCACCAAACTGCCTTGCACTGGCCCTGCTGTTCTCCCTGTCAACATCCCCCTCCCCGTGTTCTTTGTAAGAACAAAATGGTGGTCCAGCAGCTGAGAGCGTGTGCCCCTCCCTTCATTGTTATGTAGGAATGGCAGCATCATTGTGGACCACGAAGTCATCATTGAAGCCCCCATAAATAACAATGTGAACATCATCAGTGAAACTCTCAAGAATGTGACAGAGTCAGTGCGGCAGAAATTGGATGTTATTAACGGCACCAAGGAGAACTGTACAGCTTCTTCAAGTAAGTGCCAGGCAACAGTCTTCCAGTTCCAGGTTCTCACACCATGCAATGCCAAACTGCAGAGCAAGCTATGCAGTGTGGCTTCGAAGCCACTCTACCCCCGATGCGCCTGACAGATAATTGGGCACATTGGGGGTAGGGTGCCTCCTCCTCCCCCCTCCTTCCCCCTTGGTCCTCCTGCATGTATCTCATGGGACCCCGCAGGAGCAGTGAGGGAGCAGTGAGGGAGGTTCCTCCCCTCCCTGCCACCACTTGACAGCAGCACCAGGGAGAGAGGGGAGTGGGGATGGAGCGGGCGGTGCACAGCAGGCACAGGTGCGGCTGCGCTCTGATCAGTCTCCTCTGGAGGAAGCAGATCAAAGCATGGCTCACCCCATGCCACCACGGCCACAGCCCTTTCAGCTAGGAGCCACGGCAGCATGGGGAGCCTCTGACAGCCACCCTCAAGTGCCGCCTGGCACTTTGGTGCAGCTGTCATCAGCCAGAGCCCCTTGGCCAGAGCAGCAACCCTTTTTTGCCACTCTTGCCAAGGGGCTCAGTAGCTTATTGGCTTGACCGTAGTTCAGCATGTCATCTGAGTTCAGACAACACACTAAGCCACAGGGGGTTTAGCAAACTCTAGAACAAGCCATGGCTTCTTGGGGTGGTTTATAAGCACGCTGGGTTCGGACAACACACTTCAAAGCCACTGTGGCTTAGCGTGTAGTGAAAACCCAGTCATTTTAATCTTAAAGTGTCCTCGCTAGAGACATTACGCAACAGGTACCATTCCAAGTAATTCCTGAAGTAACTGGGAGTCAGTAAGATTTGTTTTTCATCAGCCTATTTCCAATACCTAATAGCTGCTTTGTATCATTTGCTTGGTAGAAAGGTGGGGTATAAACAAACTAACAAACAAATAATATAAGTTCCCTTGTGATTCACAACCTGTTCATGATCCTTTGAGAGATGCCAAGTGGAGAATCAGTTCAGTTTCAGGGCTGTTTTTTTTAAACTCACTGCCTTTATTGCAACACAGTAGGGGGTGAAGCATGAATCCCTGCTTTCTGAATACAGCTTGACAGTAGATCTGCTCCTAGTGATGGACTCCAGAACCGTCAAAAATGTAATTAAAAATAAGATATATGAGAAAGATGCCCAAGGGGACATCAAAATTGTTCAAATCCCCCAGTTTTCCCAGTGGCTTCAGCTGTTTGAAACTGATAATGTCCCACAATGTTATTTATCAGAGCTTACTTTGGAGAAGGGCATTTATGGCATTGCAGACAATGACAACAACATATGTAGATGGCAGATATATTAATATTCCACCAGAACAATATCTTTATGTCTGTGGTTAAAATACATTATAAGTCATAGTTCATTCTGTTTTATATTGTCCATGATATAAAGTTCCCAGGGAAAGATTTCATAGGAATTGGATTAGTAGCAATGTTTGGCTGTCTGACTCTGATAAGACCAGTCTTTTGTTGGCTGATATTTATTTTATTTAAATTTTATGTCATCCTTCAGTATAAAGATTATCAAGGTGGCTTATACAGTAAAAATAAAACAGATATCAAAACAAAACAGTAACAAATACACACACACACACTTTAAAAACTGGCAGCAGTAAAATAATCACAATTTAACAGTAAAGACCATAAACAAATGAAAATAGCTTTGCCTAGTGCCAAAAATGATAGCAAAGTGGATAAAATGTGAGCATCCCTGGGAGAGACTCCCTTAACTGGGGCACCACCGCTGTAAAGGCCTTCTTCCCAGTAATCTCATGTCTTTGTTCTGATGGTGGGAACACCCAGCAGAGGGCCACTGATGATCTCAGCACGTAGGCAGGCTGACGTGGGGGCAGGTACCCAGGTACCAAGCTGTGTACAGCTTTAGCAGTATGCACCTGCACTTTGAATTGTGTCAGAAATGAATTAGTAAGTGGTAACCAATGCAGGTGTAGAAGGATATTGAGATATATGTCCCACCTAGTAGCACTGTTCAAAAGCCTTGCAGCTGCATTGAAGCTTCACAGTTCAGAAACTTCAAAAGGAGGAGGCACAGCTGGCACACCAGCATCAGCAAGTGAAAGGCATGCCGAGCCACTGACTTCACTTGGACTCCCAGTGACCCAGCTACATCTAGGCACATGCCCTGGACGGTACACCTCGTCCTTCAGGGAGGGTAGAACTCTGCCCATCACAGGCTGAACTCTGCCACCCTAGCTATAACAAAAGACTTTAGCTAGT
This sequence comes from Shinisaurus crocodilurus, assembly GCA_021292165.1. Taxonomy (NCBI): domain Eukaryota; kingdom Metazoa; phylum Chordata; class Lepidosauria; order Squamata; family Shinisauridae; genus Shinisaurus; species Shinisaurus crocodilurus. The sequence goes on from CM037880.1 coordinate 100,841,247, forward strand.
ACTGCCTTCTGGAAACAACCCTGTAGGTAGAAAAGGAACCACTGAAACACCGTGACCCCAATCCCCATCTTAAAAAAATATATCCAGAAGGATACCATAGCTGATGGTTCAGAAGGCCACACTGAGAGGTCCAAGAGAACAAGCAGGGCTGTTGCTCTCCCACCGCCCCTCTCCTGGCACACGGCATCCCTCAGGGCAACTAAAGTGGTTTCATTGTCAATGAGGCCTGGCATCAGACTGAAATAGAGCCAGATAATCAAAGTCAAAACTAGATATGGCATTAAGCACATGAATGGCACTTGGTGTCAGGCTCCCTGTTGGTGTTGAAACAAAATAGTAATCTGTGTGCTAGCCTGCATACAGATGCAGCACGTTGGCCTTCCACACACAGCAAGCAGAGTTTGTGTCCAAACCACGCAGCAGTGTTCAGCTCACCCAGTTGCACATTAATCCAGGACTCAGGAACCACTCTGTAGACACAAGCAGGTCTATTCTACCTGTTTATTTACTTATTCAAAATAATCACAACAGAGTATGTATTCCATATACACAGTCCATGTACAGAGTACAAAAGCAAAGCAAGCAAAAGTCCAGCAAGCTTTATACATCGAGGAGGAGGAGGAGGAGGAGGAGGAGGAGGAGGAGGAGGAGGAGGAGGAGGAGGAGGAGGAGAAGAAGAAGAAGAAAGCCAACCTAAGCCCCCTGCCTGACACACACACACTCACCAAGGAGGGGGGAAGGAGACCCGGGGGGGGGGGGAGACAGCCAGTCTCCACAGATGCCAAAGGGGACAAACAACATCTACATAGAATAACCCAGGGGGGAAGGCAGGAAGCATCACCAGGTTTGTCAATGCTCTCCGCATATCAGCCCCATCTACATAAGACTTGAATACCTCTCCAGAGCAGACACTTCGGCACCCCTAAGAAATGGCCACTCAACACCATAGGATGGGACCATTAAGCAAGTGGCTTCAAAGGGACCCCATCCCACGGGGGGAAGGCGTCACCCCACCTGACCCAAAAGGCCGCCCCTCAGGGAGGGTGTCAACCCACCTGATTCACGGAGGGAGGGGCTACCTGAAACACCAAGGTATAAAACACCCTGCACAGGGAACTTTTCTCTGGACCTGATCAGCAATCTTGCCCATGCCTGGGGTAAGGGAACGAAGGATCAGCAACCCCGGGTAGCAGAATCCGGCGCGCTCCAACTAGCTGGAATCACTGCCGCTTGGGTTGACCGGACCCCCGGGAAACCAAGCTGAAATCACTCACAAGCTGCTTGGGTAGACCGGGCCTCGGCCGGGAACCCAGCTAGCCGCTTGGGTAGACCGGGCCTCCGCCGGGAACCCAGCTAGCGGTTGGGTAGACCGGGCCTCTGCCGGGACCCAGCTACCGAGTTTGGTAAACTGTGCCTCGGCCGGGAACCCAGCTAGCCGCTTGGGTAGACCGGGCCTCCGCCGGGAACCCAGCTAGCCGCTTGGGTAGACCGGGCCTCCGCCGGGAAACCCAGCTAGCAGCGTGCGGGTTGACCGGGCCTCTGGCCGGCACCCGAGCTAAACTAACTAGCTGAGAGCCCTGAAATCACATTGTCCTTGAGGCTTTGCTTGCTACTTTGTAACAGTACTGATAAGCTGTATTGCTGGCGTGGGTCTGGGTTGTGAAGGTAATTTGTAAATAAACTTGTTTTTCTAAAAGATACTTTTGTGGCTATAAGTTATCCCTTTGTTCTGGGCTAAGGCGAGGCGCTGGGGACCTCGGAGAAGGCCCGCCCCAGCACCGCTACCCCCTAGCATTGAACTCGCGCAGAAGACCAGGTTGTCGGTCTTCCACTGGTGGCAGTGGTGGGATAACTTATTAGCCCAGAATATCTCCCAGACCCAAAGTAGCAAGAGCCTAAGGATCACCATGAGCGACCCAGAGCCTGACGGAGCGACTGGAGGAGCCGAGCCACGGCGGTCCCTGCCCGCAACCCCCATCACGCCGGGGTTGGCGGCGCTGATCCGGCAGAGGGAGCTGCTGGCGAGTCTGGCCCAGGGTGCCCAACCCAGGGGCCGCCGTATCCCAGTTCAGACAGATAGGAGAGAGGATGTGGTGACCGAGGACCCCGCTCCTCTAGAGCCTCTGGAGCCCCTGGAGCCCCTCGAGCTTCCCTCGGAATGGATGGCCCACGAGTGGGAGAGGATGGCCCACGAGCGCGAAATGATCCGGATGCAGATGGAGTTGGCCAAGCTGCAGCTCGAGGCGGGGAAAACTCCCCCAATTGTCCCCTCCACTCCTCCCCCTCCGTCGTGGGACCGCAAGACGTTCCCCTACTACAAGCCAGGGCAGGATGTCCTGATGTTCTTCTCCATTTTCGAAACGGCGTGCCAGGAGCAGCGGGTCCCCGACAACTTGCGGTTGTCTGCCCTGTGAACCCAGGTCAGTGGGGACCTGGCCGACCTCCTCGGGGCGCATCTGCGGAAGACCCCGGCGAGCTACGAGGCGTTCAAGGCAGTGGCCAGGCAACACTTCGCCCTCACCGCCGAACATAAATAAACTTGTTTTCTAAAAGATACTTTTGTGGCTGTAAGTTATCCCTTTGTTCTGGGCTAAGGCGAGGCGCTGGGGACCTCGGAGAAGGCCCGGTCTACCCAAGTGGCTAGCTGGGTTCCCGGCGGAGGCCCGGTCTACCCAAGCAGCTAGTTGGGTTCCCGGCGGAGGCCCGGTCTACCCAAGCGGCTAGCTGGGTTCCCGGCGGAGGCCCGGTCTACCCAAGTGGCTTGTGAGTGATTTCAGCTTGGTTTCCCGGGGGTCCGGTCAACCCAAGCGGCCAGTGATTCCAGCTAGCTGGAGCGCGCCGGATTCTGCTACCCGGGGTTGCTGATCCTTCGTTCCCTTACCCCAGGCATGGGCAAGATTGCTGATCAGGTCCAGAGAAAAGTTCCCTTGCGCAGGGTGTTTTATACCTTGGTGTTTCAGGTAGCCCCTCCCTCCGTGATCAGGTGGGTTGACACCCTCCCTGAGGGGCGGCCTTTTGGGTCAGGTGGGGTGACGCCTTCCCCCCGTGGGATGGGGTCCCTTTGAAGCCACTTGCTTAATGGTCCCATCCTATGGTGTTGAGTGGCCATTTCTTAGGGGTGCCGAAGCGTCTGCTCTGGAGAGGTATTCAAGTCTTATGTAGATGGGGCTGATATGCAAGAGCATTGACAAACCTGGTGATGCTTCCTGCCTTCCCCCCTGGGGTGATTCTATGTAGATGTTGTTTGTCCCCTTTGGCATCTGTGGAGACTGGTTGTCTCCCCCCCCTGGGTCTCCTTCCCCCCTCCTTGGTGAGTGTGTGTGTGTCAGGCAGGGGGCTTAGGTTGGCTTTCTCCACAAAGAAGAAGAAGAAGAAGAACTTCAGACTGAGAGAACAGTACCTATAACATGGCTGCTGCCTGACCATAAATCACATGACATGCTGGTTCTCACACGCTCCCTGAGAACTACCAAGAATAGCCTAGGCCCTAGGAAAAACACGGCGAACACTGTGAAGCCTAGACATAAACTGTGAAGGATCAACACCTGGATCCTTTGCGTGAGTTCGGCGCTTAACGGGTTAACCGGCACTGAGTTACAGCCCGTACAAGCACAGGAAACCGCTTAGGAGGTTCGCACACACAAGAGGAAACTAGAGCCCTTTAAATGACCAAATAAGGCTTTATTTATTTACACAAGATACGGAGCGGAACTAACAGCTTTCTAGGAATACTATAATGTCAACACAACCTCAGGTGACCTCTGCATTTATCAATGAAACAGGCTCCCAGGCTAGCGCATTGGGATTAGTCAGTTACCTTAGACTAAAGACTTTACGCTAGTCAATGTCAGCCTGGCTCCGGGTCGGCCGATCCGGGGATGGGAACAGCTTTCTCCAGCCGCCGCTTGGAGGATGAATCTGGTTCCGAAGCGCCCTGTGTTCCCAACAACCCTTTACCGGAAGGGAGAGGGGTTTTCTACCCCTGAGTTCCCGCTCTCCCCACCCTCCAGGTCAGGTGGGGGCTTATGCCTGCCCCTTCGTATCAGGTGGGCTTATTCCTGCCCGGGAAGAAGGTGACGTACTGGGTACTTTACAGCTCTTTGAGACTGCCCTGATAGTTTGATGGTTCTTGACGGTCCTTCCTTGGGTTTTGTGGAATTCCACCGAGACTCTCCATTGTTGGGGATGCCGGTCTGTCTGGCTGCTTCCCCTGTAACTCCATCCCCCCTCCTCGCCCCCTTCCCTTGGGCGGAGACTGTGTGTGTGTGTGTGTGTGTGTGTGTGTGTGTAGACTCGTGTCAGGCTTTCTCCACATAAACAAAGCCTAGCAGTGCCTGATAGCAGCCCATCTGTACTGTAAATAAAAACTCATAGCATGTTGTTGATATTCCAACACTCCCAGCTGATCCAAGCCCAGGAGAGACCACTTTGGAGGAGGAGGAGTTCGATTCCTCAGCACACCTCTCTCCTATAGTAGACCTGGGGCAACCTGAGGGGTCCTGTGGCAGGGATGCCTCATCTGAGGTCCCCAAGAACCCCCTCAACCACATCCCGAGCCCACAGGGCCACAGCGTCAGACACTCCACACACTGCTCACCAGAGCACCAGAAGTGATGGACCAGTGGGATGCTCCTCAGAGCCATCTTTGGAGTGCCCGCTTGGCTGCTAGAAGACCCTTTCAGCCAGGGGTATTCATGAGGAAAGGTCTCCTCCTCAGGAGCAAGGAGGAAGACCCAACTGCAACTACTAAATCAGGGACAGTCAGTTGTGGCTGTTGTGGTGCCAGGGAAGTCCACTTCTGGCCAGCCCAGTTGCGTGCTCCTAAATCTGGATCCAACCTAATATATATAAGATGATTGCTTTTTGGGAACCAGTACAGTCTGCTTAACACTAGCTTTTTGAGGAGTGCAGAAGAATATCCAAGGAATGAAATACAGGTTATAATGATTAATGCAAGCATCTCCTTCTTTTTCCAGCATTTTGTTTTTCTACTCCGGCTGAACCTATTGGCAACACAACTGCAAATTTTTCGGCAGAAGGTGAGTCCCAGACCTGGGAAGAAGGGGGCCCTCCCAGTCTCCTTATGCCCCTGCAGTCTGTCCAGCGAGAGCAAAACCAGCCAGCCACTTCTAACACGGTTGCCCTACTCAGTCTAAACCCACGGGGACCTGGTCGTCTGCGTGCTCAGCTGCACAATGGTGTGCTCAGGCTCAGCACTGCCAATCCCCCTTGCTTCCCGTGCGTGGTGGGGCAGTTTGGCCTGCCATGTGGCTGAACCTTACAGAGGCCAGGCGCACTGTATGCCAAGAGCGCTGCCACATGAAACCTTTTCAGATGGAGATCACATAATTAGTGGCCATTTGTGTTCAGCTGAAACAGCCGGGCAGCTCTCACCTTGGGGATCAGGTTGCATCTTGGTGCTTCCAGTGGGGTGGCCATTCAAGCCCATGGCTGGCTTCCCACCAGGAACAAAGTTGGTTGCTTTGCCTTTGCTGCCCACATTTAATTGAATGGCAACTTTCTTTCTTTCCCAGAGATTTGCAAATCACTATTTGGCCCTAAGTATGGAGCCCATTATTACCCCAATACGACGACAGGCACCCTGCGCTGTATGTCCAGGTGCACCAAGGGCACCGAATGGACCCTCAACTGCAACCATGGAAATTGCCGTGTCTCTGAAAGAGGCCCCCAGTGCTAGTAAGTAGACAAGAGGCTGCACAAGAGTCCCCAGATCCAGGCTCTTCAGCTGATCCTTCGATTAAAGGTTGAAAGAACAACAATTTCCAATATTATTAAGGGAGCGATCCTATGGCCCCTAGACATTGTCTGAGGGGCCATATGATACTTTGGATTCCCAGCTCTGAGGCTAGAGACAGCACTCCAACCATTAAGCTGGGAAGCGGAGCTCTGCCCTTCCGCCCCGCCCCGCCCCCTTGCAGCTGGCATGGACAGAACCATGCCGGCTACTCTCTGAGGTTGGGAAAGTGACCTCAGAGAGGGGTAGAAGGGGGTGTTTTGGGGGGAGGGGAGGGGAGGAGAGGCCAGGATATGAGGTATCCTGAGGCTTCTCCAGCCTTCCCTCCTTGAAATTCCATCGCTAGACAGCCAAAAATGGCCATCTAGCAAAAATGCAGAGCGGGAGGAGTGGGGAGGTGAAGATCGCCTCAGTTGCTCCTCCCGCTCTGCACTGGATGAGTGCAGCCTCCGAGTTCAGGGGCTTACACTCATCTCCATTGCATTGTGCCCTAATTCATTAAAACATTTGTACCATGCCTTTCTGCCACAAATGAGGTACCCAAGGCAGTTTGCATGATCTGAAAAATCAATAAAACAACAATGTAAAACATTAAAAATGAAAGCAAATGGGAGATGGCAGCTAATATACCAATAAAGTAGCAGCAGGGAGGTGGATAGAAGACAGATCTAAATCAAATATCCAGCAGGCCAAGGGTCTGCAAGAACAAAAATATCTTCATCTTTGAGCAAAAGGTGGGAAAGGCACAAGATGGATCTCCCAGGACAAGGCATTCCATGGCTTAGTTGTGGCAACAGAGTAGGCCTTATCCAATATCCCTGCCAATCGAAATTCATGGCAGTGGGACAAGTGACAGAGACTCCCCTACGATCTAAGAAAATGAGCAGATTCATATGACAGGAGCTGTCCTTTAGGTTCTGGTTTTAAGCTACTCCAGCCTTTAAGGTAATATTAAGCATTGTGGATTCAGCCCAGAAACAAACTGGAAGCCAGTGACACTGGTACAAAAGAAAAGGAGTAACATGCTCCTTATAACCAGGTCTCGTCAGACTCTTGCAGACCCATGTAGAAGTTGATATAGTAGTTACAACATCATAGAATCATAGAATAGTAGAGTTGGAAGGGGCCTATAAGACTATCAAGTCCAACCCCCTGCTCAATTCAGGAATCCAAGTTAAAGCATCCCTGACAGATGGCTGTCCAGCTGCACCTTGAATGCCTCCAGTGTGGGAGAGCCCACTACCCCCTTAGGTAGTTGGTTCCATTGTCATATTGCTCTAACAGTCAGGAGGTTTTCCTGATGTCCAGGTGAAATCTGGCTTCCTGTAACTTGAGCCCATTATTCTGTGTCCTGCACTCTGGGATGGTCAAGAAGAGATCCTGGCCCTCCTCTGTGTGACAACCTTTCAAGTACTTGAAGAGCGCTATCATATCTCCCCTCAATTTTCTCTTCTGAAGGCTAAACATGCCCAGTTCCTTCAGCCTCTCCTCATAGGGCTTTGTTTCCAGTCCCCTGATCATCTTTGTTACCCCCATATCTACATCATGCCTCCTTAAAATGTTGGCAATTTGCTTTTCAAAAGTTTCATCCTCGTCTTCTCCTTGATTGGGTGGTCAGTAGTAGACTCTGACCACCATGTTCCTTTTATTCTTTGTCCCATTTATTTTAATCCAGATGCTCTTGGTGGGGCTACCATTAGGCGAACTAGGCAGCTGCCTAGGGCGCCGGGCTAAAGGGGGCGCCAGAAACGGCTTGGGAAAAAAATACAGCGCTAAAATGCGTATTTTACCAAGTTTGTTTTACCAATCATGTCCTGTGGCGGGGAAGGGGAGGCGAAAGAAGCGCCCCCCCTCTCCTCCACCTCAGGGCTTGGTCTCCAAGCCTCGCCATCATTACCAGGAGCAGCAGCTGCTGCTGGCGCTGCTGAAGCTTCAGGCAGGCTCCTTCTCACAACCAGCATCAAAAGAGGCAGAGAAGGCGACAGGTTGAGGAGGTGGGCAGGGGCCAATGATGGGAGGCTGGTGGGCGGCGGGAAGGAGGCACCTGCAAACACCTCCTTCGCCTTCCCTCCCTCCGGCGTGCGCCTCAGGTTCCTCAACGTGCCCTGAAAGCAGTTATTTCCAGCAACCAGGGAGGGAGGGAAAGGTATTTTAAGCTAGCTGGGGCCCCAATGTTTTAATTATTTACCATGCTGTTTCTGTGTTTTGGTTTTAAATGCTTTTAGGATGCAATCCTACACGTATTTGGATGGGGGAGGGAATCCTACAACTCCCGGCATTCCCCAGCCAGCCATGCGCAATCCTACGCATGCTGAGGCAGAAAAAAGCCCCGCAACTCCCAGCATTCCAACAGCCAGCCATGCTAGCTGGGGAATGCTGGGAGTTGCGGGGCTTTTTTCTGCCTCAACGTGTTTAGGATTGTGCCCTGAGCTGTTGATGTTTGCTTTACTGTACTTTGAATATTGTTGTCTGCCTTGAGCACTAGGCTGGTAAAGGGAAAGACAGGATAATAGACATTATTCTGATAAAGAAATATTGCAACAAAGTGATAGAGAGAGGAGGGGAAGCAGCAAGTTTCGTAAAGCCCCTCCTAAATTTGAACCAGATGATCCACGGGCTCTCTCTTTACTATGTTTCTACTACATACATCCCCCCCCCCCCGCAACCCAGAAGGTGTATGAGTCAAACCGGTGTCTCTTGCACCTCCACCCTGCGAGATAGGACTAGGCATGCAGCTGAACCTGGAGGGGCCCCCTGCCGTGACCCCGCCTCGATTCTCTACGGGGGCGGCCCCCCGCCTCGATCTTCTGAGCTGCGCGGAGCAGTTCTCCACGCCGCTCAACCCATCCTCTCCGGTCCCGTCGCATCACTTCCGGCACCGGAAATGACGCGACGGGACCCTGCGCAGGTGCAGGTGTTCCCCCATGTAAAACTCCCCCCCCATGGAAAACACCAGATATCAACAATTAAGGGCTTAAGTAAGGTAAAAAAAATATTACAAAAGCCACTTATAAAATATTATAAAATAACATAATTCTGGAAAAGCCATCCTAGCACTGGTGCTGCTGCTGCTATCTCTTCTAGTAAGGAGCAGCATTTCACAATTATCCCTCAATTTACACGATACTTCTTCACACAATGCATAATCAATTTGCTGCCACAAGATGTGATAGTCAGTGTTGTAGATTGCTTTAAAATATACACACTTTCCTGTGAGTAAGTCCCATTGAACATAATAGGACTTACTTCTGAGTACACATGCATAGGATTGCACTGTTATTCTGTTTTCAGAGCAGTGGTAAATTTTACTTGGCTACCTGTGTACCCCATGTGAAAGTCTTTTCCTAACACATGCTGAAGTGCAATGGAGAAAGCTCTCTACAGTAATGATTAGGATTATTCTGCAGGGATTTTGGATTGTGTTTTTTTTAATGCATTAGAATTTTTTAAAATTATTTTTTTAGCAGAAAGCACACCCTCCTCAAGAGAAATAAATAAATAAATCCCAGCTACCTCAAACAGCAGCAACAAGCATTATCGTTCCATTTTGGCATCATTGTTCAATCACAGTGTTGTTGTTGTTCTTGGTTGTTGTTGTTTTTAATAAAGTACAATAGAACCCACATGTTTTTTTCTGAGTGGAGAAAATAGGAGCTTGCAGGGTGGACTGTGAACCACTTTGCACACTGAGAGATATCTAAATGTTAGATATTATTATTATTTCTTTGGCAAACTACTAATAAGAACAAAGCCACCATGGAGGGATCCATTTATAAAGTGGGAGAGAGATCTTTAAAACAAGCAGTTTCCTGCACAAAGTGGGGCAAGTAGGCTGAAAGTTATGTTTGACTGAAATAATGGCATATTCCTCCCCGGTTTACCCCTTCCTACCATTTGTTGTCACCTCTATCTTGCATTTTAGATTGTAAGCTCTTTGGGGCAGGGAACTGTTCTCTTATACTCAGTAAAGCACCATGCACATGGATGGTATTTATTTATTTATTTATTATATTTATGAATCGCCCATCTCATCTGGCCAGACATCCGGCCACTCTTAGCGATGTACAATGCAATAAAATACAGGGGGGGGGATGATGATGATGATTATGATTATGATGACGACGACGACGAGACAACAACAATCACCATCATCATCATGGGTCTGGAGATTAAAGCGGCTTCAGAGTGGTCAGAGCCCTTAAACGGTTAGAGCATCCTCGGGTGGGTGGCTAGGGCGTTTTTCTGTTTTCTTTTGTCTTCCAGCTAAAATTCAGCCCATCCGGATCAGGGCCATGGCGTTGGGGAGACTTCTGGTCTCCACGTTTGTGTCTCTGTGATCTGTATGGGTTATTAGCTGTTTCAGGTTGGTGATTGACAAGCCAAGTTGATACAAATATACATAAAATAAATAAATAGGCATGCCTAGATGTTCAGCCTTAGTTACCAATACATTGAATTAAAAGATGCATTTCTGCACAAAGAGAAAATTTGTATTGGGCCAAATATTATAACATGGCAAATACTGACAATATAATCATACCCTCCAATTGCCCCGAATTTGCAGGGACAGTCCCGCAAACACTTAAGCCATCACGGCTTCGTACTTTGTTATGCAGATTCCTGATTTGTTATGCAGAGCCACGAATTCCCCTGCCTCCTCCTGCAAGTTACTTAGCTTATCTGTGATTTTGCCCATGGCTCCTTTAAGCAGGAAGGGAACAGACTGAGGATTTATTTATTTATTTATTATATTTATACCCCCACCTTTTTTCCTGAAAGGAACCCAAGGCGGCTTACATAATCCTCCTCCTCCTCTCCATTTTATCCTCACAACAACCCTGTGAGGTAGGTTAGGCTGAGAGGCAGTGACTGGCTCAAAGTCACCCAGTGAGTTTCATGGCCGAAGGGGGATTTGAACCTGGATCTCCCAAGTCCCAGTCCAACACTCTAACCACTATGCCACACTGGCTTATGCCACACTGTGGCTTATGCTGGCTCAGCTTGTCTGAGTGTGGAAAGCTAAGCAGGGTCAAGCCTGGTTATTACTTGGATGGGAGACCCCTCCTCTAGTTTCCTGCATTGAGCAGGGGGTTGGACTCGATAGCCTTGTAGGCTCCTTCCAACTCTATGATCTATGAAATCTATTCACTCTACCTGCTGTCTCTCTGACCAGGCCCCCTGGTAAGTAAGTAAGACCCATTGAAGACATTTGTACATACTTCCAAGCAACTGTGCGTAGGATTGTACTGTTTGTTTTAACCTAATTCAAGTTAATTAAATTCTGTAAGATTATTCCAGTTTAAGTGTTTCTTTAAATCTAAATTGTGTGAATAGATCACAAAAAGTGCTTTAAACTGGGGCCTTTCCACAATAACAAACAACAAGAAAGCTGTTCAGCCCCTCAAAGTTACTCCTTGTGCTTAAAAATCAGAGCTGTAGAGGTGTTGGGGCAAAACGCTGAAGGGGCTCAAAACCCCAATGTGTCTTTTTGTATTTTCCCCCACCCAAAAGCCCCCCTCCCCCGCATCTCCTTTTCTTCTCCTTCTCCAACTGCCCTGAAAATGCCAGGACCAATCCTGACCATTTTAAAACAAAAAGAAAGAGATTGCCCTGCAAGCACTGACCAGCCCCCTCATGAATAACACCAGGTATCAACAATTAAAGGTTTAAGTAAGGTCATTTTTTTTTTTTTTACAAAAGCCACTAATAAAATATTATAAAATAATATATAATGTAATAATTATAATATATAAGATTTTGGTGTTTCCTCTAATAGCTTTTGTACTTGATCATGCCCTTTGGTTGCCTGGCCACGCCCTCATGTTGCCTGGCCACACCCAGGACCGGTGCAGGGCAGTTTGGCGCCCTAGGCTAAATTATATTTAGCGCCCCCCCTCTCGTGCCGTGGGGGGGGGGCTCCGGAAAGCAGCCCTGCTCTGCAACCTCCCACCCCCCCGCCGCCACCGGACCCCCCCCGCACGCTGCCGCTGCCGCTGCCACCCCCCACCTACCTTCCCACACCTCCTCCGAAAAGGGACCCCCGCGCTCTGTTTTTGGCCGGGGGAAACCAGAGCAACAGGGCTGTTTAAGCCCTGTTGCCCTGGTTCTTCCCGCCAAAACAGAGCGTGGGAGGGGCTCCGGAAACAGCGAGGAGAAGGTAGGTGTTGGGGGGGGAGGCGGCGCAGAGGCGAAGCGGGGCGAGGTGGGAGGCGCGGAGGCGAGGCAAGGCGGCCACACCCTCTTGATCACACCTTCATGTTGCTTAACCCCATACCTCTAACAAATTCACAGGCATGTCCCTATTTTCATCTGTGAAATGTTGGAGGGTATGGGAAGGGAGGGGAGTTTAGCATCATGGATTATTTGACTGAACTTCCTAAAGGGGGTTTGCCCGAGGTACTGCCTCTGCCATGAACTCAGCAGTAGCAGCTGACTCCTTCTAGGACTGTACCACTTCAGAAAATGTGGCGTAGTGGTGAGAGTGTTGGACTGGGACTCAGGAGATCTGGGTTCTAGTCCCCGCTCGGCCATGAAACTCACTGGGTGACTTTGGGCCAGTCACTGACTCTCAGCCTAACCTACCTCACAGGGTTGTTGTGAGGATAAAACAGGAGGAGGAGGATTATGTAAGCCGCCTTGGGTTCCTTGCAGGAAAAAAGGCGGGGTATAAATATAATAAATTAAATTAAATTAAAAATAAAATAAAATAAAATGGGTGGGAAATGGCATGTTTGAATGCTTCCTTCTCATTACAAAAACTCCTCGCATAATGAAAATTTAGACATCAGAAGATGGTGGCACTAGAACATTTCTCCTTGAAATATTACCTTTCTGTGAGTCTCCAGTGCCTAAAGCAGAGGTCCCTCCCTTTCCCAGCCCTGTTACTTAAGATCCTTTAATTGAAGAGTGTACCAACAAGCCACCCTTATGAGCATCTGTCTTGCAAGTCTCCCGTCTTCCTCTGCCTTTTCCCAACTGAAGTGGTGGGTGGTTGAGCAAAGAACACATGCAAGGAAAGGAGCCCTCCCTGGCATGTGCTCCTGTCTCTCCTCTCCCCACCCCCTGAAAATCCAGTTGCAGACCAGAACAGAAAGATATCAGTGGCTGCATGAGGGGTGCTGGGAAGGTGGGGGGGGGAGCTCTCCTAACCCACCTCTCACTCTCTCCCACAGCTGCAATGATTTGGGCACATTTTGGTACATGGGTGAGGACTGCCAGACACCTATCCATAAGAGAGACGTTGGCTTCGGTCTTGCGCTGGCTGCCCTCGCAGTGATCATCACCATCCTCCTAGCCATCTTCTTCTACAGGGCCAAACGGAGGAAGTCTGGATCTAGGTAAGAACGATGGGAACTCCAAGGGTCAGATGGGGGCAAGGATAGCCTAAACCCCTGGACGGACCTTCTGGACGGATGGATAGAGAGGCTGCCCTGATCGGAAAGAGATGCCCTGGGATCTCTGAGGGGGATGTGTGTCTGTGGGGAGGGAGCGGGGTGACTTTCTGGATTTCTTAAGCGGTGAAAAGGGCAATGGTTCTTCTGAAATCAAGAACTGCTTTCCTGAGGTACAGCTTGTGGGGGGCGGGGGCGGCAGGAGCAGCCAGTGCCGGAATGGTGGGCGGGCGGCAGGGTCATCCTTCTCTCTGCCTTTGCATCCTGGTAACGACCTGTGTGTGTTGTTCTTGCAGCTGGCCTGATGATGCTGAGGTCTGGTATGGGGAGGATGAGGAGGAAGAGTGGATGCCCTCGGGGGGCCTGAGCATCACAAATGAGGCAGCAGCCTCCATGGACAGTAAGGGCCCATTATGTGGGATGTGTGTGTGTGTGTGTGTTGGGAGGGGGAGGGAGAGGGAGGTGTGATAGGACAGGGGGCCTTGCTGACCATGGGCCACAGCTTGCTCTTCAGAGGTTAGGCCTGAAACCTCTTTACAGTGCCAGCATTGGGAACTTATTATAAAGAAGAATTCACATGCTCCACACAGAGGAACTACAACTAGCCCCCACATCTAGGATTAGTGGGCAGGGTTTCTGATGCCCAGGCAGGCTAGAGCTGTGCCCACAAGGATCTCTAGAGCGGTATCTGTCTTCAGCTACTAAAACCCAAGACTGCTTCAGGCAGGGCCGGTGCTACCATTAGGCCAACTAGGCAGCTGCCTAGGGCGCAGGGCTAAAGGGGGCGCCAGAAATGCCTTGGGGAAAAAAAATACAGCGCTCTCAAAGGGGCGCTAAATATCTGATTTTGCCTAGGGCACCAAACTGCCTTGCACCGGTCCTGGCTCCAGGGATGCTGAAGCTCGCTGAAATTCTCCAAACTTTACTTCAAAGCTCACTTCATAGATTTCATAGATCATAGAGTTGGAAGGAGCCTACAAGGCCATCGAGTCCAACCCCCTGCTCAATGCAGGAAACTAGAGGAGGGGTCTCCCATCCAAGTAATAACCAGGCCTGACCCTGCCTAGCTTTCCACGCTCAGACAAGCTGAACCAGTGTTCAGCTTGCACCCGTTCTTGTTTGTGACCTGTTTTTTTTTTTTCATGTGAACAGGAAAAGTGTGCATTTTCATAAGTTGACTAAAATGTGAAAATGCCTTTACATTTTAAAAATGCACACTTTAAACTGTGCATTTTAAAGTTATGCATTTTTAAAAGTGCACATTTTGTGAATGTAAATACAAGTTTGGGAATTTGCAAACATTTTCAGAGAACATGAGTTCCCATTCGCATTTGCATTCAAGGTTGCGAATGTGGCATTTTTGAGTGATTTGTGAACTGAAACCAAATTCTCATATATCCCCTAATCTCAGCATACCTGAGATTTTGCTATCTTTATTCTGCTTGGCAAAGTGTTCAGTTCAGACATAGAAGCTTGCAAATTCCAGCAGTACCTATCTAAGCAGGCTATCAAGAGATAACAGGTGCCTGCAGTCCAGGGTTTTTTTGTGTTTGTGTGCAGCCCTCTCCCCAGCGACAGCCCCTCATGTCCCTTATTAACAAGCGGCTCTTGAAGTTCAAGGGAGTGTCAGTACTCTGCTGCAGTGCAAGGAGCTGCTGTTTAGAAGGAAGAAGCCCCCATGGGAGTGTCCCCAAGGAAGGCCTTGCATGGGCACTCTGGGTATGGCCAATAATTCATTTTGACAGGAGGCTTTTTTCCTTTTCAGTGAGCCACAGAAGCAAGGGTTTCCAGCCTTCTCTTGACTTGGTTGACACCTCAGTACAGGTACATATGGCCAGACTTTCCACCCTGCTAGAGCTTCTTGATAATCATCCTCAGAGATCAGCAATTGATGCATATCTTGTAAACTGGGGGAGGGGTGGATGAAAACCTGAGAAGGAACATGTGGGAGCTGACCTTGGCTGCAGCAGTCAGAATGAGCTTTCCAGCTTCATTTTATTTATTTATTTATTATATTTATACCCCACCTTTTTTCCTGCAAGGAACCCAAGGCGGCTTACATAATCCTGCTCTCCATTTTATCCTCACAACAACCCTGTGAGGTAGGTTAGGCTGAGAGTCAGTGACTGGCCCATTCATCAGCCTGAGGTGTTTAAAGAAAAAAAACAGCCTAAACAGGAGGCTGATGATGACTAGCCCTGAGCATTCTCTCTGCACAGATTTTCCTAATTTAAGAGCACATAACACATGGAATGTCTTCCAGCCTAAATATGAAGACTTTTTATTTTTCACTGCTTGATCATGAGAAATTTCCCCACAATCAATACGGGGTACTAGCCTCCCAAAGCCACTAAGGGGGTGATGTTTCCTCTTGATTAAGGCAGTTCATTCAGTCAGGATGATTTCCCAACAGAAACAAAAGGAACTAAGGTCCAAACTAGATGTGACATTTGTTATGTAGGTTGCCCATCCGTCGCTGCTTTTAAAAAAATAAATAGCCCCAGCAAGGAGGCCTCCAGCTGGATGGGGACCATATTGTGGGGGGAAGGGAATTTCAGCCCGTTGCCTCCACCATGGTCCCAACTGGAATCACTCTCCTCCACCCCACCCCAGTTTTCCATTTTTCTTTCATAGATTTCATAGACTCATGGCCTTCAAGGCCATCGAGTCCAACCCCCTGCTCAGTGCAGGAAACTAGAGGAGGGGTCTCCCAGGCCTGACCCTGCTTAGCTTTCCACACTCAGACAAGCTGAGCCAGCTGTGAGCCACTTTCTTTGACAGCTGACACTCGACATTCTGTGGCCAGAGGCTACTAAGCGTGCTCAGACCTCATTGGGATGTCTTTGGCAGTAGGTTGCCCTCTTCGTTTTTTAAAAAGATATTTTTGTACTTCTGCAAACCTGGGGGTTCTCCTAAGCATGCTGGTGCCTTCCTCTTGTTTCTCACTGGTCCAGTTTGGGCTTCAGTCCTATCAGCACTCAACACCTGAGTTTGTTATTAAAGAGGGTGATGATGTTGCAGAACGTATGTTCAAACAGTTCATTATTTAACCAGCTGTATGAAAGAGGACTAATCAACTATAAAGTAATTACCGTACTTTAAACATGACTCCATAACATTCCACCCAAATCTGAGTATAAATTAACAGTTGCTGGTTTCTTCTGGTTTCAAATGGACCCTGATCTTTTGTGGACCCCACAGAGTACCTTACTCTTCCCTTTGCAGCTGCAATTCCAGAAACCAACAGTGTCGACCCGGTGCTGACCTTGCCCTGGAACCCAGGCATGGCTGAAGTGGATGAAGGACCCTGACACACGATGGGACTGAAGATCCACCCACAGACCAGCTGAGACAAGAGTGGTGGCAGCCCTGCATTAACCATTAAGCAATATAAGCACATGCTTGGGGCACCGGGGGGGGGGGGGACACAGAGTACCAGAGTACCACAAATTTTTGCATTTGCATTTTCCCCATTGTAACAGTTTTATTTTAAAAATGCATAATGTTTTTAATGTCTTATTTCACCTTCAGCACTTATTGAGTCTTAATGTCTTGCCAGCTAAGCAATAGGAAGGGCCGAGGGGGCACCATTATTGGGCTGTGCTTAGGGCATCAGCTGGCCGTAATCCGGCTCTGAGTCAGCAGTCTTCTTAGATTCTTCTTGGACCTGTTTCCTGGAGGAAGTTTGTTCTGTTAACAAGAAAAACAGATTTATTGAAAATATATCAGTATGGAAACCAGGGCCAGCCCTACTATTAGGCAGACTGCAGAAATCGCCTCAGGCAGCAGATGCTGTGGCGGGCAGTGGGGCCCTCCTTCTGGCTGTTCTTCCTGAACTCCCCAGCTGTTCCCCTGTGTAGGAGGAGGACAGAGCTGCATATGACACACAATCTGTTCTGAGCCCTAAACTGGCCTGCGCTAGTTTCAAACAGTCCATTCCAGCTGACTTTTGTACATGGAATCAGGAGGGGGAACCAATTCGTCAGTCTCAGGCAGCAAAATGTCTTGGAAAGCAAAACAAGACCATTCAAGACTACTTACACAAATGCAAGCCCTAGCAGGTGAAAAAGTGATTTATCAATACTTTAAATAAAAATTCCATCACTTCTGCACTTTAATTAAGCTTCCCCTCCTCATCCTCAGTTAACTCCTTTTCTTCTCTCTCTTTTCTCCTGGTCTTGTGCTTCTTAGCATGTATGGCACAAGTCCTGCACTCCTTCTGATCATATTCACTTTAGGTACAGTACCATGGTTTCATTTCCACCCACTTCTTGCTTTATCTGCCATTGTTTCTTCCACCTTGAAGAAATAATCTCTTGACCCTCAAGGACTTTTCTTCCTTGAGGGTCAAGAGATTATTTTCTTCCTCCTGATCCCATTATTAATTCCCTTAACATCCATTATCATTTCTGTGCTCGTCCTGTTCTTTCATCATATTTCCTTTCTAATATCTCTGCTTGATTTGTTGCCATTTCTTCTCATAAGCTTAACTTATCTAAGACCTAAGGCTGTTGGTCATCAGACCTCCTTCTTCTGGATCTTTACCTTCTTCCTTTTCTCAAACTTTGGGCTATGCTTCTATTTTTCTTCTCCTTGAGTATAGGATGATGGTGATCTCCTCTTTCTTTTCTTTTAATCAAGCCACTTGCCATTTCAAGCTTTTAAAAGTTGCTAAAGTTTGTTCTTATTGGTCTCCTTCCACCGAGCTTTACTCCTGTAACTCTCTTCTTTCTGGTTTGCCTCTTTCTTTGCTTCATCCTCCCTCTTTCCTTGTTACTTCTGCCTCTTTTTCATTTTTTTTCTGCATCCCACTTTGCCCACACTTCTCTTTTGTTACACTCCTTTACTGACTCATTTCCTATCAAATTCAGTTTAAACTACTACACTACTACTACTACTACTACTTGTTTTTAAATCTCTTTACTCTTTGGACCCTTTTTATCAGCCTCTCCTCTCCCTATCTGCCTTCTCGTCATTTTTGCTCTGCCAATAATTTCCTCTTGACTAAACATTGGGTTAATTCTTCCATTTCATGCCATCATCTTTTGCTATCCTCTTTTGTTATTCCTTTTCTCTGGAGGTTGCTGCCTCCCAGCATCTGCAGTCCTTCCTTGCAAGTATTTCAACAGTGTTCTCCTGAGCCTTTGACCTCCCCTTCCTCTTGTGTCCTTTCCCCTTTTAGATTGTAAGCCTGAGGGTGGGTGGGCTCTCTTATTTGAAGTTTAATATCTGCACAGTGTCTTGTTTTTTAAAGTGCAATAATAATAATAATAATAATAATAATAATAATAATAATAATAATAAATCTGTGTCATACATTCATACTTGCAAATCAGGAAGGGTTGAATCACTTTAGAATTATGTGGAGCCTTGCTTGAGTTATCAGATTCCCTAGAAAAAGGATGCTTTAACCTATCTGCATACTGCAGGACTCTACAGAATCTTGGGAGTTTCAAGAGGTGGCTGGCTACTTTGCATGTCTCTTTCACATGAAGGGGAATACCATGTTCTTTGTAGTCAGATAAATCCACTTACCAAATGGCAGAAAGCAACCACCACAGGGCCTGCAAGGGAGATCTCAGCATGGGAGTGTTTACAAACAGGCACTCCCGCCATGCATTCTCAAGTGATACAGTCCCAGGAGATGACCGTCCCATGTCAGATTCTGAACATTTGAATTGGCACTCAGCGTGGGAGCTCTACTGGCAGGAGGCTCATGTCCTGCCTGTGTTCTATACAGCACCTGCTATGACAAATAAAGCCTTTGCATCTTGC
This sequence comes from Shinisaurus crocodilurus, assembly GCA_021292165.1. Lineage (NCBI taxonomy): Eukaryota > Metazoa > Chordata > Lepidosauria > Squamata > Shinisauridae > Shinisaurus > Shinisaurus crocodilurus. The sequence continues at coordinate 100,860,168 of CM037880.1, forward strand.
AAGGCTCCTGCACCAACCTGCCTAATACACTACCTCACAAATATTTATCCAAAATAGAGTTGTTTGGTCTTCCACATTTTTCTTATATGTATCTCTCTCTCAGAAGTTTAGAAATTTCATAGAAAAATAAATGATATATTAAAATGTATTTTCATATGAAGTTTGAATCAGTTTGATTCTAACAAACCATTCTAGTAGAAACATTTGTGCCGACATGCTGTGACTTTTGACTGAACCTTTGAGGGGTTCTCTCCATGAGGCGTTTAACCCAGTGCTTTACTGAGCCGTTTTCTTTGTGGGAGTAAAAATGTGTCCTTTATACATTGTTTTTTTCTGTTTTTTCTTTCTTTCTCTGCCTTCCTATATGTTCTATTACATAGCCACAAGGTGGCACTGCAGTATAAAGCAATTGCTGAATAATACATGCTTGTTTTAGCATGATAACTAGATAATAGCGGATTATCCTCATTCTAAAAAACAGTGGGGAAAGCGAGGGAGAGGCCCTGGAGGATGACAACATCGTGAAAACTCCCATGAGTAAAGCGCACCATAAATGCCTCATCTAGAGAAGCCCTCACTGACCTAGGAACCTGTTATGGGAAAGATTAAATTTTCCCAGCTGAACTCAGGAAAGGAACAAAATGTGTTTCAGATAAGGAGGTTGGGAAAAGGAAGAATAACTGCTAAACAACAATGCACATGTTCAAATTATGGTGTAAATGACATGAAATATTGTAAAAAGTAAACAGGACCTACGAAGGAGAAGCAGAGGAAGGGTAGCTCAGAAGAGCTGACAAGTAATGAAATAAATGCATCACTTCCCAACAATAGCAAAGTGGAGAACTTGGGAAAATTAATAACTAATTATTAGAGAAATTCATAGATCATGGAGTTGGAAGGAGCCTACAAGGCTATCGAGTCCAACCTCCTGCTCAATGCAGGAAACTAGAGGAGGGGTCTCCCATCCAACATACGTAAGAAATAGATTTTTAAAATCATTTAAATATCAGGGACGAAATACAGGAACTAGAGGACATTCCACTTTTCCTCACAGAATCCAACATCAGTTCTCATGGGATGTAACATCTGTCCTCAGAAGGGCACTGGCATTGGTCCTCATTGACTTCTCTGCTTCATGTTGATTCCAGCTCAGAAATGCTATGTGGGTGAGATATTTTAATCCTTAAAGGCAATGTTCCTAGATAGAATGTTTTAAATTGTGTTTTACTTGCAACCACTTTGAATCTTTGTGTATTTATGCTCTTATACCAAGAAATGAAGAAACTGCTTGAGATTTTAAAGTAAGAGATGAAAAACACACTTGGTCTCAGAGTCTTCTATTTCTAAAAGTCTCTGTGTTAATAATACTAGGAATATTGTAACTTTACAGTTCCTAGGTGACACCTTTGTACCTGGAATATGCATTGGATGATTACCTGCTGATTCATGATCACAGCTAAATACCCATATCCCATAGCACAATATCCCAAGTCAAGAACAAATCTTTCACACTGGCATATTGTTGGCAATTTATGGAAGTTCCATGATACTACAAGCAATAATTGAAATCCATAGGATTGTGAGTGTGGTAGTTGACTATAAGTGGCATCAATTCATTATAAAGCTAGAGGTGCAGGTGGCATTGGTTGGCTATCAGGATCAAGTTAGGCTGATTCGCCAACTGTGACCCTATCTAGAGAAAGTGGAACTGGCTTCTACCAGTCCATTGTCACAGACAGACACCAGTTTAGTACATCCACAACCTCATCTGCTGAAAATGAAAAGGAGGATTAGAACTGTGTGTCATCAGCGTATTGATGGCAATGCACTCCAAACTCTGGATGACCCCACTCAGTGGTTGCATGGTGGATAAGACCAACCCCTGTGGAACTCTGTACTGGAGAGTCCACAGGGCTGTGCAATATTCCCCAAGCACCACCTTCTGGAGCTGGCCATCCCAGTAGGAGTGGATCCATTGCAATGCAGTACCCCCCATTCCTAACTCAGACAGCCACCCCAGAAGGATACCAAGGTCGATGGTATTGAAAGCCACCAAGAGATCCAGGAGTATCAACAGGGTCACTCTCCCTCTGTCTCTCTCCCAACATAGGTCATCATACAGGGTGACCAAAGCTGTTTTCGTGCCAAAACCAGGCCTAAACCCTGACTGAATGGATCTAGATAATCAGTCTCATCCAAGAGCTCCTGGAGCTGGTTGGCCACCACCCACTCAAGGACCTTGCCCAGGAAAAGAACATTCACTACCAGCCTAAAGTTACTAATATATTTCAGGTTCAGGTGGGGTTTCTTCAGGAGTGGTCTCACCACCGCTTCTTTCAAGCAGCCCGGGACCACTCCCTCTTGCAAGGGATCACCTCCCTGGCCCAGCCGCTGTTTCTTCCCTGCTGGTTTTTATGAGCAAAGAGGAGCAAGGATCCAGTACGGATGTGGTTGCATGAACCTGTCCAAGCACCTTGTCAACATCCTCGAGCTGTACCAATTGAAACTCATCCAAGAAAATTTGACCAGGCTGTGCTCTGGGAACCTCACCTCATTCAACGGCCATAACATTGGAGTCCAAGTCCAGGTAGATGCCAGACCAGAGATTTTTTTTCCTGCAATTGCCTAGCAAATATATTGTGCAGGCCTCAGAGGGGTCCAGAATGGCCTATACCTGACTATAGGCACATACCAGGGCTTGACTGCATCCACTAGAAGTTTTTCTCCATCTGCACTCAAGCTGTCTCCTGTTTTGTTTCATAGCTTTTAGCTCCGGGGTGTACCACTGGAGCCGTAGGAGCTCTACTACAGAGAGGGCGCTCAGGAACGATTGTGTCAGTCGCCCGGGCCATCGTATTCCAGAGAGCGATCAGGGATTCAACAGGACCGCCAACCATATCAGGCAGAAACCCCCCAAAGGCGCTCTGGAAACCATCCAGATCCATTAGCCTCTGGGGAGGGACCATCTTAATAGGTCCCCCACCCTTGCAGAGGGGAAAAGCCGCCATCAGTCTAAATCTCAGCAGGTAGTGATCTGACCATGACAAAGGGACTGATTTAAAGTCCCCCACTTTCAGATCACTATCCATCCTGGCAGAAAAAAACATATCTACAGTGTACCCTGCAACATGTGTTGGGTAGATGACATGTTGGGACCATCCCATGGTCATCATGGAGACCATGAAATCCTGAGTCACCCCAGATAGGGTGCTGTCAGCATGGGATGTTAATGTATCCCAGGATCAACAGCCTGAGGGACCTCAGCATCGCAACTGAGACCACTTCCATCAGCTCAGATAGAGAGTCTGTTGAGCAGCGGGGTGGGCAGTACACCAACAGAATCCCCAATCTGTCCCAGCCCAACACAAGGTGCAAGCACTCCAGACCAGTAGTCAGGTGGACAGGGAGCCTGGAGAGAGAGAGATAATTCCTATAGACCACAGAAACCCACCCTCCCCAGCCCTAAGGTCTACTGTGATCCTGAACCAAATACCCCGGTGGGCAGAGGTGGGAGAGACTGACTCCTCCCTGTTCACCCACCCATGCCAGATTGGCTGCCTCATCCACTATTAAATCATGGATGAGGGAGGTCTTATTTTGGACCAATCCGGCATTTAAAAGCAGCATCCAGAGACCCGAGGGCAGGCTGATAGGGCAACCACCAAACTTGTGGGTGCAAAGAGGGCAGGAACACGGCACAGCCATTAACTGTCTGGGCCATGCTCCCCTTACCTGGCTAGCCCTCCTCCCAACACACCATATCTCCCTCTACCTGTCACTACACCGATTGGGCTCCCCACATATTCCCCCACTAGAAAAGTAGAGTTGGAAGGGTCCATAAGGCCATCAAGTCCAACCCCCTGCTCAGTGCAGGAACCTAAGTCAAAGCATCCCTGACAGATGGCCGTCCAGCTGCACCTTGAATGCCTCCAGTATGGGAGAGCCCACCACCTCTCTAGGTAGTTGGTTCCATTGGCGTATTGCTCGAACAGTCAGGATTTTTTTCCTGATGTCCAGGTGGAATCTGGGTTCCTGCCACTTGAGCCCATTATTCCGTGTCCTGCAAACTGGGATGATTGAGAAGAGATCCTGGCCCTCCTCTGTGTGACATCCCTTCAAGTACTGGAAGAGTGCGATCATATCTCCCCTCAGTCTCCTCTTCTGAAGGCTAAACATGCCCAGTTCTTTCAGTCTCTCCTCATAGGGCCTTGTTTCCAGTTCCTTTATCATCTTTGTTGCCCTCCTCTGAACCCTCTCCAGTTTGTCTACATCCTTCTTAAAGTGTGGTGCCCATAACTGGACACAGTACTCAAGATGAGGCCTAACCAGTGCTGAGTAAAGGGGAAATATTACTTCACGCGATTTGGAAGCTATACTTCTCTTCTATTAATGATGATCAACATCTCCACCTGCAGTGCAGGACTTACAAGACGCCCTGGAGGGTGCACTGTGGGTCCACTTTTATGATGGAGCTACTCAGTGATGTCGAAGCTCTTGGGCACAGCCACTTGGTCCATCTTGATTCAAGAGGCTATGTAAAGCGATTTGCTGCCTCTGCCATCTTTTGTCTTGTGGGATTTGGGGTTGGAATATGTTGATCAAAACTTCACCCATACTTGGGATGCTGGACTGAAAAGTGGGTCTCAGCTGGGGCTCAGATTCAGTTCTAGAAGCATTGCTTGCTCCACCCCTGAAACCTGTTTTCAATGCAAGGTTTTGGAGCAGTAACAAACCAGAGAGTGCCTCAGAGCATGTGAAGTTTCTGTTCCCATTGAGAAATTGCAGCCCACCCCACATGCATCTAGAACAGGGGTGGTGAACCTTGGGCCCAGGGGCCAAATTCAGCCCACCTGGGTCCCAGTCTGGCCCGCCTGGGGTCTCAGTCAGGTTCTCTGTATGGTCACACCCTTTCCCCGGGAACCACCCCATTCCCCCCAGCCACGGATCGTTCAGTGGTTTCCCAGCTTTTGTGCAGTTTCCCCCATTCTAAAAGATTGAAATGCCTCTCCTGAGGCTTCATTACTGGCAGTAACTAAGAGCATAAAGCTAAAATAGGCTGGTATTTTTGTATTATGGCCCTGCACCTTTTCTTTTGGTCTCAGCCCCTTTTGCCTTCGGTCCCGCCCACCATTGGAATGCAGCTCCCACAAGCTTCTCTGAAATTAAGTTTGGTCCTTCTGCTGAAAGAGGTTCCCCACCCCTGATCTAGAAGGAGGGAGCAAATCCTGAAGCTCTCTTTTTTTATAGATATGGAGTCCAACTGTATCCCTTTTGCAAGAGAGGGCTGAGTGCATGACAACCTCACAGTGTAGTCCTGTGTTATTATCCAGTCTCCTGGAAGGTTTTTTTAAAAAACAGGAAAATGCACACGGGTTCCAGTTTTGGTTAGAGTGGGAAATCGTTAATGACTCCCTCCCCCTAGCGACACTGGTGCAGTCAACTTTGCAACTGTACCCAATGGCATTTCCCTATAAATCAAGCAGGGGCTGAGCTGGCATCAATAAAGTAATGAAAAGTACCTTAAATGAAAAGTAATGAAAAGTAGAGCTGTGTGTCACTTGCATATTGATTCAATATGCAAGTGACACACAGCTCTACTTTTCATTTCAGAGAGCCAGTGTGGTGTAGTGGTGAGAGTGTTGGACTCATGGACTGGGACTCGGGAGATCTGGGTTGTAGTCCCCACTAAGCCATGAAGCCCACTGGATGAATTTGGGCCAGTCGCTGACTCTCAGCCTAACCTGCCTCACAGGGTTGTTGTGAGGATAAAATGGAGAGAAGAACCATGTAAGCCACTTGGGTTTCCTGCAAGAGGAAAAAAGGCAGTATATAAATGTAATAATAAATACATTTCCATGTCATCATCATCATCATCAGGCGATCACTCGTGACCGAGTAAGATTGTCTTCCGGGATAAAAGGAGGAAATTCTAAAGAAGATTGTGTAGACTCTAGCGATGGGTCCGTAAGTGACTGTGGAGGCCAATTCTAGATCCACACAGCTTCCCACAGTGAGGACACAGGTTACCAGATAGAAGATGGTCCTGTAAAGGATTCATTTGACGTGCTTTTCGCTTAGCACGTTTCTCCCTTTCACCTTGCACTCGGGCTTCTTCAAAGTCCATGGAACCTTTGTGAAAGGCCAACCTCCATTTAGATCGTTCATGGGCCAGAGCTTCCCAGTTTTCGATGTTTTATTGCATTTTTTTAGATTAGCCTTATGAACATCTTTAAACCTCTTATATTGACCACCGATATTCCGCTTTCCATCCTTGAGTTGGGAGTAAAGTAACTGCTTTGGGAGACGGCAGTCAGGCATTCGAACAACATGACCGGTCCACTGAAGTTGGCGTTGAAGGATCATTTTTTCAATGCTAGTAGTCTTTGCTTCTTCCAGTACACTGACATTTGTTCGCCTATCTTCCCAAGTAATTTGCAGGATTTTCCGGAGGCAACGTTGATGAAACCTTTCAAGGAGGTGGAAGTGACGTTTATAGATAGTCCATGTTTCGCAGGCATACAATAAAGTTGGTAATACAATGGCTTCATAAACCAGCGTTTTGGTCTTCTTACAGATATCCCGATCCTCGAACACTCTATGTTTCATTCGAGAAAATGCGGCACTTGCGGAGCTCAAACGATGCTGGATTTCACTGTCGATGTTAGCTGTAACAGAAAGATAGCTGCCAAGATAGAGAAAATGATCGACATTTTCCAGTATTGTCCCGCCAAGCTGGATAGATGGCATCACCAAAGGATTGGCTTGCACTTGCTGATGAAGCACTTTGGTTTTTTTGATGTTAAGTGAGAGACCAAGTTTTTCGTATGCTTCTGCAAAAGCATTTAGGATAGTTTGGAGATCATCCTCTGAATGTGCAGAGACCACATTATCATCAGCATACTGAAGTTCCACAACGGAGGTTGTAATTACCTTACTTTTTGCTTTCAGCCTGCTGAGATTAAAAAGCTTTCCATCTGTTCGATATATAATTCCCACACCGGTGGGAAGTTTCCCCTTGACAAGATGTAAAACCATGGCGATGAAAATGGCAAATAATGTTGGGGCGATAACACATCCCTGTTTAACACCTGATCCCACTTTAAATGGAGCACCATGAGAGCCGTTGTTGTCCAAAACCGTTGCCGTCATGTTGTCATGGAGAAGTCGCAAGATATTCACAAATTTATTGGGGCATCCAATTTTCATAAGGATAGTCCAGAGAGCTGTACGGTCTACAGTATCAAAGGCCTTAGCCAAATCGATAAATGCCATATAAAGGGGTTGATTTTGCTCCCGGCATTTTTCTTGGAGCTGACGTGCAGTAAAAATCATGTCTACTGTCCCTCTAGAGGGGCGGAAACCATATTGAGTTTCAGGGAGGATCTCTTCTGAAATAGATAGAAGACGGTTTGCGAGAATCCTAGCAAATATTTTACCTGCGGTTGCTAAGAGAGAAATGCCCCGATAGTTTCCACAGTCTGTTCTATCACCCTTCTTAAAGAGGGTGATAATTATGGCATCCCTGAAGTCTTCTGGGATCTCTTCTCTTATCCAGATTTTTTCGATGAGTTTATGAAGATGTTGTACAAGTTCGGGGCCCCCTTCTTTAAAGATTTCAGCAGGAATCCCATCTGGTCCACTAGCTTTGTTGTTCTTCATTTGATTAATGGCTTTTTTTACTTCATCCAAAGTGGGGAGTATTGCAAGTTCCTCTTTAATTTGTTTTTGCGGGATTTGCGAGAAAATCTCATTATCCACCTTAGATTTACGATTTAAAAGGTCATAATAATGCTCTTTCCAACGCAGTGCAATAGACTCTTTGTCTTTTAAGAGTTTGGTGCCATCTTTTGATTGTAAAGGGTTTGTACCATAGGTTTTTGGTCCATAAATGGCCCTTGTGGCCTTAAAAAAGCCCCGTGCATCATGAGATTCTGCAAGTTGTTGAATTTCTTCAGCTTTCTTTTTCCACCAAGCGTTCTTAAGTTCTCTTGTTCTTCTTTGGACCTCAGCCTTTGCGCTAGCGTAGGTTTTTTTCTTGGCAGCGCAGTTAATATCATTTTGCCATATTTGGAAGGCTTTCCTTTTTTGGTCAATTATATATTTAATCTCATTGTCATTTTCATCAAACCAATCCTGATGTTTCTTAGTTTCATATCCAATAGTTTGTTCACAAGCTGCAGTAATGGAGGTTTTCAGCTTAGACCAATGGTCCTCAATGTTGTCAGGAGGTTCCGTAGGTAGATGTTCCTTAAGAAGTGATTGAAGACGAGTTTGCTTAATAGGATCTTGAAGGACTTGGATGTTCATTTTACGCCTTGGTTTCCTTCCTTGAAGCCTACGTTGGGGAGCAATGTTGATAACCATTGTGGACCGGATTAGTCGGTGGTCTGTCCAGCAGTCGTCGGCACTCACCATGGCCCTAGTAAGAAGTACATCGCGGCGATCTCTAACACGGACAATTACATAATCCAGAAGATGCCAGTGCTTTGACCGTGGGTGCTGCCATGATGTTTTAAACTTATTCTTTTGTCGAAAGAGCGTGTTTGTGATAGTGAGATTATGCTCTGCACATATAGACAAAAGTAAGAGTCCGTTCGGGTTGCTATTACCAACTCCGTCTTTTCCAATAGTTTCTGGCCATAAATCAAAGTCACGCCCGACTCTTGCGTTAAAATCGCCCAGGAGGATAATTTTATCCTCCTTAGGTATCTCTGACAGGAGACTGTCCAACTGGCTGTAAAAACTTTCCTTGATGTCATCATCAGCATCTAATGTTGGTGCATAAGCGCTCAAAATAGTTACCTGTTGGTTATTGGCGAGCTTTAATCGAAGAGTTATCAGGCGTTCGTTAATGCCAGTAGGAACTTCTGACAAAGAGTTCACTAGTTCATTTTTGATGGCAAAGCCTACACCATGCATTCGTCGGTCCTGCTCAGGTAGTCCTTTCCAGAAGAAGGTATAACCTCCTTTTTCTTCTTTCAGCTGTCCCTCTCCTGCCCTTCGAGTTTCTTGAAGTGCTGCTATGTCAATTTTAAACCGTCTCAGCTCCCTTGCAATAATAGCAGTCCTACGCTCAGGGCGTTCACTATCTATGTTATCCATCAATGTCCGTATATTCCATGTTCCAAAATTCAAATGTCTTTTTCGACCGCTAAAATGGTGACCCCACTGGACGCGGTAATCCAGTCAGGGGAGAAAGAGGTAGACTATGTTTAGGGCACCTTTTCTAGCCCCCTCCCCATACGGGGTGAGCAGAGTGGATCCTAAATAGGGCTGCTCAGTCATGGATACAGCTGCCGAGCTGCTCGACTACCTCGTTCCTTGAACAGGGCGACTGAGTCTGCATCCACCGCCCATGTGCTGGTCCATGACTAGGGGCTTCCAGATTCACAGTCCTGCCCCCGTTGCCATTCGCCAGTCGCCATGGGACTTTTTGTTTGTTTGTTTGTTTGGTTGGTTGGGTTGGGTTGGGTTGGGTGGGTTGGGTTGGAAGACGCCTGTGCGTGAAACTGTTTTATGTGGGGAGATCGGTGCACAACGAATCACCACACAAACTTGACAGAGTACGGCAGAGATCCAATGGCACGGTTACCCTGACGATTGGAAAACCATTCTCTGCTGCAGCCTTCATCCGCCTTCACAGCCGTTGTAATTTAGGGTCCATGTACTTATCCCAGGGAGGCTATGGAACCCTTCTGAAGGCAGCTTTGGGATGAAAGAGGGTGAACAAGCTGAAACTTAATCCAGACAAGACTGAGGTACTGTAGGTAGGGAAACTAACTACCCTGGATGGAGACTTGCAACTGACCCGCATGCCTCCTGAAGGACCAGGTACACAGTTTGAGAGTTCTCTTGGGCTCCTGTTGCTAACTGGGGAAGCTCCAGTGGCGGTGGTGGCCTGGAGTACTTTTCATCAGCTTAGGCTGGTACACGAGCTGTGACCCTATCTGCAGAGGATGGACCTTGCTTCAGTTATCCAGACTCTACTAGTGACATCCAGGCTCGATTACTGTAATGAGCTCAATGTGGGGCCGCCTTTAAAGCTGGTTTGGAAACTTTGACGGGTAAAAAATGTGGTTGTTTTGAGTACTGGTAGATGCTAGGTGGTTGGCTCAAGTGACACATTTATTATACCACTTGTACTGGTTGGCAGTATGCTTCCAGACCCAATTTAAAATGCTGGTATTGGCCGTTAAAGCCCTAAATGGTTTGTGTCCAGATTACTTGAAGGACCACCTTTCCCCAAACCAACCTGCCTGCCATCAGATCAGTATCAGAAGCCCTATTTTTGTGCCTACCTATAAGAGCAATCAGGCTGGAGGGTCAGAGAGATAGGGCCTTCTCAGTAGTGGCTCCCTGCTTGTGGAACTGTTCCAATTGATGCTTGCCAAGCCCCATCATTCAAACAAACTCTAAAGACGTAACCCAGTCCATAACTGAGTTTGGACTCTACTGGGGCCATTGTGTATATTGTGCTACCTGGTTTTAGCTACTAATTTTGATTCTATCATTGTTCTTATTGTTTTATTATCATAGGATCATAGAGCTGGAAGGGGTCTATAAGGCCATCGAGTCCAACCCCCTGCTCAATGCAGGAAACTAGAGGGGTCTCCCATCCAAGTAATAACCAGGCCTGGCCCTGCTTAGTTTTCCACACTCAAGACAACCTAGTTTTGTTGTATGTTACCTTGGGAAGGCTTACCTTATACATCTTTTAAATAAATAAATAAATAAATAAATAAATAAAACGTGATTGTTAGAGCCTTAGATTGTTAAAGGGTCTTTACAAATGCTGTAGTGGGAAGTTATTAACATACACACCCTGCATCAGAAAACACTTTCTGTTTTGAATTCTAAAGGGATGCTCCTGTACAAATTATAGCTCAGGTTGCAGGAAAGGACAGCACCCCCGAAGCCCGAACTCAGTGACAGCAGCCCAGGCTGGGAAACCGGGAAGAATGTGTGTTTCTAATGTTTTTTGGTCTATGGATACGCCGGCGATGAGATTGTCTCGGAACCTTTACATGAGGCGTGCGGGGAGGGAGGTGGAAGCATTTGCGGGACGGACCCGAAGTTGGCGCTCGAAGGCGGAAGCTCCGTTCTGCGCGAGAAGCGATGATGAGTTTCGAGTGGCCCTGGCAGTACAGTTTCCCGCCCTTCTTCACGTGAGTCCCGGGATGCCCCCGACCCCAAATAACTCTTGGTTCCGAACTTAAGCAGCTAGCCGCCTTCTCCGAGGCGTGGGGTGGGTGCACACGCTAAAGGATCCCCCCTCGGGACGCTAGTTTCTACCGGAAGGACCTGGGAAGATAGTCACAGTTTCCTTTGCTTTCTCCGCTTCTCATGCTTTTTGGTCCAGCCATACCTTCTATGGTTGTTCAGAATGTGCCGTGTACTGGCTGCTTACTTCCAGCTTTCTCGCGATAGAAAAGTAATTGGCTTATCTCTGGTGCCTGTTAATTACTGCAAACAGCCCCCACCGACAGTACTGAGAATCGACTTTGTAACTGAACTGCCAGGGACGTTTGAACCAGGACGTTTTTCTGGTGATGTCTGCGCTTGTCTTTGCCATTAAGGGTGCAATCCTATGCATGTTTAGACAATAAAAAGTCCTGCAACTCCCAGCATTCCCCAGGCAGCATGGCTGGCTGGGGAATGCTGGGACTTGTAGGACTTTTTCTGTCTAAACATGCATAGGATTGCACCCTAAATGTGTGAGCGAGGACAACTGGTTCACAGGATCCAAATACGTACTTCTTTGTGTGGTCCATAAATAAAAATCATTGGGGACATATTTGCATGCATTATGTAATGTGTGACCCAGCCTGTCTGCAGTTGTTAATAGCGTGGCTGAGTGAAACCAAAAGGAACAGTTTCCTGACTGCTCAAACTCAAACCACCATGTAAAAAGGCCAGGACAAAAACAACAAATTTTACTCAAAAATATCATTATATACAAAATGATAATAATTTATGAACAAAAATGATGAGATGGAGTATATATAAATTCACAGCAAAATACCAACAAACATATGTCAATTGTCAAACACGGAGACAGACTAACTTCTAAACCCATAGTTCCATACAGTAAATATTGAAAGACAGAGACAATAATCTTTTATAAATAACCAACACTTTTGGTTCCCATGAAGAATCTTTAGTGAGCAAACACTGTTGATTGCCAAATGTGTTTCAACTCTATAGTGTTCTTCTAAATGGGTTCTTAAGGGTACTAGGATAGTCAGTGAAGTTATATCTCTCTCTTTGCAGCTGGTTGGATACTTTATGGGGATGTATAATTGCTGCTCGGACATCTTGGTCCAAAGAGGTTTTACTTAGACCCTTCAGGTCTGATTAGAGGAGCCTTTCATGGTATTCCTTTTAACTGTGCGAGTGTGTGCCCTGATATACATCAGTCTGGGTACTGTGTCTTCTGGATTCACTTTGAAGCAGCTATTTTAAGTTCTCAGATGTGTGACTGAAGAAGACGAGTCAAAATGCATTTGGCAAGTAATAATGCCATTCACTAAAGATTTTTCTTGGGAACCAAAAGTGTTGATTATAAAGGATTGTCATGTTATTTTTCTGTCTTTCAATATTTACTGTATGTAACTATGAAGTTTAGGAGTTAGTCTGTCTCCGTGTTTGACAATTGACATATGTTTGTTTGTGTCTTGTGAATTTGTATATAGCCAATTTTATTGTTTTGTTCATAAACTATTGTCATTTTGTATATAAGGATATTGAGTAAAATATGTAGTTTTTGTCCTGACTTCATTATGCTGTGGGTTAATAGAGTGCCATCAGTTTCATAAACAAAACACATACACAAACAGGTTCCTGCTCTCAGTGGACTTTCAATTTCAAATAGACAATGGGTAAAATAAAGGGATGAAGAAAGAGACAAGAGTAGTGAAGGATGAATAAGGGACAATGCAATTACATGTACTTAAGATTGCAGTTGGGAATGAGAATTAAGGGGTTATTGCAAAGGTTCTGCAGAAAAGGTGGATTTTAAGAAGTGATTTAAAGAAAGAGACAGGTGGCACCAAGTATATTTTCAGGGAGGGAATTCCAGGCACATGGGGCAGGGTGGGGAAATGGGTGGAGCTGTGATAGACAGCAAGAGGCTTGGCAGCTAAACGAGATAGATTTGGAGGAGCCAATGTCACGGGAAGGGATATAATGGGAAATAGGGACTTAGGAGATAAAGTGGGGGAAGACTGGGGAGTTTTAGTCATAAGGGCAAAGAGTCTGGAAGCAGATAGGACGAGAGTGGAGCGTTTTGAAGGACATCACATATTCTGAGTGACATGAGTGGTGAATGTTTTTTGCAACAAGTTGTGCAAGGAAAAGAATGACTACTTAGCAACAGATTGAACATCTCCCCTGCTATTATTTCCCCACTATCACCAACTCATAGAATACAGGTGGGCAACTTGTGGCTCTCCAGATGTTTTGGCCTACAACTCCCATCAGCTGTAGCCAGCATAGCCAATGGTGAGGGATAATGGGACTTGTAGGCCAAAACATCTGGAGGGTGACATGTTGCCCACCCATCATAGGAGAAAGAATAGGTGGAAGATGTGGTAGTGATGGTGTGGAAATAATAGCTGGGAGATGGTAACTAGGAGACCAAAGGGACTGGGATCAATCAGGCATGTGAGGGCAGCAGAGTGGCCAGCTCAGCAAGAAATACTGGGGTGGGGGGAGGAAAGTAATGAAGGAAGTGAGATGATGAAGGAGGGAGGGAGAGACATTGTAGAGGATAACTTCATTTTTGTCATTGAAGGAGGAGACGAGGTCTTGGATAGAAAATGAGGAGCATGGAGGCACAGGGTAGGGCCACTTAGAGCATCCAAGCTAGAGAGGAAACTCCAGAGATTGCTGCAATGGGTAAGGGACAGAGTGTTGCAGTAGTGTCACTTGGCCAGATAAATAGCGGAGGGGAAGGAGAGCATGAATTTAAAGGGAGCAAAGTCATTTGAGAGGCATTCAGCAGCCTGAGGGCATGCATGGAAGTAATGAATGAATAAGGGTGCTCTTGATTAGTGGGGTAACTTCATGGGACAGTGGGATAAATGAGTCAGAGCTGAGGCAAGGGAAGAGTTGAAGGTCTGTAGAGTCTGATGGAGGACAAGAGACAAGCTGCTTGCTGATAAGCTGCAAATCATGGAAGGAGTGAGCAGAGGAATGAGAGAAGGTGGAGAGTGCATGGTGTTGGAAGTTACGTGGTGATGGTTGGAGAGGGGAAATCCACTGTGGAGAGGTCTGATACAGAACATTTCCTAGATCAAGAAAGTGGCCACAGCAGTTCAGTAGCTGAGTTAGTACAAAATCACTGGCCAAAGGAGCACGTTAGTGAGAGAAGGTGGGAGGCACCTGGGTCGTGTCATGAACATTAAAATCATTAGGGAGAGAAGGAAAGAAAACCAACCAACCAGGGTCACATAGGAAAGTTGAAAGGGGGCTGTGGAGAGTAATATAACACAGCAGTGCAGAAATGCAAGTGGGAGAGGAAACAAATGTCAAAGCTTAAGATGGAGGAGTAATCTGGGATTGGAATGGACAGGATTTGTCAAGAGAAAGGCCAATTCCATCACCACAGGTGTCAGAGGAGTGTGTGAGAGGAGAGATCTTCATATTGGAGCGGGGTGGGTGGGTGGGAATTGAGCTTCAGTGATAGAAAAGAGTTGGACAGAAGAAGAGTCATACAGTATGACTGGCTTCTGAGCAGGAAAAGGGAATGAGGAGGAGGAAGGGGTGAATGGGAATGAAATTTGGAGAAAGGGTTGGTGCCACAGTGCTGGAAACAAACACTTCAGGGGTAAGAGTAGGGTGATTGGTGAAGAACAAGAAGGGGTCCAGAGAACAAAAAAGGACACAGAGCAAGAGAGGAAAGAATTTGGTCAGAGAAGTAGCTGTCAACCAACCACGGTTTTATTAGCATAATCTGATTTTAAATATTTTAATTCTGTATTTGATTCTTTTTTCTTTCTTTTTATTTTTCACCACTTGGGAATCTTGTCAGATATAGAGAGGTATATCAGTCCTGTAAATGAATAAATAGCCCTGGAAATTCTATTCCTAGATTTTGGTTTGGAGTCTTACATGGCATGGTAGGGTTTCTGAGATGAACTGATCAATCTATTGAGCTATATCTGTCCCTGTGATTGTGTTTAGACTGCAGCCCAATGTGGACACAAGGCAGAAACAGCTGACTGCTTGGTGTTCCTTAGTGCTCTCATACTGCCGCCTCAACAAGCTCTACACTATGACTGTTCCAGAGGCCCAGGAGAGCCCACTGTTCAACAACTGGAAACTGCAACGTATCCTTCCTCCCCTAGTGTGGGGCTGTCTTTCCTGCTTTGGTGAGCTCATAAGGGAGTTCTGCTGATTCCTTAAGATGAAAGGGTTGGCTTCTGTTGTGGGAGTACAATTCAGGCTAGAAGCAATTCTGGCTTGTAACAGTTGTTGGCTGGGCATGCCACTGTCCCAGCCATTGCTGCAAAAGTATGGAATGGAGAGAACAGCACACAGAACAGATTTGCCTTTTAAAACATGCTTTCTCTAGATCAGCTGTTCTGCCCTCCTCTTGGGCCAGAGCAGCATGCATGTTACATTTGAGCATTTTTTTTATTTTTGCAGAACAGAAGAACAGATTCTTGCTTCCCAAAGTTGTTTTGTTGTTTTTGGTCTCTGAAATCTCATCTCTCCGCACTGCAGTCAGTGTGGTTGTTGTGAGGATGTCCTAGACCTAGAAAGATTTGTTGCCCAGTTGGTCCCATTAAAAACAAAGGGACTCAGATGACACTTGCTGTTGGCAAGATTGTATCAGCAACATAGGGAAGGACACATTTCACTAGCACAGAATGCCTCTTTTCCTGAGGAAGAGTTCTGTGCAATAAAATTACTATCCTTCTCTGCCAACTTACTTGGTCCTATAATGTAACAGTTTTGAATCTTATTTACTAGAAAAGAAAAGAGTTTTTCTGCAATGGCATTTACCCACCTACGGCTGCAATCCAATACAGTCATGCCTTGGATTGAGAGCATAATTCGTTCCGGAAACGTGCTTGTAATCCAAAACACTTGTATAGCAAAACGAAATTCCCCCAAAAAAAATTTTATAGAGATTTTTAATTTAAGCCATACTACAGTACTTGTATTGCAAGACATCGCTTGTATATCAAGTAAAAAAAATAATAATAAATATTTAAAAATTTGCTTGTCTTGCAAAACGCTCTCAAACCAAGTTACTTGCAATCCAAGGTATTACTGTACACACTTAGCTGGGAGTAGGTCTGATTCAACTCCATGGGACTTCCCAGTAGATGTGCATAGGATTGCACTGTTTGGTTTTGTGCTGTGATGGTGGTATTTTTCTTCATTGTAGACTTCTTTGTATTTTTAGAAGGAAGCAAATCTTGCAATATGAATACAAAGGAGAATCAACTTCTCTGTGATTTTTCTTCCCCCTGCAGCATGGAGCTTAATTTCAGGCTGTTTGCTCTGCAGGCACCTTCTCTCTGCTTATGGGATAGTATGTTCTGGACTGCTTCAGTGGCTCTGAAAGGTTGGTGGATGGTTCTGCCTTTCAGTCAAGGGGTTGGAGTATATGTCCTGGCTCTATAACAAAATTCTTCTGAGTGGTGCATGATAGGTTTGATGCATGATGGGTTACAATTTCTGCTGCATCAGGAGTATGAAGAGCCCATTTCCTTGAGGATCTAGAATGCTGGCTTTAATATCCTGAATTCTGAGATCCAAAACCCTGCACTCCTTTATTTGTCTTCAGTTGAGTGATTTATCCCAATTTGTGTTAATTTTTCTAAACCCTTTCCCCATCCTGTGCCCAGTGACTGTTTCCTTAACTGTGGCTCAGGAAAGCTCCCATTGGAATCCATCCTTGTTGTGTTAGAGGAGCTCAGGAAAAAAGGTGGGTGATGGTTTATGCTGATGTCAATATAACTTTGGATCTCACCGTAGACAAAGTTCTCATTTTAAAATACTTGTCCGGGACTTTTAGGCACCCTTGAAAACAAAGGAGCACCCCATTGCTCCTATGGGGTGGCAATACGTGCAGCGAAGAAAGTTTTCTTCTCTGCACGCATTGCGTCTGCGAATTCGCGTCCAGCAGAACTGTTCAGGGTGGTGAGGGGTCTAACGCAGACACCTTCCCCCCTGAACCCGATTTTAGAGCCTACGGTTGCTCGCTGTGATGCCTTTAACAATCATTTCACAGATAAAAACTCTCGGATAAGAGCCGACTTAGACGCCCTCATTGTAGCAGAAGCAGACAGTGGAGTGTCCAGCAACTCCGCAAGCAGGATTACACTGGATCAGTTTCAGTTGGTGAGTACTGAGGACGTGGACAAGCTGCTTGGCCGAGTGAAGAGGACTACCTGCCCTCTCGATCCCTGTCCTTCCTGGTTGGTTGTCCAAGGAGGAGATGCAGTTGGACTACAAGTACAGCGTATTGTTAATGCATCTCTCCAGGGAGGGAATTTTCCATCATGTTTGAAAGAAGCGGTGGTGCGGCCGCTTCTGAAAAAGCCCTCCCTGGATCCCTTGGACCTTAACAATTATAGACCAGTGTCCAATCTTCCATTTTTGGGCAAGGTGATCGAGAGGGCGGTTGCCTTCCAACTCCAAGCAGTTTTGGATGACACCGATTTTCTAGACCCATTTCAAACTGGCTTCAGAGCAGGATACGGAGTTGAGACTGCTATGGTCGCCTTAGTAGATGATCTGCGCCTGAGTACCGACAGGGGGAGTGTGTCCCTGTTGGTGCTTCTGGACCTCTCAGCGGCTTTCGATACCATCGACCATGGTATCCTTCTGGAACGCCTGAGGGGACTGGGAATCGGGGGCACTGTGCTTCAGTGGTTCCGGTCCTACCTCTCGGGTAGGTTCCAGATGGTGATGCTTGGGGATAGCTGCTCCTCCAAAAAGGAGCTGCTATGTGGCGTGCCACAAGGAGCTATTCTTTCCCCAATGCTATTTAATATCTACATGAAACCGCTGGGAGAGATCATCCGGAGGCATGGGGCGGGGTGCTATCAGTATGCTGATGACACCCAAATATATTTCTCTATGCCTTCGTCAACAGCATCAACTAAGGATAGTGTGTCTCCTCTGAATAAATGCCTGGAGGCAGTAATGGGCTGGATGAGGGAAAACAAACTGAAATTGAATCCAGACAAGACGGAGGTGCTTGCTGTCAAAGGCCACAACCTGGGTTTGGAGGTATGTCAACCAGTTCTGGATGGGGTTACACTCCCCCTGAAAGACTGTGTTCGCAGCTTAGGGGTGCTCCTGGATCCGTCGCTCCAAATGACATCCCAGATAGATGCGACGCTAGGAGTGCCTATTATCAGCTTCGGCTGATACGCCAGCTGCGCCCCTTCCTAGAGTTGGAAGACCTAAAGACGGTAGTGCACGCACTGGTAACTTCGAGGCTCGACTTCTGTAATGCGCTGTACATAGGGCTACCTTTATACCTAGTCCGGAAACTTCAATTAGTGCAAAATATGGCAGCCAGACTGGTTGCTGGTACACCTAGGGGTGCCCATATCACACCAGTTTTAAAAGCACTCCACTGGCTGCCAATCAGTTTCCGGGCGAAGTATAAAGTGTTGGTTATTACCTTTAAAGCCCTACATGGTTTGGGTCCAGGCTACCTACGGGATCGCCTTCTCCCGTACAATCCACCCCGCACACTTAGGTCCTCTGGGAAGAATCTGCTTCAGTCAGCCAAAACTAGGCTGACTGCCATTACCCAGAGGACCTTCTCTTCTGCTGCTCCCAGATTATGGAATGGCCTGCCGGAGGAGATACGTCAACTTGTCAGTCTTTTGGACTTTAAAAAAGCCATAAAGACTGAACTCTTCCGGCAGGCCTATCCGGCGGAATTTTAGGATGTTTTAAAGATGTTTTTAAGATGTTTTTAAGATGTTTTAAAGATGTTTTAAGATGTTTTTAGGATGTTTTAAGATGTTTAATAGTATATATTGTGTTGTTTTAGTTTAGGTATTTTATATTTTCTGTTGTTCCCCGCCTCGATCTAGATGGAGAGGCGGGTAATAAATAAAATATTATTATTATTATTATTATTATTAAAAGCACCTTCCTTGTAGATGTAGAGGCAAGTGAGAAAATGAAATTTCTTCCTGTGAGGCTATCTCAGTGCTTCTCAAATAGTGGGGCTTCTGGACCTCTCAGCGGCTTTCGATACCACCAGGGGGGACGCGAGGCTCCGTAAAGGGGGGCTCGTTTGACCTCAGTTAAAAGTTTTTTTTTAATATTGTGTTCCTTTAAATCCTGTGCTCCTTTAAATCTTTTCTGCTACAGTTAATAAAGCTATTCTTTGTTGTAAATTGATCCACATTTCTTTCTTTTTTTATTCTCTTATACGTTAATAAGGATACAGTGTTATGCAGAGGTGTACTTATAACAATTTTATAGACAAATGATACTATTTACAGTCGCGTGGGGGGCGCGAAATGTTTTCTTCTTCCTAGGGGGGGCATGACAGAAAATAATTGAGAAGCACTGGGCTATCTGAACTTTCTTTTGATCCTAATTGGGTAAAAAAAGCAATAGGTCATCACTGATCACAGGGATAAAATAACATGTTTTTGAAATGGCAACAAAAGTTCTGAGATCTCAAGATTACCTAGCCATTTAGAAGTTTTCCTAACATCAGAAAGTCTGCACATTTCTACAGATTTTTTTTTAAAGATACACACCATTCTCTTTCCCTCTTTTCTGTTTGAAATCATCAGAGCACAATGTATGCCTCTGTGCCAGATAGCTGTTTGGGCAGAAGATTATCTGAAATTGAGGGTATCATATGCAAATCCTAAATACATTTAGTTAGAGGTAATTTATTTCAGTGAGATTTTCTTCCAAGTAAGTGTGACTAGGATAGCAGCCTTAAGGTGCAATCCTATGCGTGTTTAGACGGAAAGAGTCCTACAACTCCCAGCATGCTGGCTGGGGAATGCTGGGAGTTGTAGGACCTTTTCTGTCTAAACATGCATAGGATTGTGCCCTTAATGTGTTTGTGCTCAGGCTCATATGACAAGTAAGCCAGGCTGCTGGGATGTAGGGGGAGGAATCAACTCCTTACACAAAAGAGATTCAGTGTGTGTTGTATATGTCTGAGCAGGCTGAAATGTTAAAGGTGTTTTATGCTTCATTCCAGGGAATCTTGAATGGCTTGACAAGAACAAATCTAGCTTCCTGATCATGTGGCGACGTCCAGAAGAATGGGGCAAGCTCATCTATCAGTGGGTAAGAGCAGAGCAAAGCTGTATATTATTGGCTAATGATGCATAATTAATTTTGCTTCTGGAAGCCATTGGTTCAAGGTCACGGGGATATGTGCAGGTATCCTGGATCAGCTCCTTTCCCAGAATCTGAGTTTTTTTCCAGGCATTTATCAATATTTTTGGTCATATTTCCACAGCCTCCAGGGCTAGAAACATGCTATTATTTTTCAATGAAAACTGAGATTCTAAGGATCTTGAATTCCATACCTGATATAAAATTCTGAGCTTGTGCTGTGCAATCATGGAAGTGCAAAATAACCACAGGCCTGAGCATAACATGCAAGCAGAATCTGTCCATGTTGAATCTCAATGAATGGCTTTGCGGATCTTCAAAAGTAAGAGAGAAGCTTCCAGAAAGGGAGTCTTTGTATAGAAAATTCCATACAGGGTCTGTTTTCATCATTATCATCTTATTTCATCCAGACTTGTCAAGGTCTGAAATTCTTCTCTGGTTACTGGTCTGTTTTTGACCACAATTCAAAGAGCTCATGCTTATCTTTAAAGTCCTACATGGGTTGGCACCGAAGTACCTGAAGGATTGCCTATCCCCACATGAACCTGCCTGGAGACTGAGATCATCATCTGAGGCCCTTCTCCAGGTGCCCTTGTCTTTGGACTTTAGGCAGATGGTGACTAGATAAGAGAGACTTTTCGGTGGTGGTGCCCCAACTCTAAAATATTGTTCTCAGGATGGCTTGCCAGGCTCCTATTCTTATATATGTCCATGCCAGCTGAATACCTTTTTATTAACCAAAGCCTTTTAAAACATAGCTCGAGTTATTTTATGCCTCCTGTTATATCTTAATTGCCATGTTTTGTTATCTGCTATTTAAATGTTTTTACAATACATTTTTGTTATTTTCCTGTTTTGTTTGTATTGTTTTCCTGCGCTGTCCTGAGGGTGGAAACACCGAGGGGACAGGATATAAATCCATAAATAAAATCTGGTGTCTTACATTTCTCTCCAATTTCTCTCTCCATTACTTCCACTCTCCTGTTCCCAGGTGTCAAAGAATGGGATGACCAACTCAGTTTTCACACTGTATGAGCTATCCAATGGGGAGGACACAGAGAACGAAGGTAGCTTTGCAACTGACAGGTTTCACTTTGTAGTGATGTATGGTGGCTGAGCAGTCCCTGCTCGATCCCAAGCTGATTATTTGCCCGTCCACAGACACTCTGTAGTCCCCCTTCTGCCAACTCTGTCTCTTTGTTAGTGATAGCACCTTCCTTGTCATTTTCTCTCTGCTGAAAGCTTTTCTAAGTTGTTTTTAATCACTGCATTTTAATTCTTAACATTTCAAACTGGATTCATCCACAGAATAATCATTAATTATGGCGTAATATGCTGAACTTGTGGGTTCCAGAGTTAATTTGTTTAATATAGCCTGGAAAATTGCCATGAATGTATTGTTCGTTTAGCTACTTTGGTTATATTCCAGATCTTTAAGAACCACACATTCTGATGGCTTGGATTGATCTATGCCATGGGAGGGGAACCTCCAGCCTGCGGAAGTTCTCCATCTGGCCCACGAAGCCTTCTTGGATTCCCTGCTATTATGACTGATCTCAGATCAGAGATAGCAGCAGGGATGGAGATGGATGGGACTTGGCCTGCGCTGGGAAAAGTGTCCATGGGGGTGACGTGCGCTGCACAAAGCCAGGGGCTTGACTGGTGCTGGAAAGAGCAGTTGCTCTTACCAGCTCCAGCTGAGTCTGTCAGTGCAGCACACACCACCCCCATAGGGGTGCCATGTGAAGCCCAGGACTCAGCAGGCACTGGGAAGGGCAGCTATTCTTCCCAGCCGAGTATGTCAGGGACTCAGACGGCAGCTGCTCTTCCCAGCACTGGCCAAGTCGCTTTTTCTGTTCTGAGGGAGACATGAACCCCATGCTTTTTTCAGCACAGAGAAAGGCAAAGTTCAGCTCTTGAATTCAGTTCTTGGACAGCTTTAATTGCTAATAAAATAGTTTAGAAGACCACTATAAAGGGAAAACCAGGAGATCAGATTTCAAAGTAGGAGAGAAATTAGCTGTAAAATCAGGAGTCTCCCACTTATAGTGGGAAAGTTGGTAGTTCTGCATAGTAGAACCAAGCCTATGACTTAACAGGGCAACAAGGACCTTTGCTAAGGACTTGGCTAACTGATATAACCCTCTACTTCAGGAATAGGCAGTGTGGTGCCCGTGGGCACCAATGCATCCCTAGATGCCTTTCTTGGCACCTGCCAAGGTGCCCATGTCCTCCGACTTTTTTTAAAAAAAATAACACATTTTCTTACTGGCAGCTGGGATTGCTGTGAAATAGGTTTATGTTGGTGCTGAAAACTGTGGGTTCAAAGGAGTTTTCTTAGTTTGTTAGGACTCAGACCCTACCTCTCCGTTGCACTTAATCTTATAGGCAGTTTACTTGTCCTTTGTGACACCTCCTATGGCAGCCATTTTGTGGTGGTTCCCATGACAGTTTATGAAATTGCCAAATGTGCCCATGGCCCAAAAGGTTGCCTACCCCTGCTCTGCTTCATTGGGAAGAGTGGGAAGAGGATATTTTTCCTCTCAGGAAGTTACTTTGTGATGGGATGGGGCCTAAGCCAGGGGACCCCAACCTTTTTGGACCTGTGGGCACATTTGGGAATTTGAAAAACTGCAGTGGGCACCACCACAAAATAGCTCTCACAGAGGATGTGGCTAGTCACACGATATTCACCCAAGAAACTGAGTATAAGCCAAGGAAGGGTCTGAACTTCAAAGCCAATCCACATATTTGACCCCACAGAAGCACAACAAAATACCCATTTAAGGTTGCAATCCTATGCATGCTTACATGGAACTCAGTGGGGAATTACCGTACTTCTGAGTAGGCCTACATAGGATTGTTCTGTGCATCCTATCCACACATACCTTTCCCCAGCCCAAAAGGAAAGGAAAATGTCCCCAGCTCCAAAAGGAAATACAATATTTTCCCTACCTCAATCCCAGGCTAAGCCACTCTGTTCCCCACCTGGCGCTCCTAGCTCTTTCTCTGCCACTGGAGCCCCCACCTGGGAAGGTGCTCTGTGTGTATGTATGCGTGTAGAATGAGAGAAGGGGCTGGGAAGGGAGAGAAAAAGAGCAAGGCTAAGGGGCCAGGAGGGGAAGGAAATAGTGAGATGGTGAGAGGGAGAGAAAGACCAAGGATAGGAGCGGGGAGAAACAGAAAGGTCAAGAGGTGATGGGGAGAGAAATAGCAAGCCTAGAGGCAGAGAGGGGGAAACAGCAAAGCAAAGGGGTAGAGGGGAGAGAAAGAGCAAGGTAAAGGGGTTTCAGGAAGGTTAACAGCTGGGAGTGCGGAGAGAGGGAGCACGCAAAGGGGAAATGTCTGTGTGGGGAGAAGAAGATTGGGCAGGGCTGGCAAGCAACTCTTTCCTTCTCTTCCTGCCTGCCGAACAGCAGAGCAGTGGCAGGTTCAGGAGCAGGAAGGAGAATCTGGTACCCTAACATTTTTAAAATTAAAAAAAAAAATCATAACATTTTTATTTAAAAAAGCAAACACAAAGTAAAAGACAGACAAAACACCACAAAAACTAAACTAAAATGGACTTTGAATTTTTCCACAACAAAGTATAAGTAACATTATATACTCTACTCTATAGTTACAAAGATATTTCTTTTTTCTCTTGTCAAATATTACTCTTGTTCACAAGTTCACAAAACATCATTTTAACCTGAATTCTTCTAATTAAACAATACAAAGCATTTCTACTCATATTTAATAAAGTTCCCTGGCTTCTTTCCACTTATCCAAAGAGACAAACTCTTTATCACATCTTGGAAGGATCTTGGAAGCTGAATATGAGCCAGCAATGTGATGAGGCTACAAAAAAGGCAAATGGTATTTTGGGCTGCATTAATAGAAGTATAGCTTCCAAATCACGAGAAGTGATAACTCCCCTTTACTTAGCACTGGTTAGGCCTCATCTTGAGTACTGCGTCCTGTTCTGGGCACCACACTTTAAGAAGGATGTAGACAAACTGGAAAGGGTTCAAAGGAGAGCAACAAAGATGATCAGGGGACTGGAAACGAGGCCCTATGAGGAGAGACTGAAAGAACTGGGCATGTTTAGCCTTCAGAAGAGGAAACTGAGGGGAGATATGATAGCACTCTTCAAGTACTTGAAAGGTTGCCACAAAGGGGAGGGCCAGGATCTCTTCTTGATCATCTCATATTGCAGGACATGGAATAATAGGGCCCAAGTGGCAGGAACCCAGATTCCACCTGGACATCAGGAAAAAGTTCCTGACTGTTCGAGCAATACGCCAATGGAACCAACTACCTAGGGAGGTTGTGGGCTCTCCCATACTGGAGGCATTCAAGGTGCAGCTGGACAGCCATCTGTCAGGGATGCTTTGACTTGGGTTCCTGCACTGAGCAGGGGGTTGGACTCGATGGCCTTATAGGCCCCTTCCAACTCTACTATTCTATGATTCTAGGCTCGGCCAACACGACACCCCATTGCGGGTCAAACAAACCCAACTACAAGCCATGGGTTGTCAGGGTGGCTTATAAGCCAAACTTAAGCCACCCTGACAAACCCATCCTGGGTTCACACAACACAACCCCCTGTGGCTTATAAATCATGGTGGGTTGTCATGTCGTGCGAACCCAGTCACTATCAAGCCTTTTTTTGGCAGTCTTGAAGGCCAGAAACTTGTTTTATTTAAAAAATCAAAGCTGAGATTCTTAGGATGTTGAATTCTGCACATCCAGTACTGTACTACATTTGTGTGCACAGTGCAAATACACAATCTTGGGAGTGCATAGAGCCATATTTACAACCTACTGAAGTCAGAGTCCCAACATCACATCTTGTATGGATTCTAGGCACAGCTTGGTAAGTTACCTCCTGCATAGCCTGCTGTTCCTATGCAATGTCTTGTGCTATATTTTGTGTGGTGGTGGGGCTTGTTTCCCTCAACCAAGACTGTTTCATCCTCTCCTAGAGTTCCACGGTTTGGAAGAATCCATGCTACTACGTGCGCTGCAGGCTTTGCAGCAGGAACATAAGGCTGAAATTATCACCCTGGATGATGGGCGGGGCGTCAAGTTCTTCTAATGAAGATTCTGCTCTGGCTTTCTGGTTTGACTGACGGGGCAAAACCATTTCCTGGGTTGAACGGCTTCTCTATGCTGTGGTTCCCATGCATTGAAGGCGGAAAAAGCAAAATGTTGTCTTGGTGGCTCATCGTCTGACTCTGTGTTTCTCCTCTCTGCTGCTTCTGTCCCTTTGAGGTGTTGAAAATGCTCCGACTAGATTTATGGGGAAACCAGAGTGTTTACTGGGCTCAGCTGATATGAATCAAAGTTTTTCCTTCCAAGTGTAGGGCACACCATAGGCCCTTCCTTGTTGCTTGCAACTATGAGCCACAGTTTTGGGATAAAAAATACAGTACTTACCCTCCAGCAGGGCAGGAGGCCTTGCAGACTGTGCTGTCCACAGCAGAATGAGGCATTACGGACTTTGGGCAAAATTAAACCACAAATTATTTACAAGAACAGTCTTGTGTGTTGGTGTTGGTGTGTGTGTGTGTGTGTGTGTGTTCATTCCCCAGGGTAGTTAAAGTCTTAATTTCCCCCCAGCCCCACTTTTAGCCCCACACCGGAACAGGTGGAGTGCAGCCACTTGCTGCTGCAGTTCAGCACTCCCTTTCTCTAGAGCAGTGTTCTCCAACCTTGGGTCCCCAGATATTTTTGGCCTACAACTCCCAGCATGCCCCAGCCAGCGTAGCTGGGGCATGCTGGGAGTTGTAGGCCAAAAACATCTGGGGACCCAAGGTTGGAGAACACTGCTCTAGAGGAATCTTCTTGCCCTCCTCACTGCATGGAACCAAGCCTAGCCCACATTGTTTCAGCTGCTGATTCCTGTGAAGAAGGAGGGTGCGATCCATTACCCAGAAGTAAACTTGTACCTTGTAATACAGACTGGTTTCATCTTTCAAAATCGCACGTTCTGCCCTAAAGGAGAACATTTGTTTTTCAGCAATATTTTGAGGATTAATGATGGATGACAATGTGGTGCCTGAGTTCCTACTTTAAAAAAATATATATATGAAATGAACACTTTTTTTGTCCCTAAGAATGCAGCAAAACAATATCCCCGCTCGGCCATGAAACTCACTGGGTGACTTTGGGCCAGTCACTGACTCTCAGCCTTACCTACCTCACAGAGTTGTTGTGAGGATAACATGGAGAGGAGGAGGACTATGTAAGCCGCCTTGGGTTCCTTGCAGGAAAAAAGGCGGGGTATAAATGTAATAAATAAATAAATCCCTGAAAATATGCAGGTAATTCTCCTAAGGGCATAGGTTCTTTGCTACACATGCATACTAAAGAACAGTCAATATGCCTTCATTAGCCAATTTTCTTGGTTAGGGGAAAAGACAGTTTGAAAACTTTTTAAAGTGTAAGTGCCACCTTCTGTTCCTGGTTGTTCTCCCTCCCAAGTATGTGATAGGCAGCCAGGCAGCCATTTACATTATACAGGCAAAGGTAAAGGGGCACCCTTCGGGATAACGAGTGGAGGCAAAGCCTGCCTGCTGCCTCAACAAAATGAGCTCAGTAACAGAGGCATGGAGAATATCTTGCCCCCATGTGAGCAATGTCTCTGCAGCCTGTTTACTTTCTCCTATAGAACTCGGGTTCACATGATCACTGCAGTCCACCGTGGCTTATTTAGTGGTGGGTTGTGACACATGCTGGGTGACTTTTGACTATTCAAGCCATAATTGCAGCTTGTCGTGTCGTCCAAACCCGGTGAAGGTGGGTTGTTGCCATGGATTCGTGGGTAGATTCACACAACATGACAACCCACACAAGGTTCATTGTGGATTGTTGAAATGTTGGTTGTGTTGTGTGAACCCAGCTGCACTAACAAACCATGGCTTGTTAACCACGAACAACCCACAAAGAAACCCCATGGTTTGTTGTTGGGTTGTGAACTGTGGGTTGTTCATGGTTAACAAACCATTGTTTGTTAGCGCAGCTGGATTCAGACAACACGACAACCCATGGTTCAACAACCCACGGTTCAGTGATAACGCACAATCAACCCATACTCAACCTTGAGTGTGGGTTGTCATGTGTGAACCCAGACGTGGGCTGTTTTAGGGTTGTGGATGGTTTGTTAACCACGCCAACAACCCACTTTTGATGGGTTCAGACAACACAACAAGCCGCAGTTGTGGCTTGAATATTCAAAGTGGCCACTTGCATGCGCTGCAGCCCACTGTGGCTTAAATAAACCAAGGTAGGCTGCTTGATTGTGCGAACCAGCCCAGTGAGAGCCTTTTGAGTTCCAGGAGAGAAAGAAAATGGGTAGCACTTCAGATGGGGGCAGAATCTGCCCCTGGCATTGCTAATTATCTGGGGCAGGTTTGGCTCCCTCTCCAGTGGTGTCCTCAAGTGCACCTTTTTACTTCTTCTTGCTACACAGTTCCGTACAGAAGCAAATGAAGTGCTCCAGTAGGTGGCCAACTATCTGCTGCTAGGGCCCCACTTGGGGGTAGAGGGATGCACACACTTGTGACTGGCACTTGGAATAGTCTGCCTCAGCTGTGTCCATCATTGGTAGTCTAATTTTTGCCATGCAGAAAAACTTTAAGGGCCTGATATTTTGGCATGATATCCTTTGCCAGAGCCCTTTGGGGGCCCCCACAGTGCCCATCCCAGAAGATGCTGTCACAACAGAGGGTGCACACAGGGTTTTCCCTAGCCACCTCATCCACTTTGCTAATCCAAAGGCTCCAAGACCTGTGAAAATCATCACCACTGTGGACATCACTATCTACCTGCTCCAACCACTGGAATACTTCAAATTCTTCTTCTGGAAAGAACCAAAATATTACCCAGGTGTCTTTCATCATGGT
Organism: Shinisaurus crocodilurus; assembly: GCA_021292165.1. Classification (NCBI taxonomy): domain Eukaryota; kingdom Metazoa; phylum Chordata; class Lepidosauria; order Squamata; family Shinisauridae; genus Shinisaurus; species Shinisaurus crocodilurus. Next base: position 100,888,406 of record CM037880.1, read on the forward strand.
AGCTGTGGACGAGAGCAGGGTGTATGTAGCATGTAGGTAGTGATGGAAACTGCAAGACATAATATGCTATTAAAAAGTAAAATTGAACTTGTAAAAGAAATAAGATTTTGCATGGCATATAAATGTAAAAAAAGGAAATACTTCTAAACTGCTAAAAAGCTCCAAAAAGAGAGAAAGAGAAAAGAAATATTCAAAGTTCATTGCCTTTTTATGTTGCCTGGCATGGTGTTCTGCACAGGGAGGATCCCAAGACCTACTTGATTCCAAGAGTTGTTCTGAAACCATTCAGAGTGTTCCCAAAACTGAGTCAATTGCATGTTGTCTGGGCTGCTTGCTGGCCCATGTAACAATATGTTGGGCCTATGTATGCACTGAGAAAAGAATTAACTGGCAGACCAATCCAGATGAACTGCCTGCTGAAATCCCAGATCAGTCAAGAGACCCCTGTCTGAATTTCATGGGACACTCCTCTAGCTCTGAGAGCTTGCCCGGCCAGGATCAGCAGTTGTGTGCTGTGCCCAATAAGGAAGACAGTTGAAAGCTAGTGGATCATAGAAACGTATGCAAATAAGTTTTTCAAAACTCATGCAGATGGGATGGTTTATGTTGTCTTAAGTGACAGACAGAGAATCTAGGTTGCTTTTGAATGTGGGTTTTGGCTTTAGAAAAGTGGAGCTGGTCAAGTTGATCATACCTTAGAGATCCAACCAAGACAGGCTGCTGTTTTCACAGATGCCTCTCTGGCATGAATTGGGGTAGAGACCATTCCACTGTGGACAGTATAGACTTCTGCATCTTTTCTTCTGCCCCGTTTTAACTCTTGAGCCAAGCATTCATGAGCAGGATGGGACCTGAAAGGATCTCATGAGGAACATAAGAACATAACATAAGAAGAGCCATGCTGGATCAGACCAAGGGTCCATCTAGTCCAGCATTTTGTTCACACAGTGGCCAACCAGCTGCCCACAGGATGCCACAAGCAGGACATGCGTGCAACAGCACCTCCTGCTCTTGTTCCCCAGCAACTGCTGTACATAGGCATACTGCCTCTTCAGACTTTACTCCATGAAAGCAGATAAAATAGCAGATTGATGTAAGACCATTCTGAGGTAAGGTCATCTTATTCATGAGATAGCAAACAGTCACTCTTCTGAACCTCGCCCATTTTTTGCCAAGACTAGTAAGACTGCATCCCTGTATTTTGAAGGAAAGGGAAAGAAATATGTCCACGTGCCCCTTAAGCTTGTCTGTGGCTTAATACTGGCCCACAGTCTTTTTTCCGCCACTCTGCAACTTGGGGAAGTGGTTCATCCTTCTAGCTGACCGTTAATTTTATTCTCCCTATTCTCCTACAGGAAATAGGTGGCCAAGGAGCTCTGGTCTCCACTTTTTTTCAGCTGCTTAGAGAGAGAACTGCCCTCCTGGTGGCTGCCTGGGGGGAGGGGGCAACTGGGGCAGGCCCTCCACAGTGTAAGCCACCAAGCCCCACCTGCTGTGTGTGCCATTGGCCCCTGCCTGCTACATTGCTCAAAAGAGCCCCAATCACACCTGCCCCAAGCCCCATAAACCCTCTGGGCACCCCCTGAGCAAGAAAGTAAATATTTTTTGCTAAGCAGCTTCACATCCAGTTTCCAGTGCTTCCTCCTAACCTGCTGACTGGTCCTTAAAAGTGAGAAAGACTGAGAGGCACTGCTTTTATTTTCTCAGGACCTACTGACTGCCTGATGCTTCCCTACATCTAATGAGTGGGTTCAGACAACATGATAACCACACTCAAGGGTTGATTGTCAGTTGAACTGTGGGTTGTTTCATAGATTTCATAGATCATAGAGTTGGAAGGAGCCTACAAGGCTATCGAGTCCAACCCCCTGCTCAATGCAGGAAACTAGAGGAGGGGTCTCCCATCCAAGTAATAACCAGGCCTGACCCTGCTTAGCTTTCCACGCTCAGACAATCTGAGCCAGAGTAAGCCACAGGTGTTGAAATGTGGGTTATTGTGTTGTCTGAATCCAGCTGAGAAACTATGGTGAATACCCCACAGTTCCCAACCCAATGACAAACTATGGGTTCTCTTCATGGATTGTTCATGGTTAACAAGCCATAGCTTGTTAGCACAGCTGGGTTCAGACAACACGATAACCCATGGTTCAGCAACAACCCACACTCAATCCACTGTGGGTTATCATGGTGTTCATACCCAGTCACTGATTGGCTGGAGCTAGGGAGTAGTGGAGAAATGTACTGACCTGAAGCCCTTCTTTGGCTCTGAAGTACGATATGGTGTTCTAGCATGATACCTCCCCTTTTTCATGAAAAAGAGAGATAGCACTACAACACCATGCCGTTAAATGGTTGTCCCCTGTCAAAAACACCCATTGCCCTGTCAAAACCCCATTTTAAAGGGGACTCTGAGTTTTGACAGCTAGCTAGCTGTCAAAACTCCTCCCCCCCCCCCAATGGGGTGAGATGCACTTTTGCACTTTCCCAAGCAGCTAGAGTCTCCATGGCAGCTTTCTCCAACCTGGTGCCCTCCAGATGTGTTGGAGTACAACTCCCATCACCCCAGCCAGCATAGTTCAACAAATCTGGAGGGTGCCAGGTCGGGGAAGGCTGCTATGTGACAAACAAGGGCCTGTTTCAAATAATTTCTAGCCCTACCCATTCTGCAGGGCACACATCTATTTGTCGTTTGCTCAATGGTGACATGTGGGTGGCAGAGTTTGAAATAGCAACCTGTCATGGACAGATTGCTACCTGGTAGAGTTTAGATTCACTGGGGTTCCTAATCTCTGCAGGGGTGGAGGATGTATTAATATATTTCAACACCAGAAACTGGCAAATCCAGATGGATTTCTGACCAGTCATGGGGCTTTTCCTGCTGTCATGACTGGTGGTCCTGTTAGCAGCCCTGGTCAACCTCTGGAATGAAAAAAAAAAATGGCCCAGGCTGTTGACACCATTGCTCCTAAACATCCTCTCCCACTTGCTAGACTCCACTCCTTTGTTTTCTGAGAAATTGGGGGTGCTGAAGCATTTGGGTAGATGGTGGAGGAAGATGTGACTCTAGCAGAGGCATTCCGAGTGGAGAGGATTCTGTTACATTCTGGCCTCAAAGAGGGGCGGAGGACTTCTCAGTGGCATGCTGTGAACAATCCACAGTGCATTTTGCTGATTAAGTTGTTCTGACATAGGGTGCTTCTAGGTGGAAGGCTCCTAGTGCTACCAATCAAAAGACATTTTGTAGCTGTTCCATCTTTTCCTCCTTAACAGATTTTTCAAAGAAAAAAGACAGAAAAGTGGTGGGAAAACACGGGAGGGATACAAATAGAAGATGACATCTGTCCCCACCCTTTGTAAAATTCTGTGAATGAGACAGGGCGATTGCACAAGAAAAGCCTCATCTCAAAGCTACACTTGACTCCACGTCAAGAGCAGGATCTGTGGCTATGCCCCTGCTGCATATGTTTCCACTGGTCAAGTCTGAGGATGCGGACAAGATGCTTGGAGAGTTGAGGCTGACCCTTTGCCCTCTTCTTGACCCTTGCCCTTCCTGGCTGATTGAGGTAGTCAAAGGGGGGACTGACCATTTGGGTAGTGGAGGCTGTGAATGTTTCCTTGATAGAGGGCAAACTACCATCACTGTTGAAGGAAGCAGTTGTAAGACCATTGTTGATGAAACCTTCCCTGGACCCTACCATCCTAAATAATTATTGGTTATTACCTATAAAGCCCTATTATAGGGCCAGAAAAAATTTAGAGTTCTGCTGTTCTGCCATATGAACCTGCCCACCAAGTTTAGTCACCATCCCAAGCCTTGTGCCATGTCCTAGCTCATCTGAAGCTCAGTTGGCTGGAATGTGGCACAGCAGGGCCTTTGCAGTTGTGACATCCAGCTTGTGGAACTCCCTTTCTTGGAAGGCCTGATTGGCTTCTTCTTTTTTGTTATTTTGCAAACTGTGAAAAACTTTCTGTTCTGGGTGGGCCCTCGGTATGCACCTACTGGGCTTCAGCACCAATATCCCCCATTTCCCTACCCCCCTGATATCTCCTGCCACCACCTCCTTCTCAGGGTGGGTGGGTGGGTGGGTGAACCAATTTACCCATCAGCTAACCACATCTTTCTCCATCAACTCCTCCTCCTCCTCCTCCCCTGGTGGCACAACTGTCTGAAAGAAGTGAGTTGAGCAGCATCATTTTTATTCCCCATAATGTAATGCTCCAGAGTCAGGCATTCTAGGGCACAAAAGTGGCACTGGGAGCCAGTCAGCTCCCAATTCCAGCTCATTAGGCGCTTGCAGTGCCCTGCCTGCCTGCCCGCCCATGCAGAAGAGGTTGCCTGTGATTCCAATTCCCATCATTAATACTGGCTAAGCAAGCAAGCCCACCAGCCTGGCTGGCTGGAGTTGGGGCAGTCTGGTGGCTGCAGTAGGGTAGTGCCTGTGCCAGTGGCCTCACCTGAGAGCAGGCCATTGCCAACTGCTCAATGGTACCAACTCCAGGTGTCAGGTATGTGTTCTGCCAAGGTTTTGGTCTGACTTTAAATATTTTATCTTTGTTGTTGTGATTATGTTTTAACTGGCCCTAGTTCTGGTTCTCTGTTTCATTGTTGTTTAACATTTTTATTATTGTAAGCTGCCCTGGAGGCCCTTATGGGCAGAAAGCCAGGGAATGCATATTTTTTATAGATAATAAATAAGTGGCCGGCAGCCCCCAAAGTTGCTTATTTTCTCATATGCAGAACTATCTGCATACCATGAATCTCCTCAGAAGCTGGCAGGGAAGAGCCGGATAGACTGTTTGCATTATTTGGACCTACTGCTGCAGCCTAAGAAGAAAAGCCTTCATACCAAGAAAAAAAAAAGACCTATGGAAGAGAACAAAACCTAACTGAAACAACTGATGAGTGAATAACCCAGTAGCAATTATTGCTAGGGGGCTGTGCCTTTGCTGATAGGGATGATATGCTTAGGGGGTCAAACTCAGAAATAATACAAGAAGATGGTTCAACTTGAGACAGGGCTATCAAGGTAGCTGGAGCTCATGAAGCATCAGGAGAAGAGCTTGCGAAAGTACTGTGGCCACCACAGGGGGGTGCATATTATAAAACAAAGGCAAAGATGCAACAGAGGCTATCACAGACAGCACAGAAAGAGAGGTACATGGTAGACAGAAATATTTGTTCACAACAGACATGCATTGCAGTGTGCAAGGCAAGACAAATGTAATTATTTACAGTCAAGGAACAAGGACAGAAATTGACCGAATCAAAATATTGTGTCATCACCTAAGCAACCTGAATACTTTTTCACCAACTGAAATTATTCTTTATTTTACAGTTTTAAATGCATTTAGGTAATTGTTCTGCAACAAATTAACTTCTGTGCTATAAGCTTGACTACAACATATTTTTAAAAATATATATTTTATTGAAATTTATCAGAAAATACATCAATTCCCACTTTCATACATTATCAGTATTATATTAATAATAGTAATATACAAAAAGGAAAAGAACAAAACATCCAGTAAAAATATATACACATAATATTTCTACCTACTGCAGTGCAATCATGAACTTTCTATTACATTTTGCTTCTTTAACAATATCCTTTGTATCCTATAAAAAAGCCAATACCTATATTCTGTTTCATGAGAGTTAACTTCATACCACGACACTGATCCATATTCTGATATCTTTTTAAATGCTGCTGGAACTGATGCTGGCTGGGGAATGCTGGGAGCTGTAGGACTTTTTTCTGTCTAAACATGCAAAGGATTGTGCCTTTAATAGCCTTTTTCTACTAACCCAAAAGAATAGGTTAAACAACTTGCACTTTACTTCTAGCCCAGTGTTCTCCAACCTTGGGTCCCCAGATGTTTTTGGCCTACAACTCCCAGCATGCCCCAGCCAGCATAGCTGGCTGGGGCATGCTGGGAGTTGTAGGCCAAAAACATCTGGGGACCCAAGGTTGGAGAACACTGTTCTAGCCAGTCCCCCTATACTTAATTAATTGCACTTTTCCTCTAGCCTTAAATAACTGTTAGTTGCCCTAACTCAAAGACAATTATAACTCTCTGTATATCATCTCCAGTGCTAGTAGTTCTAACAACAGATGATACCGTATATCCAGATTTTGGTGAGTCCTTTTTCTAAGGATTTCCAAAAAAGAAAATTGTATTGTCATAAAAATGTATACCTAAGATTCAACAAATAAAATTAATCACTAAGCAACACTTACTAAAAATCATACAGTCAGGGAGTCCAAAATGTTTCACATAAACAGACAGAAACACTTAACACACACTGCTGCCACACTCACGGCCCCTCCTTTCATACAATAGTCTGAGACTGTTTGATACATTTTCTTCTTGTCCATGCAAAAATGCAACAGACCAAACTAAGATTTAAAAACTTACGGTACTATCTAGAAATCAGCAATCCAAATCCTCCACTAGGTTTCTTTTTGTTGTTTAAATATTCAGTCCAGGTAATATAAACAGCTTAAGGGCACAATCCTATGGCCTTCTGACCTGTCTAGCCGACCTTGGAAATGCCTTCCGAGGTTGCAGCGGGGGCTCCACCCATGGAACACCGCCACACACACAAACTCGCAGCCAGCACGGTTCTTTCTGCGCCAGCTGGGCTCTGAAGACAGAAGAGCGAGGCACAGCCATTCTCCAAGGATTCCAGGCAGTGCCTGGAATCCTTCTCGCGAGGAGGGGAAAAACATTTAGGCGGTGAAATAAAGACGTCTAAATGTTTTGGAGGGTATGGGGAGCACAGTGGCAATCCTAGCCACCACACTCCTCTGGCCTTCCACTGGATCCCCATGATCCTTTGAGTTTGATGGGTTACGGGCACTCATATTGGATGGGGCTGTAAGTTACATCACTACCTGCAAAGTTTGATATAGGCCACAATCATACAACGTTCTTTAAATAAGGGAATGAAAGTCTCACTTCTCAGGTAACTCCCAGCCTTTCTATCAACTTGACTCCCAAAATTCCAGTTGAAATGACTAATGAAATCCAGAAGAAAGAAAGAAAGAAAGAAAGTGATACACAGCACACCTCTCTTTTCAGTATTCAGTACCTTGACCTGGATAGGGGAAGGGGAGGTCCAATGAGACCAAATGCAATGCTGACTCCTGACTCTTAAACAGGCCAACCCAGAAGTTCCTCCTTCCATGCAGGTTCCGGCTTTTGCTCTCTGCTCTGAAAAGGAGTGAGGGCCCTGCAGTCAGGGATGGCTGGAACAGGGTGGCAACAGATGGAGCATGTTTGGCCATGGGGATGAAGTCTGCCTCTCCTCGAGCATGCTAGAAGTTTCTGGTCTGTTTCCAATGTGGCTAGACAACCGTATACATATTTGTGAAATTTCCCATAGCCTGCCACCCTGGCAAACAACTCTTTATCTGGGGATAGTTTTGTTGAATTGGCATCAATGTTCTTGAAGCATATGCCACTGGAGCGCCGTCTTGTCGTAGGGCTGCAGATAACATGTAGTGTTAATTCTTTCTTGTCATCCTAGTAGTTTAGCTTTGTTTCTAGGCTGATAGAATCCTTCATATTTGTGCAAAGTTCCAACAACAGAACTGCAAAGAGCCCATAACAATCCTGAATACCCCCAGCAGGGCCTAGCAGGTGTTAACAATAGATCTGTTTTGAGTCTAGTGAGAAGCACTCTCTACTTAAGAGTTGATTACTTCAGTTGCTACTTCAAGGTGATGCAACCACAAATCACACTTGCAAGCATTGTGGTCAGTAACATCAAGGGCATATTTGTCTGGCAAAGCATTTGTGATGGTTTATCTCAAACAATGGGCCTCAGTACACATCAGAATTCCAAACATTTGGGGCGGGGGCGGGGGCGGGGGCGGGGGCGGGGGCGGGGGCGGGGGCGGGGGCGGGGGCGGGAGGAACCCTCAGGGTTTATCTACATGATAAACTGAAACTCAATCCAGACAAGATGAAAGTGCTGTTTGTGGGTGGATTGTCTGTCCAGTGGGATGATACGCAACCTGCCCTGGATGGGATTGCACTCCCCCTAAAGGACAGGGTTTGTAGTTTGGGGTGCTCCTCGACTCTGAACTGTCGCTGGAGTCACAAGTGGACTCGGTGACAAGGAGCACCTTTTATCAGCTTAGGCTGATTTACCAACTACGACCCTATCTGGACAGGCAGAGCCTAGCAATGGTGATCCATCATGCTCTGGTAACCTCTCCACGCTCTGGTAACCTCTCGTTTGGACTATTGTAATGCGCTCTACGTGGGGCTGCCTTTGAAAATGGTCCGGAGACTTCAATTGGTCCAAAATAGAGCAGCAAGGCTGCTAACGCCTAACGGGGACTGGCCGACAAGAACATATTATGCCAGTCCTCTATGAACTACATTGGTTACCAATTGAAGTCCGGGCCCGATTCAAAGTGCTAACATTGACATTCAAAGCCCTAAATGGTTTGGGGCCAGGGTATCTGAAGGAACGCCTCGTCCCATATATGCCTGCCCGAACCTTGAGATCCTCTTCAGATGTCCTTCTCAGAGAGCCCCCTCTAAAGGAAGTTAGGAGGGTGGCTGCTAGGGGAAGGGCCTTCTCAGTTGTGGCACCTCATTTGTGGAATCAGCTCCCCAAAGAGGTGCGCTTGACACCCACTCTGTATTCTTTTAGGCGCCAGGTGAAAACCTTTTTATTTGCCCAATATTTTAATGGTTGATTTTTTATTCATTTTTATTATTCTACTGTAGTACCTCCGGACTGATTCTTTTTGGCTGCTTGGTTTTATTGTATAATTTTATGTTCTGTATTTTATTTTATGTTCTTTTGTTTTTAAGATAACTGTTTTTATCCTGTTTCTTTTTGTAAACTGCCCATGAAGCCTTTTGGCTGATGGGCAGCAAATAAATATTTTAAATAAATAAATAAACCTTGTTTAGAGCAGATTTGTACATTACTTGCAGGTAACGATGTATATATTACAACCCAGGTTGCAAAATTTGCCCTAGTTGCAAGAAAATTGAAGGCCAGGCATTACTTCATGGGGAAGGTCTGTACTATTCCTGTTGTTTTGAGGGGAAGTGTGATTGTAATGACTTATTTTAATTACTGTTTGTATATTCCCCCCTTTTTAAATTGGCTTTTATTTTTTTATAACATTTTAGCATATTGTTTTTAAAATGGTTACAAAATTTGCCCTGGCTGTTAGAAAAGTAAGGGCCAGGCAAAATTCTATACCCCTATATTAATTTATGGGAAAGGACTGTACCATTTTTGTTGCTTTGGGGAGGAAGTGTAATTTTAAATGAATCATTTTGATCACTGTCTGTATACTCCCCACCCCCAATCAGTTCCTGTTTTTATTACATTTTATTGTATTGTTTTTTGTATGGTTCTTACTTGCATTTTAAATGGTTTTGCACTTTTATTGTTTTATTTTCATTTATTCGGAATTGTGGTGGCCTATGGCTTAGAACAATAAAGATACCTGTACATTTCAAAATTGGAAGGGGCCTATAAGGCCATCGAGTCCAACCCCCTGCTCAATGCAGGAACCCGAGTCAAAGCATCCCTGACAGATGGCTGTCCAGCTGCACCTTGAATGCCTCCAGAGTGGGAGAGCTCACCACCTCCCTAGGTAGTTGGTTCCTTTGTCATATTGCTCTACAGTCAGGAAATTTTTCCTGATGTCCAGGAGGAATCTGGCTTCCTGTAGCTTGAGCCCATTATTCCGTGTCCTGCAATCTGGGATGATCGAGAAGAGATCCTGGCCCTCACCTTTCAAGTACTTGAAGAGTGCTATCCTATCTCCCCTCAGTCTTCTCTTCTGAAGGCTAAACATGCCCAGTTATTTCAGTCTCTCCACATAGGGCTTTGTTTCCAGTCCCCTGATCATCTTTGTTACCCTCCTCTGAACCCTTTCCAGTTTGTCTACATCCTTCTTAAAGTGTGGTGCCCAGAACTGGACACAGTACTTAGGATGAGGCCTAACCAGTGCTGAGTAGAGGGAAACTAGTACTTCCTGTGATTTGGAAGCTATGCTTCTATTAATGCAGCCCAAAATAGCATTTGTCTTTTTTGCAGCCACATCAATTTGCTGGCTCATATTCAGCTTGTGATCTACAACAATTCCAAGATCCTTCTCACTTGTAGTATTGTTGAGCCAAGTATCCCCCATCCTGTAACTGTGCATTTGGTTTCCTTTCCCTAGGTGCAGCACTTGGCATTTATCCCGATTAAATTTCATTCTGTTGTTTTCAGCCCAGCCCTCCAGCCAAAAAAATGAGATCAGATTGGTCTGGCAGGATTTGTTCTTGACAAATCCATGTTGGCTTCTAGTAATCACTGCATTGTTTTCAAGGTGCTTGCAGACTGACTTAATAATCTGCTCCAGAATTTTCCCAGGGATGTCAGATTGACTGGCCTGTAGTTCCCAGGTTCCTCCTTCTTGCCCTTTTTGAAGATGGGAACAACATTAGCCCTCCTCCAGTTATCTGGCACTTCACCCGTCCTCCATGATTTCTTAAAGATAACAGACAGTGGTTCTGAGAGTTCTTCTGCCAGTTCCTTTATTACTCTAGGATGCAGTTCATCAGGCCCTGGAGATTTGAACTCATTCAAAGTAATCAGGTGCTCCTTGACCATTTGCCTATCAATCTCAAGCTGCAATCCTGCCCCTTCAGTCTGCTGCACTTCAGGTTTGCTAGGGGGGACATAAACCCTCTTTTGGGAGAAGACCGAGCCGAAGTAGGAATTGAACACTTCTGCCTTTTCTTTGTCATCTGTTATCCTTTTTCCATCCTCATTGCGTAGTTGAACCACCATTTCATTTCTCTTTCTTTTACTCTGCACGAATAGGAAGAAAGCTTTTAAAATTGTTTTTAGCATCCCTCGCTAACCTCAGCTCATTATCAGTTTTAGTCTTCCTGACCCTATTCCTGCAGTTCTGTGCTACCTGCCTATTCCCTTGTAGCCTAGCCTTCCTTCTATATCCTGTATGTGTCCTTTTTTGTTTTCAGGTCATCTCTGAGCTTTTTGTTAAGCCACATTGGCTTCTTCTGTTGCCTCTGCCTTTTTCTTTTTTGGGAATTGTTTGCAATTGTACCTTTAGAATTTCCTTTTTTTAAAACTCCCACCCATCCTGTGCTCCTTTTCTCATTAGAGTCGCTTGCCATGGGACCTTACTTATCATTGTTCTGAGTTTATTAAAATTGGCTTTCTTAAAATCCAGAGTATGCATTTGGCTACACTCAGCTTTTGCTTCCTTTCAAGTATACTTAACTCAACTCAAGTATACCATGGTCACTTTCCCCCGGGGTTCCGTGACTGCCACTTTATGCACTAAGTCAGCTCTGTTGGTTAGAATCAAGTCAAGGATAGCTGATCCTCTAGTTCCTTCCTCCACTTTCTGTAGGAGGAAGTTATCAGCAAAGCAAGTCAGGGATTTCTTGGAGTGGCCATGTTTGGCAGAATTTGTCTCCCAACAGATATTGAGGAAATTGAAGTCCCCCATTACTACTATATCATGCCTCCTTGAAATGTTGGCAATTTCCTTTTCAAAAGTTTCATACTTGTCTTCTCCTTGATTGGGTGGTCGGTAGTAGACTCTGACCACCATGTTCCTTTTATTCTTTGCCCCATTTATTTTAATCCAGATGCTCTCGATGGGGCTACCAAGCTCATCCTCCTGTATTTCTGTGGAGAGACATGTATTTTTAACATACAGCACAACTCCACCTCCCTTTCTGTTCCTTCTGTTCTTTGTGGACAAGATATATCCTTCAGTTGCTGTATTCCAGTCATGGGAGTCATTCCACCGATTTTCAGTTAAACCTATCAAGTCATATTTGCCCTCCTGTATTAAGAGGGCAAGTTCATTCATGGGAGGCACTGTATTGCAGTGGTTCCGGTCCTTCCTCTCTGGAAGGTACCAGAGGGTAGTTCTTGGGAGGAGGCTTTGGACCCTTGGCCGCTCACTTGTGGGTTGCCGCAGGGTTCCATCCTCTCCCCGATGTTATTTAACATCTACCTAAAGCCGCTGGGAGCTATCATCAGGAGGTTTGGGGTGCGGTGTCATCAGTATGCAGATGACACGCAGCTCTACCTCTCTTTCAAGTCCTCACCAAGGTTGGCCGTTGAAGACCCTGTCCAAGTGCCTGCAGTCAGTGGGTGGCTGGATGGAAAGGAACATGCTGAAACTGAACCCCGACAAGACCAAGGTACTTTGGGTGGGGGACAAGGGGAGGTTAGGGGATGTTGACCTGGTGCTGAATGGGGTACTTTTGCCCCTGAAGGACCAGGTTCGCAGCTTGGGGGTCATTTTAGACTCCCAGCTGTCCATGGAGGCTCAGGTGTCAGCTGTGAGCCGGGCAGTGCTGTATCAACTCCATCTGATACGGCAGCTGCGCCCCTACCTTCCTAATCACCTACTCCCATCAGTGGTTCATGCCTTGGTCTCCTCTCACCTAGACTACTGTAATGCGCTCTACGTGGGGTTACCCTGGAAGACAGTTCGGAAGCTACAACTGGTACAGAACGTGGCGGCTCGCCTGGTTAAAGGCAGCCGCCGGCGGGATCACATCACTCCAGTGCTCAAGGAGCTGCACTGGCTACCAGATTCCTTGCCGAGCCGAATTCAAGGTGTTGCTTTTGACCTTTAAAACCCTATATGGCTCCGGTCCAGGTTATCTCAAGGAGCGTCTCCAGCAACACCAAGTAGGGCGCTCAACAAGATCTGCCACAGACGGCCTTCTCCTTGTCCCTTCAGCCAGAGCAGCTAGACTGGTGGGGACTAGGAAGAGGGCCTTTTCTGTGGCGGCCCCCATACTGTGGAACTCTCTCCCCAGTGACCTCCGCCATGCCCCCTCTCTGCTGAGCTTCCGCCGCTCACTAAAAACATGGCTGTTCAGGCGGGAATATGGGGTGGGCTAAGATTTTAAAATTTTATACTGTTTTAAATGTATTTTATTCTGTATTTTATCATGCTGTACATCGCCCAGAGTGGCTGGTTTGCCGGCCAGATGGGCGATCCATAAATTTAAAAAACAAATAAATAAATAAATAAATAAATAAATAAATTCTGTTTGTTGCCCATACTCTGGGCATTAGTATATAGACATTGAAGACCATGTGTTTTATAGTCTGGTTTTCTTTCTACATTTTGTGGTAGACTATTATTATGGGGCACTGGTGGAGCTGTTCTCTCTGTTGCAGTGCATAGCCTTTTGTCCATTGTTACCCCCTAAGTTTACATCTCCCTCCCCCGTTGGGACTCAGTTTAAAGCCCTCCTGATGATGAAGGTCTCCATGCTGTGGCCAAACAAATTCTTCCCAGTCCTTGTGAGGTGCAACCCGTGGTCCCAGAATCCAAATCTCTCGCGTTGGTACCGCCTTTGTAGCCAGTCATTCACTCGGAGTATTTTTCTTCCGCTTTTTATTCCTCTTCCAAGAATTGGAAGGATGAATGAGAAAACTATCTGGGCCCCAAAGTTCTTGAGTTTCCTCCCCAAATCTTCAAAGTCTGATGTGATCTCTGCTTGGCAGTATCATTTGTTCCCACGTGGCTGAGACGTATACTTCTACCAAGCCCCAATGGTCACTTGAAACCCAGTATAACAACAGAGGAAGTGCAGCTTTCTAGGTTGTGCACAGTACTATGAAAGGACAGATGTTCAGATGCAATTGCAGACATCTGAGGTCCACACATAGGAGCCCATCTCTGCCAGAAGATGGAAGGGACACCAGTGACCTTGGATCAGCTGATGATTAATTAGCAATCTCATGCAGATTCCCACAAATGTCATGAATTCCCCGCAGAGCCAAATTAGGGGCCTACATTGAGTGTAGTTGCACAGAGGCAAACACACTCAAGATATGGGAGGCGTTTTTCAAGCCCAAAGAAGGAAAGGGCTGTGACACATCCTGATGCAAGAGCAAGGAGAGACATGGCCAGCTACATGCTTCCACTTCCCTGTTTGAAAAGGAGATGTGTTGTATGGCACAGACAATTAGCTGTGCACTGTCCCCTTAAGTACAGCCCAGACTCCCCTCCCCCAATTGCCTAGCCATGGGAGAACTTACCCTGGGTGAATTTGTTATTTCCTCAGACAATAACAAACTCACCTATATAAGCTCGGAGGAGAGTTCTCCCTTAAAATGAACTCTCGTTCTGCATAAACAAGCTTTTGCACATGCACATTATCAAAGTGCATCTTGGGAGATGTAGTTTGGAAACATGTAGTGGTCTCTCACAGAAACACTCCACTCACCAAGCAGCATGTTTACTTATGGAACAAAGTAAAAGAAAGTCCTGTACAAACAATGATGACCCAAATCTGATCCAACATCCGGAAGGCTGGGCTTGGTCCTATTGGGCAAGGGTGCCCTCTAGGCTGCAGTGCTGGCCTGACTGCTGTCAGCTGATCCTACAGCCTGAAGAAGGTCAACTGACCTCCTAACCCAGGGTTGAGGAATGTGTGGCCCTCCAGAAGCTGCTGGACTGCAAGTCCCATAATCCCATTGGCTGTGCTGCCCCTTTTATGGGATGCTGTCCGCCCACAGTGAGGCTTGCCTGGCACCCAGTGTGATGTCCTTCCACTGCTAGGCAAATAACATTTTATTTTCCCAAGCTTTCAGTTCTTAATTTTTTTCATCTCTGCTGGAATTGTTTTAACTGCTGCTTTCATTCTGCTGTGCTGTTTGTTTAATGTCGAGTTTATTTTTATTGTTTTTCATGAAATTTCTGTTTACTGCCATGGAAATGTTTTACAATGAGGGGTAGGGTATAAATTTATAAAATAAATAAATTATACACACAGAGCACATGCATTTATTTCCACATTCCAAGGGATCAGTTGCAAAACAGTCAATTAAACACTCATGTTTTCTTCTTGATGCTATGGGTAGTAGTTATTTCATTTATTTAAGATTACCACTTTTCCTAGTGGATTTATATAAGAATAAAGCATGTAAAATATAGAACCACAATAATAATTCATTTCAGCAAAACTACATTAAAAGGTCCTCACCCTGCTTACTCACTTCTCTTGTGTCCCCCTGGCTTCGCTTCTGCTTTTCTGTCCTCCCACAGCTCCAGTGCTTTGCTTCTGAAGTGATGGGCGCTGGGGTTCAAGCATGCCTTGAAGTTGCATGCTTCCTCCTACATGCAGCTTAGCTTTACTATGGGGGGGGGGTAATTGTGGTTACTCAATGACGGGGGAGGGCACACGGCTCATGCTTAGAGACACTATTATTTTACATATTCTCAGGTCTAAGCACTAGCACTGGAAACCATCCTGGGGTTCAGCCCTTCGTGAAATAAAGCCCTGCACTCTGCACATGTTCAGAGGCATGTTATTTTAACTTCTCGTGTTCCACAGCTGAGACCCGACATTGAAAACAGGCTCCTGGCTAACCTCCTGTGAGCCCTGTCTCCAGGGAAGGCCTACGTTTTCTACAAGTTCTGTTCCTCCCCACCCCACACTGCTTGGGGCACTTCTTTGAGGTGGGTCTTCTTCCCCTTCTACCCAAGCAGAGTTTCTCTCCCCTTCCATGTCCTGGTGACCTTGAGCAGTAAATCTTTAACATGCATTCAAGGAGCTTGTGTGTCTTTCCAGCACACCCTGGCTCAGACCTGCCTCTGGGCTTCACATTCCTGCCCAAATCACCTTCTCCATCTGCCCTTGCTCTTTCTGATTGAGACTCTGGTTCTTAATTAAACAGCCTGCCTCATGAGGAAATAGCTGATAGGGGATGAGATAAGGGGGCTGTGGACCATGTTTTCTTTCCATCCTGCCTCTCCCTCTCTCCCTCTCTCTCCCTCTCCTAATTCCAGGCTTTTACAAGTTTCCTTTCCTTTCACTCAGATCCACAACATGAATTCCAAAGCCTCCCAGTCTACATGGTGTCCCTCCCTCCATCTTTAACCAGAAGATGCCTTCCCTGACACTCTTAATTAATATTCAGTAGACCTGCAGCCAAACAGCTAATACTCTGGAAGACAGAAACAAAATTGAAAGTGATCTCGATAGGCTGGAGCTCTGGGCTGAAATCAACAGAATGAAATTTAATCGGGATAAATGCCAAGTGCTGCACCTAGGAAAAAGAAACCAAATGCACAGTTACAGGATGGGGGATACTTGGCTCAACAATACTACAAGTGAGAAGGATCTTGGAATTGTTGTAGAAGATCACAAGCTGAATATTAGCTGGCAATGTGATGTGGCTGCAAAAAAGGCAAATGCTATTTTGGGCTGCATTAATAGAAGTATAGCTTCCAAATCGTGGGAAGTACTAGTTCCCCTCTACCCAGCACTGGTTAGGCCTCATCTTGAGTACTGCGTCCAGTTCTGGGCACCACACTTTAAGAAGGATGCAGACAAACTGGAAAGGCTTCAGAGGAGGGTAACAAAGATGATTAGGGGACTGGAAACAAGGCCCTATGAGGAGAGACTGAAAGAACTGGGCATGTTTAGCCTTCAGAAAAGGAGACTGTGGGGAGATATGATAGCACTCTTCAAGTACTTGAAAGGTTGCCACACAGAGCAGGGTCAGGATCTCTTCTCGATAATCCCAGATTGCAGGACACGAAATAATAGGCTCAAGCTACAGGAAGCCAGATTCCACCTGGACATCAGGAAAAATTTCCTGTTACAGCAATACGCCAATGGAACCAACTACCTAGGAAGGTGGTGGGCTCTCCCACTCTGGAGGCATTCAAGGTACAGCAGGACAGCCATCTGTTAGGGATGCTTTGACTTGGATTCCTGCATTGAGCAGGGGTTGGACTCGATGGCCTTATAGGCCCCTTCCAACTCTACTGTGATTCTATAATTCTATGGTTATTCAACTTAATATGGAATTCAGCTTTACAACCATGCCATTCCTGCTTCTTTGCTCCTGCTGTTCCATTGATTTTGTCCCTGGCCTATAGTCAGACAGACTTCAAAGCACCCTTGTCTTCCTTCTGTCCAACAGCTTGCAAACCTTTCACTTTCCCTACAAGCCTGCATTGTTTATCAATATTCCCTCTCTCCCTCTCTCACACACACAGTGTGTGTGTGTGTGTGTGTGTGTGTGTGTGTGTGTGTGTTCGCACTCAATAGCTTGGGGGAGTTTCCAGACAGGTGTCAATTAGTCAATAGCCAGTTAGCCTATTTTTCACATGTATGTGATTGATATTCTTTTCTTTAATTATTTTGCTTACCCTTTTTTAACCAACTTCAAAAGGGGGAGACAAACTGAAGCATTTTCATCTGGAAGCAGGTGTGATTCCTGCTGCAAACCACATTTCTCCCTCTAGCCCTGTGATGAAATGAAGCCGTTTTCATCAGGGTGGAGCTTTGGCAAATAACCTGATAGCCCTTGGGGGTAAGGCCCTTATTTCTCCATTAGACCGTTTTGTTTTCTTCTCTACTCATTCTCCTTCCTGATACAGCTGAAGAATTGGCCTGCGCCCTATTCCACCAAGAGGGCTGCAAAACAACAGACCGGGCCCCATCTAGTCTTCTGCTCTCTGAAGTCACAGCTACACCTGCATGTGTTGATTCCATTGCAAGAGGAGTAGGAAGGGGCCAGAGTGGAAGAGATAAATAGTGTTATCAGGCAGATGCACACTGTTTAGGGAGGGGAGCAAGGAAAAGGCAACTTTGAAAGTCTCTTCAGTTCCACTCTGGTTCTTGCTGAATTTAAGACATTTCACCCATCCATTTGGAGTGTGTTTGCATCTTCCTAGAGTTCCTCTCACCCCATAAGTGGAAGCTCCTCCTGTGTGAGAGGCTCTGTTCTTAATTATAAGTCAGAAGCTATAAGAGTAGGAATATGGCATCCAGGAGAACTAATTTAAAGTTGATTTTAGAGGAGGGAGGCTGCATTGAATTCTCTCTTACACACCAAATATGAAATTACAGAAGAGCTTCATGTTGGTGCAAGAGGACAAAGAAAGATTATGGCATCTTTGAGGTTCATTAGTGATTATGACATGAACTTTCAAGACCCAGCATCTGAAGTGGTTCATGAAACTCCTTCCTTTGTAATCCAGTCTAGGGTGCCATAGGTCTCTGACTTCAGCAATTATGCATATTTTTTGTTGCTCTGTTCCTCCAGGACACAGCCTGGTTATTGGATTTACTTAGCTATTGATAAGTTATTGAGAGGTGCTGGGTTTTTTCAGCACCTTGCATTTCATATGTTACACAATTCCTTCACAGAAGCCACTTCCATGTAAGAATTAATGCACAACCTGTGAGTAAATCGTCATGTGGACCAATCACACACTTGGGTTTTTTTTACTGTGTGTACCTGCAAAGGAAAAAAATGCCACGTGCAATTGTTTTATTTATTTATTATATTTATAGCCTGCCTTTTTTCCTGCAAGGAACCCAAGGCGTCTTACAAGGTTCTCCTCCTCCTCCTCCTCCTCCTCCTCCTCCATTTTATCCTCACAACAACCCTGTGAGGTAGGTTAGGCCGAGAGTCAGTGATGGGCCCAAAGTCACCGATTGAGCTTCATGGTTGAGTAACAATCTACACTCAGATTGTGAATTACATGACAATCTACCATGCAATTTTCATATTCCTTCATGAAGGTGACTTTTGTGTATGTGTGGAGCAGGGGGGATTGTGTGGCTTGGATCTGCTAGGGATGGATGAAAAATTTGTTCAGTCCGAATTTTTATATGAACACCCAGTTTGCACCTCCCAAGCCTATGTGTAAACCAGAAGGCCCTTGCACAACAAAATCCACACTCTTCAGAAGTTTGCGATGCAATTCACAATTCAAAAAATGTGCCAAAAATGCTTATATTAAGGGAAACTGTACACAAAAATGCATTATATTGTTTGCAGAAAGCGCTCCCACTAGGAAAAGGGGTATCAGCTAACATTGCCTCCCTCTTTCCACCAGTGGGAGCATCCTGTAGCTAGAGTTCTGCTCATGGGAACTCTAGATCCACCCCAACGTGTTTTAAGGTAGGTTGATGTGGAGAAAGCCTGAGCACACACGGTTGAATGAACCCTGACATAGTTTTCCCCTTTCGCTGACACCCCTTGTTCACCCATCTTTCTGCACAATCCCCACCCAGGGGACAGGAGACACAGTTCTGGGCAGACCAGTTGTACATGGTCACATCTGCATAGCTACATCTGCATACCCTCAATAGGGCGCCTTTACATCTACCCTCCAGGAAGGGCATAAACATTCCGAAGGTGGGGAGCAGCCTCAAAGAGCTGCAAAGTACCCCCAAAGTATCCAGGAGATACCAGCACCCAAGAGGCACCACCACCCCGCAGGGCGGAACCAGCCCACCTGATCATCGAGGGTGGGGAGGGGGCGAGGGAGGGTAGAAAAGACAAGTCTTCGAGAACAAAGGGTTGTTGGGAACTCAGTGCAGGCTTGCACGGATCAGGTCCCTGGCTCCAGTCAGGACCAAGTAACTTTCAACCCCGGACGCAGCGCCCGGAGACCGGCTACACAGACCGCTACATTAGATCAGTAAGTCAGAGTCTCTGATGTACCTTCTGTATTGAGCAAAGCCTATCCTCGTATGTGTATTGAAGCTTTCTGCTTCAGTTATTTTTATGGACTTCCATGTTTATGGTGTGAAATTCCTGTATTAGTTCCACTCCATTAAACTCTTTGAAAAATACCCGCTTACTGCTTCAATACGATTCTATGCGATTCAGTGTCAATGGTTGGTAGTGGCTGGGTTTAAAGTTCTCAGAAGCTGCGTAAAGGGCATTTCTTCGGTGCCGGTTAACCCTTTAAGTGCCTGAACCCACGCAACGGACCAGGCACGGTCCGCCACAGTTGGCATACTGAATAGATGTGAAAATTAACGAAAGCTGTCATCCAGAACTAGAATTCCACCCCTTCACACACACACAACAAGCCCAAACCCCAGGAGTCAGGAACGGGCTGATGCCCTGCAGCTGTGCTAGCAGGTTCCTCTTTCTTGATCCTACTTTTTGTTTTGACTGAACAAAAACAAACCCAACCAAAAAGCAAAACTATTTTAATGATGGATTTTCCTTCCAGTGTGTGTTCAAAGCTGGCAGAAATCTTGCTTTTGGGGATAACAATAATATGGCCTTCCCCACCTAATAAAAAGACCCACAACAGTGCTCAGTTGAGCATTTCATTGTGTCTTTTAAAGCTAGATCACTTCCAACACTGACTGAAGGCCCTTGAACTTGTTTATTTTTTGAAGTACTGATTAGTGCAGTACCGTAACGGAATATTCATTTCTCATGAGTGTACTTACTGGTGTACAAACCAGTTAGAGTGCTTTACTATTGCAGTGCTTTGTCTCCATGGGTTCCAGTTTTCCCATCAGGTCAATGTGGTGATGGATAAGTAAATTCATCGGAAATTGTGAGGTATGTCAGGATGCTGAGTCACCCAGGGACTACAGCAAGAAGAGAAGCCCTGTTATGCAATAGTAACAGGAAATAAGGGTGACACTGCATTTTCTGCCAGCTCCACTGCAGCCGTGATTATTGTCTTCTATGTCTGGCTAATACTTTCCTAAGCATGCATCGCTCTGTCTCTGGCATGACTCTATGTTGAGAAATCCTGCTTTCTTGTGAAAAGACACTGAATTCAGTGCTGCCATCTGTGGCCTCATGCCTGGCCAGGGTTCTTTAAAAACATTTACACCCCAGTTTATCGCTGAGGACTTCAAGGTGGCTTACAACAAAATCAATAATCTAACAATTTAAAATATCCTTCCACCACAACACTAAACATGAAAACAGCAGAGGGGGAAAACAGTGCAGAAGCAATCAAAATATTTTAAAAACCCGAAAAAATGGCATAATAAAATAACATACTAAATGCCTTCCTAAAAAGGCTTCTGATCCAGAAGGCCATTCCTGAGGAAGTGGGATGGAGCTCCCTTGAAAGGGAGTTCCAAAGCCTCTGTCCAGCCACCGAAATGGTCCTCTCCCTAGTCCCATCTAGACATATCTCAGGGGTTGCTGGGGCATTCAAGAGGACCTCTGAAATTTATCTCAATAGGCAGGTGGGCTCATGCAGGAGAAGGCAGACCTTCAGGCATCCTGGTCCTTAACCATACAAGGTTTTAAAGATCATCATCACACTAAGAATTTTACCTAGAAAGAAACAGGAAGGCAGTGCTGCCATTTCAACATGGAAATACTCGCTGTATGCTGCCCCTGTTAACAATCCAGCGGTTGCATTTTCGGCCAAGTTCAAAAGGGTGTGACATCCCATTGTAATGCCCCAAGAAGCCATGTGATCTTAGAATCATAGACTCGTAGAGTTGGAAGGGCCCTATAAGGCCATCAAGTCCAGCCCCCTTCTCAATGCAGGAGAACAGATGTGGGCAGCCCAGGCAGTCACCCATCTCCATTCAACACAGTGTCAATTGCCTTTTACAGGGAATATTTTTAGAGGTATTGTATGCACTTGTTCTTTCTTTCTTTTTTAAAATGATCTCTGAGAGAATAGAGGACAAAAATATTGGACACAATTCAGTGGTTAATTTTGATACAAAGAGGTATTGAAACTCAATCTGCCTAAAAACATAAGGAGCCTGGTGGAACCTTAAAGACTAACCAATTTATTATGGCATAGGCTTACATGGACTGGAGTCCACTTCATCAGATGCATGAAGTGTTATGCTTAGTTACAAGTACAGTATATATACACATGGTTTGTGGGGAGGGGAATTGTAAACGGTGAGATCAGAGGAAAATGAAATGCAGAAAGTAGAGACAGTGATACTTATTAACAGTGGCCATTTACAAAACAGTTGCTGGTGTCCTTACATGAGTGAGCTGATTAACACTTGTAGTAAGGTTGAACAAACCAACTCGTTTGTCCCTGAAGCTACAGGAGATAGAGCTGAACCTTTTGATGAATTTTAGTTCAGCTGTTTCACATTGGAATATGTCTTTAAAGTTCCTTTGTCCAAGAACAGCCACTGCTTCTTACTGGAAGCTCTTTTCCTAATCCAGGAGGGTTTAAAAAAATAATTAGCCACTGGTGCCCTTCCCCCCCCCCCATGGTAGTGCCCCAGACTCCACCCATGTGACCCACCTAGCCCTACTCACTCCATGTTCCAGCCCCACCCATGGATTTTTCAAGATCATTATCACCCTTATATTCAGCAATTCAGAAAAAAATCCTCCTTTAGCTACGATGACTGTGGGCCAAATGAGATATAAGCATGGTTATTAAACATGTGCTTGCCAGTTTACCTATAAAGCAGAGGGTATACTTTTATATCATAATGAGTATGTGAAGAAAGGGAATGAAACCCACCTCTCTCACACCTAACCTCACTGCATTCAGCTGCTTAACTGGCAAGCACACGTTTTGTAAATTGTAATGTTGGCACTTCTGCAAAATGTCAACCTGAAATTTCAAATTTTCAAAGTTCACTTGGAGGGACGCTTTTAAAAAATCCTAAGATTTTAATTTTGTTGTTGAACATTTTAAGGCAATACTTTATTTTATACTGGTTTCAGATTTATGTCTCACTTTTCAACCAGAGTTCCCAAAATGGTTTAGCACATAAACAAATATTATATTAAGTATTAATCTCCCAAAATCATTATTTTACACCTAGGATTATTTTTAGCAAGCAAGTTATATTATTGAGATATTCCCCACTAAAATAATTTCAGCTCCACGCTGTTGTGTCCCAGTTTCCCATTTCTCATCATAGTTCCCCTGTTTTGATTCAGTTGCCTGTTCACAATGACTTGACTCCTGTCAGAGATTGTATTTTGTAGTCATTTTCACAAATGAAGCCTGAATCAGTTTTTTGCACTTTTGGTATTTGCCTGATATTTGAATGGAAATTTGCTTACACTGGTGAGAAGCAACGTGTGCTTGATGTAAAATCTTTGTCCCACATTAACAGTGCTCCCAAATTATTCATTCTAGATTAAAAGGCATTCTTAGTGTCACTTGTGAAAACGGTTGCACTAGGATCTACTTGGCCTGCAGTGTGTTGTCACCCAAATGTCAGCATGATTTTCTCTCAGGCTCCCTCCCCTTCTACAACTGCTTAGTATGCTATGTCAGTCTAACGGGACTCATTTCTATGTGCTTTGCCTTTCCCAGAGCAACACTCTTTGAATGTATCCTGGTTGGCTGAGTATTTTCTTCCCTTGACCTATCTGGTCACACTGTTTGTGAATGAACATTGAGAGCAGATGAGAGTAAAACAGACATACCTAAATTCAGTGCAAAAAGCGGGTGGGAATGAACAAGTATGGAATTCCAGCAAAATATTTTACTCTCAGTTATTTATTGTGACAATCAGCAAAATGGAAATCCCAGAAAAACACAATCTGCTTTTGTTGTGGCAGATAATACCTCTATCCTAGTGCTTAAAGTGCAGGATGTTAGTATGGAGCAGCGTTATTCGCTGCAAGGCCTGAGAGCCACTGTTGGCTCCCAGTTACCTCCAGTGCAGCTTTCTGCCTCTCTTTGCAGTAGCTGCTCCTTCTCAGCGGGGGCTCCCCAGTTGTGCCTTGTTTTAGCGGTGGGCTGACTGACTGCTGTGATCTGGGCTACCAGAAGAGGCTTCAGGGGTGGGGAGTCAGGGGACCTGATCAGCTGTAAGGCAGTGGTGGGGAGGAGGGGTGGATAATGCAGGGCCAGGGGCAATCAGCTGATCAGCTGTGGGGAGGGAGAGGAGGGCAAGAGGCAAAGAATAGCATAGCATGATTGGCTAGCAACATGGACCTGCTTTGGGAGATCTTGCATCAGTGAGTAAAGTGAGCAGTGACAAGAAAAAGAAGCAGCCAAGTCTCAGACAGAGCTGAGAGCAAACAAAAGTAGACAGGGGATGCTTTTAAGTCAATGCTTAATTAAGTCAATGCTTAATTTTCCAAACAAAAAGTGCTGATGATCAATTGTACTTGGAAGCCACATCCCCTGATCTAAAAGGGATGCTGTCTGTCCCAGGCAGTCTTGGCCCACTGTTTTTAATCATTTGCGAGGGGAAGGCATTCTCTCCCTGTCCTTATTTAGTATTATTTCATGTCTTTCGGGCCTGAAAACCAGTTCCCATGCTGAGCCATAACATCAGCAACAAGGAGAACATGAGTCTTGACAGCAAGCGAATGACTCCACCTCCCGCCAAAGGTGAAAGCACCGCAGGGCTTTGTTTGGGGAATCTACAGCAGAAATACTCTGATAGGGAGGGGGAGAGTGAAGGAAGCCTACCCATAGGCAGATGTGACAACTTCCTCCAGGAAAACCAAGTGGACACTGTCCACAGAAGCTTATGCCAGAATAAATTTGTTAGTCTTTAAGGTGCCACTAGACTAGACTCTTTGTTGTTCCATCTAGATAGATTTGTTCTCCCTTTCTGCATTTTCCACAGCCTACACATCCAGTCCCCTACCATCCTACACTTGCCCATTGTCCATTCATTAATGTAGATCCCACAAATTGAAGAACTGGGAGCAGCAGTGATGGGAAGAACTCTGGATTAAAAAGACAAGGAATTTACCTGGAGGAAGGCAGAGACAGGATCCTCAAAACACCAGCTTTTAGTATTTCTTGCCACTGTGGAGGTCTACATAGGAAATCTTCTGGTTTATTCTTTCAGGGAAAATATGTTTCAAGTTTCTATGTAGTTATTCTCCCTCCCTCCCTTTCTCTATGCCAGATATATTCAGACCTTTTCTTCTCTCTGTTCTCGTTTTTCTGTCCCGCCAAACCCCTGTGCCTCCCCACTCCCAAAGCCTGAGTGCAGCTCTCCAGCTGAGGCCAGGCCAGGCCCCAGAAAGAGGTGGAGTGGACTGTTGTGCTCTCTTGTCTTCTCATGCTCCATAATTTTACCAAGGTCATTTATTGGATCATTACATCATTGAGCTGGAAATGAGCGCCAAGTGTCTGCGGCCAAGCTGGACTTGACATTATTCGCACAATTAAAAATCACACGAATGGTTCCCGCCCACCCGCTACATGCACACACTAAATAGCAGGTGCAAGACCCTGATCTGGATGGGGACCTTGATGTGAGGAAAGTAAGGGGGCCAAGGAAGCTTTGCATCCTGCTGCAGTCCCAGTCTGGATTTCCAGATTGGAGACCCTGCACTTGCAATTCACATTGGAAGGAAAGCTCCAGTTTCCTACGCAAATAGACAAGACGGGGGATGGGGGACGGGACACCCTGAACAGGACTGCAACAGGGAACAAAGGGCTAAATGCCCCTTCCTCCCCCTCCCCACCAGGGTTCCAGTCTGAATTAGGGGTCCCTTTTAAAAGCATTCACACAATTGCTAATTGCATGCATGGCGTCTAGTTTGGCAGCTTCCCTGCTTCCTGAGCACCCTGCACTTTGGAGTCCAAACCATTCAGATGCTGCAAGGAATTCTAGCCTTGTTCCTCAACACAGCCGGCTCTCCAGCCACATGACCCAGGTCAATAAAATGCAATCCAAAACACAGTGTGCCAGAAAGAGACTAAAGTGCACTGCATAGAAGCAGGTGAGAGCGGGGTGGAGGGGAGGAACACCCCGAAACTGGTAGAACTAAGGAAGAGGGTGGTCCTGAAGCTGGTGCCAGAAGGTAGTAATTTATTTTATGACAAATGCCCAGTGTGGTCTTCCATAGGTCTTACTCAGGGACACCAAAACAAACAGCATGTGTTCAAAAGTGTATATTAAAACAAATGCAGAGTGCTAAAACGCATAATAAATACCTGAACAAATAGAAAGCATACATGTCATATTGAATAAACCATTTAAAATATTTAGCGATGAACATTCATAGAATTAATAATACCCATATTCCAGTTACAGTATATCAATGCAAGTTGGAAAGGAAGACCCATGGGTCAAAATTAAAAATATTAATAACTATTACAAAAAATTAAAAAGTAATTATTATCCTTTAGCACCAGCTAGAGACTTGCCTCTCCCTTGGCCCTACAGAGCAAGTAGCCACAAATAACTCATGCGAGCAAGCCAAACCACATACTACAGGGGATGGCTAAAAACAACAATCTACATTGGGAAATAACTTCCTTCATGACCTAAAATTCCTCACCCAACAAGGGTTTTAGGATATCTAACTCATATTGGCATAGCTTAAGATACTTTGCTGGTATGAATTGTCATCAGTAGAAGTCCAATGGAAATACTTTAACAGGAGACTTTAACAGGAGATACTGTGGCAAGGCAGTTGCTTGCAACCCCCTGGGAGTCCTGATTTCAAGTCCTACGCCTGTCTTCTATCTTTTATCTGCTGCAATTCTATCCCACCCTCCCTTCAAAGAGCCTGGAGTGATGTTGTGCAGCCCAGGTCATGCATATTTACTTGGAATTATGTCCCACAGAGTTCAGTGGGATTTATTCCAGCAGTCCCAACTAAGTGTACATAGGATTGCTGCCACTTATCATTATCACCACTTACCTCAGTTTCCATTTGCAAAAGAATATGACTGACTCCCATTCCTGGCAAAAGATTCCTGATATGAGAGGCTAAAAGTGCAAAAGGTCTGTTGGCAGTGGGTAATTCCTAGAAAGAGGTTCTTAGGTGCATGCTGTCTGAAAGACCTGTGTGGTCATCATCAGGATATGTGAAGGCGGGGTCTGTAAGAAAGGGAGCTGCACTCTGCCCATGCTTAGAAACATGATCTTCTTTATTACTTCACAGGTTCCAGCATTGGGCACTGACACCGAACATAGCATAGGCTTTGTAGCTCAGGCCTGGCCCCGTCTGTTGAATCTGGACCTGGGAGCCCTTGTGTGCGACACCCTGCTCTGCCGTGAAGTTCATTCACTGACCTCATTGTCCGTCTGCGTGCATCGTCCCGTCCCGTCCCCCCCACCCCGCAACCTGTCCCACCTCGGGGCTGCTATTAAGCTAAAGTTGGATGGAAAAGCATATAGTCCCTGAGACTGTGAAATGGGTTGGGAGCAAATCACAAATAAATAAAAAGCACCGCCTTTATGTGGCCTCAGCAGAGTGCCAGGCGCCGTGCCGAATCCGAAACGACTACCACGCATATGGCTTTACAACCCCTACCTAGTATCATACTAGTAGTATGCCATAAAACTAGAAACGGATGATCACAATGACGATCACAACGCACACAATTTGCCTCTGTTGGTGTTATTCCTGCTGGCAACAAGACACGTACTTGGGATTTCCAGAGCTTTTTTCAGAGACCGCTTCCTGCTTTTTAAAAGTAAATCAAGAAGTGATTTGTACCCCATCTAACGGTACAAAACGGCTCAACAAAATATCCCAACACCTGATCCGGTTCACGCACACCGAACTCACAACAACCCCCAACTTCGCTGCCTACTGAAAGGAAGGCGGAGAAGAGAAAGGCGGAGGAGAAAAGGGGGCGCTGGGGCGTGTGCGCGCGCCTGGCAGCAGCGGAGCGGTCGGGGCAGCCCACGGCGGCGCAGGGAGGCTACCTCGGCGGGTGCGGGGCAGGCGGCGAGGCCGGGCCCGGCTAGAGGGGGGGGGGGAGCAGCCGCCGCCGCCGCCGCCGCCGCCTCGGGACCCTGCCTGCAGGGGGCGGTGCCGCCGCCTCGCCTCGCCTCGCCTCCAGAGCGCACGCCGCGGCTGCCCGGCCCACGGCTCCGTGAGTAGCGCTCGCGCTCTGCCTCGGGGGTCTCGTCTCGCGCGGCCGTCCGATGCTCATGCTGAGGGCGCCCGATCCGGGCCCCGGCGCCGGAGCGCTCACGGCCCAGCCCGAGGGGGTGGACCCCGCGGGCTGCGGCATGGAGGGGGAGGAGGCGGCGGCGGCCGGCCAGGCTGTGTGCCCTCGTGCGCGCAGACCCTCCGGCCGCCGCGGATCAACCTACAAGATCAGCCGCCGGAGCTCGGCCGACCTGGGACTGAGGGGCTTCGGCGGCGGCGGCGGCGGCCCGGCTGCAGCCCCAACGGCGGCCGGTCTCCTGGATCGGGAGGCGATGGGGCCGGCTCCGGCTTTAGGGAGCGCCCAGCCCCACCGCGCCGCTCCTCCTGCCGCGGGATCTGCGGGCAGCCGAAGTCCTCCCGAGGCCGCCCCGTCGCAGCTGCTCTCGCCCGCGGAGAGCCGCCACGACCGCGACCACTGGCAGCAGGAGGAGAACGAAGAGGCGGAGACCCGCGCCGTGGCCACGTCTCCCGACGGCCGCTTCCTCAAGTTCGACATCGAGATCGGCCGCGGCTCCTTCAAGACTGTGTACAAAGGGCTGGACACCGAGACCACGGTCGAGGTGGCCTGGTGCGAGCTGCAGGTGGGTAACTACGCCGGGGATCCGCCGCCGCCGCCGCCGCCGCCCCCTCTTCAGTCGAGGGCCTGGCATCGCTGGGAGGGGCAGGGCCCTGAGATTCGATTGGAGGGGAGAGGACATGATCTCAGAGGGCGCCCAGCCTCCGCCCCTGGAACGATCTCTGAGCAACGGAACAAATTCCTCGGGGCATGGGACGGGTTAAGAAAGAAGAGTGCCTCTGATCACGTGCAGAGTGAATTGCGTCAGGACATGACATATGCGATGTCGAAGCACAGGACACCAGGCCGTGAGGCAGTTGTAAGTCAGAATTTAGCGCCCCCCCTCCATGAGCCCCCTCCTGGAGCACCCTTTAGCCATGTCTAGGCGAAGCATCGAGCTATGGTAGCACGGCCTGGGAGCACGTGAGCCCCCAGTACCTCTCTTTATGGGAATTAAATGCTGGAAAACGATCCCCTGAGAATGAGGTGTGGGCACACACGTGGCAAAAGGTGAAAGAAAGACTGAAGCGTGAGGCATCCCCGGGCTGCGGAAGTGCTTGAGGGAGGGCAAATAAGAGGTGCGAAAGAGCCCTGGTGGGCAACCCTGTGGGAAGTCCGCGGAGATGGTTTCCCCCAGGAGCTGAAACTGGGGAGGTGTTGAAGGTTCGTGGCGGTGTCTGTGTGTGATACCCTTTGCTCTTGGAAAATGTGGACTCAGACTGTATGTACAGCACCATAGTAGAAAAGGAAACATGTTTCACAATCATTTTATTGACAAGTTCTGATTGAAGTTAGCTACATTTACATCCTTCTTGTTTTTGTGATGCAATTTTATGCATTTCTGTTTATGAATTTCTCAAATGTAGCACATTGATTTTCAGTCGCTTCTCCTGAGACTGATCGGTCTGGGTTTTTGTTTTAGTTTTAAATTTTATATGCTTATTAGCTCATTCACGTGATCAGGCAGAGGGTTTTTAAACATAACATTCTATTCTGTTTTAAAAGAAAAAGAGCACTGAACTGTAGCTGTGTTTGGAAGTAGCCAGAGATTAATCCCTGCTTCATTCTTTCCAGCAAACATAGTAACAAGATTGGGTCAGAATAAAATTTTCAACAACAAAATAACAAGTTGACCTCTGCAGGGCTGTTTGGAGAATTGGAGGTGGGAGGGTGGGATTGTAGGAGATCCCCGTGAGCAACGAAGAGCTGCCTATCCCAGGCCAAGGTGAGACATGATGGTGGGTGCTACATGGCTCAGAGAAGACCACAGCCAGTGCATCTGCTTGGCTGGATCTGGGGAAGAACAGCAGCTTGTTGGATGGGGTTTAGTTATGTACATCTGAGGAGAATTGTGAACCTGCTCCCGCAGGGTGTTTTTGTTTTTACGTGGACACTAGTGCTGCGTTACAGCGTCTTGGGATGTCTCTCTGTTGGTGCTTTTTCTCTTTCTGGCTATTCTGGAAGTATTATATAATTATATATATTTGGTCATGTTTTAGTATTTTAATTGGTATTGGTTATTGTAAGCCACCTTCTGAGGGAAAACATATTCAACAGTGGAGTTTAAACCTGTTAAAGAAATAAGGTGGTACAGCAAGGAGCCATATTTTCCTGCTCCCTCCAGATGTGATAAAGAGGTAGGGGAGGGGTTCTGTCCAAGTCAAAGAGAGCCCGGAATCTGCTGCTGTCTGTTGCATGGGGATAAGGTTGGTTACTTAGTGTTAAGGGGATGTATTCTCTGCACATGCTCTGAGGCACATCGCATAGTCACACTTTTCAGGACAAAGCCCAGGTTTGAACACAGGTTCCAAGGCTCTTGTGGCACAAACTGACCCCTCTTTGAGACCAACTAGGTTGCTGGTCTCTGCAGAATGAATTTGATTAAGGGTGTTCCTTGGCACTGCTTTCCTTGCCCATGGATTGGCCCAGATCGGCAGCATGCAGAGATGGCGGCCACCCATGCTTTGCCACTACAGGACTTGCTGCTGGCATGGAGGAGAGAGGGAAGGTACCAGGCTGGCAGCTGCTTTTCTGCTGGCTCTGTTTGCCAGAGGCATTTAATTCGGCAGGGTCCATGTGACTTGTTTGGCACAGTGAGATCAGTCATGTGCTGTAAAGGTGTATAAGGCAGACAGATTCCCATCTCCCTCAGTGCCTGGGGAGATGTATGTGCAGTTGTACTTAGAACAGGTGTGAGGAAGGGTGATGGATTTTTCTTGGATTTTCCTCCCACCTCCAATTTGAAAATGGCAAAACCCTTTATTTACAAAGAAAAGGAAAGGAATATAAGAGAATGTTATAAAATGTATTCACTGAGAACAAGGAGTAAAAATACCTGTTAGAGACAGACTGGGAGCGAGAGAAATCCCAGGTTCTTGCTTGCCCAAGCACTAGTCATTTTTATTTATTTGTTTCAATTCTGAATAGCGCTTACGCCTAAGAATTTAAAATAACTTTTCATCCTAGTTTGAAACAGCATTTTGCTTGACTGAGTGTTCTGTAAACTTTGAAAGCTTGTGTACTTGGGCACCAACCTAAGTTATTTGAACAGAAGTTTTTTTAAATGTAATTTATATGTCCTATTCTTGAAGTCAGTAGAACAATTGAATTAAACAATGACTGGGTTTGCACAATATGCCAACCCATATTGTTAGTGTGCCGTGCAAACCCACAATGGGTTTCTCCGGGTGGCTTAAGTTTGGGTTATAAGCCACCTTGACAAGCCATGGCTTGTAGTTGGGGTTGTTTCACCCACAATGGATTCTTGTGTCATCCGAACCCCACTCCCCAAAAAACCTGAGGATCCTGCTGCGAAAGGGATGAACGAGCTTCCCCCTTCACAAGGAAGGATCACTACAGGCTTTGGAAGTATTTGACAGGTTGGCTTCTGACATACCGTATGTCAAATGCTTACAAAGAGGGGATTTACCTGGGGAGCACTAGACAGGGTGGGTACTTGCTGGACTTTGCCCATTACCCACTCCAGGTTCCCCATTGCCGCTCCCGCGTGACAGCAGTCATCTGCAGTTGCACAAGGGTGGCAAGAAAAAAAATTAAATAATAATTTTTGCAAATATTTGCGAATATTAGCGGGACCAAAGAAATAAAAAAAGTTGGCAACCATGAGCAGCCCATTGGACTACAACTCCCATCATTCCCAGCCACCATGCTGGCCAGGGATGATGGGAGTTGTAGTCAAACACATCTGGAGAACGCTATGTTGAGGAAGGCTGATTAAAATAATGTTTTGCTCTTTAAAACATGCTGTTCTCTTCAAGTAGTTTGTATTTATTTAATATTCTAATCAGCTGGAGACCTGTGGCTAACGATCAGGCTGGAGATCACAAATACAATTCAGCCTAGTTCCCCCCCTCTCTTTCCCACTCCCCCACTTCTTGCTGTCTCCCTAAACTCCAAATTCCTGCCTGCCCCATTCCTAATAACAACACAGCCATCTGTCCTGAGGCTCAGCTTGTCTGAGCCTGGAAAGCTAAGCAGGGTCAAGCCTGGTTGTTACTTGGATGGGAGACCCCTCCTCTAGTTTCCTGCATTGAGCAGGGGGTTGGACTCGATAGCCTTGTAGGCTCCTTCCAACTCTATGATCTATGAAATCTATGAGAAGAGCTTTGCCTCAGCTCCACACACCCCAATTCCTCCCTCCTTTCTTCATAGATTTCATAAATCATGGAGTTGGAAGGAGCCTACAAGGCTATTGAGTCCAACCCCCTGCTCAATGCAGGAAACTAGAGGAGGGGTCTCCCATCCAGGTGATAACCAGGCTTGACCTTGCTTAGCTTTCCACGCTCAGACAAGCTGAGCCAGCGTAAGCCACAGGCCTGTATCAGCTTAGTTCCATGCTCCCTCTTTCCTTCAGGCTTCTGTCTCCACCCATTCTTTCCTCAGGTTCCCGCTCCTCAGCTTACTTAGCCAATCTGGGCACCTTGCCCATTTTCTCTCTACCTTCTAGGACTTCTTCCCACTCCATTGCTCAGTGTTCAGTCTTTCTGCCTGCCCAGGACCACTTCCCCACCTTCGTCTTAAAGAACACAGCCTCTCTTGTTTCCAAGTCCTCTGTCAGGTTTGTCCCAAGCAAACTGACCTTTCCCATCACTCACAGAAACTGTAGTATTTGTCTACATGCTTTTGCTGACATCCGTTCCCCACAGTAGGTGGAATGTTTGTGAACATTCCATTCCAAATAGCTCTACCAGTAGCACTGAGGGGTGCGTGGGCAGCAAGCTTGCAAGTGGCGACGGATAGCCACTTTTCAGTCTATATCTGTGCGTGTTTGAAAATCTGAGGAGAATATGGACAAATAAATGAGTTTGTTCCATTTTCAGCAAGTCTTTGTTTGCTTAAAGTCATGGTGAAAGGTCAAACGTGAAAGCTGTGTGACTGAGTCTAAATCAATGAGGCAAAACTTAAATTGGCATTTTGAAAATATATTAAGGTGCAATCTGATGTGTGTTTAGACAGAAAAAAGACCTACAACTCCCAGCATGCCCCAGCCAGCCATGCTGGCTGGGGATGTTGGGAGTTGTAGGACTTTATTCTGTCTAAAGGCACATAGGATGGCACCCTTAGTAACTGTAGACGTTTTATTCTTCTGGTTCCCAGGGTCACTAGGGTTGATTGCAGTTCAGTGGGCTCTGGCAGCTTCCCTTGACTTTACTGATATTGGTCACTCATAGAATCATGGCTTCATACAGTTGGAAGGGGCCATTTAGGCCATCCAATCCCCTACTCAGTGCAAAACCCCAGTTTAAAGCATCCCTGATCGGTGGCTGTCCAGTCTCCACTTGAATACCTCCAGTGGAAGTTGGTTCCATTGTCTGACTGCTCTGACCATTAAGAAGTTTTCTCTGATGTTCAGCCGAAATCTGCCCTCCCGTAAATTAATTTAGTTATTTCGTGTCCTACAGTCTTGGATGATAGAGAAAAGTATTATTATATTCCCCCCTCAGTCTTCTCTTCTCAAGGCTAAACATACCCAGTTCCTTCATTCTTTCCTTGTAGCACTTAGTTTCTAGTCCCCTGGACATCTTTTTTGCCCTTCTTTGAACTTGATCCAATTTATTGAATCCTTCTTAAAGTATGTGTGCAAAACTGGACACAATATTCGATCATCCCAGTTTGCAGGACACGGAATAATGGGCTCAAGTTACAGGAACCCAGATTCCACCTAAACATCAGGAAAAATTTCCTGACTGTCAGAGCAATAAGACAATGGAATCAGCTACCTAGGGAGGTAGTGGACTCTCCCACTCTGGAGGCATTCAAGGTGCAGCTGGACAGACATCTGTCAGGGATGCTTTGACCTGGATTCCTGCATTGAGCAGGGGGTTGGACTCGATGGCCTTGTAGGCCCCTTCCAACTCTACCTCTGATTCTATGATTCTAGGTGAGGTCTGACCAATGCAGAGTAGAGTGGAACTATTACTTCCCGTGATTTAGAAACTATACTTCTATTGCTGCAACCTAAAATCGCTTTTGCCTTTTTTGCAGCCACATCACACTGCTGACTCATATTCAGCTTGTGATTGACTACAACTCCAAGATCCTTTTCACTTATACTATTGTCAAGCCAGGTATCGCCCATCTTATACCTGTGCATTTGATTTCCTAAATGAAGAACTTTGCATTTGTCTCTATTGAATTTCATTCTGTTATTTTCTGCCCAGTTTTCTAACCTATCAAGATCATGTTTAATTTTGTTTTTGTCTTCTAAAGTATTAGTTATCCACCCAATTTTGGGTCATCTGCAAATTTATTATTTATTTATTTATTTATTATATTTATACCCCGCCTTTTTTCCTGCAAGGAACCCAAGGCAGCTTACATAATCCTCCTCCTCTCCATGTTATCCTCACAACAACCCTGTGAGGTAGGTTAGGCTGAGAGTCAGTGACTGGCCCAAAGTCACCCAGTGAGTTTCATGGCTGAGCGGGGACTCGAACCTGGATATCCCGTGTCCCAGTCCAACACTCTAACCACTCCGCCACACTGGCTCTCTTTTCATAAGCATCCCCCCCCCCTTCCTCCAAGTCATTAATAAATGTGTTGAAGAGTACAAGTCCCAGGACTGAGCCCTGTGGTTCTTCCCTCCAGTTTGATGAGGAACCATTGACGAGCACGCTTTGAGTACGTATGCAGGAACGGTGCAGGGCTGTTTGGCGCCCTAGGCCAAATTATATTTAGCGCCCCCCCTCGTGCCGTGGGGGGGGGGCTCCGGAGCAAAGCAGCCCTGCTCTGCAACCCCCCCCCCACGCCGACGCCGACGCCGATGCCACCACCACCTACCTTCCCCCCGCCCCGCTGCTGGCTGCTGCTGCTGCTGCCGCCGCCTCCTCCTCCGACGCGATGGGACCCCCGCGCTTTACCACGGGAAGGTAGGTAGGTGGTTGGCGGGCGCGCGCGCGCGCGGGGGGGGGGAGGTACAGCGGCGGCGGCAGCGGCCGGCAAGCGGGCGGGGAGGCGCGGTGGAGGCGGCAGGCAGGGCAGGAGCGCGCCGGAGGCGAGGAAGGGACAGCAGAGACTCTGCGCCCTCTTCCGCCACGCGCCCTAGGCAGCCGCCTGGGTCTGCCTAGCGGTAGCGCCGGCCCTGTACGTATGTTTCTTCAGCCACCTGTGGATCCACCTAGTAGTAATGCCATCCAACCCACACTTAATTAGCTTGCTGATCAGGATATCATGGGGCACTTTGTCAACTGACTTGCTGAAGTCAAGATATATTACATCCACAGCATTTCCATGATCTATCTGATCGGAAAATGAAATAAGATTAGTCTGGCAGGACTTGTTCTTGACAAATCCATGCTGTTTTCTAGTGATCACTGCATTAGTGCCAAGGTGCCTACAGCTTGAGTGCTTTATCATCTGCTCCAGAATCTTCCCAGGTATTGATGTCAGACTGACTGGTCTATAATTCCCTAGAACTTCCTTTTTGCCCATTTTATAGATAAGGACAACATTTCCCCTCCTCCTCAGTACTTCACCCGTTCTCCAGGATTTCTCAAAGATAATAGATAGAGGTTCCAAGAGTCTATCTGCTAGTTCTTTCAACCCCCTAGGATGCCATTCATCTGGGCCTGGGGACTTGAATTCATTTAAGATATTCCCTGACCATCTCCCTGTGAACCTTTAGCCTGTTTGTCACATGTGCTAGATGGGGCACAGATCCTCTTTTGGGAGAAGACTGAGCCAAAATAGGAGTTGAGCAGTTCCGCCTTTTCTTTGTCACCTGTCAGCATTTTGCCATCTTCGCTAGTGCAGCTGGTCTGCCATTACTTTTGTCCTCCTTTTACTTTTAGCATATCTGAAGAAGCTCTTTTTGTTCTTGTTAGCATCCCTTGCCAACCTCAGCTCATTCCTGATGCCATTTCTGCAATTCCGGGCTATCTGCCTATACACTTCCCTAGTGACCTGCCCCTCCTTCCACCTCCTTTATGTGTCCTTTTTGTTTTCAGATCATCACTAAGCTTTTTGTGTAGCCACATTGGCTTCTTCTGTTAACTTTCATTTTTTCCTCTCATTGGGATTGTTTCTGATTGTGCCTTTAGTATCTCCTTTTTCAGGAACTCCCATCCCTCTTGAACTCCTCTTCCTGTTAGGCTTTCCTGCCATGGAATCCTACTTATTTATTTATTTACAGTATACAGTATACAGTATATTCCGCTCCATATGTAAGCAAATTTCGGAGCAGTGAACAATAAAAAGATAAAAAGAGATAATAAAAATGAGGAGAGACTGAAAGAGCTCGGCTAACATGCCTTCAGAAGAGGAGACAGAGGGACAGAAGAGGAGACAGATGATCGCACTCTTCCAGTACTTGAAGGGTTGTCACACAGAGGAGGGCCAGGATCTCTTCTCGATCATCCCAGTTTGCGGGACACGGAATAATGGGCTCAAGTTACAGGAACGCAGATTCCACCTAAACATCAGGAAAAATTTCCTGACTGTTAGAGCAATAAGACAATGGAACCAACTACCTAGGGAGGTGGTGGGCTCTCCCACTCTGGAGGCATTCAAGGTGCAGCTGGACAGCCATCTGTCAGGGATGCTTTGACCTGGATTCCTGCATTGAGCAGGGGGTTGGACTCGATGGCCTTGTAGGCCCCTTCCAACTCTAATTTTCTATGATTCTATGAAAACAATGCATAGAAAACAAGGTATCATTAAAACCTTGGCTGGTCAGCAAGGAAGGCTTCCCAGAACAAGGAGGTCTTCAGCAGGTGCCAAAAGTGACACAGTCGAAGCCTGCCTGACCTCCAGAGCCAGGGAGTTCCACAGATATGGAGCCACCACACTGAAAACTCTTCTCCTGGTGAACAATCAAGCCATAGGTCCATGTAGATTAGAACCACCAGGAGAATGTCCTCCAATGCCCTCAATGACTGGGCAGGTTGGTAAGGCAGAAGGCGCTCTCTCCGGTATCCTGGCCCGGTAGCAAATAGGTAGCCTGTGCAGTTCCTTCAGCAAAGCAGTTGCATGCTGAAAAGGGGCAGCTCCTGACAACAGCCGAACTGTGACATTCTGCACCAGCTCCAGTTTCCGGAGCAGCCTTAAGGGCAGCCCCACATAGAGCGCATTGCAGTAATCCAGTCTTGAGGTTACTAGCACCTGTATCACTGTGGCCGAGCTATCCCTGTCCAAGAGAAGCCATAGTTGTTGAACCAATGGAAGATGTTAAAAGGCACTCCAAGCCACCGCAGTCACTTGGTACCCCAGCGACAACAATGGATCTAGGAGTACCCCCAGACTATGAACCTGATCTTTCAGCAGGAGTGAAACCCCATCCAGAACAGGCAATTAGCCTATCTTGCAGACTTAGGAGCTGCTCACCCACAGGGCTTCCATCTTGCCAGGATTCAGCCTCAGTTTATTGGCCCTCATCCAGCCCATCACTGAGTTCAGGCACTGATCCAGGCCTTGCACAGCCTCTCCTGATTCAGTTGTCACAGAGAGATAGAGCTGTGTGTCATCAGCGTACTGATGGCACTTGGCTCCAAATCCCCTAATGACCCGCTCCCAGCAGCTTCATATAGATGTTAAACAACACTGAGAACAAGATAGCTCAGTTGCCAAGGGTCTGAGGAACAGTCACCCAATTTTACTCTCTGAAATTGACCCCGCAGGTAGGACTGGAACCACTGTAACACAGTGCCTCCAATGCCCAACCCACGGAGTTGATCCAGGGGGAAACCATGGTTGATGGTATCGAAAGCCAATGAGAGATTGCAAAGAATTAACAGCGTTGCACTCCTCCTGTCCCTCTCCTGATAAAGGTCATCCATCAGGGCAACCAAGGCTGGTCCTGTAACCAGATGAAACCCAAACTGGAATGGGTCTAGATAATCAGTATCCTCCAAGAGTGCCTGCAGTTGCTTCGCCATGACCCTCTCAAGAACCTTCCCTAAAAAAGGGGTATTTGCAACTGGGCGGTAGTTACCAAATACAATCAGGTCCAGAGTGGGGTTTTTTTCAGGAGTGGTCGCACTACTACCTCCTTAAGGACAGCAGGAACCACCCCTTCATGCAGAGATGAATCCACTTAATCCACCCGGTCATATCCCTTTGGCTAGCTTTTATTAGCCAGGGGGGACAAGGATCGAGAGGGCATGTGGTTGGTTGCATTGCTGCAAGTACCTTGACCACATCATCAGGCCGCAGCAACTGAAATCGATCCCACAAAATCGGGCAGCTGGTGGCGTCAGATACCTTGATTAGAGCTGTGCTAACAACAATGTCATGTTCACTGTGGAGACAAGCAATTTTGTCCTCAAAGTGCAATGCAAAAAGGTCACAGTGGGACTTTGAGGCCCAGGGCCCCATTTGCTCGGGAGAGTGTTAACAGCCCCCAGTCCACCCAAAAGAGCTCTGCTGGACAGTTACTGAAGGACCCAATGGAGACAGCAAAGTAGCACTTCTTTGCTGACTGCACCACTGCACAATGCGCACGCTCTAGAGTGTGTTTGGTTGTCTTAGCTTTGAGTCTTATGCCATTGGTGCTCTAGCCGACATCCAGCCTGTTTCATCGACCGCAGCTCCCCAGTATACCAAGGAGCAGAGCGGGCTCTACATGCGCTGGAGAGGGCACTCGAGCGATTGAGTCGATGTCCCTCTGCATCTCACCGTTCCACAGTGAGACCAGGGCCTTGGCTGGATCACCAGCTCTATCCAGTGGAAAATCCCCGAGAGCATTCAGAAATCCATTGGATTCCATCAGTCTCCTGGGGCAGGCCATCCGCATGGGACCCCCACCCCTGCAGAGGGAAGTAATGCTGTGAGTTCAAATCTCACCAGGAAATGGTCTGGCCATGAGAATGGGGTTACTTGGACACACACACCCAATTTCCAGACTACCCATCTCACAGCCTGGAGCAAAGACCAAGTCAAGGGTACCCCCTGCTTCATGTGTTGGGCCGATAACAAACTTAACTGAGACAGCCCCATGGATGTCATGGAGTCCATGAAGTCCCAAGCTGGGACTCCAGAGGCAGCCTCAGCATGGAAATTAAAGTCACCGAAGACCACCATCCTGGGTTCCTCCAACACCACATCTGAGACCACTTCTGCCAACTTGGTCAGGGAAGATGCTGGGCAGCAGGGCGGGCGGTACACCAGCGGCATCCCCAGTCTGTCTCTATGGCCCAACACCAAGTGCAACCCCTCAAGGCCCGCTCCAAGGTGGAATGGTTTCCTGGCGATAGAATAATGATAATGATACTTATAATTATACTTCCTGGTGATGGAATAAGATAATGATACTTATCATTGCTCTGAGTTCATTAAGATCAAGTAATTATGTGGGACAGGAATTTTGTATGATCGTATATAGGCGTTATTTTCCTGGAAGTGTTATGTCTCACAGAGAGAAGGAAAGGCAACATTTTTATCTTCATTGTGACAAATTCTGGAGGGACATCCATGTTGTTCTGTTATAGCAAGCCCACACACGTATGTTGCAACACACAAGTTTTTGTAGCAAAACTAACAGATTTATTTGGCATAAGGTTTAAAAACCTTGTACTCAGCTGAGTACAAGCAAACTACTGACTGAATAGAATCAAACTTACTGATAAACTCTAGTTGAGCAATTCCATGCCAGAATCTCCCTTTGAAGGGAGACTGCTTTGTTGAAGAACAGTGACTTCCTGCTCAGCAGCGCTGTGCTCTGGGAGACTGAAACGCTCTCCCTCCAGCTTCTGAATGTTGCCATTTTTGATGTGTCTGTTTATTCTTTTGCATAGAGACTGACCTGTCCCATGTAGACAGCAAAAGGACATGTGATGGCATAGAACTCATTTGAGGACGAGTGAGTGAATGAGCCCATGATGGTGTGAGTGATGTCCAGAGAGAGAAGATACTTTAAAAGTCTAGGATCTAGAGTCCAGTTGCTGCTTCTGCCTCTGCCCCTCTTCCATCTGCGGTGGCGTCTTTCTGCCAAGCCCAAGCGTAAGAAATAGGAACACACACACAGACACACACACATTTCTTGTTCTAGTAGCCCCAAAGTGTGGCTGGCAATATTTGGTCTTTGTTTTCTGCATATCCCTCAACCTGCATTTTTAACCAAGGGCGTTGCAACCATGCAGTTTGGGGTCAGAGGACAATGAGCCTTCTCCACATCTTGGGGTTGGGACTCATTGCTGCCCAAAGTCCACCTCAGCCCTCTGATATGGTTTCAGCAGGGTCTAAGTCCTTATCTGCAAACAGGGTATGTTCTTCTGGAGTTGCTATGGAGGGCAGTGCCCCAGCTGGATAAAGGATCAGAACTGAGCGAAGGTGACAATTCCCAGAGAGGGGTTACCTGCGCCCCGTGCTCATATGCTGGGGCTGCTTGGACCTTGACACCTGCCTCGCATCCTATCCTTGCTGCGCCAGGCCAATTAGTCACCTGTGTCAAGGGCTTTGATGTGTGTGACGGATGATGGGGGACATAAAGTTTCATCTCTCTGTGATGGAGACTGGAGTATTTCAAAAACTCCTTGAGAAGCTGCATCCTGTAGAGCTGGCTTATATTCTCTCCCCCCCTAGATATAGGCATGTAATGTTGGCCTCTGAAATTGGAGGAAGCTTTTGAAGGCAGCAGAAAGAAATCTGTCTTCCTGGGAAGGGTTCAGGTTGTGGAGCCGGTAGCACACAGTGTTCTAAAAAAAAAGGAGGGGGGAAAAGAGAGGCGCTGGGGCTGAACCGTGCCTGAGGGCTCTATGCTATGACTTTGAAACCTGTTCTTTCTTTTCCTCTAATTTCAGACGTACGTGTGTGTGTGTGTGTGTGTGTGTGTGTGGCGGTTGAGGAAAATGACACTCTGCAAATACTCAAGCATTACAGTTGATGCTTCCTAAGCCCTAATGAGCATTTTTGGGTGGATAATGGGAGGCCAATCCCTGACCCCAACTAGCCTTGCTGGCAACGCAAGGCACTACTCTGTCTGCCCTGTCCACCTCTTTCTCTCCCCCACGTCTCTCTACATTGCCTGAAAGGGCTTGTGGGGAAACATTTAAATCAGCGTTCTGTTGTGCCAGGCAGCTGGTCTATCCAGCCCAGCAGTGTCTCTTCTAAGTGGCAGTAGCTCCACAGACAGCTTGGGCAGAGGAGGCCTTTGCTAGTTGCTACCTGAAATTCTTTTAACTGGACATGCCAGAGATTGAATGTGGAACCCTTTCCACGCAGAGTGACTCCAGAGAAGCCAGTGCAAGTGCAGAGCACTTCTATGGTAGTGGTGAGAGACAGGTTTTGCCACCTGGCGGCAGCTGACTTCCTGGGGCATGTGAAAGTCTACTACTGGGAGGGTGATGCTGAAAAGTCCCTGTGGATCTGCTGGATCTCAGGAAGTGGGAGAGAGAGAGAGAGAGCAGATAAAAAGGCAATTAACTGGCAGGGCCAAGTTATATCCATTCCCACAGAGGGTCTGACTTGACCAAGTAGGCTATTGGTTGACCATTTCTACATTATTTATTTATTTAGTGAGTGAATGAAAGAAAGAGTGAATGTATAGGTTGCCCTTCAGTGCAAGATTCTCAGGGTATC
This sequence comes from Shinisaurus crocodilurus, assembly GCA_021292165.1. Lineage (NCBI taxonomy): Eukaryota > Metazoa > Chordata > Lepidosauria > Squamata > Shinisauridae > Shinisaurus > Shinisaurus crocodilurus. Next base: position 100,929,628 of record CM037880.1, read on the forward strand.
CAGGAGCTGGGAACTGGTGAAAAGCAATAATACAGAAAGACCGATGCCCCAGATTTACAATTCCTGTGGCTCTTCTCCCATCTCCAGTGACTCTCTTCTATTTGCAGATGCTTTTGGGGAGGCCAACTAAAAATAAGGAACATTTATCAAGCTTTCCAAAATCTTTTTTAAGCAGTACTTGTGCTGGGGATAAGCCTCTTGCACAAACACAGGAATTTTTTTGTCACTTGTTCTCTTTTTAAAAAATAGCTCTGCCCTATTTTTCTATGCAGTTGTTTATTATGTTGCCTTTTAAAACATCAGTGGTTAGCAAACCACAAACCTGAGCTGTTGGTACCCAGCCTCTCCATCCAACAAGTTCTGCCTGGGTCTATTTCTAGTTTCCAGATGTGAGTTTCAAGCAACATTTTATGGATGGCCTTCTTTTTCGGAGGGAGGACAAGGGCGGGGAAGAGGTGGTGAGTACAGTCTGGAGCAGATAAATATTTACTGAAGATGGCTATTTTTCTACAGGTATTGAAGAGCAGAGGAGCCAGAGGAAGCTGGTTACGCCATTGAGGTCCCTAGAGAAAGGTGGAACAGAGTCAAGATTCAGAGTTTAGGGATCAGCATCACCAGGGTTGAATAAATATTTCGAATTAATAAATGCAAGCATTAATACTTTAGGTGCCGCTCCCTTCACAAAAGTGCTTGAATTATTCCTAGTGCCAGTATAAAGATTCTAGACAGTCACTCTTTCAGCCTTGCTGAACAGGTCTATGGCTGTATAATAAATATGAGTGATTGATTTTTAGGGATGCACCAAAACAGGGAAATCCTGCTCATTCAAGCTTGATGGATTTCCTGCCTGCTTCCAATAAGATGATCGGAAGCAGACCGAGTCAGGTTTTTATTCACAGTCTTCCATCACTAAGATGGGCCACTATATGTGCTTTAAAAAACAACAACAAAAAAACGCTAAGGAAATTTGTGCAAAAAGTCTGATATCACTAGAACCACATGGTTTTCAGGTGCCAAACTGTGCAAATAGACCATTTTTGTGCAAATGTCCTTAGCGGTTAAAAAAGAAAAAAGAAAAAGCGCAAATTGCAGCCTGTCTTAGAGGCAGAAGTCCATGAACTGGCTCAACTCGCACCACAGTGAGTCAGCGCAAGCGCAGGGCTAGCAAACCAGAATCCGGGGGGCTCAAATCGTGAAAATCCATCAGATTTTCACCCCACTATCAGATTCCTTACACATGCCTAATTCAGTCCTGGGTATCGGGTGCTAAGATCAGGTGACAAGTTAGAGGTCATTTTCTCATCTGGCCCCATAGCATAATGTTGTTTAATTTGGGGTTATAGGCTGTATACCTCAGAGGCTTGGCCGGGACAGATAACATTAAACTAGCAAAGAAATTTTGCTATAACGATACATTATATCATTTATATAATGCCACCCCTTACTTAAGCCCAGTTACCAAATACCTACCCAGGAAGATGTGCTTCTGCAAAATCCTCAGGCTTAGGAAGAACTCCCAGTCCCAGGAAATGGAAAAAGCTACCAGGGATGCCTCTGTGTTTCCTTGACTTTGCAGTGGGACATGGGGAGAGAGGGTGGAAGCAGCAGCAGTGTATCATACACCCCCCCCCCCTGATTTGGACTTGATGTGCCTAGCTGTTCTGGCTGCAGCTCCTTTCTTTAACACCAACCACGCTGAGTGGAGTTCTGCCTCACGCTCAGTGATGGCACCGTCTCAACCACAAGGCTCCCTGATTGTATGGATGGGGTATAGGCAGTGGTTAATTCTAAAATGGGTGGTTCTGGGCCTCACATTTGCCTGTGATTTGGAACTTGTGACCTGGAAACCCTGCCCACCCCAGACCAGGTCTTTGTAGGAAGGGAGGAGAATCTGTGTATGTGCAGAGGCAGGCTTGTATTTATTATTACTTCTTCTCATCTTTCAGGATAGTCTTTGGGGTTGAGCACTGGTGAATCTGGGCCAAAACAGAACCCATTCATAAATCCAAGTTCATCCCATGTATCCCCCTTTGAGTCTTTTCTGGTCCTTCTTGCAAAAGCTGCAACTGTACCTAGGCCTGCTAGAACCTGGCTGGGGTGGGGCCTGTATGTTTTCTGGGTATGTGTGCATGTGTAGGTATTCAGGGTGTCATTCAAGGAAGGGAGTCTTTCTAGGCCTGGTGTTCTTCATCCTGTCTAAGCCTGATTGATCTCCCTCCCTCCCTCTTAGAACTTGGTACATATCACATTACCCAAGATTGCAGCAAAGGTCTTGGAACAGTGTCAGCCGAGTGTCGGCTCTCCAGGCAGCTGTTGTTTAAACCCAGTGGCCTGGCTGCACTGGGGGCACTGTTCTAAGACCTGTGGGGACATCCTGCGGTCCCTAACTCTGGAAGGGAGTTTGGGTGCTTCCAGACGAGGCTTTTATTGTACAGTCACCCTGCCTCATTCATGGAATTTATGGGGGATCCAGATGTTGTCGTCTTCCACTTGTAATCCTCCCATTGCCTCTTCCATCTTTTTCTTTCCATAAAAAATCCATTAAGGAGGGAAAGGCAGAATAGCTGCACAATGTCTTTTGACTGGTAACGCTAGGAGCCCTCCTTTCTGGAAGCACCCTTAGTTCCTGTGCTCAGAAGAAAGTGTGGAGTTTGCAAGGAAGAAGTGTGGGAGAAGTGAGGCAAGGAGGGGGTCACTTGAAAGCCAGCGTGCCCCTGAAGACAGCCCACTGTGGGCCTAGTTCCACTGTGTCATGGACTCATTGCCAGAGCCTTTCTCAACTAGTCACATTACTCAGCCTTGGTTCTACCGCTTTGTAAAACAGAAGTAAAAGGGTCTTTTGACATAGGACAGCGTTGAGAGCAAGGCACAATAGTTGCGGTGGAATGCTCTACAAATTAACATCTCTGTAAAAGTGAGAAATAGCAATAGTGGTAGTCCTCTGAGGTAGGGGAGGAGTGTAGGATGGCTACTGGGTCAGCAGCATGATGGAGGATTTCAGCCTAGTGAGCCCTGCCTTGTTGGTGAGAGCTGTCATAATGTAGTGGCCAAGAGGCTGAGCTATGAATCAGGAAGCCCTTCATTTGAATCGACCATGATCTCACTAGGTAACCTTAGGCAAGCCTCTCTCTCTCTCTTCCTCTCCGCCTCCGTCCCCTCACCTGCAGCATGGGGGATCACAACACTGAGAGTTGTTGTAAGGATCACAGCTAGATAATGCATGTGAAGTGCTTTGAACGCTTGGAGAGTGCCACACAAATAATGAGTATTATTATTGTTGTTGGAATAGATAATCCTGGAAGGGCCCAAACACCTCAGTGATTCCATCCCAAGACTAACAGATTCTGCAGTTCTTAGGTGCCCTCTGGGTCTCAGCAACCCCCGGGCAGCTTTGGGGAGGAACGGGAGTTCAGTCAGAGAGCGCACGCACGCACGCACAAGGTGCCTCGGTCATCCTTACCTAACCTGGTGACCTCCAGACATGTTGAACTACAACTCCCATCAACTCAATGCTGGGTAGAGATGATGGGAGTTGTAGTCAACATGTCTGGAGGATGCCAGGTTGAGGAAGGATGAGCTAGGTTCAGTCCCCTTTATCTGCAGTTTAAAATATTTTAGATAACAAATTGGAGAAGACCCCGTCCTGAGACCCTGGAGTACCACTGCTAGTCGCAGTGGACAATCCTGGGGCAGGCGGGCGAATGCTCTAAGACGGTGAAGCAGATTCCTGTGTTCAGCTTCTTGTTGGTGCTCTGGGGCTGGCATATGGCAACTTTGGAAGCAGGACCCAAATGGCAACTTAGTCAGCGTGTGGTGGTAGTGACAGGGTTCGTGGCCGGGGTGGGGTGGAGGGGCGGGAGGCTTTGCTGATGGCATAGAGAACAGGCATTGCATGTCAGGCTGGTCCCCAAAGCGAATGCAAGATTGAAGAGCGTAGTGGGAAATGGGCCTTCGCCACAGTGGTTGCTACAGCAATGGGTGAGGAATGTGGCTCCTGGAAATCTGGCTTCAGTGCAGATGGGACCAAGATAAGGGTTTGGTGAGATAAGGCAGGCCTGTCCACTGATTCACAGCACAGAGAAGGAGGGAGCAGTCTGATTTGGAGCAGTAGCAAGCACTTACGGTAACTCCGTGAGAACCACATTATACTCCTGCCTATGACTTTGTGTGGCCTGTGCCACAAATGCGGCAGGACTGCTAGAGAAGCACTGCACATCTTGAAGGAAGATCAGGAATCTTCAGGGTTAGGGGACTTTATGCTATCAGCCCGCTCTTCCTTCAAGATAGGAGCTAATTGGGGGTGGACGGGGTGGACTGATCCACACCTTCCTTTCAGTACTCAGGCTGCACTGAAACAGGACAAGAACCTGAATGACTTCATAAAACAATGAGGTGCTCTCTTATTCATAGATCATAGAGTTGGAAGGTGCCTACAAGGCTATCGAGTCCAACCCCCTGCTCAATGCAGGAAACTAGAAGAGGGGTCTCCCATCCAAGTAATAACCAGGCCTGACCCTGCTTAGCTTTCTACACTCAGACAAGCTGAGCCAGTGTGAGCCACAGGCCTGTACTTATGGAAGAGAGCAGGATCTCTGATCCAGGGTGGGCAACTTGTGGCCCTCCAGATGTTTTGGCCTACAGCTTCCATCAGTCCTAGCCAGTGGACTCAGGGATGTTGGGGAGTTATAGGCCAGAACCTCTTGAGGACCACAAGTTGCCCACCCCTGCTCTAATCTAATGGATTCTGGCAGGTCTGTTTGGCTGTGAGGTACTGAATAGTTTTCTTTTTCTTTTAAAAACCCATCACTCTTCATGCTTCTTGGATTAGGGGGCAGAGTTTCCAGGTTAGAGGGTATTGTTTCCAGGCTAGCTTCAGTCCTGGCATTTCCTTTTCTAAAGCTCATTTGGAAGGGGAAGAATGGTTGGTCAAGACGGTGGAGCTGGCATACTGTCATTAATTAGAGAAAAGACATCTACATTTACTGCTGAATGGAAACCTCTAATTGACTTTTTGCAGGGTTTAGAAAAAATGATTTGTTTATCTGTGGTTTTGTGGAATAATAAGAGGATAAACTGGTGACAATAGAAAAAAGAATAAGAAGATAAATTTGTGACAATAGAGAAAAGAGAACTTTTCTTTTTTTGATTATCGACTAGAGAAACTATTTGTTACTTATATTTGCTGTAGAAAAATTTGGAAGTCCATTTTAGTTTTGTTAATTGTTAATTATCGTTATATGTTTTGTGTTGTTTGTTTTTGTTTTTATAGAAATGAAAAAGTTTTAAAATCGCCCCCAAAAACACCTTATGTGAACGGCAAAATTCTGAGTTATAAAGTATTCTTAATCCACATTGATGTGTGGATACAGAATCAGACTGCCATAGCAAGCTGTGACTCTGTGGCACGCCAGAGCCAATCCAGACGACCTTCTTTGGGGGAACGAGGCCCCTCTGGTTTATGGCAAGCATCACTGGGCTCATGAGGCAACTTTTCTATTGCATGTTTGCTCCTGTACAGCTGCCATGCCTCATGCAGCACGCAGAGGCTCTTTTTGCTATAAATGTGCCTTCTTTTATGATGTTGTTTCTTCCCCTTGCCTCTCCTGAGCTATGTACAATGAAGCTTTCACAGTGGCTGACAGCACACAGCTGCATATGTAGCAAAACTTCATAAACATCCCAAAGTGTAAAAATATGATCCACCTCTGGCTCCACCACAGAAGTCCTGACCAATGGGGAGGTGGGGCGGTTCCCACAGGCACATGGAGGCAGTGTGGCCTAACAGGTGGGCACTGGGCCACTGCAGATGCTGACTCCCTGGCAAAACTGCCACTTTTTAGCATGTTTAGTCTGTTTTTCCTGCTGTTTCTTTTCCAACTGAGCTCACTTGGGATGTGGAGCGGGGCTGCTGTGTCTGTTTCTGTGATTTTTGTTCTCTCCCCCCCCCCCCGTCGCACGCACATGTACACACACACACACACACACACAAGTTTCTTTTCACAGCCAACTCCTCCAAGCCAAATGGTCTCCTCTGTTCCAGCGGTGACTGGATGGAGCAGTAAACTTGGTGGCGGCAGTGGTCTTGGAACCTATCCAACTGGGGTCCGATTCTGGTTTGGCAGGAGAGAGAACTGGATCCTTGCCATTGCCCTTCACGAATAGCTGCAGCCCGCCTCCCCCCCACCGTGCCCTCGCCCCCTGCCACACACCTATTTTAGAGGGAGAGCGGCAATACCGCACGAAGCAGCAATTAGGGAGCACATGCTGCATGAGGAAGGAGGGCTGTGCTGGCTGGCTGGCTGGCCAAAAACTACCCCCATCCTGCGCAAGGCAGGCAGGGGCTCTCCTTCTGCAGCCGCAAAATGAACCCAGGAGTCCTAGCATAAGCCGCCCCTGCCCAAGCCCCCTAGGACAACATCCCATTACCAAGAGCTGCAAAAGTCATCCTGCCTTCCTGTGATTTCTTCCTCGTCCCCCGGTTTACACCGCTTGGCCTTGATTCTCACGTGCGGATCATATCTGGGACTGGCGAGCACACCTTCGGGGGAGCTCAGTGCTGGTAGCCAGCATGTTCGTAGCAGTGGCGGAGGGATTTAGGGAGGGCTTCTGTGATTCCGTTTCGCTCTCTGGCTGCGAAAGATGGCATTCATCCCTTCTGCTTCCGATGTTTCTGGAGTCAAGCTTTGAACAAAGTGAGGTCCTCCTCCAGCTCCCCTACTCCACGACCGGGAACCTGGACGAACTGCAGATTCTGGGGGCAGTGTGTGTGCATGTAGACAATGACTGGGTTTGCACAACATGACAATCCACCGTGGCTTGTGGGTTGTGATGGATTTATCAGGGTGTGATGGATTTATCAGGGTGGCTTAAGTTTGGCTTATAAGCCACCCTGACAACCCATGGCTTGTAGCTGGGTTTGTTTGGCCCATGTTGGGTTGTCATGTCAGCCAAACCTGGACAACATGACCCATCCCAAGCGGCAATTGGGAGTGGCTGGCAGAGGCTCCCCCCCCCCCGCCCGCTGCCGCCGCAAGCCCTTTCAGGCTTGCCATGGCTTTTTTCCCTTTTTTTGTGGGGGGGAGATTGCGAAAGGCGTCTGTCAAGCCACCTTTCATGATCCCCGTTTTGGCAGCCATGAGCAGTCCCTCCAAGGTGCAGCAGCAGCACCCTGAAGGGGCTGCCCATCATTTTTTTTAAAAAAATTGGGCACACAATGTTGTGCGCACAAAAATTATAATTCTTTCTTTTTTGTGCACAGATCAGGAGCCCCCATGGCAACAGTGGCAAAGTACCCTTCCTGCTATTGCTATGGGCAGGGCTTTTTTTCTGGTGGAACTCACCAGAACTGAGTTCCAGCACCTTTTCTTCTATTAATTGCATTACAATTTAATCGCCATCTACTCCCGAGGAAATGTAATCCAAGAGTTCCGGTACCCTTTTCTCCAGAAAAAAAGCACTGGCTATGGGACTCCTGGGCATGTGCCAGTGCCAGCAGCCCCCAAAGTGCCCACGCAGCACTTGGGGGCAGCTGCCCCTGGCTTCCCTCCATTTCTGCAGCTGCTGCAAACCCTTTTGGGCTTGACTGTCTCGTTTAAAAAAAAGTCTTCTGAGTTCTTTCTGGGCAGGAGGGTATGCAGGTAGATAGAGTCTATAGACCTGCATGCTTTCATGCCTAGAAAGGAATTTTTACCTCTTAGAAATCCCACTTTAAAAATGGAGGTTTCCTGTCTGACAGATCCTGTAAATGGGAAATTTTGCGTGCACCCGAGATGCTAGCATCTCGGGGACACTTGCAAAACTTAGGGGACACAGGATCCCCCCCAATACTGAGGATCCTGCTGTAAAGGGGGTGATCTACACACACTGTCTAGCAAGGTTCACTTGGGGCTTTGCAAATGCTTGCAAAGGGGGGGGGGTTACTTACCTGCACCCCCAGGTGGGGTACTGGACAGGGTGGGTACCTGCTGGACATTGCCAGCAGGTGGGTACCTGCTGGACATTGCCAGCAGGCACCCCCCTACGCCCATTGCCCACCCCAGATACCCCAGGTATCTGTCAAAAGGGGAATTGCGAAAGCCAGCTAAAGAGCCGGCTTTCGCGATCAGAAGTAGAACAAAATGTAAAGGGACGCTCAAGCCGCGGCTAACCAGAAAGGGCTTGCAGCAGCTGCGGGGAGTGGGCGAAGCTGCACCCAAGTGCTGCTTGGGCACTTTGAGGGTGGCTGGAAGGAACTGGCACGCACCTGGGAGCCCATGGCAACAGGAGCGAGAGCGCTTTGCTGCTGTTTCCATGGGGCTCCTGATTTGTGCACACGCAAAAAAAAAATTAAAAATGTGCATGCAGCTTTGTGCGCCCAACAATTAAAAATAAGACAAGATGGGCAGCTACGGGCAGCCCCTCCAAGGGACTGCTTGTGGCTGCCAAAACAGGGATCACGAAAGGAGGCTTGGCAGCCACTTTTCACCGCCTCCCCCAATGGTAAAAAGGCCACCGCGAGCCAGAAGGGGCTCGCAGCGGGGATGGGGGGAAGCTCGGTGCTCCCACGGTGTCCCCTGGGGTGAGTGGGGGGGGCACCGTACCCATGATGTGCCCAATTGTCTGTTGGGCGCATCGGGGGTAGGGTGGCTTATAAGCCACACCGCTATGCAGTGTGGCTTATCATGCAATGCTTGGATCTGCTGGACAGTGCATCTTTTCCTAGTTTTTAAATTTGGAACAACTTGGATTCCTGCATTGAGCAGGAGGTTGGACTTGATGGCCTTGTAGGCCCCTTCTGACTCTACTATTCTATGATTCTATGAGTGTTCCCTCAGGGACCAACTTGGAATTGGTGCTAGTTCAAACTGGGCAGTGCCAGATCTCAGCAGGCCAAATTCGTGTGCTGCCGAACACACTCTCTTGAAATAGGTTCTGGCTACAGGGCAGGGCAGGGGCAGACTGCTGCAGAATGAATGAGAACTGTCCTCACCATCTAACCAGGCTAAAGTTGGCAGCAAATGAGGTGGCAGAATGCTGAGGTGGTAGGAATGGGTGTACCACCTTGTGCTACAGGTGGGGGGGGGGATACAAACTAGTGCCCTTGAGACCAAGATGGCCAACCTAGAGAACCTGAGATAGTCAGAGAGATTGCTGGACAAGGCCTTCAGGGATGTGATAGTGGCATCCCACTCTCAGAGTAACAGTGGTTCTGCTGTCAAGCAGATGGAGGGTTTTAGGGAAGGGGAGCATCACCTGAGGCAGAGCAAAATGATTCCTTAGAAGGGACACATTCCTTGGGAGAAAAACTGATATCCTCCCATATCAAGCAGATGCCTCTGCGAGTGGAGAGTGGGGGGCTTGTAGGAGGTGATTTGATCATTAGAAACACAGAGAGATAAATTTATGAGAGCCATGTAGACGGCATGCATGGTCACTTGCCTGTCTGGTGCGCAGATAGTAGATGTCACATTTTATCTAGATAGGATGATAGTGCTGGGGAGAAATCAGCAGTTTTGGTGCACATCAGCACCAATGAGGTGGGGAAATGTAGTTATGTGATCCTGGAAAAAAAATATTAGGTTGCTAGGTAGGAGTCGAATCCAGGACCTCCAAGGTAGCTTTACTTGAAATGCTACCTGTTCCACATGCAGGGCCAGCTAGACAGGTAGGGTAACTACTGGTGACTTTCGTTACCCTCACATAGACTCGGTAAATGTGTGTTTTGGTCATGACAGAGGCAAACGTTCTAGATACTAAACAACTGTGCCCTATTTGTTTCATGAAACCGTCACCAAAGGCTCCTGAATAAACTTAGCAGTCATGGGATAAGAGGAGAAGTCCTCTTATGGATCTGTAACTGGTTAATGAACAGGAAGCAGAGAGTAGGAAATATATGGACAGTTCTCACAAAGGAAGGACATAAGAACTAGGGTCCCCCAAGGATGTGCGTTGGACCAGTACTTTTTAACGCGTTCATAAATGAACTAGAATTGGAGCAAGCAGTGAGGTGCCCAAATTCGCTGATGACACCAGGGTGGTAAAAACAAAAAGGGATTGCAAAGAGTTCCAGAAGAATCTCTCCAAAATTGGTGAATGGGCAATAAAATGGCAGATGTGGTTCAATGTAAATTAGAGTGATGCATTTTAGGGCAAAAAAATTTTCCTAATGTCACATATTCACTGAAGGTTTCTCAGCTGGCAGTTGCAGGCCAGGTAAAGGATCTTGGAGTCATTGTGGATAACTCAGTGAAAACATTGACCCAGTGTGTGGCAGCTGTGAAAAAGGTAAACTCCATGCTAGGAATCATTAGGAGAGGAATCAAAAATAAAATTGTCAGTATCATTATGCTTTTATACAAATCTATGGTGTGAGCACACTTGAAATACTGTGTACAGTTCTGGTCACTGCACCTCAAGAAGGATATTGTAGAGCTGGAAAAGGTGCAGAAATGGGCAACCGGAATGATGAAGGGGCTGGAGCAGCTCCCCTATGAGGAAAGGTTACAACCTTTTTTTAGTTTAGAAAACCTTTTTTTTAGTTAGAAAAAAGTCAAGGGGAGATGATAGAAGTGTACAGAATGATGCATGGTGTGGAGAAAGTGGTCATAGGGTAGGGAGACATTTTTTCTCCCTCTCTCATAATACTAGAACCCGAGGTCATCCCATGAAGCTGTATAGTCAGAGATTCAGGACAGATGAAAGGAAGTACTACATCAAACAGCACTTAGTTAAACTATGGAATTAGTAGAATTATACCACATGGAATCATGTGGAATTTACTACCACATGATGTGGTGATGGCTACAGATGTGGATGGTTTTAAAAGGGGATTAGACAAATTCATGGAGGATGTGGCTATCTACTAGTCATGATGACTATAAGCTACCTCCAGGATCAGAGGCACCATGCCTCTGAAAAGCAGTTGCTGGGAAAGAACAGTGGGAGGGTGTTATAATTGCCTCATGTCCTCCTTGTGGGATATCCTTAAGCAGCTGGTTGGGAAGCGGGATGCTGCACTAGAAAGGTCTTTAGTCTAATCCAGCAGCGCTCTTCCTGTGTTAAGAGCTGGGACTGACCTAGAATCCCAACCTGCAATATGGGCCCCACTTCCAAGAGCCCATGCCAAGGGAGACAGAGCCTAGGCACCTGGGGGTGGAACGTGGTGGCCCATGCACACGGGAGTAGAGGGGTATGCTAAGAAGAAGAACTATGTTAAGGTGTACTGCTCTTCCATGTGCTTACAAGTCCCCTACTACCAAGCAATACATCCATACATAATAGCGAGACAACACAGATCATCCTTACACAATCCAGACTGTAGTTGTGTCACAAGCACAAAGGAAGAACTAAAAGTGCATAACTTGACTAGTTGAGTGCAGCTGTAGTTTACAGGTTAACTCACAAGCATAAATGCACACATATGCAATATATTACAAAGGAATTCAGCATGAGGACATTCTGGAAAACAATTTACCCATTTTACAGATGGGAATCACTGAGGCCATGCATTTCTACTAGTCCAAAGGACAATCTGAATTACACGGCAGGGAATTCAAAACTCATGCAAAGCACAACTGTACAAATCCAAATTGCTCTTTTTACCTGTTAACTTTTCCAGTGCTTATGAGAAACTAACAGGATGTGGTACTTTGCAGAGTCAAAATTATCATCCATTTTTAATTGCATACTATATAACTGCTTAGACACTTACTTAGAACAAAACACAGACCTCTGTTTGGCCATTCAGTCCAGGGAGGCAGAGAGCCTGGGTCGTTCTTCCTCACTGCACATTTCTGGGGCCAACAGGCCAAGAGCAGTAGTGAGGGGCAAAAAATATCCAAACAGACACTGCAGCTGCCTCCACCCCCTTGGGCAGCTGCTCTTGGGGGCCCAGGTCTGTGGGGTAAGTGCCCGTAAGCTTTCTTGTTTGAAACCTCAACCCTCCCTTCCCTTTTCTAGCTAAGAGAAGATATGGGAGGGTGGAGTTGAGTCAACCCCTCGGAGGAGGAGAAGGGTAAAGATTCCCTTTCCGGGCTTGGGGGGGGGGGTCTAGCTGAAAAGCAGTCACTGCAATGTTTTACAATATTCTTTATTAGTGCATTTCAGCAGGCTGTGCTGAGGGAGATAAGAAGGGGCCATTCCACCAGCCCCGCTGAAATACTAATTTTCCCCGCTTCTCTCTCCACCCCCCCCATGCCTTTTTCCTTGTGTTTGTTAGATTATAAGCCTGTGGGCAGGGACTGTCTTCTTTTATTGATTATTTGTAAGTCGCCCTGGGAGCCTTTTTGGCTGAGGAGCAGAATAAAAATACTCTAAATAAATAAATGTTTGATGTAATAAAAGAAAAACCAGGTGTAGCGTTTAGGAAGCTAACTTTGTCATAAATGGTATAAGCAGTAAAAGCATCCCTCTAAATTACATTTTGAAATTAAAAGCGATTTAGTTTAATCTAAATTAAATTAAAATTCCCATTGATTAAAATGGGAACGTTTGAATTCTAAAAACTCAGTTCAACTTGGAGGCTCTTGTGCTTCTTTCTTCCTCCTCCTCAGACACGTAAGCTGTCCAAGATGGAGCGGCAACGCTTCAGCGAAGAGGTGGTGATGCTGAAGGGACTCCAACACCCGAACATTGTCCGTTTCTATGACTCATGGAAGTCTTCCATCAAAGGACAGGTCTGCATTGTGCTGGTCACAGAACTCATGACCTCGGGCACCCTCAAAACGTGAGCATGGGGATGGGACTGACTGGGCGGTGATGGCGGGGAGGTTGCCGTGGAGGCTGGGGGAACATGCAGCCTCCGGGGCCCTTTGGGGGGAGGGGGGGCACTTCATGTGGCTTCTCCCCTGCCCTGCAGCAGGAAGCTGCAAGCTACCGCGAGGGTCAAACTACGCATGACATGAATCACACTGACTAAAAATGGTGCTTCATGCCGTCGCTTTTATTGTGAAGGAAAGCAGCCGCAGGGCCCTCATCATCCACTGCCACACTCCCTATCTAGATGAGGGCCCACAGTAGTTTCCAGCCGAAAATGTTCCCCATCAGCTGCCATTTGCCCACAGAGGTGCAATAAGCTAGTGTGGGCCCCAATCCAGATCAAGAACGCAGTTCTGGGTTGAGGCCCCATGGCTGCTCTTCTTTCAGAATGTAAGTGGAAGCGTTAAGCATTACTTACCTCAAACCATTGGATCAAAATTTGGTTTCTTTTAATAAAGGCCTCACCAAAGCAGTGCAGACCACACCATCTGTCAAGGAGGAATTAACCACCTCTGAGGTCCATATCTCCAGCCCAGCTCTGGCAGATTTCAATAGCCATGATGGGCAAAGATAAAGGGAACATGTGGTAGGCTTCAAACCTCCCATATACTGGTAAAGCAGTCACTGTATCCCAGTGTTTCTCAACCTTGGGTCCCCAGATGTTTTTGGCCTACAACTCCCAGCATGCCCCAGCCAGCATAGCTGTATCCTATCCTACAGCATAGCTGCTGTATCCTATGCATGCTCAGTACAGAGGGAGGGAAGGGGAAAACATACAGCTCAGAAAGTCCCAGAATGGCAGGAAGACGGGAGACATGCCCCAGCGTCCATAGAAACACCGCCAAAGGCCATGAATCGGGCTTGGCCAACAATGGCATGCACATGTCACCAGTTAATTCAGAGAACCAACGACTCAGGTCAATGGGGACATGCCCCCAGTACATCTCCCTGCATCATAATGCGCACCGTGGAAAATGACACCACAGCGCCTCCAGTCCCTCAGCCCCAGTGTGACAAGCAGCAACAACCTTACTCCTGCCAGTTTCCAGGTATCCCTACAGGCAGGGGTTCAAATCCCCTTATGCTACTCACAGGCACTGTTTTGAGGACAATGCAGAAAAGGAAGGAAGGAGAGCCCACATAATACAGCACCCACATAGCTCCTCATGCAGGAGGCTTCCAGAGAGCACACACAGCTCTTTCAAGACAGGCATTGAGACCCACCGAGGCAGGGAAAGACTCTTTTGCCAAGAAGCCAAAGGGAGGGGTCGGGACATGCCACAAGGGAAGCCGCACTCACTTTCTGACAGCGGCAACCTCCAGTGGCTCCCGGCACAAGGCAATACACGCCCCAATGGCTGCATGTGTGGGGCTGGTCATAAGTGTGGCCTCCACCACCTCCCAACAAATTTGCTGCTGCAGCAATACCTTGTTTTAAAGTTAAATTTGGCCTCTGTAGGCCATCATAGAATCATAGAATAGTAGAGTTGGCAGGGGCCTATAAGGCCATCCAGTCCAACCTCCTGCTCAATGCAGGAATCCAAGTTGTTCCAAACTTAAAAACTAGAAAAAGATGCACTGTCCAGCAGATCCAATCACTGCATGATATTTCATTGCCTTGTAGTAATTGCTTAACAGCAAACCACCAGTTGTTTTGTCGCTGCTGCAGTGCGTGGTGGGGGTGCAGCCCCTGTGGGATCCTGAGAGGCAAAATTGGTTCCCAGAGCCCTTGAAGTTGCCCTCCCTTGGCATTGGGTAGGGCTGTAAAACCTCCAGCCCCAATCTGGCTCACAGAGCCTTTTGGGGTTCCTCCAGGGGGCTGTTCTGGCTGCATAAACAATGGTACAGCCCAAACATCAGAAAATCTGAACAACTGGGACCTGCAACAAAATGTTACAGTGTGAAATGCTGCTGTTCACTGTTCAGGAGACTCCCTTCCCATCCTTTTCTTCCCTGGATGTGCCCCCCTCCCAACAGTCAGGCAACTTTCTATAGCCACTGAGCATGCTCAGTCCTCATTGGACTATTTTGGGGAGGTTTCCCTCCTTAGGTGTTTTTTTCCACTCAAGATCTTTGAACTTCTGCAAACTTTTGGGTTCCCCCAGGCCAGCTGATCCAGTGGATGGTGCTGTTTTGAGTACATAAGGACCAATAGTTGGGAAATTGAGTTTACTGTTAGTATATATCAGTGTTGTCCAACCTTGGGTCCCCAGATGTTTTTGGCCTACAACTCCCAGCATGCCCCACCCAGCGTAGCTAAAAACATCTGGGGACCCAAGGTTGGAGAACACTGGTATATATGATGATGGTGATAGCAAAGAGTTTTATCCCATTCCAGTTTTATCCAGTTGTTATGATGGGGTGGCCCTTAATCTGATGTCACCCTTTTTTGTAATAGGTACCTGAAGCGCTTCAAGGAGATGAAGCTGAAGGTTCTTCAGCGCTGGAGCAGACAGATCCTGCGGGGGCTGCATTTTCTGCACACACGATCCCCTCCAATCATCCATCGTGACCTGAAATGTGACAATGTCTTCATCACGGGTCCCACGGGCTCAGTCAAAATTGGGGACCTTGGCTTGGCCACACTCAAGTGTGCATCCTTTGCCAAGAGTGTCATAGGTACATAATGGGTGGAGAGAGGATGGCAGAATATGTAGATGGATAGGATGTGTCCCATCAGCCATATATTTTCTATCCTTAAGGGCCACGTTGGGTAACAATAATTAGAACAGTTATATTTACAGTAAAGAGACAAAAACTAGAATGAAAAGGTGTGATGAACACACCCCAACCAGCTAAAAGCTAGTTAAAATTTAAAATTCTTGCACCACAGCTGGAAGATGCTTGGAATTGTTGTGGGGCCTCTGAAGATTGGGAGTTGCATAAGGAGGAGCAGCCACCAAGAATGCCTCTCTGCCTGATCTTCCTGCTTTTATTCTGCTTGAATTGAGAAATTGTTGTGGAAGAGGCAATCTTTTAGGCATGCTGTCCTCAAGGTATTTAGATCATTATTGAATCATAGAATCATAGAAAAGTAGAGTTGGAAGGGACCTACAAGGCCATCGAGTCCAACCCCCTGCTCAATGCAGGAATCCAGGTCAAAGCATCCCTGACAGATGGCCGTCCAGCTTCACCTTGAATGCCTCCAGAGTGGGAGAGCCCACCACCTCCCTAGGTAATTGGTTCCATTGTGTTATTGCTCTAACAGTCAGGAATTTTTTTCCTGATGTTTAGGTGGAATCTGGGTTCCTGTAACTTGAGCCCATTATTCCGTGTCCTGCAAACTGGGATGATCGAGAAGAGATCCTGGCCCTCCTCTGTGTGACAACCCTTCAAGTACTGGAAGAGTGCGATCATATCTCCCCTCAGTCTCATTGGTCAAAACTGGTACTTGAAAGTGTGTCCTGGAGATCCTCAGAAGCCTGTCCAGATTCCTGGCCGGTTTGCACAATTGCCAGCACTTAACTGTGATGTAAATGAGCCACAGTGGGCTGCAGGCATGTGCCAGCCACCATTGCGAATATTCCAGCTGCAATGGGTCGTTGCCGCAGCTTATCGTGGTGTGTGAACTTGGGCAGGATGGCTTATTGCTGTGATTAACATGCCGCCCCAAAACCCTACTGCAGCCCAGGGGATCTGGGTGGCTTGTTACCCACAACAACAAGCCACCCTGGCTGGGTTTGCACATCACGATAAGCCGCGGTGACTGCCTGCTGCAACTGGAATATTCACAAGGGCAGCTGGCATGCGCTTAACCCACTGTGACTTACAGAAGCCATGGTGGGCGCCTGTGATTATGCAAACTGGGTCACTGTGTTATGGGGTGCTACCCATTGTGGTTAGAGGGATGTGTGTGGATCTAATGGTGAGTGAATTTTGCCTAAGGGTCATAGTCTCTAACCTGTTCTTTCCCCCTCCCAGGAACCCCAGAATTCATGGCTCCAGAGATGTATGAAGAGAAATATGATGAAGCTGTGGATGTGTATGCCTTTGGCATGTGTATGCTGGAGATGGCAACCTCAGAGTACCCCTACTCGGAATGCCAGAACGCTGCTCAGATCTATCGCAAGGTCACCTCGGTGAGAGCTCCATGAGCTTGGGCTGAGCCTTCTCTGTTGTTATGGGCTCCACCCCTTGCAGTGTCCTCAAGTGTCCAAAGGCTTTCTGGGGATAGGTTTCCAAGGAACCTGGAATTGTTTGGTACAGCCTAAGGAGAGACAATATGGCGTGGGGGGGGGCGCTTTTAGGGCCAGTGAAGAGTAGCGTCGGGAAAGGGTCAGGTTGATGTTCAGGGCACTGAATACCATCCATGTACAACTTCTGGGACAGAAGCCCGACCCAACCCATGTTTGGCTTCTTTCCAAATACTTTCCCTGAGGTTGCAAACCTTGTTAGCACACCATAAGACTGGATACCCTTTCCCCTGCTTTTTTTTTTTTTTTTTTTTTTAAGGTTTGATGTTCAGACATTATGGTTGTCTGCTATGAAATAATTGTCATATTAACAACCTTTTTGTCCGGCTGCCAGTGTGAGTGTGTTTGGGCATCTTGTATTCTGGCCTTTTGGCTCTGTTTTAATTTGTAAAAAGAGAGGTGCTGGGTGGAGTCAAACCTACTATTTCCAGATAACTGGACCATCTATGGTTCCTCAGTAGCAGAAGTAAAGGGGCACCTTTTCCTGGTGTTCAGAATAGCTCTGGGTCTGAGCCCTGGCTTAATGTAAGACCTGCTGATGAGTAGCAGAAAAAGATGTGGAAACCCAGCAAACATCTCTCCAGGGCTGGGCTGCTCGGGTATCTTATCTGTGGGCAGAACATTTCTGCCCCCACTTCTACCCCCACCCCCCACTCCCTCACCGTGTCTGAGCTGGCCCCTCTGTCACTTCTCATCACAGGGCATGAAGCCCAACAGTTTTTACAAGGTGAAGGTGCCTGAACTGAAGGAGATCATTGAGGGCTGCATCCGGATGAACAAGAATGAGAGGTAGGGAACAGCACAGCCACCGACATGCCCTGAATTCTGCTACACCTTCAATAAAGAAATATAGGTGATGGATTCCCCCCTGCATATAATTTATTCAGATTGCAATGTATAGGTTCTTCTTTTGTAATATTCCACAATATTTTGTCTGCGTTGGTGTGGAGTAGGGGCTAGGAGCCACATGTGGAATGGGAGAAGGGAATTCAGAAGCCTGCCCTGACCCTTGGAAGTCTCATCCCTGAGTCCTCCTTATCTGGTATGCCAGGCTTCAGAAAAGGGCATGGCACATTTTAGAAGTCTCTTGTTTTGTTCTTAATTGTGCATCGGAAGAATGCTGCTGGATTCAATCAGTGCTCCATCAAGTCCAGCAAGCTGTTACTTACAGTGGCCAACTGGATGCCTCTGGGAAGCCCACAAGCCAAACATGAAAGAATGGATGAAGTTGAACCCATTCATGCTGTTGTTCCCCAGCACCTGCTGTTCAGAGACATACTGCCTCTGAACCATGACCAGAATCCATTGATAGATCTATACTCCCAATAGCCATTGACAGAACTATCCTCCTCCATAAATTTGTCTAAACCCCTTGTAAAGCCATCTAAGCTAGTGGCCATGATCACGTCTCATGGCAGCAAATTCCAACACATTTATTTAATTATTTATTTATTTCTATACCACCCGCAGCCGAAGCTCTCTGGGTGGTTCACAACAATTTATACAATAAAAACTACATAAAAACCAACAATAAAAACACACAATACAGTTACAAAAGATTAAAAACCAAATTTAAAAGCACAGTTTAAAAGGATGATACAAAAAAAAGTTAATAAAACTAAGCCTACAAGCCTACTACACATTACTTACATGAAGAACAGATAGCCATGCTGGTCCATGACGGGGGGGGGGGGGGATCACAGTTGGGCAATACCTTTATTAGGACCAACCAAAATCCCACAAAAGAGTGTGCAAGTTCTCCAGAATCTTTATTAGGCTAGATTGGTGTTCTCCAACCTTGGGTCCCCAGATGTTTTTGGCCTACAAAACTGGCTGGGGCATGCTGGGAGTTGTAGGCCAAAAACATCTGGGGACCCAAGGTTGGAGAACACTGGGCTAGATGGTACAAAAGGCAGCAGGGCAGGACAAACAAACACAAACAAACAAGTAGTAAGATTAGGCCAGATATTGTTATCATGAGGTCTGCAACTTGCGCTCAGCCGCAGGATGGAGTTTGCAGACTGGTAGGTGTAAGTATCAAATTGCGCATAGCATTCTGGGACAAAGAAGCAATGGCTGGCATTTATTTGTAGCACCTCGAAGGGAGCGCAGCTACGGCCACCGGTGCTATCCAGGCTGGAGGATGAGCTGGAAGAGGAAATAGAGCAAAGATGTTGAATTCACCTTCCCTTCAGCTGTTTGTTTACTATATAGCCCAATGGCCGAAGCTCTCTGGGCGGTGTACAACAATCAGTTTAAAAGTACAATTAAATACAATTAAATATAAACAATAAAAACATAAAAATTTTAAACCAATTTTAAAATTGTTTGTTTGCCCATCAGACATTGTCATAACACCTCCAGCCTCCTGATGGTCCCCTCAAGAGACTCTCATTCCCCCTACACACCAGCTGGACTCTAAAAGACACAACAATTATTTCAGTTGCAATAAAGTCCACAATCAAAAGAATTTAATCTCAGCCAGCAACAACCAACTAATACCACCCCATCTCCCTCCTAGTCCAGTTTGGCTGGCTTTAAAAGGGGATTGGACCAATTCACGGAGGAGAAGGCTATCAGTGGCTACTAGTCCTGATGACTATATGCTACCCCAGTATCAGAGGCTGTATGCCTATGTACATCAGTTGCTGGGGAACAGGGGTGAGGGTGTGTGTGTGCTCATGTCCTGCTTGTGGCTTTCCCATGGGCAGCTGACTGGCCACTGTGTGAGCAGAATGCTGGATTAGATGGATCCTTGTTCTGATCCCGCATGGCTCTTCTTATGTTCTAGTCAGAGAGAGGTTCACTTGGCACCATCACTGTGGCCTTTTCACTGTTAGGTGAAGACGTTTCTGTTCACCCATGCCTTTTAAATAGCTCATGTAGTCTGGGTCTCTCTGTTTTAAAATCTGTGTGTGTGTGTGTGTGTGTGTGTGTGTTTAAATTTAGGATTTGGTGCGAGTTTTGTTTCTTGTATTTTATGCTGGTTTTGATTTTATGTTCTATTTTGTAAATAACTGTATGTTATGGGGTGGAATACAAGTGTTGTAAATAAGGAAATAAATAAAACAAACAATTCACTTTAATAGGATCAGTCACTCAATCCACATTCCCTCTTCGTCAGCTGGCCACCCTGTTAATCACAACCATTATATAACCAAAGTCAAGCTGCAAATGGTAGGACGAGCCACTCATGGAGATGCTCTAGGTGTTTATTTATTTTATTTATTTATTTCATTTTTATACTGCCCAATAGCTGAAGCTCTCTGGGTGGTTTACAGCAATTAACAAGACAAGGTGTTAGCCTCGCTAGTCCACTTCACTGGCTAGATGGCTGACTGGCTATGGGCTGGTTCACACGACCCAGGCTGCCGGCGGGGGAGGAACCACGGGGCCGTCCGCGGGGTCCGGAGGGGCGCCACACACGACCGGCATCCCGCGTTTGGGCAGACCCCGTAGTCCCCGCACTCAGTGCGGGCCTCCTGGCGCTAGGGGGCGGGGCCCCGGGATGCCCAGAGGGGCCGTTTGCCCCTACAGGCCAGAGTGCCGGCGGCTCCGGCCACTCTGGGCTGCCATCTCTGTGGGGACCCCACGGGACGGCCGCCCGCTGTTCGGACGGCACGGTGACCACACGTGGTAGGGGCTTACCCCTCTACCAACCATGGTCACTTTGCGTGCATCCCCCGTGCGGCTGTCCCACGGGGGGGGGCGGTCGGCGTGCACACGACACGGGAACCGCGGGGGACTTGCGGTTCCCGTGTCGTGCGAACAAGCCCTATGTGTCTGTGATGACAAAAGAGAACGCCCAGTAGCAGCTATCCCAGTATGATGATTTTGGTTGTCGCCTACCTTGAGTGTTTTTCTTGTGGCAGATCTTAATAGTCCAGACCCTGGGTAAAACAGGCTTATATGATGGTGATACCTGGTCTGTCAGATGCTGCAGGCCCCATGTGTTACAGGCTAAGAGCCATAGGGCTACTACGGCCCTTTGACTCTCGCTCCTCGGCCAGTGCCAAAGTCACACCTCTGCTTTGGTGCTAGTTCGATAGTAGTTACCCGGTGGTGGAGAGAATTCAGAGTTGCCACTTTCTGGAAAGTCAGGGAAATGGAATTTGGTCAGGGGAAATCGGTGGAAAGTCAGGGAAATTGTGATTAAGATATACTCGTGTAATGGATTTTTTGAGATGCCTCTGCAAGAGGACAGTCTGCACTCGAGGCAGCGGGAGTAGAGAAGAGGCAGAATACAAGTGTAATGTAATGATGCACACAGATTCCATAATATAATTATATGATTTTGACAATGTTTATTGGCTGGTGGTTGTTAACAGAATACAATGAACCTGCATGTGATAGCATTATTTTATTATGGAGAAGCTGACTGGCTTCTTGCAACTGGGTAATTTGTGTGTTCAGACAAACTGGAATCAGTTTCAGTTGATTTAAAGATGTGAATATTTTGACAGGGTTCAGCAAATGGTGGCTGGCTGGACTTAGTAGCCAGCCATTATTTCTTCTAGCCAGCTGTAAAGTCCAGTCCTGCCACAGTTTGTCTCCCAGCAAGTGTACCTGCCAAAAATGAACATTGTAGCACTTTGAAAAATCCACTTTGCAAGCGCTGGGGGGAAAAAAGGAGGTGGGGGCGTAGGAAGGACCCTTAGCAGCAGAAACCTTGGGGTTTGGGGGTGGTGCTCATGTGCCCATAGGCTGCCCTCTTTTTTTCCAAGTGCAGATAACACAAGGACACATGAGGTCCTCCCAAAAAACCTGAGGATCATGCAGAAAAGGGTGTTTTGGGGGGTACCCCCTCAACCCCCCCCTTTCCAGCATGATCCCCAGTGGGGGTTTTTTGGTCTGATCGCAAATCCCAAGTGTCCCCTTGGTTTTGCCATTGACCCCGAGTTTCTAGCACCTCAGGGAGCGGCAAAACATGGGGGGATTATCAGTGCTGGGGATATGTGAGTCAATTTGACACATGTCAAACCGAGCCCTCCCTCCTGTCAGTGGGAATCCGCTCCAGTTTTTAGGGTTCCCTTGCCACTTGCAAAACTGTGGGGCCACTAGGGACACCTGATCTCCCCCAAGAAACCAGGGTATCATGCTGTGAAAAGTGGGGAAAGAGCCCCTTTCCACAAACTGTGATCTCCCGCGGTTTTACAAGGAGCTGACAGGTCCTGACCTGTCAAACCTGTCAGCTCCTTGCAAAGGAGGGAAATGCCTGCAGCCTGGTGTAGGCACTGTACAAGGTGGGTGCCTGCTGGATTTGGCCAGCAGGCACCCACCCTGGCCTGTACCTAGCCCAGGGACCCCCTCACGCTAAATCCGCCCTGCCTGATTTGCGCAAATCGGGCAGGTCACATTAAAAAAATAATTAGCGCAATTATTTGCGCACATTATCAATACAATTTTTTTTATAAAAAAAAAGGGGGGTGACCATGGGCAGCCCCTCCAAGGTACCGTGGGGGGTCCTTGGAGAAGCACCTCGTGGATGCCCCCATGGGGATCGTGAAAGCCAGCTTAACAGCTGTCGTTCGTAATCTCCCCAAAAAAGGGTACAAAAAACAAAGCCAAACTGCAGAGAGCCTTAAACAGCTTGCGGCGGCGGCATCAGGAAGCAGCGGAAGCCTTTGCCAGCCACCCCAAAGTGCTGCACCGGCTCTTTTGGGGTGGTTGGCACTAGCTGCTTGGCAAGAGCGGCAACAGATTTTTGCTGCTGTTGCCAAGTGGCTCGCTTGTAGTCGGGGTTGACCCATGATGGGTCATGTTGTCTGGGTTTGGACAACACGACAACCCATCGTGGGTCAAACAGACCCTACAAGCCATGGCTTTTCAGGATGACTTATAACCCAAAAATAATCCACCCTGACAAACACATCCCAGGTTCAAAAGACACAACAACCCACCGTGGCTTATAAGCCACGGTGGGTTGTCATATCGTGTGAACCCAGTGTTTAAAGAAGCTCATATTGAAGCTCCTATCTTGACAACAAAAAAAAAAGCCTTTTGGTACTTGTGCAGCTTTAACCATTTAATAAAACCATTATTTAATGTAATGTAACCTATGCATTCTTTTGACTTGGGGTTATTTTTGCATGGTGGTCAGGGAAATTGAGAAAAGTTGGTCAGGGAAAGTCAGGGAAATGGAAAATGAAATTTTAGTGGCAAGCCTGGAAATAGAGCACACTCAAACTGGGGCTAACTTCCAGATCAACAGGCAGCCCCCACCCCACCCCCCGGCCTACAGACAGTATTCCAAGTGTGGCCTCATCAGAGATTTGTATAAGGGTATTATAATACTGGTAATTTTATTTTTGATCCCTTTTCTAATACTCCCTAACATGGAATTCTCCCTTTTCATTGCGGCAGACTAGGTTGACATCATCATTGAGCTATCCACCATGACCCCAAGATTTCTTTCCTGGGTAGCCACCACCAGCTCAGACCCCATCAGTGTATAAGGGGTTAGGATTTTTTTTGCCCCCCCCAAAAAATGTGCATCACTTAATGCTTACTTAAATTGAACCACATTTTCCATTTTGTTGTCCGTTCACTCAATTTGGAGGAATCTTTTTGGAGCTCTTTGTAATCTGCCATGATTTTCACCATCCTGAATAATTTGGTATCATCAGCAAACTTGGCCACCTCATTGTTTACTCCTAACTTCATATCATTTATGAATTTGCTTAAAAGCACCAGTCCCAATACAGATCCCTGGAGGAACCCACTTCTTACCGCTCTCAGTTGCAAGAACTATCCTTTAATTAATCAATTAATCTCTCAGTTGCAAGAACTATATCTTCATCGCACTTCTAGTACTTTTGCTTTTAGAAAAATAATTACTTTTTTTTGTTTAAAAATATTTTGCTATCACCTTAGGGACTAGAAACTTTGCAAGAGGCTAGCATCAATCAAAATAAGGAGTAGTAAGCAAACTCTACAAAGGTGCAGATTTATTCTTTTTTTAAAATTGCAATCTCATAGAAAATTCCATACATTAAGGGCAGAATCCTGTGGCCCTCCAACCTTGCCTGGGGGGGCATAGGATAGGTCAGACTCCCCCCCTGCAACCTTGGAAATCCCTTCCAAGGTCGCAGCAGGGAGTCCACCTGCAGAGCGCCCTCCCCCCCCCCTTGCAGCTGGTGTGGTTCTTTCCGGAAGACTGTCTCCGGTTCCAGTGTGGGGCGTGGCATTCCTGGGAGCAGGGAGGGGAGGAGCAAGGTACTGCCATCTTCCGCAGAATCCAAGCGATGCCCTAGCCCACCCCTCATGATGAGTAGTAAAACATTTAGATGGCTGAAATCGGCCAAGTAAATGTTTTTGAGGGCAAGGGGAGGGTAGCAGCAATCCTGTCTGCTGTGCTCTTCCCAGCCTTCAACTGGATGCCCATAATCCTCTGAGTTCAGAGGGTTACGGGCACGGGGCACCCACATAGGATGGAGCTGCCCATGTTCAAGAAAATTTCAACATGCTGCTTATATCTGAAGAGGATTTCAAGAAACAAAATTTTTTTAAGCATACACCCAAAATGGGAATAGATCTGCACTCATGTACTAATCAGGACACGCACGTGCACACATACACACACACACACACACACACACCACCAGGCATTGTTCATGATACCCTGTTTGTCCGAGCTCACTCTCTGTTACCGCCCTCATCTTAATTCTGCAGTCTTGTTTAAATCCATCTTGTCAATTCCTTCCTTGCAGATATACCATCCAGGATCTTCTAGATCACTCATTCTTCCAGGAGGATACAGGGGTCCATGTGGAGCTGGCTGAAGAGGATGATGGGATGAAGTCCAACCTGAAGCTTTGGTTGCGGATGGATGACACAAAAAAGCTGCATGGGAAGTATAAGGACAACAATGCCCTGGAGTTCCATTTCGAGCTATATAAGGATGTGGCTGAGGAAGTTGCCCAGGAAATGGTACATAGATTTCATAGATCATAGAGTTGGAAGGGGCCTACAAGGCCATCGAGTCCAACCCCCTGCTCAGTGCAGGAAACTAGAGGAGGGATCTCCCATCCAAGTAATAACCAGGCCTGACCCTGCTTAGCTTTCCACGCTCAGACAAGCTGAGCCAGCATAAGCACATCTTGGTGTGATTCACAGTGTGGTGCAAGGAGGTTGATGCTGGCTGTGGGGAGTCTAGTAATTAGGAGGAGCTCTTTCCCCCCCCCTATTTTTAAATTTTTTATTGAAAATAAAAGAAAACACAAACAAACACTACACACGAAACCCCATACAACTAAACTAAAATGAACTTCCGAATTTCTCCACGAGTATAAGTAACAATAATTTCTCTTACTCTGTAATTACAAAGAAATTTCTCTTTTTTCCATTGTAACAAAATTTTTCTTCTTGTTCATCAAACCCGCAAAAAAACACAAATCATTTTTTAATTTCTACAAACAGACTATGAGAGGTTTCCATTCAACTATTCTCTAAATATTGGCAAAAGCTTATCCAACATCTTTACTAACCATTCTTCTATTGTAAACAATAATATGCATTTCACTCATATATATTAATAAAATTCCATGGCTTCTTTCCAACTAATTATCCATTAATCCCAGAAGGAAAAGATTCTGATTTCAATTCTTTTTTTTAATCATACATCATCCTGCATTCACCAGCCACTCTTCTTATCCATCCTTCCTGGCTTTGTTACACATCCCAACATAAAATAAAATATTCATATATCCATCATACATCATCTTAGGAACATTCTCTTTAAAAGTAAAACATAACGTAAATTTCAGCCCTTTTAGCCACTTAATTTCCCATTATTTCATTAATACATCATATCCCAATTTATTAGATCCCTTCTGTCTACATTCCTTCACATATTCTTCCTCCATCTCAAATAATCCACTAGACAATAAACATAACTATATTTTCTTTAATACATGACATAAATTTGGTCATCTCTGCCAGTTCCAGCAATCACCAACCATTCTTCCTTCCTTTTAAAATCCTTCATTTGCTCTTCCTCTGTCAAAAACAATCTTTTTTTGTTTCAGCTTTGAAATAAAAGAGGCACATTCTCTCTTCTTGCCAATAACCTTGCCCTCCAACTCCATTCCAGTAGAAAAACCTTGCTGAAAAACTTGATCTGTGTCAGCGTCTTCCAGTTCCGTTGCAGTAAAGAAGTATTGCTGGCTGACTTGATCCACTATATTCTTTCTGACAAAATAATCTTCCTTTCCACTCAAGTCCAACAAAATCAAAGGTGTCTTTCCCCTCATCAGATATTTGTTTTGTGTGGCTATCCAATTTTTTATCTTCTTGTAAAGACATCCATTCTATTTCCAAGATCATCTATCTTAATCTTTCCTCCAATTTACCTTCTCAGGCCATTTCCACTCTCATTCCAAGCCTCGCATCCAATCTTTTTTCAAGAGCATCCATCCTGTCTCCACATTTTTTCTCCAATTGTACAAATAAGTTGTAAATCAAGTCAAATATACAGCCATTCTGTCTCCTTTAACCCTCTTACTGTATTGAATTGGGATTAACTGTATTGAATCGGGATCAGCCAATTCAATACAGTCATGGTCTGTGTTTTCCTCTAGTTTATCTTTTATTTATGTGCATTCCTCCTTGTCAGCCAGTTCATAAACAGAAACCTTCCCATGGTGGTCTAATCTGCCTGCATAGCACTTTCGCCAAGCAAGAAGTAATTAAACATTTTTAAAAATTCAGAAAAACCTCTTTCCCATTTCAAGAAAAAAAAAGCTTACACATAAATCATCTCTTTGTGAGGCTGTTTATCCGTATCTCTTTCCACTTTTAATAATACCAAGAAAAAAGATCTCACCGTAAGAAATATCAACTCAGCTGTAGAAAGAAAATCTATCTGTGTTCTTAAGTAATTAGACAATAAATCTTAGAAGAAATGGGGGTAGGCAGACTTTAATGTCCTTTCAGGTCTCCAACCCCGGCATTCGAGCAAGCTGTAAATCCTTCACTCCAGATTGCTCCCGCAAGTGGAGCAGCCTGTCAAAAAGGCAGATAAACTCCCGAAAAACGACCCTTAAGAGTATAAAAGGCTTATCTCTTAGATCTTTCCCTTTGATCCAGGAAGATATACAACGGCTGGGATCACTCCCAGCTGGTTTTTCAGTCCTTGTTGTGCGTTCAGGCCGCGTTGTGCCATTTGTGAAGGTATCAGTCCACCATTCACCCCACCAGAAGTCCATAATTAGGAGGAGCTCATGGAGAAGGGGGGTGGAGGGGAGAACCATTGGGTGAATTGCGAAAAGGAGAGGTGCCGGGACTCAAGCCTGCCTAGAAGTGACTGAAGGCCCTCACCTCTTATCTCAAACATGTAGGGGCTGGATAGGCACCGTTAACATTCCAGTGCATTCGCTTCAGTATTCCTTCAAATCTTCTGGATTAAGCTCTAGTACTGAACACAGGCTGCCTGCCTCTTGGCTAGCAGTGGCTCAAGTCAAGAGCAGGACTGCATGTCTTCCATGCTTCTCTAGTTGCATTGCACAAGGATCATGTGCAGGAGTGGTTGTCCTGAGAATAGCATATTTCCTTAGAGAAAATCAAGTTTCTAGCCATTAAGCCATGAAGATGAGTGTACTCCCAGGACTCTAAGCAGCTTATGATAAAATATGAATAAAGCCCTCTAAACATTATCAATTAAAAACCGTATTTTAAAATCACAGTAATTTTATGTGGTCCTTTTCTTCTTGTCTCACTTCTGGGGCATCAGGAACTGCCACATTCAGGGCAGGAGGTGGGGATAGTATTGAGATGCACCAGATTCAGTGTCAGGCTTACTTCCAAAAGGTGAGGGTTAGGGTTAGAAGCTTTTACTCTCAAGGGAAAACCCTCAGCGCCACTTCTCGCTATTTAACTCAGTGTCCGCGTTTGTCTTCGTGTGTCCTTATCACCCTTCCAGCAGGGTGAAAAAACCCGGCTCATCAACAGGACTTTCCTGCAGCAGTTTTAACTAACTCTGATACCTTGATATGGCCCCTTCCCCTTCATTTGCTTCTGCAATCCCTTTTTCCCGGCCCTTCCAAAGAATGTTGACTTTAATCTTTTCTCCTTTCCAAACTTAGCTTGCAACTGGACCACTGAATCCAGATTCTCTCAACTCTTTTCTCCTCTTTCAGTGCACACAAACTGGCCAGTTACCTCACCAACTTCTTGACAAATTCTCTAAGAAGCTCTTCCTTCTTCACTGCTTTGTCTAACCTCCCTTAAAGTGAATGGTGCTGCTGCTACTTCTACAGTCCCAGTTGCTGCTGCCGCTGCTTGCTTTACTCAGCATTTAAATCCCAGTGGAGGGGGTGGAGGAGGAGCGCCGGATGCTCAGCCGCCGCAACAAGCCTCACACGTCCAGCTGTACTCACTTCCAGCTGGCCTTTCCTCAGCACGGAACGGAGGCAGGTGTGCACAGTGCCAAAACCTCCACATTCAGGTTCCCTTGCAATGGCACTCTGGACACGTGTTTTTCCACATTCAGGATCTGACTGAACATAGTTTTGGGGGTTGGGAAGGAAATGTCCCTCAAGTTGATTAGTAATCCTGGCTTGTTTCTCCCCTTCCCCGTGGCATGTGCAGCTGGAGCCGTTTGCTTTGCCAGCTTCTTCCCGCCAGGCACCTGCTCCATGCTTGTGGCAAACTGAGGCCTGGCTTCTCTAGGTTGAACTGGTTGGAGCTTTTAGGTGGATAGTCCTGTCTCAAAGCAGGCTATTAGTCTAGATCAATCTTCCCTAACCCGGTGCCTCCCATGGGAGTTGTAGTCCAACACATCTGGAGGACACCAGGCTGGGGAAGGCTGCTTTAAATGGCCGCTTGGTCCCTTCCAGTTCTATGTGATAAGTCCATTAAGCCATGCACATGTGCCAAGGAACAGCTGCGTATGACGTGGAAGGTCACATTATAAGTTCCCCAGTGTCCGCTTAAATGCTGAGGTCAGTCCAGGGAAAATAACACAAGGCTTGATTTTGAGGGTTTTGCCTCACTTTGCCCAAGAGCCTGTTGCCAGGACAGTGTTGTGGGTGACCAGACAAGGTGTGTAGACCTGGCTAACGCTCCTTCCTACTCTCCATCTCCCACCACCACCACCACCACACACCTATCCCGTCCCCACCCCACACAGGTGATCTTAGGTTTTGTGTGTGAGGCAGACTACAAGCTGGTGGCCAAAGCAGTGCGTGAGCGTGTCCTTGCCATCAAGCGGCAACGTGAGAAAACCAAGCGGGCTCAGGAGGAGCAGAAGCGGCACGAGCAGGCTCCGGCAATACCTGCTGATATCCTACATTTGCTGGAGCTGGATTCCCCACCACCACTCAGCCCCGCCCAGCCCTCAGGACCTGCCACGCCTGGATCTGGGGATTCTGCGCTTGGTCCAACCTTTCCGCCAGAGCCAGAGGAGCCGGAGGTCGACCAGCACCAGCCCTTCCGGTATCAGCATAGCTATTCCTCTACCACATGTAAGTACAACTAGCTCAGTCACCCAAGAGACCTCCTTTCCCGATATCCTTTTATAGCAGTGATTATATACCTTAACCTGGGCTGTGCATGTTCCGTTTCCACAATCACACTGCAAAATCATGGAATTTGGGTAGGCTGTGGAATGCAGCATCCTGACAACCTCCGCACTTTTTAAAGTTGACCTCTAAAGAAAGTTTCTAGTTTGGCCTGAGAAATTTTACCCTGCCCTAGGATGCTGCTGGGGCAAAGTTACCAGTGAGCTGGAGGGCTTGTGTGGCCACCAAGTTAGATGCCATCTGGTCTTCCATTTCACATCCCCACTTTTTCTTCCTTTCTCTCGCAGCTGACTGTGAGACTGACGGATACCTGAGCTCCTCTGGATTTGTGGACTTGCCTGACATGCCACAGAGTCTTTCCAGCCCAGCCGCTGTCCCTGAGCACTCCTTTGCTTCGGTGAGTGGGAGGGCTGGCCCTGGCATGGGCAGTCATCGCCGGAGAGGCTCCGACGCATGTGCCTGGAGCTGGAGAGGGCTGGCACTGGCACTGCAACTCCCCTCCAGTTAAGCTGTTCTTTATACCCATAGAGCATTGCTGTGAGCCTAAAACCTGCCTCCATCAGCGACTTCTCTTCTCCTGTGGACAGGTAAGAAGAACGCTGGATGACTGCTGTGGGGTTTGCTGCAGGGCTTAGCATGGGCAACGTGAGGAGAGGAAGTCTCTCCTCATGATCCCCATCCTAAACCATGCAGCAGATGCTGGGATGTTGAGCAGGTCTGTATTCATACAAGTAAAGGCAAACTCTGAAGAAACATGCTCTTTTTTTTCTTTCAGACTGTGTGTCTGTGTGTGTGTGTGTGTATGTGTATGCACACACACACGCACACACACACACAGATACAAATCAGTCAGACTACTCCCCCAACTCTGCTTGTTTTTCCTCACCTGTAAAATTGTACTTGAGCTCTTGTGAGAATATCCCAGACTTCTCCCCTCCCCCCCATGGGCACAGGCAGCCTGGGAAGGGGTGGGATGGGTGAGAGGGTGCAATTCCCTGCTCCTTAAAGGGAAATCGCTACGCCCGCTCCCTCCTTACTTTAGCTCCTCTCTCTGTGAGCAGGAGGTAAAACTTATTAAACTGAAGCAGTTGTTTGCAGCCTGAGTTAAGGGGCAGAGAGGGGTTAGAGCAGTGTTCTCCAACCTTGGGTCCCCAGATGTTTTTGGCCTACAACTCCCAGCATGCCCCAGCCAGCGTAGCTATGCTGGCTGGGGCATGCTGGGAGTTGTAGGCCAAAAACAGCTGGGGACCCAAGGTTGGAGAACACTGGGTTAGAGGGAAGCAAGCTGGGATGCATTTTGTGGTGTGGCCAAATTGGCCACATTTGCTAAAGTTTCGCTTCCTGCTTCGGTCACCTGCAAACAGCTACACATCAGACGTGGCCTCTGGCTTGAGCGATGGCTACGAGGGTCTCTCTGCTGGTGAGTGCCGAGCGAAGCCCCTGGCCAAGCGGGGGTCTGGAAGGCTACTGCGTCGCCGTGCCCGATCTCGCCTGCGCATCACAAATGTGAGTGCTGTCTACATTGCAACAGCCTTATGCACCATGTCCTGATTGGTGGGAGATTGATTGGTGTGTAATTCTGACCCATCTCCTGTATGCTGATATGCAGACTATGGCTGTCAGCTGATTAAATTTCTTAATTAATGGATTAACCAATGATAGATATGTTAGGTGTGAGAGAACGAAAATGAGCAAGGTGTTCAGAATAGCGTAGCAAGCAAGTCAAACGAACTATTGGTATTAAAAGGAAAGGCTACGATTCATGTTTTCTTTTTCATTCAATTTGGAATATTCCCTATAGAATGTTCCCTATTAGAACAACATGCCACAGCTGAAAGGGCTCTAAAATTGAACAAGTTCAAGACCTGTTAGTATTGTAAAAAAATCCAGTTTTCAGACGTACTGACAGTGATTTTAAGTGAGCTCTCTCATTTGACAGTGATCCTTATTCTTAAATCAGAGCCACAATGCCCTCTATTTGAGAGGCAAAATATTTGGCTCACTTTGGATACAAACTGTGTTGGCATAATAGCTATAATATGAAATGAGTAAATATATTTGTGCTATGACACTGCAACCACCATCAAGAATACACTTAGAATATAACTTTCATATGTTTTCTCATTCTTTCCCACCTTCACTCTAGTAAAGAACCATTTATTGAACAAAATATATTCCCTTAGTTTCTTAAATATTCTTAAATAGTAACCAAAACCCTGCTATTTATGGTAGAACTCCTCTGTTGTGTATCTCCGATATCAATTGTGACTTTTGTCTGGCAAGTTTAGGGCAAAATTCAATGTGACACTTGTCATGTGGTTTAGCCTTGTGTGGCTGATTTTTGACAACAAATAGCCAGTGTGGAGGAAGGGGCAGCAAACTGGACTGGGAACATGGCATGGGGGGGGGGGGCTTTAAGCCCTTGCTTTTGCCACTGTCCTGATTGTTAGCACTAAGCACCCTAAGAACAGACACCAAGATTCTGAATAGTCATAATGGTTTATTTTCATCAAAAGTTACGATTTACAATCAGAAGGCATGGTGCAACTGTTCCATCTTTTTTCCTTAATGGATTTTCCACAGTAAGAAAAAGATGGAATTAGCGGTGGGAAAACACAGGAGGGTTATGAGTGGAAGGCAACCGCATCTGGGCCACACCTAAAATTCCATGAATGAGGCAGGGAGATTCTGCAATAAAAGCCTTGTCTGGGAGCACCCTTAGACTTACTGATCATAAGAAGCACAACTTAGTACCCTTAGATGTATTGATCATAAGAAGCAAAAAACAGAAAGGGAGGTGGAGTCACACTATATGTTAAAAATACGTATCTCTGCACAGAAATACAGGAGGGTGAGCTTGGTAGAGCCATTGAGAGCATCTGGATTAAAATAAATGGGGCAAAGAATAAACCAACAAGGCGGTTGGAGTCTACTACCAACCACCCAATCAAGGAGAAGACGAGGATGAAACTTTTGAAAAGGAAATTGCCAACGTTTCAAGGAGGCATGATGCAGTAGTAATGGGGGACTTAAATTTCCCCAATACCTGTTGGGAGACAAATTCTGCCAAACATGGCCGCTCCAAGAAATCACCGACTTGCTTTGCTGATAACTTCCTCCTACAGAAAGTGGAGGAAGGAACTAGAGGATCAGCTATCCTTGACTTGATTCTAACCAACAGAGTTGACTTAGTGCATAAAGTGGCAGTCACGGGAACCCTGGGGGAAAGTGATCATGTTATACTTGAGCTCTTGATTCTAAAAGAAATAAAAGCTGAGTGTAGCCAAACGTGTACCCTGTATTTTAGGGAAGCCAATTTTAATAGAATCAGAACAATGATAAGTAAGGTCCCATGGCAAGCGACTCTAATGAGAAAAGGAGCCCAGGATAGGTGGGAGTTTTTAAAAAAGGAAATTCTAAAGGTACAATTGCAAACAATTCCCACACGGAAAAAAGGTAGAGGGCAACAGAAGAAGCCAATGTGGCTTTACAAAAAGCTCAGAGATGACCTGAAAACAAAAAAGGACATATAAGAAGTGGAAGGAAGGCCAGGCTACAAGGGAAGAGTACAGGCAGGTAGCACAGAACTGCAGGAATAGTGTCAGGAAGGCTAAAGCTGAGAATGAGCTGAGCCTAGCGAGGGATGCAAAAAGCAACAAAAAAGTCACCCAGTGAGTTTCGCCACGAAACTCACTGGGTGACTTTGGGCCAGTCACTGACTCTCAGCCTAACCTACCTCACAGGGTTGTTGTGAGGATAGAGTGGAGAGGAGGATTAGGATTATGGTTCCTTGCAGGAAAAAAGGTGGGGTATAAATATAATAAATATAATAAATATAATAAATAAATAAATGCTTTCTTCAGATACATACATAGTAAGACTGAGGAAAGAAATGGTGGTTCAACTACTCAATGAAGATGGCAAAATAATGACAGATGACAAAGAAAAGGCAAAAGTGTTCAATTCCTACTTTGGCTCAGTCTTCTCCCGAAGGGGGTCTGTGACCCCCCGGCAAACCAGAAGTACAGGCTGAAGGGGCAGCATTGCAGCTTGAGCTTGATAGGTCAAGGAACTCTCCAGGGCCCAATGAACTGCATCCAAGAGTAATAAAGGAACTGGCAGAAGAACTCTCAGGACCATTGTCTATTATCTTTGAGAAATCATGGAGGACAGGTGAAGTGCCAGCTGACTGGAGGAGGGCAAATATTGTTCCTATCTTCAAAAAGGGCAAGAAGGAGGAACCTGGGAACTACAGACCAGTCAGTCTGACATCAGTCCCTGGGAAAATTCTGGAGCAGATGATAAAGCAGTCAATCTGCAAGCACCTTGCAAACTATGCAGTGATTGCGGCTGCTCTTGGAGTATGTTACAGCAATTACTAAGTAAAAAGCAGCCCCCTGGGAACCCTGAAGTCCGCCGAGCGAGCGGTGCAGCGCACATCTGCTTTTGGCCCGGCCCGGCAGGCACAGCAGCAGTGTCTGCTGAGCCAAAGGTGGGTCGGGTTGTGGCGGATCACCCACTGCTAGATATGATATCTCCCCCATGATAGCACTTGTGACGTCTCCCCCCACTCTGTGATTCATACCCGAAGCTTTACTATGGTCAAATCCTGACGCTGCCACCACTTGTGACGTCCCACCGCTCACCACCACCTGTCAGACCCCAAAAATCCACACTCTCTTAATCTCCTCCTCTGCCACCAACCACTTCAGGGTAACCAACTCAGACCACTCCTTTCAAGTTTTAAAAAGGAAACAAGTTTATTTATTTACAATCAAGGTAGGGAAATAGATCATGTTAATAGGTTCTGAACGTTGACATCTCTCTCTCTCTCTCTCTCTCTCTCTCTCTCTCTCTCTCTTCAGACCCCCCCTCAGACTTCTCTCAGACTCCTCTCAGCTCTCAGACTACCCTCTCTCCCCCTCTCTCCAGACTTCCCTCCAACTCCTTCAGATCACTTCCACAGCTCTCCACCAAACAGCACCTCCGACTGTGGGTTGGGTGGTGGCGGATCGCCCACTGCTAGATATGATATCTCCCCATGATAGCACTCTTCCAGTACTTGAAAGGTTGTCACGCAGAGGAGGGCCAGGATCTCTTCTCGACCATCCCAGAGTGCAGGACACGGAATAATGGGCTCAAGTTACAGGAACCAAGATTCCGCCTGGACATCAGGAAAAACTTCCTGTTAGAGCAATAGGACAATGGAACCAATTTACCTAGGGAGGTGGTGGGCTCTCCCACTCTGGAGGCATTCAAGGTGCAGCTAGACAGCTATCTGTCAGGGAGGCTTTGACTTGGGTTCCTGCATTGAGCAGAGGGTTGGACTCGATGGCCTCATAGGCTCCTTCCAACTCTACTACTCTATGAGTCTATGATTCTTATGTTAATAGTAGGGCACACATCAGGCTTCCCCACATCTAGTATGTTTGTTTTTAAAGTTCTAAAATCCACTGGCACCCTAGACAAATGTAATCCTTCCTACATTACTGGCAACCTGGCAGGCATAATTCATTCCCCCAGTCACCCCTTTCTCCCTTTGAACTGGAAGGAAAGGTCATCTTTAAGTCTGCCCATTCAGTGGAATCAGGGAAAAGAGCACCGTCACATCTTGGTAGCCTGCAGAGTTCCAGGCCCATCGAGAGTCCTGGAGTCTGTGCTTGGCCCCACTGATTAATCTGCATGTGCTGTTGTGTGTATGCATGTGTTTTTAATTGCAACCCTAATGCCAAGCCCTCATGTGTGCAGATGCCAGACCGGAATGACCGGGTGGTTGAGTGTCAATTGCAAACATATAATAACAAGATGGTAACCTTCAAGTTTGACCTGGACGGAGACAGCCCTGAGGAAATTGCAGCTGTCATGGTGAGGATGTGTGGCTTTGACTTCGTAGAGGTGGGAGTTTGTGGCAGGATTTGACCTCCTAAATCCAGGTTCTGATTGCTTCCCCTCATTCTACTCCCGTCTCCCGGCCTCTCCAGGTTGCCAAAGAGTTCATCCTGAAATCCGAACAAGATGGATTCATCCGGCGAATCTGTGATATTATCCAACGTGTGGAGACCCTTCTGCGCAAGGATGGGCGGAACAAAGGGCAGGGCGCTCTGGGCAACCCTGAGGCGCAGTGCCTGCCTGCTGCTCTGGCTGCCGGTGGACTCTCGGTGAGTGACAGATCTGTGGGAGTCAGGGGGATTTTGAGTCAACAGCCAACGCAGCGCTCTGGGTGTTTCTGCTCTGAACTTCTGTGGCTGAAGGGAGCCTAGACTGAGGTGCAAAAAGCCCTTTAGGCATATAGAAGTGCTTAATGTGGTTTGCTTCATGGACAGTAGATTTACGTTCCCCTATCCCCCACCCTCCTGGCCAGCTCAGTGCAGCAAGAGACCTTCTTGTGTAATTCGCCTTCCCACAGTTTCCAGTGTCCTTTTCCTTCGTTCACCATGTTTTCTCCTCTCCCTAAGCCCCAAAATGCTGTGGCCGTTTCCCTCATACTGGCTCTTTTCTGCATAGAGGAGGGGCAGGGTTC
The DNA here is from genome assembly GCA_021292165.1 of Shinisaurus crocodilurus. Taxonomy (NCBI): domain Eukaryota; kingdom Metazoa; phylum Chordata; class Lepidosauria; order Squamata; family Shinisauridae; genus Shinisaurus; species Shinisaurus crocodilurus. The sequence goes on from CM037880.1 coordinate 100,965,594, forward strand.
AAGCCTGCCTGGAAGCCACAACTTGCACTGGAATTCCTTCCTGTTATATTCAAATGTATGGTGGTTCGTTATGGTCCTAATATGAAAAGGAAGAGGAACTCTGCACATGGTCAGAAATGTACCTTTAAAATATTTCACATATTCCAGGGCTACAACTTGGCTCAAATTAAACAATGCTGGCATACATAGTTCTGCATGTAGGTGTTTTAGATGGTGTTTTGTCAATGTCAATGTGAGGGTTGGGAAAAGGAAAAACAGTAGCCTCTCCTTCTCCCCTGCCCAATGAAAATATTTTTTTCTATCTCATTTTAGGGTGAGCTGCCACTACAAGGCCTCTCATGTTCCATCTCTTCATCTTCATCTCTCAGTGGTATGTCATCCAATACCTGCCCTACGCCCAATTAGTATTCATATACCCTTGTACACAACTACACACGACTGTGCATTCTTACCAGGGCTGATATATAATGTTGCAGTCAAATTGAATGGAATGGGGGAAAGGGAAAATTGCCCATATGCTTGCCTGGAAATATAACATAAGATAATATTACTGCTATTACATCTGTCATACCCACACTTGGTGAATGTTTCAGGGATTCTAATCTTTATTACAGCTGATTTACCTATTTAAAGAATTAGAGTCGCTCCTAGGACTATTGTCACTTTAGAACACGGGTGGGCAGAAGGTAGATCTCTGAGTGATTTGCAAATATTTTTTTACTCCCAATTGTTTGACAGTAGCAACAACAAAATGACTCCCCTGGCTCCTACCTTAAATAGTATGCTGAAATACAGAAAGCTTGGGGTAACCAGGAGTGGATTTTAGTGTGGAAGGACCTTGAGCTCCATTCAGTTCTGGTACTCAGAGAAAATTCCTGGGCTCAGAATTCTTTAATTCTAAGCGTATGTCTTTTGGTCCAGACTCCAACCGGTGGATCTCTGGCTTCTAGTAAAAAAAACAAAGTAGATCCTGCAATCCTGCTTTAGTATACAGATGTGGGGAGTGGAGAAGGGTGTCACATGACTGAATGCTTTCCCACCTCAAAAACAAATGCATTAGCAAGACGGCCAGGCTAAAAAGGCTGGAAGATCCACCCTCATGGTGAATACATTAAGGGGAAACTGATCTGCAGTAGGTGATTGTGAATATGTGCCCCAAGACTTAACGTTGTACTTCTTTTCAGATTTTGGGTGCTCCAGCCCTGAGCAGTCTCTGTCATCCCCTATCCAAGCTTCCTTGGTGGATGCCACCTCTGAGAATGAGTCCTTCAGCCCCATGGTTCCCTCACCAAGCACCCAGAACTTTGGGCTGCCTCTGCTTTCAACAGCATCCACAGGTAAAACTGGTCTGTTTCCTGCTCCTCCCCTTCCCAGAACACTGCCCAGACAGGCAGCAACCTGGGAACTTAACCAGTCCTGCTTTTCAGTAGGACCTCTATCCAGTGCATCTGAAAAGCTAGATACAGGCTTGATAGCTAAGTAGTAACACAGTTGGCAAGGAAATGCGATGGCACAGTGCAGACAGATGGTCCGGAGGAAGGGTGTGTGTGTGTGTATTCAGCATATAGGCACAATCTGACATCCTACAGCATCCAGGGCTTTTTTTTGAATACTAGGTTTTTAGCTGTCCTGGGTTTGGAGAAACTTGTAGGCAGTCTGGTGAAATGATCTCAAAAGCCAGATGAGTTCGGGGCAGGGTTTCCAGTGCTTTAGGCGAGGTGGGGAGAACTACAGTGGATTGTATAGTTCCTTGCCCCTCCCTCTCCTGCCACCCCATTCTGTTCCATCCTCCCATTCCCCTCTTTCTTTCTAAACATCATTTAAATTCTTTTGTGCCTGGAATTCCTTAAGCAGAATACATTATTCAAAATGAATGGATGCATAGATATGCCCAGTCTGCATGATCTCATCACGCATATTTTAATCTTGCTTGGCGCAAAATGTGGAATTTGGTGAAAGGGGCAGAGCAGAACTGCACACGGTGTTGATTTGGAGACAGGACTCACTGGGGAGGGGAAGCAGCAGCTCAGCAGCCGTGCTAACACGGGGGATGTATTTTACAACATAGCCAGGGTGGTGCACTTTACTCCCCTTCCCTTGCTTCCTAGCTCCCACTCACCTGCCATTTGCATTTCTCCTTACAGGTGTCCCCAGTGTGTCTGTACAGACCTGGCCGTCTTACCACATGGTGCCCATGACTCCTGCAACTCCTCCGTACCTTCTCCCCATTCCTCAACCGATCTCCCCGCCAAGTCCCCTTCTCCCCCCGTTGTCTTTTGCCTCACCCACTGCCCCACCTGCTGTGCACCCTCCACCCGTCCCCCTCTGGCCCCCCTCCACTTCCCCGCTGTTCTCCCTCGCCAATGTCTTCTCACTGGCTGTGATGAGTGTGGCCCAGGCCCTTCTTCCAGCAGTGTCTGTAGTGCCTGCCCAGGCAGGGCCCCTCTGCACCTCGCCCGTCCCACAGTCACCACAGCTCTGCCCACCTAGCTCAACTGCTGCACATTTTGTCTACCCTGAGGTGGTGTCTCCCACCAAGCCCACCCAGCTAGTCAGCGAGATATTTGGACCACTGGCATCTCCAGCCTGCCAGTCATCCCCAAACGCCTCAATCACTGGGAGGCCTGACAACAACATGGTAAGTTGGAGCATGACTCGAAGGAAGGCTGGGGAAGAGAGAGAGAGAGAGAGAGAGAGAGAGAGCAGAATTACCTCCCCACGTTCCCAACTTCAGTGCTGTATTGAAATGTATAATATAAAGGGCAGAGTTGTTAAGTGGCAGGAGAGGGAAGGAGGGACATTTGATCCTTTCATGGCCCCGTCTTGTTGCTGGCTACTGGGATGGAGCATTGAACGTGGAATGGATTCGTATCCCTCCTTGGTCAAGAACTGGCTGGGTACTCATGGGAAACTGGTCTCACGGCCTCAACTCTCAGATCCGTGCAATTGGAATTGCAATGATCAGGGCTCCTAGTTACCTACTTCCTAAAAATAAAAAAATTGGCCTCCAGCAATTTGATTTTTGTTGTTGTTGTTGGGCTTTGTTCAGGGCTTGTACCATCAATTCAAAGTTTATTGTACTAGCCAAAGGCCATGACATACATCAAGAACAATATGTGTGTATACATACAAAAGTACAAGGTTCCAAACATTACAAATAAAAATTTTAAAAACTGATCTATAACTTAGCATTCTGAGTCTCCAAAACAGTTCATAGCAATTTTGTCTAATTCTCCCTTCCTAATATTTTTTGCTGCCAAGGCAAACAAGGCCACTTTATGTGTCACATAACAATTGGTGTCGATCAAAAGAAAAAGAACAGTTTCTGCAAGGGCATTCCTGCATCCATCAATTAACAAAGGTTCCAGAAATCCCTCTCTTGGGTTCCTATATAAAAGGCAGATTAGCATATAATGAACAATATCTTCCACTTGATATTGACCACAGACACATAATCTGCATTCAAAAGGCACCTCATTATATCGTCCATCCAGAACTGCAGTTGGCATAACTTGAAATTGCAGCTCAGTAAAAGCATTCCTTAGCAAAGGTGGACTCAGTTTGGACAGATAACTAGCTCGAAAATGTTCTGTTTTCAGAAGACAGAGATAGCCTAGCTACAGTTATCCATGCTCTGGTAACTTCTCGTTTGGATTACTGCAATGCGTTATACGTGGGGCTGCCTTTGAAAATGGTGCAGAAACTTCAGCTGGTCCAAAATAGGGCAGCAAGATTATTAACCAGACTGGCCGGCGAGAACATATTATGCCAGTGCTTTCTCATCTGCACTGGCTGCCAGTCTGTTTCCGAGCCCAATTCAAAGTGCTGGTACTAACATTCAAAGCCCTAAACGGCTTGGGGCCAGGGTATCTGAAGGACCGTCTCCTCCCATATGTACCTGCCCGGACACTAAGATCTTCTTCAGCGGTCCTTCTCCAAGAGCCCCTGCCAAAGGAAGTGAGGCAGGTGGCTACCAGGAGGAGGGCCTTTTCTGCTGTGGCACCCCGGTTGTGGAATGAGCTCCCCAAAGAGGCTCGCCTGGCACCTACATTGTACTCTTTTCGGCGCCAAGTGAAGACCTTTCTATTTTCCCAGGCATTTTAATCATTTTAATCTTGTAGTTGTTTTTAACTCTGTTATTGTAATTTGAACTGCTGCTGCTAGCTTTGCTGTTTGTTTTTTAATCTGTGGTTTTAAATCTTATATTTATATTGTATTGTATTTTATGGTTTTAACTGTTGTAAACCACCCAGAGAGCTTCGGCTATTGGGCAGTATAAAAATGTATTAAATAAAGAAATAAAGAGGGGACCATCTGGAGAATTTAGAGCTCTTAATTCATTGCAGGTCCCTCCTAGAATGTACCCAAAATAGCCAATCCCTTAGTTGCCTCTTATCCATAGGAAAGGCAGAATTCAGCTCAGGAAAGTAATAGCTGCTCAGCAGCTTTTGGGACATTGACTTCCAATAATTATTTTTATTCATTTCCAGATAACACATAGCTGGAAAGCGTTTGTTTGGAAGGACAGAAATTCGTTTTAAACATTTCAACTGAGCAGTCTATTCTTGTTCTAATTGATGGCCATCCATCAATAGTGGCCATCTAAACAGACTATCGTAAAAAACTAACATCCGCTTTACAAAACAAAATATTGTTGCAGCCAAGTACTGTAAAGGATTCTGCTGATGTTTCAAGATAAATCCTCTTGCCCTGATGAATTCCAGTGAGATGTAGCATCCAGACGTAGCCTCCAATCCGACTCCAAGTTGTACTTGGTGCATCGCAGAGGTGCTGCCTCTGGCAGCCCCGCCTTAAATGCCTGATGGGCCAGACAGACAGGGACAGACTCAGTCTCAGGCAGCTGCTCCTCTTCCCTCTTCCCCTCCAGCTCCTTCCCAAAGGCTAGTACCTAAAAACTGATGCTGCTGGTCTCCCAGAATTTGAACTCTTTCTGCCCACCCCCCATGTTTTTTTTAACCTTGCAGGTTTGGATATGAGCACAAATGAGGTCATTGCTACATAGCACTTTGGTTGTTAAGAGTATGTCCACGCAATACAGGCCTGTGCAGGCTCACGCTGGCTCAGCTTGTCTGTGTGTGGAAAGCTAAGCAGGGTCAGGCCTTGTTATTACTTGGATGGGAGACCCCTTCCCTAGTTTCCTGCATTGAGCAGGGTGTTGGACTTGATGGCCTTGTAGGCCCCTTCCAACTCTATGATCTATGAATCTATGAATATGAATCTATGAATCCTAAGACAGAACAGTGAACATTCCCACTATACTACTGATGAGAAATTAGCAACCTGGCACTGGCTGTGTGAATCCCTTCTATAAATAATGTATAGACCTGCTGCCACAACAACTCCATAGGATGGTAGCAGCCTCTCATAGGGGTTGGTTGAGAATTCCTGGTTCCCAAAGCTTCCTTGTATTGGGGCCAGTAACATGACTTTGGTGCTGGGCAAGATCTCTGCACAAGGCACATGGTAATCTGGCCTTCAATTGCACCGCTGTCTGTTGCTAAGGGGAATAGGTGTCTTAGAGGGCACTGGGTGTAGGTGTGCAGGAGGCAGGTAACTAATGTCAGGCCCAGTGCTTAGTAAATGGAGTGGAAGTGGGGAGATTATGCACTGATCCAACACCCTCTCTCAACAGGTGCCTCCTGTCTCCCCCTGGTCTGGATCACAGCTAATTGTGTCAGATTCTTCCACCTCCAACTGCTCCCCAGCCCGGCTTTCACCCATCAATGAAGGTGGGAAGGGTTTTGGAGGGACTGGAGGGTTTTGAGGCCAGAGGATAAGTCTGTGTGGCTGTGGCAGTAGGATGCACGACTGGGATTAGAGTTCTGGCTCTAATCCTGGAGATGTATTCCCTGGGCAACTTCGCACATCACGCTAAACCACCCTGAGGAGAAGGCATGGTGGTTGGGTGGCCTGTCACTTCTGGCAGACGATCGCCTGTTTGGTGGCTTCCCATGACTTGTTTCTCCCTCATTGCCTCTCTCAGTCCTCCTGGCCGGTGCCCGTATCCCTGGGAGCTTTGCTGCAGAAATCTTCTTTTCCTTGTTCCCTATGACAGCACTCTTTCTGCAATTGGTCCGCTGCAGTTGATGGCTGATGGGGGGCGGGGTGGGGAACCCCAACTGCATCAGATCACAAAAGAGGAAATACCGGTAATTTTCTGAGCCCTTATGAATGCGGGAACGCATTTGCAATTTTTTTCCTGGGCCTTGCACTCTTGTGTTAAGAGTACAAGACCACCTGTCTGCTATTGATCCTAACACAACCAGATCCCCCTCTTGCCAATGTCCGTGTCAATTTTATCCTCCACTTTGGCACTTCAGATTGCAAAAAGGAAATACTTTTCTGAGCCCTTATGAATGCAGGAATGCATTTCCCAACTCCCCCCCCCCCCCAGAGTCCTGCACTCTTGCACAAGACTGCCTGTCACCTATTTAGCCAAGCATACCTTGTATCCCCGCTCTTGTCAATGCCCTCAGCTTCAGCACTTCCCTTGCTAGTGAACACCTTTTCATTTAAAGCATGCTTCGCATTACACTGAAGTAATACGCCCACCCCGAAAGCTCCTCCTCTCCTGCAGTTGCCAGCCGCTTTCAGCAACCCCCCCCCCCACACACACTTTGTGCTTGACGTTTCCCTCCACTGGTCTCCATATGCTAGCTGTTAGATATACATATGGGTTACAGAGCAGTGAGCAGGATCACCAAACAAACGCAAATGTCATGGCAAAGCAGTAAAATGGAGGGGGAAATTGCACAAATTTCATGGCAGAGCAGTAAAATGAGGGGGGAAATATGAAAAAATTCCTAGCAGCAGTCCCACATGCTGAAGCTAAGCAGGTATGAGCCGGGCCAGTGCTTGGAGGGGTGACTTGCCTGAGCTGCCCACATCTGTTCTCCTGCACTGAGCAGGGGGTTGGACTCGATGACCTTATAGGCCCCTTCCAACTCTGCTATTCTGTGATTCTATCATTTACTCCTGTACACATGTGCAGGACCGAATTATTATTTTTTTAAACTTGTGAACATGTTCGGGACACTCTCTGGTGTCCTTTCTTCACGGGTCCTACAAAAAAATACTAAAAATCCATCCTTCCTGAGGCTGAGAAGGGATAAGGGAAAATGGTGGTGGCACTAGTGAGATTGTGAGGAATGGCAGGAGTTTTTGCTCTCTAGCCATTCCCAACAACCAACAAAAAAAATGGCCCTGCCGGGTTCAGGCATCACGCTAAGCCACCCTAAACAACCTTACTGCAAGTCATGGAAGGCTTGTTTGTGCAAAACTACCCGCAACGGGAAAACCGCTCCAGGTTCAGTCGTCACACACTACCACTCTGCAACCACCCATGATAACAACCACCTTGGCTTAGCATGACATGTGAACCCAGTCTCTGTGTGTGCCTTAGAAAATGCAAAGTAGCAATCGATGGAAAATTGGACTCCCATCAAGGGCCCCTTTCACCTCTTAGCAAATACATCCACTAGCTGGGAGTTGTAGGCCAAAAACAGCATGTTGGAGAACACTGCACGCACTAGACCATGTGTTTGGAGTAAGATGGATGGGTTCTCAGGGGACAGATCAGTGACTTCCAGGCACCTCACATTAAACCTGATCGAAAGTTCAACTCAGTATCTACCCATAATGTATAGCAGGGGTGTTGGGGGTTCATTGTTAAATTAGTAGAAATCTAAGAAAAATATTGCTAAGGAACTGAGCGTTGGTTGTCCTCCTTTCTCCACAAATTCCACTCAATCTGCACAATTAACCTGCCCATCTGCCCTTTTCTTTGCCAGCAGAGCCCAAGCCACAGATCCTGGGACGCTTCCATGTGACACCAACACAGGATGTGCCTCCTGAACCCCACCCAGGCGGCAATAGGCCCAGCACCCCGAGCACTTCAGGCTCTGACTGTGGGTCTCCAGCTGGAACACTGGTGCAGGAAGCAGAGGAGGGCACGACCCCTGTGGCAGAAGGGGAAGGGGAAGGGGAGGCCCCGCACAACCCCTTTGTTTGGATGAATTACCTGCACAGCCCATCCTACCCAAGCAGCGATGACTCGGACAGTGCTGAAGACGATGATGTCTGGGACGAGCTGCAGGTCTTGCGCCAGAAGTGAGCATGGTTGTGTGCCAGAGGGTGGGTGGAAGGCCCTTCTCTTCCTTGACTGAGCTCCCCTCTTTCATCTCTCACTTCCTCTCAGACATCTCTCTGAAGTACAAACTCTCCAGGCCCAGCAGAAGCTGGAGATCGAGGAACTCTACACCCGCCTAGGCAAGGTGCCACCTGCCGGAATTGTGTCGCCCGCTGCCATGCTCTCCAGCCGCCAGCGCCGCCTCTCAAAAGGCAGCTTCAACTCTTTGCGGCGCAGTAGTCTGCAGCGTCTGGACTCGGCGCAGCCCCAAAGTAAGCTGGCTCTTCACTTCTGCCCTAGCCAAACTGAGGAGAAGCCTCAGTGGCTCTTGGGCTGTGGTTGGGATATATTGTAAGGACTGGGAATAGCACTCTTTGGCCTTTATGTGACACACATTGATCTGAATTATTTTATTACGGTTGTAATAGCAGATTTTGGAAAGCCTGCCAGTGAAAGTGATGCTCCAGAAAGCTGCCTTGCTTAGGCAAAGGAATATGGAGCTCAGGCAACGAAAGCTCTGTCTGTCCCAGCCCCATCGGTGATTTGGGAAAAGGCATTTTGGCACTGCCGGCAGTGTGCACACATCTCTTGGCTCTGCCTGTGTGAACAAGCAGGTGTGCTTTAAATGCATGACTGAAGAGAACTGGTTCCTTGAAATAATACATCTGTAGCCCTTTCAGCATCTGTCATCTCACAAATTGTTCCTAATTTAAAAGCCATAAGTGGACTGTGCTGATTTAGACACATTTGATGATGATAATAATAATAATAATAATAATAATAATAATAATAATAATAATAATGGAAACTTTATTTTCATTCCTCCATTGTAAGTAGTTGTTTTGTAAAAAAAAAAAGTTTATTGTATATTTGAAAGGAACGTGTCTCTTTCATTAAGTGCCTTGCCTTTCTGTGCTGTTTTTACAATTTCACAAAGGGCAGATTTGCCCGAAACGCTAAGCCACCCCTGTGAATAAGCCACCATGGGTTGGCTGTTCACTGAACAACCCATGGTACTCCCGACAGACTATTGTGCTTGCCGTGGCTTGTCCCCCCTCATCCCCTCTCCGTTCTCCCACCGACTCCAGCACATATCCCAGGCACCTTTGCGACAGAACTCCTCGTTGCCTCGGTCCCTACGTCAGCACCTTTTCTGCAATTGGTCCACTGGGGTTGCTGGCTACTGAGGGGAGCCAGCCAATTCATCTGCTGGGGTTGCTGGCTGCTCCCCACCACCCGCCTGCATCAGATCACCAAATGGAATTAATATTCATAGCCTTTATGAATGCAAGAACGCGTTCGCCAGCTCCCCCCCCCCACGAAATTTCGCTGTTGCACAGGAGCGCAAGACCGACTCTCTGATATTTAGCCCAATGTACTGATATCCCTTTCTTGTCAACGGCCTAGTCAATGTCATCCTCCATGTCAGCACTTGCCTTTTTAAAGGCTGTTTCACTTTTCACTGAAGTAAGAGCACCCACTGGCAAAGGGCCTTCCCGCCAGCCGTTTTTGGTTCCCCACTCCCCTTCCTGCTTGTTGCCTCCCTACATTGCTAGCTATCACATCTTGATATTTGCAATATTTAGGGGCATGAAGCGGAGGATGCTGAAAAGGGGTGGGGGGTGGGGTGGCAGCTGCACGAGCAAGATCGTGAGGAGCGGCAGAGGTTTTTGCCTCTGGCCAGGCAGCTCTCTAGCCATTTCCGGCAACCCATGATAAAATTGCCCTGCCAGGTTCGGCCACCACAACAAGGCAACATGGGCATCGACAACCCTAAAATAAGCCATGGGTTCCCAGGGTGGCTCGTTCATGAAAAATAAGCCACCCTGCAGAAACCACGCTGGGTTTGCACGACACGACAACCCACCGTGGCTGATCACCCATGGTGGGTTGTTGTGTTGTGCAAACCAGGTCACTGTCACACAGAGGAATAAAAGATATCACAGGGCCTCTTGTGCTTGACTTTGGTTTGCACTTTTTGGTTTTCCTACAGCGAATACCTTAGCAGCAGCAGCAGCAGCAGTGAGCTGTTATAATTGTCCTACAGAGGTATTTGAGAATGCGACTTCGGACGTTCAAAGTCCTAACTCAGTCTGGGAGCTACACCTTAAATCTGCAAAATCCTTGCAATCTTTATTGTTTTCCCTTTCAAAAAACCCTGTGAGAGCAGTCTCAGTAATTACCATTTTACACGCAAGGAACTGAAAATAACACAATTATTTGTCAGCTCTCATTTTCCTTAAATAACCTGAATATTCTTCTTTCTATTTCCTCTGCATTGAATTTTGGGGCTTGTCCTGAGCTTAAAGTTAGCCTGGGGCCCCTGCTGTGCCCAATAATGATTGAGCACGGTCCCCCAGCAGTTGCTAGGCACCGCCACCACTCAGCTGAGCACCAGCACTGGGCAATGGGAGGGCAGGCAGAAGCCACCTAGTGCTGGGCTTCCTCTCGAGAAAGTCCAGCACTAAGAAGCTTGCCCCCGCCCATTGCTAGGCTGCTGCTCAGCTGAGAGGCAGCGGCACCAGGCAATGGGAGGGGAGGCATGAGGAGGCCCAGGAGAATGTACCTGCTCTTTCCCCCGTCCGCTGGCACCATCGTGCTGTGATCACGCCCGTGGGTGGCGGGGTCATGTTCTCCTGGGCCTACCCCCAATTAGACCCAGGAGAGCATGCCTCCTCTTCCCCCTGCCCCCCAGCGTGATTACCCTGCGATCGCGCTGGCAGGCAGGGGCATCACTTTCTCCTCGGCCTCCTCCCAGGGAGACCGAGGAGAAAGTGCCCCCCTTACTTGTCATGGCAGCTGCTCAGCAGTCGTAGCAGCAATCGACGGGTGGGGGGGGACAAGCTAGTGTCTGAGTGTCTGCTGCACTCCAGTCCCTCAAGCTCCGAGCGGGGCTTGGGGAGGCAGCGCGTTGTGGACATTTGCAGCACCGCCGCCCGCCTCCTCAAGCCCTGAGCAGGGCTTCAGGAGGTCGCACACGGATGACAGCTGCCCAAAGTGCCACTCGCCACTGTCATCGGCACTGCTGTCATCGGTGCTCACCAGGAGCCACTTGGCAAGAGTGGCAGAGGTTTTTTGCCACTTTTGCCAAGCAGTTTGCTTGTTGTGGGGCTTGCCCCCCCCCCCGGTGGGTCATGCCTTCCAGGTTCAGATGACACTGCAAGCCATGGAGGATTAAGCAAACCCTACAACAAGCCGTGGCTTCTTGGGGTGGCTTCATAGCCACCCCAAAGCCACTCCATGTGACGTGCGCTGGGTTCAGACAACACGCTAAGCCACCGTGGCTTTGAGGCCAGTCATTGGGTGGCTTTCCATCCTGCTTTCACCCCCATTGTAACTATGGTGAGGTTCGTGTAACTTAGATCATCTGATATCCTTTCCCTGTTTACCCCCTGCCCTGCCTCCATTTCTCAACACTTCTTCAGTTGTTTCCACGTGTCTGTGTTTGGATTGTAAGTTCCTTGGGGTAGGGACTTGTCAAACTTGTTCTTTGTAATTCACCACGTACATAAATTGTGCTCTAGAAATCAATTAACGGTAGAGATGCCACGTTCAATTAATAAATGAGGTCTTGAAGAACTCTGTCATTTCCCGATAGTTTTCCTTCTAGAACTGTAAGTATATCATGATCTTGATCCTCTTTGCAATAATCCCTGCACTCACATGATTGTTGCCCCTGCAGGGATCATGAGGAGGAATTCTGTAAGTGGTGGTAGCAGCACCTCCCAGGAGCAGCGGCAAAGCAAGGGTGTGAAGTTCGCCAGTGATATTGGAGGCATGGTGAGGCATGGCCTAGGCCGGGCAATGCGTGGCTGAGTAAGGATGTGCGAGAATTCCGTTTGGGGGGTGAAAATCCAATGGATTTTTCTGGTTCGGCCCCCAGATTCTGTTCTGCTTCCTCCCCTGCTGATGTAGACTTGATTATACTGAGTCAAGCCAGTACGGGGATTTCTGTTTGTTTTAATGGCGGCAGTCTGCACATTTTTAAAATTTGGTCATGAAATTTGTACGAATTGTAATTTGTGCAAATTGCATTTTCTTTGGTCTTTCGCAAGTGCCCACCCCATTTACAGGAGCACAGTTTTGACAGCTTGCTAGTTTTGACAGCTAGTTAGTTTTGACAGCCTGTTTTTTTTTACTAGAACACACACACACACACACACACACACACATATGCATATGTACCTGTCAAAAAACTGATTTTAAAAGAAAGCATTTCCTTTGACAGCTGTCAAAACGTCATTCCCCCCCCCCCCAAATGGGGTGGACTCGCACTTTTCCACTTGCCTGAGCACGTAGAGGCTCGGGAAAGGGTGGAAAAGGTGTAGGACACAGAACTGTCTGGTCCACATATAAAAATTAGAGGATCTTACCACAAAGGGCATGATATACGCACCATTCCCTTTTGTGAGCAAAGATCCATTTGTGGCTTTGCTTTCATTTGCTTTCACTTGACAGCTCGCCTTTTGACAGCTGTCAGGGGAAAGCAAAGCAACAAATAAACCTATTTATAGCCATGATAAAAATCAATGTTCCTGGATGGTGCCTCCTGCACTTTGACAGGAGACACTTCCCAGGACATTGACAAGGCAAGGCTTTTCATTTCAGACCCCGTATGTATGCAGGCACGCACTCGCAAAAGACTGAAAAATAAATAAACAATGCCATTTGCACAAATTACATTTTGCGCAAATTTCAAGACCAAATTGTAAAAATGCGCAAATTGCTCCCGGACTAAAAATAAATAAATAAAAAAATAACAAAAAAAAGTCAGGGGCAATGCACCACTGCTTGCTGGAACAGAAACTCTGCAGAATTCTGTCGGGCTTAAACAAAACCAAATTCCCAGTGTCTCCCACCCCTATGAGTGTGTGCTCTTGTCCAGAGGCTAACTTGCCCATGTTGGGCGTACAAGGCCAGTGCAGCCCTTCTGGCCTAACCTTTCTTGGGTGAAAAGGTGACATCATTTTGCCCCAGTGGATGGTTGGAATATTTAGCTATATTCTAGTCTGCATGTGGACTGATCAAAGTCTGGGGTGACCAAAACCAGAAACCCTTACTGAACTCGTAAGTAGACCCACAACAGGCTTATACACGTTGCCAAAGGTCAGCTGGGAATGTTTGCCTGGACATCACTTGCCAAGCACTGTTCAGCTAGAAGGGCATAGCCTGCTGCAGCTGTGTACTAAACCCAGACTGGGCCCAGCAATAGATTTTGGGCTGGTGAATATATTACAAGTGCCTCACTTATAATATTTTGTCACTCATATGGACCTGCCCAGTAGCCACTCCAGGGCATTTTATAGGACACAATCAAATGCAGTCACTTAGAACATACTTTCAAGGAGACAGAGGGAGAAGAAGGGGAGGGTGCACTAAAGGGCCAACAGAAAGTGGATCATCTAAAAAGCTCCAAGAAAATACATTTTTAAAATCTTCAGGTGTTTATTTTAAAGGGAGGAGGGAAGAACAAACATCTGTAGGGAGCAAGTCCCACATCAAGGAGTCTGCTATGACAAAGGATTCCTAGATAAGGAGTGGCATCTAAGCACACAGTGGGATTCAAGCAGCAGGTCTTGAATACAGTCAGAGTGAATATTGTCAGGGATGCAAGAATGGAGGTGCTTCCAGATGGAGGGCTCCTAGCACTAAAAACCAGAAGGCCTTGTGCAGCTATTCACTTTCCTTACTTAATGGATTTTCTGCGGTAAGAAAAAGGACAGAAAAGGGGGTGTTAAAACATGGTTTTTTTTTTTACAACTGGAAGATGTTTTCATCTTTCACCCTCCCCCACCAGAAAATCCTGTGAAAGAGGGAGGGTGATGGCACTATAAAAGCTTTGTCTGGAAGCACCCTTGGAAGCTCAGGCTTCAATGTGTTATCTGCACTCCTTTGTTATCGCAAATGAAGCTTGATGCCATCTCAATGTCTAAATCCTAATGCTTGAAATTAGATTATGCACATTAATGATATTTGCAAATACTTGCTCCAAAAGCCTGGATACACTCACCCACCACTTTTAAACATAGGCGTTGAGTTCTGCCTAGAAATCCCAAGCATATGAAGCTACTTGAGGCTGTATCATACCACTGGTCCATCCAGCCCAGGGCAGCAGAACCTCCAGCCCACGGGCCTCCAGGAGTTCCTCCAGGGGGTGGGGCTTAGGCTCTGAGCCCCACACCCTGGAGTAATGCCCTCAGAGGGCATCCCCCACTGTCATCTCAGACTGGAGGGAACCGTGGGCATTCCCCCACTGGAGCACAGCAGCAACGGGACTCTCATTGTCTTCGATCTGAGATAACACTGGGGGTGCGGGGTGGCGGGACTTGCCTACGCCAGGGATAGGGGCCTCTCTCCTTGACAAGGGCCAAGTCCCGCTGCCCGGGGGCGTGGGGGTGGGGTGGGGTGGACTAACTATTCCTCACCCGTCCCTCCTTCCTGCAGTGGGGAAAGGAGGCGGTGCAGGCGAAGCAGATGGATCCCCCTCGCTCCTCCATTGGGGAAGTGAAGTGGGCCCAGCCATTTCTGCGTCGCCTGCCTCGCCTCCATCCCCAAATCGCAGGAAGGTGGCAAGGTGGATGAAGATGGGGCGGAGCCAAATTAGTCCCCATCTCTCCTCCTTCAGAGAAGTGATGGGCACTAGGCTGGCTTGGCTTGGCACAGGGCTTCACAAACTGGGAAAGCCCGCATGCGGAGAAGCCTGGTCCCTGACCCAAACGCCAGGTGGAAGATCCATCTGATACTTGAGCCAAGAGGCAAATGACGCATGGGCAGGTGGGCATGGGCACATTCACTGACGGCAGGGGTGTGGTCACACCCACCTGACATCATATGGCCCAGACTAGTTCTGCACCCCTGTTGTAGCCTAATTGGCCGTAGCTCTGCAGTGGCTTGGTCTCCGCTGAGGTCTCTCCCAGCCCTGCTCTTCAAGGTTCTTTAACTGCAGATAACAGGGATTGAAGCCAGGACCTTCTGCGTGCAAAGCATGTGCTCTGCGACTGGGCTATACCCCCTTCTCCTGGCAGTAGTGAAGCCTAATTTACACGCACATATTCCCTCTGTTTCTGCAGTAGCCAGACCGCCTGTACACATGTGTGTGGACTACCTCAGCCTGTCACCCACGGTCAAAAGGATGGGAACAGATGGCAAACGGGCTTATGCAGCATCTGCTTTATACTCCCAGCTGTAAGGCCAAGTACCATTGGCAACCACATGGCAAAGTTCTCCTGGTGGAAGGAACAGAGGAACTGCCCACACCAAGTGAGCAAGGATGATGGCAGCCCCGCACGACAGGCCATGCCTTTTCTTTGGCTTTGGATCTGTAGAAAGAAGCCAAGCCCATTTGCAGATGCTTCTTGTGCAAATGCCTGGATGTGTGTGCTTTTGCTGCTGTTTCTATCTTGCAAAGGAGTGCTGCTGTAACAGAAGCCAGACATCTTCTGGCCTATAGGATCCTTTGTGCAATGGAATGAGGTTCTCATGCTCCAAGCCAGATTGACCCATGTGCCTGGAAGCTTCAGGGTCAGGTCTTATCCGGTGTCGTCTGCCCCTCTGTGCCTTGCATGGCTTCATTCCCAAAGCCGCCCTAAGGCCAAAGGTCTCAGAAATCTTTTAAGCAGCTGCCTTAAGGGAGAAGCATTCAGAATTTGTGCCTCATTATTAAAGGGATTGGGGGCTCTCTCCTTCTTCCTTCAATCCCCAAGCTGCTCCTTCTCACAGCAATAGCACTATGCTAGATCTCCTCTTGCACTTTGTTTTTAACCTTGTCCTGATATGAACTGCTTGGGGGCCACCCCTTTACTTGCATGGGAATCTGCACTTTGGAATGAAGCTCTGATGCTTTCAACCTTGTGTATGATATTTTATTTTTTATATAAAGATAGGCTTTGAAAGGAAAACAGACACTGCATCAGCATTTTTAATGTGTGATTGTGTTTTATTTATTGATGTAAAACTGCCACCTAACAACTCCAAGAGATTATGAAATAGAAATATATAAACAATCCACACTTGTCTGCTCTCCCCTTGATCAAAGGAAATTAGCAAATATTCTGCTGAGAATTTCACAAATTCCCTGATCCTTGCCCCTGTGCCCAATTGAGTACCCACTGAGGGCAGACAGAGGTCTCAATACCAGACAGAGGGCACCTAGCACTACAAATTAAAATACGTCACACAGCTATTCCGTCCCTTTGTCCAAAATGGAATTTTTGTGTGGGCCAATACAATTCATTTGAAGAGTACCATACCAAAATGTCCTTCATGAATCCTCTTCAGCATCTCTGAAGAGGATTATCACACCATCGCCCTGCCTCATTCAGGGCATTTTATCTGTGGTTCGTATGTTGTAGCCTTCCACTTGTAACCCTCTCATTTTCCCACTACAGTAATACCTTGGATTGCAAGCATAATTGGTTCCGGAACCGTGCTTGTAATCCAAAACACTCTTATATCAAAGTGAGTCTCTGGCGGGCGTGAGTGGGGCCGATTTCGGCCCGCTCCGCCTGCTCAAGGCGAGCGGTTACATCCCTACGGAGTTGTATTGCAAGACATAGCTCGTTTATCAAGTCAAAATTTATTTTAAAAAATTGCTTGTCTTGCAAAACTCTCTCAAACCAAGTTACTTGCAATCCAAGGTATTACTGTACTACTTTCTGTTGAGGAAAAGATGAAATAGCTTCACAGTTGTCTTTTGACTAATAGCACTAGGAGCACTCCATCTGAAAGCATCCTGTGTGCCCAGAGATGGGCAGCTAGTGTTAGGTTACTGTGAAGGACTGCGACCAGTCCTTTGATTCCGGACAAGAGATCAGAGGCTACAAACTGCCAGCCTTGATTCTGTCGTCCCGAAATCATCTCACTCTGAGCCCGGCCCGGTCTCAGACACTGGAATTAGCCCCAAATCGGCAGAGAAACTACACACACCGTGTAGGGGAAAGTGAAAGAAAGTTTATTTTGGGTTAGTCAAATTAGGTGGGGAGCTAAGAGGAGTGAAATTGACAGAATGAAATACCTTTGTTACAGTCAGAGCTACTAGATTTCACGCTAGAGTACCCAGGCACTTACACATTAGCTTGGGGGTTGTTCTTCCAGGGACTTGCCTCAGCCACAGTCTCCCGCTCTGCGTTTCTTCACGTCCACAACAACAACAAAACCCAGAAGCCACACAGGCCATATCGATGCTCTCCCTCCCCTCCCCTTGATGGCCCAACTGTCTCTTGGCCAATCATGATTAATTTGTCCAGGCTAGGCAAGGGGGGGTTGCCCCTAGGCTACACAAAGCCCCCAGGAAGAACTATGTACATTCACAGGAGATTCTCAGGCAGCCTCCGGCTGGAATTAGTTATTTACATGTGGGTGGCGGGGAAGGACACAGGAACTCTGTATGCTTTTCTTCAGTTACAATACAACTTTCTTGGGCAGCTAGGGCAGATATTAAGATACAACTATTCTAACCTGCTCTAAACTGTTTCAGTGCTGAAATTATTGTTGCATCCTTTGTGTAGAGGGGAACAGGCTCTTAGTCTTGTGCTGTTGAAGCTTGAATTGCAGACAGTGCAGGCCAGCTTTAACTAAATGGAAAATGCCCTTCCTTCCCTTAAGCTTCTTAGATAAGTGTGCATTTGACAAATGCCTTCTTGGCTCCTAGTCAGCTACTGCTGTAATTATTTACTTGCCCCAAATAGCACTTATGAGAGACCGTGAAAGCAGCACACATAAAAGATGATGCCCTGGAAGTGAACTGGCCAAAGTTTGCAAGAGTTCTTCCTCTTGTTGTAGAACAAGTTCAGCTGATTATTCTGAAGCATTGGGATTCCTGCTGCACAATCTCTTCCCCACTTAAGCAGGACAGGCATGTCAAATGGACATAAGATGCAGCACAGTGTCAAATTCACTTTTCCACATCTCTGGAGCGTCTCCCCTGCAAACTTGCTCTGAATAAGAGCTTTCTCAGGTCTTCATCTATACAGTAATACCTTGGATTGCAAGCATAATTGATTCCGGAACTGTGCTTGTAATCCAAAACACTTATATCAAAGCGAGTCTCTGGTGGGCGTGAGCGGGGCCAATTTCGGCCCGCTCTAGGCGAGCAGTTACATCCCTACAAGACCTTGCTCGTTTATCAAATAATTTTTTAAAAAATTTTTTTGCTTGTCTTGCAAAATGCTCTCAGACCAAGTTACTTGCAATCCAAGGTATTACTGTATTTCATTAAACCCACTATCACTGACAGTTTAGAGCAGTTAGACATGTGTGTCAACAGCTTTGCTGTGCACCTACAAAGCTAGTTGAAACTGACATGTGAGTGGCACACTTCTCAAAAGCTAGAAAGAGGCCTTAGACTGCTGGTGGTGAAAAAAACAATCTTAACATGGCCTTAAATTGCATCCTTCACCCTATGTAATAAGAGTGCCAAACAAGGTTTCTACCTTTAATAGTACAAAATTATTAACTAATAATTCAATTAATAGCTCAAAATAATATTTCTATCTTTATGTTATGCAAATTTGCCTTAACTTTTTCTGATCATACCTCTGAGGAAGCTTTCAAACCACAGAAATGCTTGAAGATGCTTCGGACGTCTATTCTGTCTCTCCCTTGCAACGTTCACGGTAGGGCAGGCTTCACCCACCTCCCCCTTGGCATCCCTTTCTACCCCCACCACCCCACTAGCTCAGACATCTGCTTCGAGGATCATTCTTCCAACCTGAAGCTCAATGAGTAAATTTGCATTGTGAGACCTGCTTCTTGATCCACAAGATGTAGTGATGGCCACCAACTTGGGCAGCTTTATTTTTTTTCAATTTCAATTTTAATTTTATTTCTATGTGAAACAAACACATAATATCAAACATATAACAATTAACAAAACAAAATAGACCTCCGATTTTCTTCTGCAGCAAATATAGGTAACAATAATTATTTTCCAGTCTCTGCAAAAAGTCAATTAGAGGTTTCCACTCAACAATAAACATGGATGTTGTCCTTTCTCTGATTAATGATGTGAGTTTGGCCATCTCTGCCAGCTCCAGCATCTTGACCAGCCATTCTTCTGTCGTAAGCACTGCTGGACCTTTCCATTTCTGTGCATATAGTAATCTCGCCACCGTTGTCATGTATAAAAATAAAGTTCCATACCTTCCTTCTAGCTGACTGTCCATTATTTCCAATAGAAAAGCCTCTGGTTTCAATTGAAAAGTAATCTTTAAAAATTGTTGCATTAATAAATGAATTGCTACCCAATTTTTTTTAGCTTTCTTACATGTCTACCACATATGATAAAAGGTTCCTTCCTGTTGTTCACATTTCCAACATATAGCTGATGCACTGTTATACATTCTAGCCAATTTATCTGGAGACAAATACCAACGATATATCATCTTATAAAAATTCTCTTAAAGACTAGAACATAATGTAAATTTCAAACCTTTTAACCACATATTTTCCCATTGTGTCATTAATATATTATAGCCAAAATTTTGAGCCCATTTTATCATGCATTCCTTCACTTGCTTTTCCTCAGTTTCAAATTTCAACAAAAGCTTATACATTCTAGAAATAAGATGTTCATCATTTAGACATAATTCCCTTTCAAAGTCAGATACACTTTGTTCAAAATCATACAACCTTTCTACAATCTGTAAATAGGAAAACCATTGACATGTATGACCTTCTTTTACCAGTTCTTCTCTTGATTTTATTTTACATTCATCTTGGGAGAATTCCAACAAATCACGATATGTCAACCAATTGTATTTACTTAACATTTCTCTTCTGTGATGGGCTTCTTGTGCTGATAACCACAGTGGTACTCTCTGACAAAACCTAGGTTTATATTTATTCCAAATTTATTCCAACTTGGGCAGCTTTAAAAGTGGATTGGACAAACCTACTAGTCATGATAGCTACGTATTACCTCCAGTATCAGAGGTAATCTGTCTTTGTATGCCATTCTATGGGAGTTGTAATCCAACATCTGGAGGGCCACAGGTACCCCACCCCTGCTTTAAACACTGCATTACAGGTTGACAGTCAACAGGAGTAGCTATTTCCATCATTACATCTCCATGCTGAGAAATGCTGAACGCTACTGAGTGTCTGGACCGTAGATGCTCACGACAACCCTTATACTTACTAATGTGGTACACAAGAGGCTACTAGGATCATCAAAGATTTTCACATACTACCAGTATTAAGGGAATAGCACCATAACACAACCAACCAACCAACCAGATACTTTTAACGTTTTACTACTTCTAGTATCAATTCCCATAAATCTACAACCAGAGTCTCTGGTTTTCACCAGTGCATTGTTTATTTTCCCAGGATCATATCCATGACCAATGAAGCAAATGTTTGCTATTGCTTTATTATCAGTAGTATTTCAGTACATAATGCCCCAGCACCCAAGAAACAAGAGACAAGACATCTTTACTACAAATCTAGAACAAATTATACAAAAAATGTATCCAAATTCATTTATAACTAATGTTTAAAATGTGTATATGAATTTTTTAAAAAGTTATGATTAAATGCATAACTTTTTTTAAAAAAGAACATATTTAAACTACCAAGTTGCCATGCTGCACAGTCTTATGCATGCTTGCTCAGAAATGTCCCACGATGTTCAATAGGCTTACTCCCAAGTAAGTGTGTATAGCATAGGATTGCAGCCTCAGTTGTATTTTGCGAGGATGTGAGATCCCACGTAAGTTTGCCCAGGATCAGGATATATATAAATTACCTAAAATATGTTTTTCTACCACTGGGGCTATGGAAGCCGAGTTTCTGTTCATCTGCCATGTTGAAAGCAGTGATCGGTTCGTCGGCAACCCGCCAGGAGGGCCACTGGAGCCCAGGCCTACTTTCAGCATCCAAAGAAATTATAGCAGCTGAGTCTGTTCTATTATCGGCTCCCTGTCGATTTCTAATGAAACCCACCTTATCAGATCAAACAAGTGTTGTAATAACTTGTTGCAATCTATCAGCCAAAATTGCTGTTAATATTTTACTGTCAACATTAATGAAATCGGTTGATAGCTAGCGCAATATGCATGTTCTTTTCCAGGCTTAGGAATCACAGTGATATAAGCGTCATTTAACGATGCCGAAAGAGAACCAGATTCAAAAATATAATTATAAAGGCAATGAAGCTTTTGGGACCAAAAGGCTAGAAAATGTTTTGTACCACTCAATTGGAAACCCATCTGGGCCAGGTGCTTTCCCAACATTCATATTTGAAATTATTTTCATTATTTCCTCAATATGCAGGGGAGCCATAAGGAACTGTTGTTGTGAGGAATCGAACCTTGGAAGTTTAAGCTGAGAAAAGCTGGGATCCCCCTTACTTAATGAGGCACTCGGCCGGTGCTTGCAGGAGCTCCTGCAACAAGTGCCCACTGAGTCTCTAGCCTTTGTGCCCTGCTCATCGCCCCAATTAATATGGTGCGTGAAGGAGGCGCCTGACTTAACTGCCACTTTGAGGAAACACTCCTCTAAACACCAGCTGAGTCCTGAGTTGCTTTCTCCATGCCTCTCTCTGCATGGAGAAAGGAAAAATAGGTGGGATGGGGGCAGGCAATATGGCCCTTGGACCAAAAAAAAAGGTTCCCTGCCCCTGGTTTAGGATTTTTTAGCTTAATAAAAGGCAAATAAGAGGGGACATGATAGAAAATTATGCATGGTGTGGAGAAAGTTGGCAGGGAGACATTTTTCTCCCTCTTGTGTAATACTAGAACCCAGGGTTATTGAATGAAGCTAAATAGTGGAGGATTCAGGACAGATAAAGTGAAGTACTTCTTCACATTCATAATTTAAACTATGGAATTTGCTACCACAAGATGTAGTGATGACCACTAATGTAGAAGGCTTTAAAAGGGGATGGGACAAGTTTATGGAGGATAAGGCTGTCACTGACTACTAGTCATGATGGCTATAGATTAGAATCATAGAAAAGTAGAGTTGGAAGGGGCCTACAAGGCCATCGAGTCCAACCCCCTGCTCAATAAATAAATAAATGCAGGAATCCAGGTCAAAGCATCCCTGACAGATGGCTGTCCAGCTGCACCTTGAATGCCTCCAGATTGGGAGAGCCCACCACCTCCCTAGGTAGTTGATTCCATTGTCTTATTGCTCTGACAGTCAGGAAATTTTTCCTGATGTTTAGGTGGAATCTAGGTTCCTGTAACTTGAGCCCATTATTCCATGTCCTGCAAACTGGGATGATCGAGAAAAGATCCTCAGGGATGGGGACTCGGACTCGAGGACTTGACTCGTGAGTCGGACTGAGTCCCCCCTCTGACTCGACCTCGAATCCCAATATTTTTAATGGGACTCGAGACTCGACTCGGGACTCGAGACTAAGGACACTTCAACATCCCTGGGCTGTGCCAGGAGTGGAGAGGAGCGTGATTGCCGGCGAAGAGCACATGGAAGCGAGGTGTGCCGCTGCTCGGCCACTATGGACGGCTACCAGGAGTGCAGCCCCAACAGTGTGTCAAGATTTATTTTGATTGATGCGTTGCGTACTTGGGAGAGGCAGAAGGAGGACCTGAGATTACTCTGTGTGGCTGCTCTGAGTGTGTTTTTGGTTCCAGCAAGTTCATCACCAGTGGAGCGGGTGTTCAGTGAGGGTGGAATTGTGATGAGATCTCACCGTTCCAGAATGGGGGCCAAACATTTAGAAAAAATCATGTTCCTCAAATGCAACATGGATAAGTTTTAGGAAGTACAGCAAGTTTATTTTTTAAAATCATTTTTCTAAAATGCAACCTTTCAGACATTTTGGGTTTGGCTGCCTCTGCCTGCCTGTCTGGGGTTCCCAGCCTCCTCTGCCTGCCTGGTCTCTTCTTGACCAGTTCAACAGTTGAATTGTCCAAGACAAAGGCCTCTGCCTGCCTGCTTTGGGGTTCTCTGCCTCCTCTGCCTGCCTGGTTATTTTGGGTTTTTCTGCCTGGTCTGTTCCTGCCAAAATCAGTTGCAGAGTTTTGAAATAAAAAGGCACACTTGTGCCTAGAATTTATTTAAACCACACATCTGAAATAGCCTTATTTTGTTGGTGGGGGGGAACCCATTGATTTTAATAGGGACTCGTGGAGTCAGCTTTGGGAGTGACTCGTGACTCGTAAGTCACCATTTTGGACCAAGGACTCGGACTCGAGACTCGGGTCCAAAGACTCGTGACTCGAGACCAAGGAATCTTCAACATCCCTGGAGATCCTGGCCCTCCTCTGTGTGACATCCCTTCAAGTACTGGAAGAGTGCAATCATATCTCCCCTCAGTCTCCTCTTATGAAGGCTAAACATGCCCAGTTCTTTTAGTCTCTCCTCATAGGGCCTTGTTTCCAGTCCCTTTATCATCCTTGTTGCCCTCCTCTGAACCCTCTCCAGTTTGTCAACGTCCTTCTGAAAGTGTGGTGCCCAGAACTGGACGCAGTACTCAAGATGAGGCCTAACCAGTGCTGAGTAAAGGGGAATTATCACTTCCCACGATTTGGAAGTTATACTTCTATTAATGCAGCCCAAAATAGCATTTGCCTTCTTTGCAGCCACATCGCATTGCTGTCTCATATTCAGTTTGTGATCTACCACAATTCCAAGATCCTTCTCACTTGTAGTATTGTTGAACCAAGTGTCCCCCATTCTGTAACTCTGCATTATCGGTAATGCAGTATCTGCAGTATCGGAGATAATCTATAATTTAAAGTTAAGACTTTGTGTCCTACACTCTTGAATTATAGAGAACAGGCTGCGGCCTTCTTCTGTGTGACAAACCTTTAGGTACTTGAAAAGTGCTATCATATCTCCCCACCCAGACCGTCTTCTCAAGGCGCACATTTAGTACTCAGTTCCTTCAATCTTTCCTTGTAGGACTTGCGTTTCCAGTCCCCTGATCATCTTTGTTGCCCTTCTCTGCACTGTAGGACACAAAGGCTTACATTACAGGAAGGCAGATTTCAGTTGAACATCAAAGAAAACTTCGTAACTGTCAGAGCAGTCAGACAATGGAACCAACTGCCTAGGAAGGTGGTGGGCTCTCTGCTGATGGAGGTATTCAAGCAGAGGACAGCCATATGTCAGAGATGTTTTAAACTGGATTCCTCCACTGAGCAGGGGGTTGGACGTGATAGTCTAAATGGCCCCTTCCAACTCTTATGATTCTATGATAGAAGTTGTAGGCCAAAACATCAAGAGGGCCACAGGTTGCTCACCCTTATACTTATAGGCCAAAGAGAGGGGGCAAGCAAGGCCTGTGTGTATAGCAGGTTGACAGGCTATGTTGAGAATGGATCTAAGAGGGATGAAAGAGCTGATTTTGGCTCTCTGCAGGAAACCCCTAGTCAGCTCAAAGGGAGCAGGGATCTGTTGTAGTAGTAATGCTTAAGCTCAGTATGAATAAACCTTATATGACAGAAATGCTACAAGTCTCCAGTGTCCTCACATCTCCGTCCTACTCAGGAAACTGAATTTTGAGTAAGTGCCAGAATCCCTGAAACTTCTCACTGCTCAGAAGTGGGGTGTATGAGCATAACAATATGTATAATAGCCATAAAGCCTCCATTTTTGCAAAAGTTGTCATTTAACACCACAGCCTCCCCACCCCTGCCCCTTGTCTGTGCTATCCTAAAAAGACATCTTTTCATACAATCATCCTCCACTGAACTGGTTTATTGATTACATTAAAAATAGCTAGAATGATTAGCTATTTACACGTTAGCCATGACAAATTGTTTTACCAATAAATGCAGTGACCAGTTCTCTTAGATGAGGCATTGCGCCAACATTGGCATCCAGGGAAGAGAGTCCAATCCTAACCCGGTGCATCTACGGTGGTGTGGCCCATTCCTGTCAAGTGCTCTGCCAACCTCAGTCTGCTGGGGTCTTCACTGCTCGGGCCCGCACAACTTCAGCTTCCAGTTCTAACTCATCCAGGAAGCGCTCTTGGGAGACGGAATAAAAGGTGTAGCCATCTGTGCACAGGAAGCTCAGGAAAACAATTATGAAAGCCACTTGCTTTGAAAAGGGACTTTGGGGCCACTCCCGGTGACAGCCAGAGGAGCTACTGCACTGCTAGCCCTACTCTTGAACACCCATAGTCCTTCCAGCCATAAACTGGATGCAAAGGGCAGTGGAGGCGGGGGAGGAGGAGGATATTGTTGCTTGCCCTTAAAATCCACCCCATCCTAAAAATGAGACAACTTGTATGCCAGAAGATGTGCATTTGCAGCAGAAGGCAAGGCTGGTCCCTAAGGGCAGGTTCGCGTGACACTTTAAGCCCAGTATGGCTATTTAGCCACCCTGAACTTAAAGTTGTTTGCCGGACAAACAATCAAACACAGCGGGGGTCCCGAGGCACCTGTTCCCCCCTCAGTGTTCCCAGGGGACACCGCTGGAGCACTGAGGGGAGCGGAGCGGGGATGACAGCTGCTGAAAAGTGCCCAAGTGGCACTTTGGGGCAGCTGTCAGAGGCAGTGGTCGGGACAAGCCGCGATGTGCTTGGCCTCCTCTCAAGGAAGCCAAGCACGATGTGGCTCATCCCCCACTTTTGCTCAGCGCAGCAGCCGCTCAGTGGCCAGCAGACTGAACAAAGGGTACGTTCTCCTGGGTCTCCCCTAGAGGAGACCCAGGAGAATGTGCCTCCTCCCCCCCCCCCACCTGCCGGCACGATCACCCCACAATCACGCTGGCAGGTGGGCAGAGTTGCGTTCTCCTGGGCCTCCTCTGGGAGAGGGCCAGAAGAACGCGTCTCCCCCCCCCCGCCTGCCGCCACATTCACCCCGCGGGAAGGCAGCGCACGGTGGATGGGGGCAGGCGAGGACAGTGGAGGAGACTGCTCCAGCAAGCCGGCTGGAGTGATCTCCTCTTCCCTGCCAACCCACTGTCATCAGCTTCCTCCAGAGGAGCCCAATGCCAGCACACAAACACAAACCTCAGCTCAGAGCCACTTGGCCAGAGCAGCTCTTGCCAAGGGGCTCTGTTGTTTTTTGGCTTGATTGTGGCTTAGCGTGTAGTCTGAGTTCGGATGACACGCTAAGCCATGGAGGGTTAAGGAAACCGTACAAGCCATGGCTTTACGGGGTGAATTCGAAGCCACCCCGTGGGGTGGGGGTCCAGACAACACTCTAAACCACCATGGCTTCAAAGCCATGAGGGCTTAGTGTGTCGTGTGAACCCAGTCAATGAGAAAAGCCAGGGAGCCAAGATAGTTTGGGCAGTCACTCTCACTAGTACTAGGAAGTCCTGCATGTGCAGATACTGGAGGGGGAAATGGAGTGGGGCAGAACGGGGGGGGGGTAGGGAGATGCAGTATGGAGCAAAATCATGTTTTGGTTTTAAGAAGTTATACATCTCAAATTGGCAGGCAAAGAGGATTTGCTGCTAACAAGCTGCACGCACAAAGCCCTCAGCCATCAGGAGCCAGGCTGAAGGGAAGCAAGGAACCTACACCGTACTTCCCTACCTGGGACCCAGAGCGGTGTAGGGAGTTGGCTCGGAAAGAGATATGCCCTTCGAGCTTGCTCACTCACCTCGTCACGGCCCCGCCCAAGCCCCGGCTTATGCTAGGTTGAAAGGAGAAGGGCGGGAACCGGCCTCAGAGGTCGCACACCTGAAGGTGCATGTCCTCCCAGGCTCCCAGCTCAATTCCCCCGGTCCCGATTCTGGGAGCAACCCCTTTGAGGCCGTCCCTTCCGTGCCCCAAAGGGGGGGGGTTGCCAACCAGCCATCACCACCCTGCTTGAGGCCAAAGCTTCAAAGCTAGGATGGTAAAAGGAGGGGAAATATGCCCACCGTACCGCGCCTTGCTCTGTGCCCCTTATCCCCATAGCGCGGAAGTCAGCCGCCGCCTCGCGCGCCCCGCATTGCCGAGGGCAAGGAGCCCTTTGAAACGCCCAGAACTCAGCCCCTGAGCTCCCCGGGGTCCCATTGCAAGCCCTTGGTCCCAACACCAACGGCAGGCATTCGAGGCAGCGACCCGATGCCCACTGACCCGAAGAGCCAAGGTGGCGCGACCGCGCGCACGGCGCCCCGTTCCTCCCTCACGTCCAGGCTCGGCCCAGCCAAGCCCCCGCCCCCCAGCGCGCCGCGGTTAAAGGGATACAGAGGGCTACTACGAAGGCCCCGATGCCGAGGGCCGTGAGGGCGTTGCGAACCTTCAGCCCCCGCCGGGCCGCATCCACTCCTGGCCTCAAAGCGAGCCCCGCGGGAGCCCCGGCCCGGGCCATCTCCCACTGCCGCCTGGCGCTCACAGGCGGGCCTCGCGAAGACTCTCCTCCCTCGGGCACCGGCGTCGACATCTTTCCCGACAGCTTGGCTCAATAAGGGGGTGTTGCCTCTCACGATACGTTTACCCGGGAGCGGTGCTGAGGTGGGCGCAGCCATCTTTGGTGAGGGCTGAGATGCGTGTTGGTCAAAGCGGCGGCCATCTTCAAAGAAACGGAACATTACTGGTGATATTCATAGCGGCCGTGTTACTTTCGCCATCTTTGGCGAGGGCGGATACATAGAAAAACGGGGAGGGATACGTTTATTGAGCACATTCATAAATGTGAACATTCATCAATATAAATGCATATATTCATAGTATAATAGGTTCCACGTTGAATGCCTGTTTGGGCGCTTGTGTAATTGGGAAGATTAATCTCTTAGGAAGTAATTGTGAATCTGTGTACTGCGAAATGAAATAGAAATTAACAGCGGAGATTTACACAAGGCTATAATGGGAGGGCACAAGTCTGAACCGCTCCCATCGACTAGTGTCCAATCGTATGCATGTTTACTCAAAAGGAAGTCCCACTGAACTCTCAAGTAAGTGGGAGTTGAACTGAACACAGCAGTTGAACTTTGCTAATTTTCCACATTGATTTATTTTTCAAAGTATTTATAAGCTACATAAGAAAAGCTATACTGTATCAGACCAAAGGCCTCTCTTGTCCAGCATTCTGTTCCCACAGTGGCCAACCAGATGCCCATGGGAAGTCTGTAAGCAGGACATGTGCACAATAACACTCTCCCACTCGTGTTCCCCAACAACTGGCATATGGTGATAAACCACCTCTGAATCTGGAGGTAGTATATAGCCATCATGACTAGTAGTAGCTATTGATAGCTTTATACTCCATTCAAGCTGGCCATTACTACATCTTTTGGTAGCAAATTCCATAGTTTAACTACATGCTGTGTAAAGAAGTACTTCCTTTTATCTGTCCTGAATCTCCCACCATTCAGCTTCATTGGATGACTCAAAGTTCTAGTATTATGAGACCCCAGGTTCTAGGATTATCCACTTTCTCATACCATGAATAACTTTGTACACTCTCATCATGTCTCCCTCCCCATACTCCCCCTTTTTTCTAAGTGAAACAGTACCAAACATTGCAACCTTTCTTCATAGGGGCTCCAGCCCCTTGGTTATTTTGGTTGCCCTTTTCTGCACCGTTAGCATCTCTACAATAGACTTTTTGAGTTGCCATTATCAGAACTGTACACAATATTCCAAGTGTGGTTGCACCATAGATTTGTATAGCAGCAGCTTGATATTGGCAGCTTTATTTTTAATTCCTTTTCTAATCATGCCTGTGGCTTACACTGGCTCAGCTTGTCTGAGCGTGGAAAGCTAAGCAGGGTCAGGCCTGGTTATTGCTTGGATGGGAGACCCCTCCTCTAGTTTCCTGCATTGAGCAGGGGGTTGGACTTGATAGCCTTGTAGGCTCCTTCCAACTCTATGATCTATGAAATATGGAACTTGCCTTTTCCACAAGCGTTCCTCAGGTTCAGAGCGGGGCGTTCCTCAGGTTCAGAGGTGTCGGAGCACCCGCGAGCCTCGCCCGGGGGTCTGCTGAGGGTGTTTGGCTATCTCCAAGCATGGGTAGGGAGAAAGCGGTAGGTGCAAGTGTTCGCTGTGTCCTTGAGTGTGGAGGGAGAGGGTGGGTCTGGCGATGGGCACAAGGTATTCTTATCTGGCAGGGGAGGCACCTTGATTATGAAGAAGGGTTTGCCAGGGTACGGTTCATCCATTGCACTCTGGGTGTGCTGACCCCAGTGATTTCCCCAAATGTGGGAAACTCAAACTGTATATGTGGAGAAAGCCAACCTAAGCCCCCTTTCTGACACACACACACTCACCAAGGTGGAGGGAAGGAGACCCAGGGGAGGGAGACAGCCAGTCTCCACAGAGGCCAAAGGGGACAAACAACATCTGCATAGAATCACCCCAGGGGGGAAAACAGGAAGCATCGCCAGGTTTGTCAATGCTCTCGTATATCAGCCCCATCTACATAAGACTTGAATACCTCGCCAGAGCAGACACTTCGGCACCCATAAGAAAGGACCACTCAACACCACAGGATGGGACCATTAAGCAAGTGGCTTCAAAGGGACCCCACCCCACGGGGGGGAAGGCGTCACCCCACCTGACCCAAAAGGCCGCCCCTCAGGGAGGGTGGCAACCCACCTGATTGGGAACCCACCTGATTACGGAGGGAGGGGCTACCTGAAACACCAAGGTATAAAACACCCTGCGCAAGGGATCTGAGTTGTTGGACCTGATCAGCAATCTTGCCCCATGCTTGGGGTAAGGGAACGAAGGATCGGCAACCCCGGGTAGCAGCACCCGGCGCGCTCCAGCTAGCTGAAATCACTGGCCGCTTGGGTTGACCGGACCCCCGGGAAACCAAGCTGAAATCACTGGCCGCTTGGGTTGACCGGACCCCCGGGAAACCAAGCTGAAATCACTCACAAGCCGCTTGGGTAGACCGGACCTCCGCCGGGAACCCAGCTAGCCGCTTGGGTAGACCGGACCTCCGCCGGGAACCCAGCTAGCAGCGTGCGGTTGACCGGGCCTCTGCTGGAGCCTGAGCTGAACTAACTAGCTGAGAGCCCTGAAATCTCGGTGTCCTTGAGACTTCTTGCTTGCTACTTTTTTTTTTTCTTTTTTTTTTTTTTTGTTTATTTGAATTTTAACATATACAAGACAACCGAACAACCAACAAAACATCTAATCCATTACAGAAATTGTATTAGATCAGCACAAAGTAAATCCCCCCCCCCCCGAACCAACATTCAAAGGAACAAATCTGGCTGGGCACCTTTTCCGGAGTCTTTTTCGGCCATAAAGTAGTCAGTTTTGTGAGAGGTGGATATTTGTAAGTTTATTGCATCCAAATGTACTGGAAGGCTTGAGGTATTTTTGTTGTAGATGTTCTGTATGAAAATTGGATAAAAGGCCACCATTCTGCTTCAAAAGAGTTTGTTTTCTTCCCCCCCCCTGCAATTCTCAATTTTTGAGTTAGTTTTTCAATTAATGCAATTTCCCATACCACATTATACCAGTGATTGATGGTTAGCCCTTTGGCATCTTTCCATCCCCTTGCTATTAGTAATTTAGCAGCTTGTAATAGAAATCTTATTAGGTTCTTGTATAATAAATTTTTATTATCTCTTTGAAAAATGTTTAATATTGCTAATTCTGGAGTTTTAGTTATCTCTGTCCCTACAATTTTAGATATTTCTTTGAAAACTATTGTCCAGAAGCGGGATACTTGCTTGCAGGACCACCACATATGTTTGTGTGATCCGATTTCTCCACAGGCTCTCCAGCATAGGGGAGAGTAGTTTTTATTAATATGAGATATTTTGTGAGGAGTCCAGTGCCATTTCTGTATTATTTTCAGTGAGAGTTCTTTGAATTTTGTTGAAATCGCTTTAAACGGGAATTCATCCCATATATTTTCCCATTCTTCATCTTCTATTTGCATTCCCCATTCTCTTTCCCATTTTCTTTTAAGAGGAAGGCTATTTCCCATGTCTGTTTTTATCAGAAGTGCATATAAATCTGACATTAATCCTTTTTCCTGATCTGTAAAAGTTAATAATATCTTTTCAAATTGTGTCAGATCTCTGGTGCCTTGTTTTTTCACATTCTCTAGTCTAATGAATGAGCTTATTTGGTACCATTGTAACCAAGTAATTGCCGTATTTCGTAATGTGTTTCTCCATGTGTCTCTTGGTAGTGGTTGTGAGTTATTATATAAGTCTCGTAATATCAATAGGTTATTATTTTTCAATGATTCTCTAGATATCTGTATGTCTTTAACTGGAAAATTTGGGTGTGCATAGAGTGGTATTAATGGTGAAATTCCTGGCATCAGTGTCTCCTTTCTTCGTTTCCATATCTTTAATATTATTTCCATATTGGAGTGTTGATTTTGTATACCTTGTGTTATTCGTTTTTTGACAAAGGGTATTGTGTGTGGATTATCTTGTGCTAACAAAAAAATTTCTATTTTGACCCACTGTTTATTTTTATTATCTGCCATGAATGATAATAGATGTCTCAGTTGGTAAGCTTCATAGTATAATTTTAGTGATGGAATTCCCCACCCTCCATCAATGGTGGGTCTGTATCTGAGATTTCTTGCCATACGTGGTTTCTTACCATTAAATATAAATTTTTCTAGGGTGTCTTGCCATGATTTAAGCCATCTCATAGGTACTTCTATGGGTAGAACATAAAATAAGTATGTGAATTTAGGTATGACTATCATTTTGATGGTGGCTAATTTGTTCATTGTGGTTAAGTTCAATCTTTTCCATCTTTTGAGGTCTTTCTTGATATTTTCCCATACTTTGGAATAGTTTAGTGTGAAGGTTTTGTTTGGGTTTTTTGCAACTTGAACTCCTAGATATCTAAAGGCTTTGTGAACTATAGGAATTTGTAGATTTTTAGAAATGTCAAGTTGATTGTTTGCCCCTATATTATAACTCATGAAGTCAGATTTGTCGTAATTTACTTTTAAGCTAGACGCTGCTTGAAAATCTTGCAGTTCTTGACGTAGTGGTTGCAGTGCCTCTATTGGGTTTTGTATTGTTAATATCAAATCATCAGCATACATGCTGAGTAAGTATGGTTGATCTTGAATTTGTATACCTTGTATAGCGTCATTATGTCTGAGTCTGTCTGCTAGAAATTCTATAACTAAATTGAATAACAAAGGGGATAGGGGGCAACCCTGTTTGGTTCCTGCATTTAGTTGAAAAGGGCGTGAATCATAAGAATTGAATCGTATATTTGCTGTTGTTTTGTTATATATGGCATTGAGAATGTGAGAGAAATTTGGGCCAAAGTTGTACACAGATGTGCTCTCCAGTAAGAACTGTAAATTAACACTGTCAAATGCTTTGAACAAGTCTAGAGCAATTATGGCTAGCGGGGTGTTTGTTTTTTTACTGTATTTTATTATGCTATATAGCCTGCGTACAGGGTCTGCTATATATCTTTTTGGAATAAAACCATGTTGATCTTCATGTATTATTTCTCCTATCACAAATTTTAATCTATTAGCCCATATGGTGGTAAATATTTTATAATCTATATTTAATAAAGAGATGGGTCTGTATGATTCTGGGAGCTCAGGATTTTTCCCTGGTTTTAATATCAAGATGATTCTGGATTGTGTCCATGTGTTAGGAAGTGAGGCTCCATCTAGAATTTCATTATATAATGACAATAGTCTTGGGGCTAATAATTCTGTATATGCTTTATAAAATTCACTTGTAAAACCATCGGGTCCCGGTGACTTGTTGGGTTTTTGTGTTTTAATGGCTTCTGTTATTTCTTCTATCGTAATCCTTTGTTCTAGGATTTGTTTACTTGCTTCAGTTAGTCCTGGGATGTTTGTTTTGCTCTGATACTTTCTAATTGTGTTCCTGTCTTTTTCTTCCCCTTTGTATAGTTTTTCAAAATAATCTACAAAAATGTCACCCATTTCTTCTATGTCATATGTTTTATTCCCCTGTTTGTTTTTAAGAGCATCTATTTTGTTTTTGTCCCTCCTTTTTTTTACCCTGTTTGCCAAGAGTTTGGATCCCTTTCCATCAAATTCATAATGTTTTTGTTTAATATATAGTAAATTTATCATGGTTTGATCTAATTCCAATAAATTTAATTCTGTCCTTTTCTTCTCCATTTGTTGTCTGATCTTTTGTTCCCCTGTTCGTTTATATTGTACAGTAAGTCTTTCCAGTTCTAATTCTGTTTCTGATTTTCGCGTCCGTCTCTTTTTATTCATGTGGCTCATCTCTTTGATACTCAGTCCTCTAAGAACCGCTTTCATTGCTTCCCATCTGGTCCTTTCTGTTGTGTCCCCTGCTTTATTTTCTGTGAAGTAGTTGTCTATTCCCTTTTGTAAATTTTCTCTGCTTTCTTTGTTTGTTAAAAGGATGGGATTGAATCGCCATATATAATTGCTCTTGGTATAGTTGTTTACTGTGAGTTGGACAGATACCGGTGCATGGTCTGTCACTTTTATGGGTCCTATATCTGCCACTGTGACGTTTTGCATCAGTGTACTAGTTAGCATAATTGTGTCTAGCCTTGAGAAAGTTCCATGTACCCTGGAACAAAATGTGTGTGTGTAGTCTTTGTTGTTAAGTTCTGCCCATACCTCCCTTAAATTAAATTTGTGAATTATGTTTAAAAGTTTTCCTGCTCGTGTGCTATGTGAGTCTGTTTTATTATATAATCTTATATCTTTTTGTACTTTTCTAGGTTCAGCTCCTTGCATGTTCCAATTAGTGTCTGCTCCAATTATTGCCTCTGCTTTTGAAAAGGTTCTCAACTTTTTCAAAACTTTATGTAGGAAGTCTAGCTGTCTTTCGTTTGGACTGTATAATGAGGCTAATACTATTTGTTTGTTTTGATTTAGTGTTCCCTCTACAAATACGTATCTGCCATTGGGGTCTTTCTGTACTTGCCGTATTGCAAAGTCCACTGTGTTATGTATTAATATTGCTACTCCCCTGGATTTGTTTGTTCCTTTTGCTATATGTACAGTTTTCCATTGACTACTGTTAAAAATTCCTTCCCTTTTTTGGGCTTTGTGTGTCTCTTGTAGAAATAGTATTTTTGGTTTTAGATCTCTTATTAGTTTATGAAGCCTCGCCCTTTTTAACTGATTCCCCATGCCTTTAATGTTTAGAGTTAGCACCTTAAGGTCTCCCATGGTATATGCCAATTTCTGTCTGCCTTGCCCATTATCGCACCCAGCTCAGTCGTGTCCTCCCTCCCTCCCCTGTCATTCCCCAACCTTCTCATTTTCCCTAACTTTAAAACTCCTTTGCAGCTCTCTCTTAGCATAACTCAGTGCTTCTCAATTATTTTCTGTCATGCCCCCCCTAGGAAGAAGAAAACATTTCGCGCCCCCCGCGTGACTGTAAATAGTATCATTTGTCTATAAAATTGTTATAAGTACACCTCTGCATAACACTGTATCCTTATTAACGTATAAGAGAATAAAAAAAGAAAGAAATGTGGATCAATTTACAACAAAGAATAGCTTTATTAACTGTAGCAGAAAAGATTTAAAGGAGCACCAGGATTTAAAGGAACACAATATTAAAAAAAACTTTTAACTGAGGTCAAACGAGCCCCCCTTTACGGAGCCTCGCGCCCCCCCTGGGGGGCCCGCCCCACTATTTGAGAAGCACTGGCATAACTAAAGCTGCGAATGCAGGTGAGATCCTCCCCTCCCCTTACAGAGAGAGTGATTCACGTGTTCTTCACCCTGCCTTGAGGCTATGGTTTGTTCTTTTCAGATTCCTTAAAACTATAACTGAGCAGGTCAATCTATTCCTTCATAGATTGACTACATAGAGGCAAGAATTCCCCCCCCCCTATTTTATCAATGGTTTAAAACAGCGTGACTCTACAAACAAAGAATATTTTCTCTCCCCTTTGGGGCTAGTCTCCCTCCTCCCTTTTCCTCCCCCTTCCCTTTGCTATGCATTTGAATATTTACACTTCAATTGTCTTTCACTTTGTTTTTGTCACCTCCTGTGGTTCACTGTTACTCAGTTTCTCTCATCTCTTCCTTTGTGGCAGAGTTCTCAGGATTCTTGGGGTCTGTGGATTTTCATAGTCATTTCTTTCCCGCCTGTTTTTTCGGTGTCTTACAGTGTTCCAGCCATCTCCTTGTGGCTCTTGGCCTGCTGCTTCTTCTCCATTATCTGTTTCTTCCTGAGTAGCCTCTGCCGGGAGTTCGATGCTTAGTGTTCTGAATAGCTCAGTCATTTCCAGGGGGGAGGCTGCAATCAGCGTGTGTCCCTTGTTGGGGATTATTATCTTGAAGGGGAATCCCCAGTGATATTTAAGCCCCAGTTCTCGTAGTTTCAATGTGTAGGGCTTGAGGAGTCTTCTTTTCTGCAGCGTCTCTGGTGCCAGGTCTTGCATAATCATTACAGGTTTGTCATTATATTTTATTTCTTTTAAAAGTCTTAGCTTTTTAAAGAATTCGTCTTTCTTGTTGTATCTGCTGAAACATATTACCAAGTCTCTTGGAAAGCTGGAGTTTTTTCTTCTGGGTCCTAATGCCCTGTGAGCTCTTTCTAAGTCATCAGCTTCTATCGGGCAGTCTGGAGTTAATGAGGTCAGCCATTTTGCTATAAAAACCTTAATGTTTTCACCTTCTGCTTCTTCTTCCAAGTTTTTTATTCTCAGATTACACCTTCGGTTGCGATTTTCTTGGTCTTCAATCTTTGATTTATTTTCCGCCACCGCTCTTTGTAGGGTTTTTATCTTTTCCTCCTGTTGCTGAGCTTTTTCTGCAGCTTTATTTGCTGTTGTTTTTACTGCCTCCACCGTTTCTGTTATTTCCTTCAATTTGGTGTCCAGCAGTTCTGCCCAATGGTTCATCAGTTCTTGTTTTAATGTTTTTAATTGTTGTAATATTGCCTCCTTCATTTCGTTATTCGATATCTGTGCGCTTGATCCTGGCTCTTCTGTGTGTTCTCTGTCTTCTCCAGTAGCCATTTTTATTCTCTTGAGTATGCTGTACTGCCTTGTGCAGTGTTTTTCTTTCTTTGTAGGGAAAGTAGTGTGTAATCTCGCTGTTTTTCGTTTTGCTAGATTCCTCTGTCATTCCCCATCAGAACTTTAAGTTTTTGTTGCTTGTTGGGCTTTTTAAAATGTTGTAGAGTCCTCCTTTTTAGTTTTAGGGTGAGGAGCTCTCCCTCTACACCGCCATCTCTTAGGCGTGCTAGCTCCGCCTCTCCTTGCTTGCTACTTTGTACCGTACTGATAAGCTGTATTGCTGGCGTGTGTCTGGGTTTGTGAAAGTAATTTTGTAAATAAACTTGTTTTATAAAAGATACTTTTGTGGCTATAAGTTATCCTTTTGTTCTGGGCTAAGGGTGATAGTCGCTGGGGACCTCGGAGAAGGCCCGCCCCAGGACTCACTACCCCCTTAGCAATGAACCCGCGCAGAAGACCAGGTTGTCGGTCTTCCACTGTATAATTTGCAGGGATGGGGACTCGGACTCCAGGACTCGACTCGTGAGTCGGACTGAGTCCCCCCTCTGACTCGAGTCCCAATATTTTTAATGGGACTCGAGACTCGACTCGAGACCAAGGACTCATGTTCCTCAAATGCAACATGGATAGGTTTTAGGAAGTACAGCAAGTTAATTTTTTAAATCATTTTCCTAAAATGCAACCTTTCAGACATTTTGGGTTTGGCTGCCTCTGCCTGCCTGTTTGGGGTTCCCAGCCTCCTCTGCCTGCCTGGTCTCTTCTTAACCAGTTCCACAGTTTGAATTGTCCAAGACAAAGGCCTCTGCCTGCCTGTTTTGGGGTTCCCTGCCTCCTTTGCCTGTCTGGTTATTTTGGGTCTGTTCTTGCCAAAATCAGCTGCAGAGTTTTGAAATAAAAAGGCACACTTGTGCCTAGAATTTATTTAAACCACACATCTGAAATAGCCTTATTTTGTTGGTGGGGGGGAACCCATTGATTTTAATAGGGACTCGTGGAGTCAGCTTTGGGAGTGACTCGTGACTCGTAAGTCACCATTTTGGACCAAGGACTCGGACTCGTGACTCGACTCGTGACTCGAAACCAAGGACTCTTCAACATCCCTGATAATTTGTGGTAGTGAGGGACTGTGTTTGTGTTTTCCCCAGGAGAAACAGGTTTAATGAGTTTTGTTTTTTACTACATTGGGTCTGGGTTGATATGATTTGCACAGAACCTGGATCAGCTCTACTTTTTGATACTTATGGATATATATTTCATATTTACTGTAAGTGATCCATTTAAAATGCTGTAAGAAAATACAGTATTTTTTGTTCTTTCTCCTCTTGTTATGGTTTTTGTTTTGGTGTAATTCACATTTAACAAACTACGGTAATAAAAAAATTAAATTTAAAAAGGCTGGCTGAAAGAAGAGGGGGGAGACAGATTTGGTAAAAAAAAATACTTAAAGAATAAAGGTGGGTTCCATATTAAAGGTAGACACTCTTGATAATTTTTCTTATTCTTCAAAGTGTTGGCAGAACTCTTGAGATGGCTTCCCCTGCACAGGTGGCAGCCAGGTACCAATCTTCAGAGCCTATTTTTGGAGCAGTGGCCACTGGGATTATCCAAGATGCTTTGCTTCACATGGCCAGGGAGAATGAGCAGTATTTGAGTGAGCTGTGTGATGAAGCAGGCAGCTTTAAGGAGACTCATATAGTGGGTGAGAATTGAGTTTGGCAAACTCTCCAGAATGACATTCTAAAAAAGCCTTCATCTCTGATTTTGATAGTTTCCTCTCTCTCTTGGGCAGAATTTGTGTTTCTTTTATCTGAGAAATGGAACCTGACTGAATCTGCAAGATACCAAGCAATAGAAATATTTGAAAGGTACTGCTTTGTTCTCTTTAGTTTGAGTGGTGATGACTTCAGGGGAGAGTATAAACTACTATCCAGTTTCTCTTTAGGCTGCAATCCTATACTCACTTACCTAAGAATAAGCCACATTTAACTCAATGGGACTTACTTCTGAATAGACATGTATAGGATTGCACTGTTAATTATAATATTCACCTTTCTCACCCTTGAAATGTAACTCTATAGCAGCCAAGTCATCAGCCCTTCTGAATAGCTTGTAGACTTGAGGGTTTATATGCTCTCCTTTTAAAAACTAAAACAAATTGGCTACAGGTCCCCTGCAAGAGCACAGAACTGCAGTGTGCTGATGAAATAAAAAGAGAGTTGAACTGCTATGGGGTTTTTAATTTTATTTACTGTTTGTTTTAAGCATTTATATACTGCCTTTCACCCTATTCCATTTCAGGACAATATACAATTTAAAGTTATTTCACAATAAAACAATAGTAAATCAGCAATTAAACATCCAAATCCTTAAACTTAAAAACAATAGCAGATTACAATGCCTTGGGAAAGAGGAAGGTCTGTAACATAGGTGTGAGGCAGGCCTATTTAGGAAGGGCATTCCATAATTGGGGCATGCCAGCTGAGAAAACCTTCTCTGCTGTATTTGTATAATGAACCTCTGATACAAGGGGCACCCAAAGAAATTCCTCAGAAGATCTTAATGCACAACCAAGTTGATATGGAAGTAGATGCTCCTTCAAATTCTTGGGTACTGATTGGCATCTTAAATTGGGCCCAGAAGCAGACAGGCAGCCAATGAAGTTTT
Organism: Shinisaurus crocodilurus; assembly: GCA_021292165.1. Lineage (NCBI taxonomy): Eukaryota > Metazoa > Chordata > Lepidosauria > Squamata > Shinisauridae > Shinisaurus > Shinisaurus crocodilurus. The sequence continues at coordinate 101,004,212 of CM037880.1, forward strand.
TTTAAAATAAACATAATGTGCATGACTACTGTAATGCGCTCTACGTGGGGTTACCCTTGAAGACGGTTCGGAAGCTACAGCTGGTACAGAACGCGGCGGCTCGCCTGGTTAAAGGCAGCCGCCAGCGGGATCACATCACACCAGTGCTGAAGGATTTGCACTGGCTACAAGTTGTTTGCCGAGCCGAATTCAAGGTGTTGGTTTTGACCTTTAAAACCCTATACGGCTCCGGTCCAGTCTATCTCAAGGAGCGTCTCCAGCAACACCAAGTGGGCCGCTCAACAAGATCTGCCACGGATGGCCTTCTCCTTGTCCCTTCAGCCAGAGCAGCTAGACTGGTGGGGACGAGGAAGAGGGCCTTTTCTGTAGCGGCCCCCGTACTGTGGAACTCTCTCCCGAGTGACCTCCGCCACGCCCCCTCTCTGCTGAGCTTCCGTCGCTCATTAAAAACCTGGTTGTTCAGGCGGGAACATGGGGTGGGTTAAGATTTTAAAATTTTTATATTGTTTTAAATGTATTTTATTGCTTTTATTCTGTGTACATTGCCCAGGGTGGCCGGTTGCCGGCCAGATGGGCGATAAATAAATATAAATATAAATAAATAAATAATTAGATGTACTGGTCACAAGCCTGGTTGCTGTATTCTGCACTAATTGCAGCCTCTGAGTAGTCTTCAAGGACAGCCCCATATCTAACACATTGCAGTAATCCAACTAGGAAGGGATGCTTTGACTTGGATTACTGCACTGAGCAGGGGGTTGGACTTGATGGCCTTATAGGCCCCTTCCAACTCTAGTATTCCATGAAGTTAACAGAGCATGGATGACTGTGATGGGACAGTGGTAGAGGGGAACCAGTGGAGAGTAGAGTAGAATTTAAAGATGCACATTTTTGGTTCTTACCAATGTACTGAGAAAAAACCCTGCTGATCCTAAACCAAGCAGAACCTAAATATAACAAAGCCAGAAGAGAACCCTCCTCTAGTTTCCTGCATTGAGCAGGGGGTTGGACTCGATAGCCTTGTAGGCTCCTTCCAACTCTATGATCTATGAAATCTATGAAGTAGATGGATAGGGACCATCCAGAGATTTGAAGAGAGTATTACATGTATGATTATCTGCCCACTGGACCAGGACTTGTGGTCCTCCAGAAGTTTTGGGCTGCAACTCATATCCCTCACCATTGACTATGCTGGCTAGGGCTGACAGGAATTGTAGGCCAAAACATCTAAGAGGGCCTCAAGTTGCCCATACTTGCACTAGACAGAGTTTTGGGGGTGTGCTTGATGCAGAAAGCTTCAGTCTCTCAGGAAACAAGCTTGTTCCCTGGGTGCCAGGTAGTTGAGCTGGTGGAAGAAAATAGTTATTTAGATGAGACAGCCAAAGACATTGCAGAGCACTGAGAAGTGCATCACCCATGCTGAGAGCTCCTGTGCTTTTACAGAGGCGAGGGTGTTGATAGGAGGGCATCACACAGAGTCCCTCAGAAAGGACTTCTACAAAATCATGCACATTCCATATGACTTCATACAGCCAAAACAAACTCCTCCTTCCATTAGTCATTAGGTCCAGGATCAACAGTAAGCATTTTAGGGCAATTGCAGCACATTACAGCCTTGTTCCTCCATATGCAGTGTGCTGGCTAGTTTAATCAAGCACACCAAGCCTCTGAATCCTCTATTGCTTTTGTACAATTTTCTTTTCTGCTTGCGGTGGCTGCTGGGACCAATGTTCTGGGTGCCATGTTTGGCACACACCTAAGTTTATGTGCCCAGTAGCATAAAGGACCACGAGGTCTGGAATCCCAAGCAAGCGCTGATGGCTTCTGTGGCAGCAGGGAAGAAGCCGTGATGTAGAGGGCCTATGATGCCCTTATGGCTGCTTCAAACAAAGGCGTCATCAGGTATCTTTATTGAGCACCTTGTGATTTTCCTTTACAAGGCTGCTTTTGCTCCCTGAAACTGATGTGGGCAAGCTGCTTTGGTACTAGCTGCTGTAAGCAGCAAGCTGACTCCTAACCGTTGTCACCAGCACTGCTTGATTTTCTCTAGTCAGGCTCTTTATTGTTCTGTCTTTTTAGGTTCATGCTCACACTTACTGAAGACTTTTCTAAATCCACCAGAGCAAAGGTGGAAGACAGCAGCTGGGCCTCAGTGAAACAGCAAATCAAGGGCACATATGTGCTGCGTCTAGTCTCTTCCATCCAGCTTGCCAGCAAACTCTCCTTCCACTACAGCGTAAGGAGATTCAAGACTTGCCGAGCATACTGCACAATTTTAATGCAAACTTTAGGCTGCAATCTTATACATACTTACCTGGGAGTAAGTCCACTGAGCTCAATGGGACTTACCTCCAAGTAGATGTACATAGGATTCCACTATTAGTTGTTTTTTTTAATGCACCATGTTAGAGACATTCTCTATGTCAAGAGAATTATTGAGAGCAAATTTTTTTGTGCATTTGGGAGCAATGTAGTTGTTCCTTACTGGAGAATCTGGCCAAAAAAATGAAAATAGGAATTACTGGTTGCAAAGCAACAGTGACTTTTGAAAAGAAGTTTCTGAAAAGAAGTTATGTCACTGTCGTGCAAGATGTTGTGTTTTTCAAATTTTAAACAATAACATCTCTTTACCACATCATGAGCAAAACGAAGTTGACATTTTGAGAGTAACATTCACACTTTTCTTTACACAGATAGTTAATAACAACACGGTTCTGAAGTTTCTGAAGTCTTTGGGTTTCTCCTACACCACTGAAGAACTCCTGGAATCAGAACTGACTATTTTGAAGGCTCTGCATTTCCAAATCAACATTCCAGCCCCTTTTGCTTATGTTGAAATGCTCTTGGAGGTTTTAGGTAAGTGCCAGAACCAAGATTTAATGTTGAGCAAGCTTTGGCTTAGGGGCAAAAATTAGTCATGATACTGTTTTGTTAACCCTTCTTTCAACAGTGGGAAACTCCATGCACACTTTGCAGGGTCTTTTTTTGTTTGTAAGAATGAGGTGTGTGAGTGACAATCTCTTCATTCCCTATGGCGAACTAGCAAATTGGGTGATTGGCTCTTTGTTTCAATAAGATGGGCATTTGATCAATTTCCATTGTTCTAATTATTCAGCTGGTCCCATTCTGAATAATACAATTTTTAAGGAGACGCTGGATCAGAAAAAACAAGAAACAAAGGCTTGCAGCACCTTAAAGACTAAAATTTTTGCTGCAGCAGGCCAGAACTTGATATCCCTCTGGAATTTGTCTTATAGCCTGACCATCAGATTTCTTTTAAATCTATATTTTACCTTCAGTTTATGTGTTGATCTTGCACTCCCTTCCTCATGTAAACTAATCTCCAGGGAGTTGTATGTTTTGTTTTTAATTTTTTGTTAAAGACTATACTGAAATTAAGTGGCTGAAACTGGGGCAACAAATTCTACAGTAATTTGTGCATGTAATAAAGAGGAGGAACAGAAAAACTACTAGAAGGCATCTTGGTCAGTGTTCTATTATAAATTGATTGATTGCTAAGTGACCAAAAGGGTAACTAAGATATAGGTGGATAGATTCTGGCTCCAAATAGAAATCTAGCCGCCTTTGTGTCAGCAGCTTCTGATGCCTTCTGTTCTTCCTCAATATTAGGATATAATGGCTACTTGCTTCCCACAAAAGAGCTGCATGAAATGTGCAGACATTTGCTGGGTTTAACATACCTCTTGAGGAGCAGCATTTATGACACCTTGCTAAAGGCTTCAATTGAAAATTCATCACCAAGTGAACTCCAGCTGTAAGTTCTGGAAAGTGACACACTAGAAATGAACGTATGCTGTAAGGGAAATAAAGATTTTTTGATGCACCATGAAACATGGAGCATTGGCACAACATGCACAGCTCTCAACTTAAGGTGCCCTTTTACTTGAATGTGATAGGGGTGCAAATCCTAACCTAGGATAAAACTGCTCAGGTTGTCAATGTATCAAGATATTCCATAAATTAGTTACTGCAATAAGAAAGATTATTTGGAGGAGTTGCTGGGAGGGGACATAGTTCAGTTTTAGAGAACATTTTGGGATTGCCTATTCTCTTATTATTAGAACTAGAGCAGGAGTGGGCAACCTGGTGCTCTCCAGATGTTTTGGACTACAACTCCCATAAACTGACGATTGGCCATGTTGGTGAGGGCTTATGGGAATTGTAGTCCCAAACATCTGGAGAGTCCCAGGTTGCCCACCCATGAACTATGCACGTAACAACAACTGATGGGTTGCCGGGGCTACCTCCTACCTGCTTGCCACAACACCATGTTCTTGGGTTGTTAGTTGTGACATCTGAACCTGCCATTCTGGGTTGTTGATAGTTAAACCACCTAGAGTTTGAACCCATCCTTGGTTATTGTGTTAAAAGTCTGAGTCATTTAACTCTCAACAATCCAGAGTATGAGGTTCAGACATCACGACTAACAACCCAGGGTGTTCCTAGGTTGTTTAGCATGGCAAATGCAAAGCGGGTGGGAGGCAGAGCACGCAACCCCAGCAATTCATGGGTTGTTTAATGGCCATTACATGTGAACCAGGTCAATGGCTTGTAAAATTACCACACACAAAAAGTAAAGGGAAAGATAGGATACCTTTTTTTACAGCTGTGGCTTACTTAAATTTTTTCTGTGCTGTCCTTCGGTATAAATTTTGTCAGGGCAGCTTATACAATAAAAAATAATTGACAGATAAATGATACTGTCAATTTTCCACAGGCTATTCCAAAGAGTTGTACCTGAACCTGTTTTGAACTATTTTATATAACAAATTAGTCTGAAAGCATCTTGCTAGGGAGACATGCAATTATCCTCTGTTGCAGGTTCAAACTACAGGTTGTGGGGAGAACTCCATAAATTACTTTAGCTAAGATGGTATTGTACTTTGGATCCTTTTATTTGCTCCTTTATACTTCAAAGCTAGCTTTTAAGGACCTTTTCTACATAATCAGGTACAAATGTGACTTATTGGTTGCACAAGATTTAAATGTCTTCAATAATGTAAGCACTTCACAGCAACTATAGCACTGTATAATGTTGCTGAAAAAATACATTCCCCCCACTGCTAGTGGGGTTGTTGAGGTTTAGCGTTATGGGCATCTATTGGATATTGCCTGTGACATTATTTATTTCATATTTATACAGCCCAATAGCCGAAGCTCTCTGGGCGGCTTACAGCAATTAACAAGACAGTCCCTGCCCGCAGGCTTACAATCTAAAAAGACACGACACACAAGGAAAAAGGAATGGGGAGGGAAGAAGGGGGAATATTCCCATTTTTAGAAGTTAAGAGCTTCCCGCTTGGAGCACTCACCTATCTCTTTTTTAAAAAAAGAGTCTGTGCTGATAGCAGCAGAAAGATTATCTACGTATTCTCCCTACAGCAGTGCCTGCCATCTCATGGTATATGTTTTAAAGAACGATTTATGCTTCTTCTCTCCAGCACTGGTGCATTCATTTCTGATGGAGTGTCTGTGGGTTGGTTTGCTTACTGAGGGAAAAACCCACCTGACAGGCTCATTCCTCCATTGCATGTGGCCAGGATATAGTAAGTAGCACTGCCACAGGTTCAGTCTAGTGCAGCGATAGCATGAAATCTCATTTTCTTTTACCTTGTGAATAACCAACATATGCTTTTCAGATGGCAGCATTAAAAAGTTCCTCTAGGGCAGTGATGGCGAACCTTTTTGAGCCCGAGTGCCCAAACTGCAACACAAAACCAACTTATTTATTTCAAAGTGCCAACACTGCAATTAAACCCGAATACCGAGGTTTTAGTTTTAGAAAAACAACTCATACAGTTGTCCGAACTAATTAACATATTTTGTCTTAAAAGAAAAACACAATAACAGAGCTTTCAATGATACAGTTTTTTGTTGGGGAAAAAAATAAAAAAAATAAAAAAATTATTATACAGTCATGCCTTGGATTGAGAGCATAATTCGTTCCGGAAATGTGCTTGTAATCCAAAACACTCTTATATCAAAACAAAATCCCCCCCCAAAAAATTGTACTGTACAGAGATTTTTAATTTAAGCCGTACTACAGTACTTGTATTGCAAGACGTCACTTGTATATCAAGTAAAAAGAAATTAAATAAATATTTAAAAATTTGCTTGTCTTGCAAAACGCTCTCAAACCAAGTTACTTGCAATCCAAGGTATTACTGTAGTACTACATTGTACACATAGCCTGAAGGGAATTTATACAAACTTTTAAAATAATTAGGCACGTGTATTTTTGGATAAGGGATTCTCAACTTGTAATATGATTATATGCCAGACTGAAATTGTATGGGGCAAGCTTTACTCCGGGTCCTTTCCCTGCTTCTACAGGTGTCGGATTAGTAAAAGTAAAAGTCAACCTGTACTAGGATGAGCAAGATAAACAAGAAAACTAAACGTGCTTAACACATTTTAAACACTTTATGTCTTGGACTGCAAACACTGCATTAGGTAAAAGTTTGCATTGGGCATGCTTTCGCACAATCAATGTGGTCTTTGCTATTGCATGCATGCTGATAATTTGTCAAACCTTGGCTCATACTCTGCTGGTTTGAGAGCAACACATGCAGCACTCAGGTCAACTGTTAGGGCTTTACATCCAAGCCATGCTCTGTGCATCATTCTTCAAAATCTTTTAAATGTGATAACAATGTAGAAAAGAATTCTGTAACAGGAATTCTAGAATAAAATCATTCTGTTCCACACTGTGAGAAAGAACAAGATCATGAGTGTTTTGCAGAAGGGGACGGTCTTTTCGCGATCTGGTGACCAATGGCTCGAGTGCCCACAGAGAGGTCCCTGCGTGCCAGCTGTGGCACCCGTGCCATAGGTTCGCCATCACTGCTCTAGGGCTATGCTCTAGGGCAGCAAGAAAATAGCTCCTCTTAACTTTGGTGTTGACAGTTCCAACCTTGTGGAACAGCCTTCCCAAACCTGGTGCCCTTCAGATGTGTTAGACTAACATAGATCCCATTGGATTCAATGTGACTTATTTCTGAGTAGACATATACAGGATTATGCTGTTAAGATTGCTTTGGTAATATACCTTTGTGGCTCGTATAGGCATTCTAATGGTTAGGAACAAATGTTTACAAAATAAAACATTTAGATACTGACAGTTAGTGTTGGGCAAGGATTAAAAAGTATTTATTTTCTCCATATATGTATGGTTATGCTTTAAATGTACAAGAGTCTGACTACTGATGATGAAATATAAAGCCAACTTTTTTCTCACTTTTTCATTTCAATCGGTTAGAGCCACATTTGTGTGCGTAAAGGAAGATCTCATGCTACTAGCAGTGGGAGTTATTGGAGGAAGCACTTTCCTGCTGAACCCTGAGGGCTGGAATCAGGTATATACACCCCTTGCTACTTAATGCCACTGGGCTGAACTACAACAGGCATGAGTAATTCCAGGGCTCATTGAGTGGAATCCAGTACTTGTTCCCCTGCAGGGACTCCCTACCCATAAGCATCCCAGTGCTGTGTCTTAACCTCCCCCTATCTCTTTTGAAAGGTTATGGAGTACCTCAGCGACACCACAGGCATTAGTCTTCAGAGCGTTATTGAGGCAGTCTACGCAATTCTGAAGCACAGTGTTGGCAGTGCTGTGGATGATTACTAAATCCTCCTCTCTCTTCCCTGCATCTGGGGGCCTGCCCATCAAACAGTGTACTGCCATACTTCACATGCATATGGGACTCTCAAAGCGATGGTTGCTTGTGTTAAAAAGAAACAAGATCCCCAATTGTAGTTTAAATGTTAATGGGTATCTCACTGGCTTTTGTTTTGTTACCTGAAGAGGGGGCAAGATAAATATTTTTAAAAAGGCACCTCTGCCTCTGTCTCCAGCCCATAGGAAGGGGCTCAGATCCATTTACAATGCTCTCTTGCATGGTTACAACACTGATGAAGAATTATGGCTGCTTGGAAAAACACTAGATGTGCGTACTGGTAAGATATGAGAAGTGTTTCTTCTGAAAGCCTTCTCTGATGTGAAAAACTCAGAATGGATCGATGAACTCATTTATAGGGGAGGAAGGAATATTAAATGCTTCCATGGCTATCATTGATGAATAAAGATGCTGCGTTCCTCTGGAATACAAACTGCTTTTATTTGTTTTTGTGTTTCCTATTGTGTAGTAACCAATCTACAAGCACTAATTATCTCATAGCTAAGTCACTACCCCTAACATGTCTGCAAGTTGTTAGGTCTCCTTTTTCTGCCCTAAGTGAGCCCATCCTACTAGCTGGTCCTCAGTCACGTCTTTCCCCAATAGCAGCAGTGTGGTATGTCTGACAGATATCCAACCATGGTATGAAGCATTTTGCTTCATTCTACTTGACAATGAAGTTTTAAGATGAAGTGTTTTGCAGATCTTTTTTCATCTTGTAAGGTGATGTATGGCTGTCACAGGCCAAGTCCTGCTTTAAGCAAGTCCTGCTTTGAAACAAACTGCAGACATGTTACAGGATAGAGTTCTTCTCTGTTAGCACAGTCATTTATTATAGAACTGGGACGAGACCCAGGCTAGACCCCATTTCAGGTTTGTCAACATGAACTTGAGAGCTTTTGTCCACTGCTCCTCTGAGTTAAACTGTGTTTTAATGGAGTAGGACCCACCACTTCCGCCTGTGTCTTCGATCTTGCCCTTCTCCACATCCATTCTGCATTGGAGAAACACAAATTCTGTCAGGCTTCCAAACTGAAACTCATTGCTGCTGGTTTTAGGACAGCATCACATTCCCCTCTAGTTTATCAATACAATAAATTCCTTTTTTTCTGTACTGCTCCTATTTATTAACTGTAAAATATAAGTGTTATGTAAAGGTTCCTGCTCAAGAAATAGCCGTTCTCCCCACAGTACTTTAATATCTTCCTAATATCACCAAAGCAGACTTAACTAGAAGGTAAAACTGGACAACAGACTAGGACACCCGGTCTCGGTCTAACAGCAGGGAACTAGGAAGGATGCACTTGCTTTAACAGAAGTACCACAACCTGGCAGGCAACACTTGAATGATGCTGCAAGATATGCAAATGCCCACTAAGGCACAGAGTAGATAGATTCAAAGCAGGACAGGATAAACAGAAGGGCTATTCAGCAGCTATTGCTTTTGGCGGCACAGTATTTTAGTGGCAGAAGAAACTGCACCAGCCAAATCTTTATTAAACACAGGAACCTAGCTCACAGCTTCAGGGGCCTGCATCACTGAACATTTATTGTAGGTAGAAGGGTCAAGGAGGACAGAAGTTCCTTTCACTGGAGGAAATGTTTTACTATCTCTGTATTACAAGCTGGGTGCAGTCCTACTTAAGGATGTGCAAAATTATTGGTCTGGGTAAAGCCCCAGAAACCTTATGCAGAGAATGAGTAGAAACCTAGAAAAGCAAGAAGTGCTTTAAGTGGCTTGGGCTCAGGCAAGCAGTATGCTAAGTATTCTGTTAAGAGTCTTTTAAAATCACAAGAATTACCTTACTAGTACAGACCAAAGGACAATCTACTGCAGCAATGTTTTCAACAACTGACAATCAAATACCTAAGGCAACCTTGCAGCTACACTGCCTCTAAACGTGGTGGTTCTGTTGTGCACTGATGAACAATAGCAGTCTATTCTGTTTTTAATGCTGACCTAGTGATTTTTTACCTGTAAGGCAAACAGAAGCGTGTCTCGCCCTTTTCCACTTCCTCTTTGAACTGTTGCACACAATCCAGGAATGCCACCATGGCATGGTCAAACTTGTTATCCCAGAAGAATCGCAAGCCTCCTGAACAGTAGAGGGGCAGCTCCTTGAAGACACAAATGCCGACACCAGAAGCAAAAGGAATCGCTCTGCAGTTGCCCCAAGACCTTTGGAGATGTTGCTTTGTCTTTTCAGTGGATCAAGAGCACCCCTGCTCATTTACACCAGACACATTGTGGGAGTGTAAGCCAGCTTCAGCGTTCTGCCACTACTGTTCCGCCAAACAGAGTCCAGTGCAGCAAGAGCCAACAAGTTAGAGAAGTGCTTTACTGCAGTGGGCAGCAGGTGTTACCTAAGATTTTCTCTTGAGTTTCAACTTCTATAATATTCTTTTAGAGAAAAATGCTCCAGTGTTGAAAAAGGCATCTAGGACAGGGGTGGGCAACTTGTGGGCCCCCAGATGTTTTGGCCTACAACTCCCACCATCCCTCACCATTGGCTATGCTGACTAGGGCTGATGGAAGCTGTAGCCCAATACATCTGGAGGGCCACAAGTTGCCCACCCTGATCTGGGATATGCTATAATGTAGATAAATAGCAGAGCCTCAGGCAAGCCACACACTGAATCTGGGAAAATAGAATTATGAAATAATTCAAGTTTTCACCCCATTCCTACACATACTACATTAGACTTGCTGAGAACATCCTTTTAATTCAGGAATGGGGAACTGCCAACCCACACCCACCTTCCATCACCTGCCTCCATTTCTCTCGTTCTCACCATGATCTAGCCACAAGGAAGATGAGAGAGAGCTGAAGGCAGGTGCACACGTGAGGTCAGAGGCCCAAGCATGGAGAACACTGGGCTAGAGTATCTTTCCAAAAAGATACTGTTGGTCCTCCCAAGTTCACATGTATACTGGCCTGCTGCCTCCCCCTCTCCTTGCCACAAGCCAGCAGCCACACAGAGAACAGGAGAAAGATGCCAAGATGCATTTAAACCACAACTGCAGTGGAGTGTAGAGGCAGACAGGAAAGCAGGAGGACAGTTGCAGCCTGGAGGGAGATGCAGGAGGGAAGGAAAAGCTCCGTACAAATTGGTTGGATGGTGAGTGCACGGGTGGGTGGGAGAAAGGGTGACGTGGTGATGATATTATTTGCCCACACTCACCCTCTCTCCAGAATCTTAGGGAGAGAGAGCGCTGCATGCGCAATGATCCTAACGAAGTGTGGCATGGCTCTGGTCCCACATTGCTGGCATGTGGCCCCTGAAACATTATCCCCCCCCCCCAGAATGCAGCCCTCAGCAGAAAAAGTGGCGCCCCACCCCCATTTTAATTACTTCAGCCATGTACCAAGAGTGCATAGAGAGACAACTCCTTACCAAAAAGAGAGATAAAAGGATAGTATGCTGGAGGCTCCTGGAGGCTCACCAAAATTTAAATCAGTATTAAAAGCAGAAGTAAAGCCTTTGTTTTTCGTGACTATTATTATTTTCAGTACTATTTATTTATTTATTTGATTTATACCTAGTCTTTCTACCAAAAAATGGCACTCAAGGCCACTATGGGCTGGATCCAAATCTAGGGTGCAATCCTATGCCTATTCAGACAAAAAGGTCCTACAGCTCTCAGCATTCTCCAGCCAACATGGCTGGCTGCAGAATGCTGGGAATTGTAGGGCTGTTTTTTCTGTCTAAACATGCATAGCACTGCACCCATAGTCATATTTAGATTAGGCCCACTGAAATCAATGGAACTCAAATTAGTCATGACTTCAATTTATTATTATTACATTACATTTATATCCCACCATTTTTCCTCTTGCAAGGAACCCAGGGCGGTTTACAAGGTTCTCTTCCTCTCCATTTTATCCTCACAACAACCCTATGAGGTAGGTTAGGCTGAGAGCCAGTGACTGGCCCATAATCACCTAGGGAGCTTCATGGCCGAGTGGGGACTAAAACCTGGATCTCCCGAGTCCCTGTCCAACACTCTAACCCAGCGCGCTCCAACCTTGGGTCCCCAGATGTTGCTGGCCTACAGATTTTCAAATTCAGGACTTTTTCTTTTCAAGAAACACCCGGCTTCCACTAATTCCCCCCAAATGCAGTCACCAATTTTTCTAGAGGCTGTTTCTAGATTTCTGACCAGCCTATCCTAAGACTTTAGTTGATGGCAGTGGTGCAGCTAGGCAGCGTTGGACTCTGGACCTAATGGGCTTACAGGGGTCCTTTAGATGTTAATGTTTATTACTTCACCTACTTCAAATGCAAAACATATGAACATCCCACCCAACCCATTCCATGCCTTGCAGCTGCTATATTAGTGTATGTTTGAGCCAAAAAACCCGCCCCCTGAGTTTGACAACCCAGACAATATACAGTCATGCCTTGGATTGAGAGCATAATTCATTCCGGAAACGTGCTTGTAATCCAAAACACTCTTATATCAAAACAAAATCCCCCCCAAAAAAATTGTACAGGGTTGAGTGCAGTCATCTGGAGTTTTGGAGTGCGCTGTCATCAGTATGCTGATGACATGCAGCTCTACTTCTCCTTTTCATCTTCATCATGTGAGGCTGTGGATGTGCTAGATTGGTGCCTGGCTGCGATAATTGACTGGATGAGGGCTAATAAACTGAAACTCAATCCAGACAAGACTGAGATGCTGTTAGTGGGTGGCTCTTCTGTGTGGATGGTGGGTGCTCAACCTGTTCTGGATGGGGTTGCACTCCCCCTGAAAGCGAGTTCATAGCTTGGGGGTCCTCCTGGAGCCATCTTTGTCACTTGAGGCTCAGGTGGCCTCAGTGGCATGGACTGCCTTCTACCAGCTCTGGCTGGTGTCCCAGCTACGCCCCAATCTGGATAGGGATAACCTGGCTTCAGTCGTCTATGCTCTGGTAACCTCCTAGTTAGATTACTGCAATGCACTCTACACGAGGCTGCCTTTGAAGACAGTTCAGAAGCTGCAGCTTGTGCAAAATACGGCAGCCAGACTGATAACAGGGACAAGAAGTCTGAACATATAACAACGATTCTGGTCTGCTTGCACTGGTTGCCTGTACGTTTCCAAGCCCAATTCAAGGTGCTGATTTTGACCTATAAAGCCTTACACAGCTCAGGACTACAATACCTGACAGAGCACCTCTCCTGGCATGCACTTACCCATATACTACAGTCATCATCTAAGGCCCTCCTCCAGGTGCCTACTCCAAAGAAGGCTCGGAGGGCAGCGATGAGGGAGAAGGCCTTCTCAGTGGTCCCCCCCCCCCCCAATTATGGAATGATCTCCATGATGAGGCCTGCCTGGCGCCGACATTGTTATCTTTTCGGCGCCAGGTTAAGACCTTCTACATCTCCCAGGCATTGGGCAGCATATAATGAGGTTTTAATCAGGTCTTCAGCTTGTCTTGTTGATTGTATTTTAATTTTTTTTTAGATATATGAGTGTGTGTCTCTGTGTTGTATGTTTATATGTTTGTATGGATATAGTTTTTATGATGTATTTTAAAGATTTTAATCTTTGTAAACCGCCCAGAGAGCTTCAGCTATTGAGTGCTATAGAAATTTAATGAATGAATGAATAATAGGCTTGGGAAAGGGCAGGGTGGGTGGGAGAGAATGTCAGGAACTGACAACCCCCCTCAAAAAAGAGAGTAACAAGAGCAGGCTAGGGAAGACAGTCACCCAAAAAGTGGACCCCTCCAAGCTTCCCCCATTCACTTTGAAGCCAATACATTCCTGACAGCTACTCAGAAAGCAAAAAGCGCAGAGTCTGGCTAGCTGAGACTGTGTAAAGCTTGAAGATGCAAGCATGCATCAGGGAGCTTATGGAAAGCTCTCTCTAATGCTGACCAGAGGGCCTTCTGGAACTCTCAGCCCTCACGGGAAGCTTGCACAGCCAAATACAGCTGCTGCATGAGTCCAGGCTCTTCGAGATATTCTCCTTATCCTGGTTCTACTACAGATGCTCCACTCCATCCCACCCACCCCCATCTAGCCAGCCTCCTTTCCTTACCAGATATGGAAGGTGGCATTAAACACGTTAGTTTTCTTTACCTACAGCAGGGCTCTCCAACTTTGGGTCCCCAGATGTTGCTGGCCTACAGCTCCCAGCATACCCAGCCAGCATGGCTAATGGCAAGGGATTCTGGGAGCTGTAGTCCAGCAACATCTGGGGACCCAAAGTTGGAGAGCCCTGCTCTAACCACTACACCACACTGGCTCTCATTGATTCTACTGTAAGTATGACTAAATCTGGTTCCAACCCTATGATTTATTCTAGACTAGTCAGATTTCTGGAAAAATGTGGAAGGTGAAAGCATTCTGGGGGAATTAGTGGCAACCAGTTGCTTCTTTGTTTAAAAAAGTGTGCTGAACCCAAGAAGTGACAGCAGGAGCAAGCCATGGTAGAATGAGATAGAAGATAACAGATTACAATAATAACTATGTACAGAAATTTGGAAGGCTGGGGAAATCCTCTACCTATCACCTTTCATTACCTCATGAATTCTTGTAGGGAAATGTATGTACTTCTGCTCTTAAACTTCAGGAGCCCCCACCCTATGTAAGAGATTGGAAAGCAGTGTCTTGCCTTCCTCCTCAACTGCCATTACTTGAACCATCAAGGTGCACAGAGTCAAGATTACAACAGAAGTTTGTTATCCTCAGCCTCTTACATGGAGGTTATTTGATCATGCTTTATCCTGAGACTTGTGCAGATTCATCAATAGGCTGGTTCACACGATAGAACAGCCCGCTGTGGCTTATTTAAGCCACCATGGGCTGTGACCTGTGCTGGTGTCCATTTTGAATATTCACTGCCCGGCCGCAGCTTGTCATGTCATGTGAACCTGGGCAGTGGGGGTTGTGCGAGGGTTAAACAACCATCACACAACCTATGGCCTGTTCTAGGCTAAGCCATGCTGGGCTATTTTGATCATGCAAACTGGATCAGTGTCAACAGGTGTGGAGAAAACTGGCAGTTTTAGAGGCAACACCGCTGGCAACAATAATGGTGCCTCCTCTCCCGATCTGATATTAAAACATCCAGAAACCTGCCAAAACAGCTGGCCAGATGAACACTACCCTGCTGTTCATCCATTGTTACTTGAATATACTGCCCTTCTGTCAGTCTCTCTTGCGGAATTTCTGCTCACATTCAGGGCCAAATTAAATATATACATGTATATATAGGGTCTGCCAAAAAGCACACAGCTATGCAATTGCTCCATACAGCTAAGGTCCTGTCTAAAAAAATCTCTTGGCCCATGTGCTAGCCCATTCATGTACAACAAATATCTGCACATCAGCAGAGTGGAAGCAATGCAATGGCTGTTCAGTATCAATTCCTTTTTAAATTACTGGTCTGGCTGGTCCAGAGACTGGTTCTGTGTACATGTTGCACATGTTTGGGCTAACAGCTGTTTGAAAAAACTGCACTTGGAAAACAAGCAGTTTGGAAACAGTTGATGGATACTTTGCTAACCTGAAAACCTATCAACTAATCAATTTTGTATTAAAATAGAAGTTGGCCTCACTTTTTAAAATGTTAATTATTTATTAAGCAAGTTTAAAAACCAAAGTTCACCTTATTGGTGGCATTAGTGGTGGCCAAACCATGGCGTACATAATTTGGAAGCCTAGATTTTCAAATTCAGGACTTTTTCTTTTCAAGAAACACCCGGCTTCCACTAATTCCCCCCAAATGCAGTCACCAATTTTTCTAGAGGCTGTTTCTAGATTTCTGACCAGCCTATCCTAAGACTTTAGTTGATGGCAGTGGTGCAGCTAGGCAGCGTTGGACTCTGGACCTAATGGGCTTACAGGGGTCCTTTAGATGTTAATGTTTATTACTTCACCTACTTCAAATGCAAAACATATGAACATCCCACCCAACCCATTCCATGCCTTGCAGCTGCTATATTAGTGTATGTTTGAGCCAAAAAACCCGCCCCCTGAGTTTGACAACCCAGACAATATACAGTCATGCCTTGGATTGAGAGCATAATTCATTCCGGAAACGTGCTTGTAATCCAAAACACTCTTATATCAAAACAAAATCCCCCCCAAAAAATTGTACAGGGATTTAAGGGATTTAATTTAAGCCGTACTACAGTACTTGTATTGCAAGACGTCGCTTGTATATCAAGTAAAAAAACAATTCTCCTCTGAGGGGCTCAGTTCCCCTCCTCTCCCCAGACTCATTCATTTTCTGTTATGGGAGCAGCTGTAGAGAGGGCAGGAGAGATGCCCAGCTCCACCATTATGCTCCCTCCTCTGCTGAGGCTCTCTACAGCTTCTCTCTCTCTCTTCCTGGGAAGTAAAGGGGGGACTGGGAGATAGTGTAAGAGTTTTAGCAAGCTTCCTATGCAAGTTCATTTATGGGGAACTCAGGCTCTTACCACCAACTGTTGTTCCCAAAGATGAGAGCTGATGGCTGGGCAGCTAGATTCAGACTATCTGCACACAGCAGCAGCTGGGACCCACCCTCTCATCATATAGCCACAGCACACATACAAGCCAAGTAGCCAACAGACAGATGTGCGCACATCAGGAAGGAGGCGTTGCCTCTGCCCAACTTCCTCTGTCTCTCCTTGCTCAATGCCTTTTTTCTCTTTTTCCGGTCAGTGTCTCAGCTGCTGTCAAGAGAACAGGCAAGACACACAGGAACAAGGAACGGAAACAGGCAGAGTAAAGCAACAGCAGCAAACATCATGAGAAAGAAATCACATGGCCTGCAGAGGGAGGGCAGACTTCTGCCCTAGGTCTGCAGGGGTGGTGCCTCTGCTTAATGGAACACCTTATAAGTCCAAAACTACACAGGTGTGTTGAAGACTGGCATTCTAGGAAGTCTGAACATAAGGAAACCAAACTTCTTACCTTGGATTTGTCCATGAGAGACTCTAAATAAGAGTGGTTTCCATATGGGATGAGGCGGTACCTGCAAGAAACAGGATAAGCCACCTTGTGAATCATTTGATTGAAAGGTGGCGTATAACTTTTTAAATGAAAAGAAGGTCATTAATCTCCCCAAGCCCAACGGCAAAGAAGGGGAGAGGTGGCTTGGTTCTCTAGTCTTACCTTTGAAAGGTCAGGCCCATCTTGTTGGCAAGGGCATGAAGAAGCAGCACCGTCTGCCCCCAGGCTGCATTGATTTCATTCCATTCCACAGGGACACTGGGGAGGCGGCCCAGACGAAAGTTGTTTATTGTGCCAAACTGTCCACTATGCCTATGCAAAAAGGAGAGGCCCAGTCAGCCAGCGGGCAAGAAAAGTCTTAGTGAGACTATACAAGGTTTTTTCCCAAGGCACACTTACCGAGGAACGAAAAAACTCTCTGAAAAACAAGATCCATAGCTTTTATTAACAATCTATTTTACCTACAGACTGCCTGGCTGTTGAGATTTTCACTTGTCTCCTTCAACCCATGCTGTTCACAGCAGACTGCCATCTCTCATGTTTTTTGGTTCAGTTAATACAGACAAAAACAAACCATGCTTTTAAGAACTCTTGGCTTTAAAAACTCAGATTAAGAAATTGGGACTCTTTGGCAAGGGTCAAATTTGCTACTCAAGTACTACTAACATTTCTTAGTACAAAGAGTATGCTACATACAGTACAAAAAAGGAGGGATGAGACCCTTGATTACAACGCATGCGGAGCAACCCACGGCTCCCAAGGAAGGGGTGCCATTGGGCAGAGAGGTATGTTTGCATAAGGGGGGGGGGATGAGAGATTCCAGCCCTATAACAGCCCCTGCCCTAACATCAGGTTGATTGGCCTTTGTGGTTCCTGTGTGTAGGAGTGCTGGTTTTTCCTCTTAAAATCTGGTAATGTACCTGGGAGAGAGGATTTGGGGCTAAGTGGGAGGACCTGAAGGGGCCCCAATTAATGTGGTTATGGGCTGAGAGAGATACGGCATTGGGAGGAGGGCTAGCCCCATTAGGAGAAGATGGCCTGGACAATTAATGGCTGTGTCATTTACTGGCCCTCCCCTTACCTGCAGGTTTAGTGGTTCCCCTATCCGCCAGCCTTCAGGTCTCTGGATGCTGCTTTTAAATGTCAGATAGGTCCAAAACAAGACCTCTTGTATCCACAATTTAATAGTGCATGAGGCGACCGATCTGACATGTATAACTGAAACCTGGGAGGGTGAGGAGGGAGGAGTTAGTCTCTCCCAGCTCTCCCCACGGGGTACTTGGTTCAGCATCAGAGTAGACTTGGGGACCGGGGGGGGGGGTTGCTGTAGGCATTCAATCTCCCTCTGCAGGCACCCTGTCCATCTGACTACTGGTCTGGAGTGTTTACACTTTGTGTTGGGTCAGCAGGACAGATCGGGGATTCTGTTGGTATACCGCCCACTCCGCTGCTCATCAGACTCCCTATCTGACCTGACAGAGGTGGTCTTGAGTGTGCTGTTGAGGTCTCCCAGAGTGCTGGTTCTGGGGGATGTCATGCTGAGGGCACCTTGTTCTTGCTGAGGGCACCTCGTCTGGAGCAGCTCAGGACTTCATGGTCTCCATGGCAGCCATGAGATTGTCCCAGCATGTCATCAGTCTGACATATGTAGTAGGGCATACTCTAGACTTGATTTTCTCAACTGGACATGGAGATGGTGGTCTGAAGGTGGGGGACTTTGAATCAGTCCTTTTGTCATGGTCAGATCATTGCCTGCTGAGATTTAGACTTACAACAGCTTTTCCCCTCTGCAAGGGTGGGGCGGGGGACCTATTAAGATGGTCTGCCCCCGGAGGCTAATGGATCCAGATAGTTTCCAAAGGGCTCTGGGGAAGTTTCAGGCTGATAAGGCTGGCTCTCCTATCAAAACACTGGTTGATCTAAGGAATGCAGAAATGACCTGGGCAGTTGACATGATTGCTCCTAAGCGCCCTCTCTAGAGTAGAGCTCATACTGCTCCATGGTATACCGCAGAGATGAGGGCACTGTAGCAAAATAGGAGACGACTTGACTGCAGATGGAGAAAAACTCCTAGTGGATGCAATCGGACACTGTGTGCCTATGGCCGTGTATATTCAGGGGCAGTGAAGACAGCAAGGAAACAACATCTTGCTGCCTCTATTGAATCCTCTATGTCAGGGCTCTCCAACCTTGGGTCCCCAGATGTTGCTGGACTACAGCTCCCAGAATCCCTTGCCGTTGGCCATGCTGGCTGGGTATGCTGGGAGCTGTAGGCCAGCAACATCTGGGGACCCAAGGTTGGAGAGCCCTGCTCTATGTGCTGCCCAGTGGAGCTTTCGAGGGTTGTCTGGGGCCTATTACATGCTGGCCCTAAGGATACTGTTGATCCGTCTGAGGCCCACTGTAATACATTTGCTAGGCACTTTCCAGGACAAAATCTCTTGCATCTGCCAGGACTTAGACTCCAGTGTTACAGCAGGTGAATCAGGTGGTGTCCAGAGCACAGCTTTGTCCAGTTTTCTTGGATGAGTTTCAGTTGGTACAGCTCAAGGATGCTGACAAGGTACCTGGACAGGTTTGTGCAACCACATCCGTATTGGATTCTTGCCCCTCTTGGCTTATAAAAACTGACAGGGAGGGGACAGCTGGCTGGGCCAGGGAGGTGATTAACAGCTCCTTGTGAGAGGGAGTGGACCTGGGCCACCTGAAAGAGTGGTAAGACAATTTCTGAAGAAACTCTCTGGACTCGGAAAACCTTAACAACTTTAGGCCAGTGGCAAACGTTCCTTTCCTGGGCAAGGTACTTGAGCAGGTGGTTGCCAACCAGCTCCTGATGCTCTTGGATGAGACTGATTATCTTGATCCATTTCAGTCAGAGTTCAGGCTGAGTTTTGCCATGGAAACAGCCTTGGCTGCCAGCCCTGTATGATGACCTATGTCATGAGAGAGACAGGGGGAGTGTGACCTTGTTGATTCTCTTTGATCTCTCAGCAGCTTTCGATACCAGCAACCATGGCATCCTTCTGGGGCAGCTGTCTGAGTTGGGAGTGGGAGGTACTGCATTGCAGTGGTTTTGCTCCTACTAGGATAGTTGGCTCCAGAAGGTGGTGCCTGGGGAATACTGCTCGGCCCCATGGATTCAACAGTATGGGGTTCTGCAGGTGTCAGTTGAGTTTTGTCCCCCATGCTATTTAACATCTACATTAAACCGTTGAGTGCAGTCATCTGGAGTTTTGGAGTGCGCTGTCATCAGTATGCTGATGACATGCAGCTCTACTTCTCCTTTTCATCTTCATCATGTGAGGCTGTGGATGTGCTAGATTGGTGCCTGGCTGCGATAATTGACTGGATGAGGGCTAATAAACTGAAACTCAATCCAGACAAGACTGAGATGCTGTTAGTGGGTGGCTCTTCTGTGTGGATGGTGGGTGCTCAACCTGTTCTGGATGGGGTTGCACTCCCCCTGAAAGCGAGTTCATAGCTTGGGGGTCCTCCTGGAGCCATCTTTGTCACTTGAGGCTCAGGTGGCCTCAGTGGCATGGACTGCCTTCTACCAGCTCTGGCTGGTGTCCCAGCTACGCCCCAATCTGGATAGGGATAACCTGGCTTCAGTCGTCTATGCTCTGGTAACCTCCTAGTTAGATTACTGCAATGCACTCTACACGAGGCTGCCTTTGAAGACAGTTCAGAAGCTGCAGCTTGTGCAAAATACGGCAGCCAGACTGATAACAGGGACAAGAAGTCTGAACATATAACAACGATTCTGGTCTGCTTGCACTGGTTGCCTGTACGTTTCCAAGCCCAATTCAAGGTGCTGATTTTGACCTATAAAGCCTTACACAGCTCAGGACTACAATACCTGACAGAGCACCTCTCCTGGCATGCACTTACCCATATACTACAGTCATCATCTAAGGCCCTCCTCCAGGTGCCTACTCCAAAGGCTCGGAGGGCAGCGATGAGGGAGAAGGCCTTCTCAGTGGTCCCCCCCGCCCCCAATTATGGAATGATCTCCATGATGAGGCCTGCCTGGCGCCGACATTGTTATCTTTTCGGCGCCAGGTTAAGACCTTCTACATCTCCCAGGCATTGGGCAGCATATAATGAGGTTTTAATCAGGTCTTCAGCTTGTCTTGTTGATTGTATTTTAATTTTTTTTTAGATATATGAGTGTGTGTCTCTGTGTTGTATGTTTATATGTTTGTATGGATATAGTTTTTATGATGTATTTTAAAGATTTTAATCTTTGTAAACCGCCCAGAGAGCTTCAGCTATTGAGTGCTATAGAAATTTAATGAATGAATGAATAATAGGCTTGGGAAAGGGCAGGGTGGGTGGGAGAGAATGTCAGGAACTGACAACCCCCCTCAAAAAAGAGAGTAACAAGAGCAGGCTAGGGAAGACAGTCACCCAAAAAGTGGACCCCTCCAAGCTTCCCCCATTCACTTTGAAGCCAATACATTCCTGACAGCTACTCAGAAAGCAAAAAGCGCAGAGTCTGGCTAGCTGAGACTGTGTAAAGCTTGAAGATGCAAGCATGCATCAGGGAGCTTATGGAAAGCTCTCTCTAATGCTGACCAGAGGGCCTTCTGGAACTCTCAGCCCTCACGGGAAGCTTGCACAGCCAAATACAGCTGCTGCATGAGTCCAGGCTCTTCGAGATATTCTCCTTATCCTGGTTCTACTACAGATGCTCCACTCCATCCCACCCACCCCCATCTAGCCAGCCTCCTTTCCTTACCAGATATGGAAGGTGGCATTAAACACGTTAGTTTTCTTTAGCTTGTCCAGCTGCATCTGGGCATAGCGCATTTGATTATCAACACTTTTCAGTTCATCATCCAGTTCCAGTTGTTGCCGCTTGAATTCACTGTACTCTTTCTGGTACCTCCAAAGAGACAAGGTTATACATCCATGAGTCTGACACAGGACACCAACCCTCCCAAAAATACTGTACAAAATGAACTTAGATCAGCAGTATACAAGGTGCTAGGTACAGAAGAACAAGACCTCTTTCCTTAGAAGAAGGGAAGAAGATAAGCTTTAATAAAGACAGGATGAGATGGAGATCAGTACCAAGTTGTAGCAGAGGCCTTGATGCGGACAAAGGCAGGCAATTACTGGCCCAGTGCACAACGCAGACATCCCCATCCCCAAAGGCAAAAAGAAAATATAAAGGACTCGGTTATCTGAGAACTATGAACTGCTGTTCTTCCCCTTTCCAGGTGTCCCATGAGGCTATATAGAATTTAATTGCACCTTACTAGCAAGGCCTCAGCAGGAATGGAGTCAACTGACAGGTAGGTAGAAGCTGATGTGGAATGCAACAGAGGCGGCATAAGGTCTGAAGGAGAGTGTAGAGAGGAAAAGAGGAAGTATAGCAGAGATGCAGCAAGGAATAGACAGGGAGCCATTGCAGAGATTTAAGAAGAGAGGAAACCGCTTTTAGCATAGGAGAAGGGGGGACGGAATAAGGAAAGGCCAGCAAGGAGGAACTTGCAAGGCCATCGCCAAGAGAACATAGATAAGTTTTTTAACAACAGATTCAGCCAAGAAAAGTCAAGTCTTGGAGATGCTAAAAGTTGTAAGACTTGGTAAGAGCTTAGAACTCACTCAGCTTCCTCTTGATCCAGTCGCTCTGCCTCAGTCCTGACCTTCTCAAAGTCTTCAGCCATTGTCTTGCGCTTCTGCTCCACCTCCTCCAGCTCCTCAATCAGTCTCTCCTCCTCAAGAGCAAATTCTTTCAGTTCCAGCTGCAGTTTCTCCTTATCATCTTCATTCATCTGCTCCAGGATTTCCAGGCATCTCCTGTAGCCAACAACCATGCACAAATAATGGAGGGAGGGGCAAAAAGCTATGTAGAGCACACTGTAGCCCTACCTCCTTCCCACCCACCTGTACTGAAATCCAGGCCACATGCAGTGTCACACTTATCTCTGTAATCATGAAGGCTAGAATTCTGCTTTATTTGAAAATGGATGCTGTGCTTGCACAGCATGACTGCAAATGCATGAGACACATATTGCCTTCTTCAATGGAAATGACTTTGGGGAACAGAAGCAAAGGTTCTTTTCCTTTCCTCAACCATGAGGTCATTTATAGGCACTAGGGCGGCTCTCTTGCAGAATCCCTGAATTCTGTTCTCACTCACTTGTAGTTCTGGCATTCATTCTCTGTGATGTTGAGTTGTGTGTCCAGCTGGTCCAAAAGCGTGTCAGTGCATTCTTCACACAAAGGATGATCTACATCTGTCTGGCCAGACATGATATCAAACAGGTCCCCTGTAACCTGGAAGGAGAATGGAGATCATTTTTAGCAAGGAAAATGGAAGAAACTTCTATACGTTGTTAAATGAGACCAAGTTCCCATCCAGCAAAATTGTCAGTTTGGGCTTGCTAAAACAAATCAAATTCAAGGTAGGTGAGTTCTGTACTTCTAAATGCTCAAATCTCTCCAAAGTCTCCCTGAAAGATGCACAGGACACTCAAAAATCAAAGAAAACTTGCCTTGAGTCTTCTACTGAGATTTTCCATGGTGCCTCCATCAGAGGCCTCTCCAATCAGAGTGAAGCTGTTGGCACTTTCTGTTGATATCATCCTGGAAAACACAGTATGAGTTTGTTATGAGGAACTTCTACCAAAAGTCCTGTGGACTTTTACCAAATGCTCAAAGATCCTTGGTAACTGCAGTTCACCCATTGCCCCACACGTCCCCCTATAATTCCTAAACAAAGTCTTGCGTCCATAACCAAGATCAGAAACAAGTGAGCAAATCTTCCATCTACTTAGAGGAAGGCCTGCTGCGATTTGCTCTGTGCGTTGGGGCCTCAACCTGCAAGAGAGAAGATGGCCTGCTATACAAGAGACAGCCCATGGTGGTTTAAAAGAATAAATGTCTTTGGGGCTGTCCCACACCTGATAATCCCTTGGGTTCGTTTTGAAGATCTTTTACAAAACTGTTTCCCCTTCTACATCAGTGTTCAGCTTGGCTGCTTTATGCAAGTCATCTGAAGCAACTGCTCTGTAAGCAAGTTTCATAGTACAGTTGCTCTCATCTAGTAGAAAACCACAGGCAGGATTGCATCCTGGGGCAGAACTGACTGAGGGATGGTTCCAGCTCACAGCAGTGGGAGTGAGACACAAAATGGCCCTTTGATTCCTTCCAACTTTATAAGCCCAAGTCAAGTTCCAGAGTTCCTTCTCAAGATAGAAGTGGGCAGTCTGGGGCTGATGAAGTATAGGAGCATATAGAGGGCCAGTTCAAAACTTGTCAGTGCTTAAGAGCATGAATTTTAAAGAAAGGGAGCAGAGGCAGAAAAAACACTTTCCCTTCAAGTCTTACAAGCAGGGATGAATTCAAGCTTCTGTCACCACTTTCCCCATTAGTTGGAACATGTAGAACTCTTGATCTGCTTCACAACTGGGTGTGTATATATACATGAGGTTCCCATGGAAGATCTACCTAGGGAGGCAGTGGGCTCTCCCACACTGGAGGCATTCAAGGTGCAGCTGGACAGCAATCTGTCAGGGATGCTTTGACTTGGATCCCTGCATTGAGCACTGGGGGTTGGGCCTGAAGGCTTTATAGGCCCCTTCCAACTCTACTATTCTATGATTCTATGATCTGAATGCAATAGTCCCAAGAAGCTTGGCAGACTCACAGTTTGGGCAGTAGCAAAATTTGCAACTTCTAGAAGGGGACATATGCTGCAAATGCATGGGGCAGGAAACACTGCCCCTGGTCAATACCTGGCTGGGGGGATGAATCTTCGGGACACACCATCTGGGCGGTTTTCAACAAACAATTCCTGAAAAGAAACTCAGCATCAGCTGAGGGTCCTCGCCACCAGGAGAGCATCATCCACATTCAAACCTGCTTGCTAGAGAGGTAGTCAATAGGCAGCCTTGCAAATAAGCTCACAAGCCTTCTAGGTGTGTGCATGAAATGCATCAGCCCATAAACAGTTTTACTAGCCCACCTACTACACGTACTTACGCATCATAGGGCAGATTAAAACAACAGGGGTTAGATCCAGATTTAAGCACATGCAATTGGGCTGGCAGAAGCAGACTTCCCCAACCCCTCCCCCCATAGCAGCCCCTCCAGCCCACAGAAAATGCTACAAAGAGGGACAGGGGACCCTGTTGAATGGATGAGCTATGATGTGGGGTGGGGGATCCCCAAAAATTGGGCAGAGGCATCTTCCTTGAGTGGAGCCATTGTCAATGGAAGGCTGATCCTGAATCCAACCCCAGGTCTGGCAAGTTCAATGCCAAAAAGTAAACATTCCTTATCTTGGGCTAGTGGTAACTGCAAGGCTGCCTTAGCTTTATTCTAAGAGTAAGATCCCTAACTCTTTACCTCTGTCAAAGCAGTCTCTTCCTCCTGTGCATCCCCCAGTTTTGCTGGAGCAGTAGCAAGCAGAGGAGCTAGACAAAAGATAATCAATTACCAAAGGAAAACCCAGAGGCTTACTTTACTAATGTTTTGGGTTTCTGTGTATGGAGACTAGCTGTGGTGGCTCAGCAGTAGCAGAGGGCACTCTGCATCTGCACAGACATACTCTCTTTTTGAACTATTACTTCCATATTCCTAAAAAACAAAGATAGTAGCACTGGTCCATGAGTAAAAAATCCAAAACCCACATCCACTCAATACCTTTATTAGGACAAATAGAAATGCCACAGAAGATTGTGCAAGCTTTTGAGTTCTCCAGAACTGTTCATCAGGCTAGACCAGTGATGGCGAACCTATGGCACGCATGCCACAGCTGGCACGCAGGGACCGCTCTGTGGGCACGCGAGCCATAGGTCGCCAGCCCTAGAGCGGCTTTGGCGGCACGGTGGCAAAACCACCGAAGGACGGAGGCGGTCTGAGCAGCCGCTCCTGCCCACCGTGTGTTCCCTGGCATCCTGCAGGCCACTGCCTCTGCCAGGGAAAGGCTGAGAAGGTCCTCCTGGGGCGGGGCGGGCAGGCCTGGAGAGCCGCTGTCGCCCCGGCGACTGCCCAGGCGGAGAGGCCAGCTGGGAGCGCCTCTCGCTGCGGCGTCACTGGGCGGCGCCAACGCTCCCTGCCGGTGGTGCGAGGCAGCATCACGCCCTGCGTGCAGGCTCAGGCCATGACGCGGTGGTGGGGCCGACGGGAGCGCCCGCTCCGGACTGCCCGCTCTTCGCAGGGCGTGCGGGCTGCCTCCCCGCAGCCAGCGCCGCCTCCGCAGCCTGTCCACAGCCCGAGGTGTGTCCCCTCGGGAAGCGAGCTTGCAGGTGCCGCTGGGCTCTTCTTCGGCCTGGCGCTGTGGAGGGCGGCCCGGGCATGCCGGCAGCAAAGAGGCCGGAGCGGCTGGAGGGCTGCTGGTCCATCCAAGTCCCGCCTCAGGAGGCTCCGCGGGCGGCGGCGCGGCGGGCCAGGAGGCTGACCGGGTCCCTGGAGGAGGGCAGCGGCGAGGAAAGGCAGCCCCCCCCTCACACACACACACGTTTAAGTGCTGTGTTTAAAAACAGGTTTAATTCAGGTTTAATTGCAGTGTTGGCACTTTGAAATAAATAAGTTGGTTTTGTGTTGCAGTTTGGGCACTCGGGCTCAAAAAGGTTCGCCATCACTGGGCTAGACAGTAACACTGAGCACTCTGCAATCACCACTTTGAAACCAAGTCTATACTGCAGATCTCATGACCACACGATCTGGCCTAATTTTTGAACTGTCCTGTTTCTTCTCCCATCCCCTGCCTCTTATAACCACCTAGCCTGATGAAAAGTGGTTGGTCCTAATAACAACATTGCCTAACCATGGATCCCCACCCCCTGCCACCACCTGATTTTGGATTCTGTATTCAAGACAATGATGACAGGTTCCAGACCTCAGGCCTGTGAGCACTGCCTCATATTAAGCTCTGTGGACACCTTTCAACCCTACACTTCATTTCCCGGGACTCTCACCCTGGCTAGCAACTGTCTCCACTCACTTGGGTTGTTCCCCATGTTGACTTTCTTTTCTACCTTTTTTTTTTTACCTGTCAGTTCTTGGATGGTGACTTTGTCAAGGACCTTGAAAGATGTGTCCAGCTTAAGGGGTTGGCTGCAGCGCTGGCAAACAAAACTGACCTGCATGGTGCAGGCAGGTGATTTTGACCCATCCATACCTGCGGAGGAGAAAAAAGAGAACAAGGATCCCAGAAATTGTGTATGCTGCTTCTAGCATTCCCTAGATGGATACAATGATAAAAGAATACCCTATGGCTTAGATCTGACATTTCTGCTGTAATGCACACACCCCCACCTGCCCACCAGCCGAAACACTGAATAAGACAGAGGCCCCCAAACCTTTTTGGGTAAGTGGGCACATTTGGAATTTTGAGAATGTATCATAGGCACTCTTCACAAAATGGCTGCCATCGTGGGCACGGCCAGTCACTCATTTTGAGATTATTTACTGAATATATAAAAAGCCTCATTAAAAAATTATAGGCATTTTACAATTGCTCAGGTCACTCAGATGTGATCACGTCAACCGCTCTAATTATCTCCATATTCCACAGAACTTTGATAGAAACACCCAGTCATACCAGCTGGAAAATCCCACAGAGCCTTCTGGAATCCATCAACCTCTGGATGTGGACCATCCCTGTAGGTCCGCCACCCTTGCAGAGGGAGATGGCCACTGTTAGTCTAAATCTCAACAAGAAGTGTTCTGACCATGACAAGGGACAGGTTGTAATATTCCCCATTCGCAGACCACTATCATCTTGCCCAGTACAGAAAACCGAATCTAGTGTGTCCTGCTCTGTGAGCTGCTCCAAATCCAGTGGCTTCAGCATGAATATTGAGATCCCTCAAGTAACTTGAACTTCCCAAGAACCTAAGTACAAGGCAGAGATGGAGGTCTTAGCTCCAAAGCACAAACCCACCCGTTTGAACCCAGTGTCCCAGTTTAAAAAAATGTTAATTAAAAATCTTTTAAAATAAAATAAAAATTAGGAGAGGCAGGATGCCTGGCAGGCACCAAGAGAGGTGTCTGCTGGCATATTGGTGATATCAACCCCCTTCAGGAAACTGGAGCTGCCACTTCGGGTGTGTGGGGGAGGTGAGTTAAAAATAAACTCGCCCTAGCCAGCAAAACAACCAAGTAACAACCTTGAGTTAACAGGTTTTGCTTAGAGCTAGTGGCTAGATTGTGGCCACGATTACTAGAGGGCAAGCCCCACTGAACGCGGGGGGGGGGGAGGCTAGAGTGCAGCATTTGGAGCTAGCTGAGGCTAGAGTGCAGCATTTGGAGCAGAAATACCCAGTTCCACATATCTACCTGGGCAGGTCTGCATGTCGCTGTGTCTGTCACCTACCACAAAGCCTGACCGCGGACAAATTCCAGATACGCCACAACGCTCAGCGAATGATACGCAACTCCTCGGGTGGGGGAAAAGGTGGTCGCGACCGCTCCATCCCAGGGCCCCTCTAGCCTAAGGACCCTCCCAGCCAACCTCCTCGATCGATCGATCGATCAAATCAGAGCTTCCGAAGAGTTTCCCCTTCCGGGGAAACCGCAGGCCCCGGCGTCGCCGAAGGGGCGGGGCAAAGCTAGGCACCGCCTTCGCCGTCTCCATGGCCACGGCGGCTCTTAGGCCTGCTCAACTAGCAGATCGTTTACTTACATAACTGCTCACACAACATTAAATATTTAAATCGCACTGCAGTGTAAATACATTCCGAAGGTATTATACCCATATTACAGGTTGTGGGGGGTGTGTGGCTGGGAAAAAGTGGTTTACAACAACCCTGCACTGTATTGTAGTCTGGTGCATAATTTATTATGTAGAATAAATTAATTTTAAAAAATTAAGACAGAATGGAAGGCCCTCTAACTGTAGGGGATATTGAAGAACTCATGGCTAAAGCAATCCGCTTTGAAGACACATTTAAAGAACAGATCGCCCATGTCCTGAGCTTCGTCATCTAGCTGTCATTAAATTGGTTATGAATAATATTTAACAGTGCATTCCTGCGGACGGTCAGAATCAACATGATCAGAACTTGGAATCTCTGAGCTACGTAGCTGCAGGAGTCTTACTTCTAACCCCACCCCCCAAAAACCGCGAACAACCACAAATCACTTTTGTTTCATGAGCACTGCTTACTCCCAGGAAAGCGTGCAATATCAGCGCTGTTAGCTGGGGGGCGGGACCTATGCTAGCCGGAGACTGCTGGGAGCTGTATGACTTTTTTTTCTGCCAAAACATGCATAGCATTGCGCCTTTAGAGAGTTGTTATAAGTGGCTATCAATCTCACAGTGAAATCCTATGCATGTTTACTTGGAGGTAAATCCCGATGGTGGGGCTGATATTGCACGCTTTCCTGAGAGTAAGCAGTGATCATGAAACAAAGTGACTTTTTTCTGTCTAAACGTGAATACGAGTGTGCCCTTATTTAATAAAGGCTGCATGAACAGTCAGCTCGGTCTTTCTTGGGGAACTACAACATTATAGATCAACATCACATTACAAACGTTTAAGTGAATTTAGATGATGATGATGATGATGAATCTCACCAGTGAAATTATGTGTGATTCTGGAAAATCATTTTCAAGATCACGAATGTAACCACAGTTTTACAGCAATCAAGGTAGTGAAATAATAGTTTCAAATGCTGCAGTGGAAAGTAAACATACACTCGTCACTTCTTGTTGGTGGCGATTTTGGATTTCCACACAAAAACACCCTCAGACTGCAGTAAAAGTCAACCCAAGCTAAACTGCCACCTCCATCGCCCCATCCCACACCACCAAAGTCAGTGCCCAACTGAATAGAGACACCTTGTGCTCCATTCGCTTTCATTCAGCTACGCTGTACTTTAACTAATATTACTCTTCACGAAGAACAACGGTTCCAAATAACAGCAAATGCACGTTACTTCCATATGTCTATCTCGATACTGGCTTCAACTTCTCCGCTCACGTGTCGAAAACTCCGCCCACGTAGACAGGAAGTTGCTTATTAAGCGCATGCGCATGGTAGCGGATAAGGGACGGACGACGAAGACACAAGGGGGAAGTCACGTAAGCGGAGAACGCATTCGGTGATTGGTCAAGGGAGGGCTGTGGCGGGGCGTTATGTTGTCACTTCCGGCGGCGGGTGAAGCCGGTGGTTTGCTCGGGTGGTCGAGCGCGCGGGACAGAAAGAGACGGAATTCGTTTGGGATAGCGTTCCCCCGCCCCGCCATGGCTTCCCTGCTCAAGGTGGACCCGGAAGTTAAGATCAAGGTACGGGGAGAGGGTGAGAGGAAAATAAGCGTTTCTGCCACGGCCATGCCTTTGAGCATGTGCGAAGTGTCGAGCCCGCTTCTAGAAAAGATCGGGCATTTCCCTGGCCAACTTCACCCTCGGCACCTCTCTGTTTAGAAGACGGATATAACAAGAGCATGCTAGTGGCTATGTAGAATAAGACCAAATCTCCCTCCAGCTGAGCACTTATGTCTCCAGTAGTGTCAAGCCTTCTGCCCTTGGGAAGTTTGTAACAGTACAGTACGGTGGCCTTGGCCTTCCCCTCTTGTTTGTCTGTGGCTGCTGATAATCGGAGCTATACTGCCACTAAACATGGAGGATCCACTCTGGTAATCATGACGGTGCTCACTTTTGTTTCAAGCTGCAGAGGTTAGTAGCCATCGGAGCATTCCTTGGCTGGCAGTGTCTTCTGTAGCCTAATTAGATCTTGTGTGAAAAAGCATTCATTTGGTGCCCGTCTTACAAAGTGTGGATTTAACTTGAATCAAGATGATTTAAATCACTGATAAAAAGTGCCAATTTAAGACAAGACAAACTTCTTAATTCAGATGTTTCCTGAACAAGCATACATAATACTTGGCTGATAAAATGTGCCTGTGTTGCAACTAAACTTTTACTATCCAGGATCATATTTCAAAACATTTAGTCAACAAGGATGCCTTTTGCACAAGCTAGGTATTATCAGCTATGGGGAGTAATTGTGAAGGTAAGGACTTATGTTTGGTTTTTTCTATACTTATGTAGGGACATTAAACAAGATAGTATACCCAGAGCTTTTCAGAAGCAATGGCTGGTACTTATTACTGGGCAGAACAGTGTTTCCCCTTGTCATGGGGAGTAACAGCACAATCCTGTTGAGTTCAGTGGGGCTTACTCCCAGATAAATGGGTCTAGGTTTGGACCTGACAGCATGATTATTCATTGTTTATTTAATTTAGAGAGAATGAGAGTCTGAATAATGTCTGGAATCTGTTTAGATATGGGGCAGTATATAAATGTTGTAAACTAATAGTATCAGTAAGTTAAATGGGATGGATTTTAGAAATACTACAAAGAGAGAACCAACCAACGTTAGTTCAAGCAGTGATGTGAGCTGGAAAGAAAGAAGAATCAAAGATGGCGCATGAAAAGATGGAAGAGTGGCCTTGTCAATTAAAAGTGGTGGGGAAAGTAAAGATTTAGAGGAAACACAATACTGTTTTCTGCTTATTGAGCTTGCAGTAATGATGCTACATCCAAGCAGAAACAGCTGTAAGACAATTAGGGTGTAATCCTGTGACCCCTAGACATTTTCTGAAGGGCCAAAGGATCCTGGGGATTCCCCCTTCCGAGGTCAGAGACACCACTCAAACCTCAGAAGGGGGAGTCAGGGATCTGACCCCTCGTAGCTGGCACAGAATGAACTGTGTCAGCTGCCCTCCAAGGTCGGAGAAGCAACCTCTGAGAGGGGGCAACGGGGGAGTTCCAAGGGGAGGGGAGGAGAACAGAGAGGCCAGTATATGAGCTAAAAAGCCCAAAATATGCAGGGTGGAAGATAGGGAGGCGAGGATCACCTCTGCAACTCCTGTTGCCCTGCATTGGATGATCGGAAGCCTTCGAGTTGAGGGACTTGCGATAATCAAGGGCACAGTTGATAGGAGTGCACCCTTAATGAGAGTAAAAGGAAGGAGTAGAAAGTGTAACTGACATTGCAAGCCAAAAGAGGAAATCTGATTCCCAAGGTGAAGGATATAAAGCAGTGTTCTCCAACCTTGGGTCCCCAGATGTTTTTAGCCTGCAACTCCCAGCATGCCCCAAAAACATCTGGGGACCCAAGGTTGGAGAACACTGATATAAAGAGTGATGAGAAGGGATAAGAACTGAGTGACCCCAGCCAAAAGATGATACATTCATGCCTTGGATTGAGAGCATAATTCATTCCGGAAACATGCTTGTAATCCAAAACACTCTTATATCAAAACGAAATCCCCCCCCCCCAATTGTACAGTAAAAGGTAAAATCCCTCTCCCACCTCCTTCATAATGATTGCCTCGGGGTGACAGGAGGCTGAGCCCTCCAAAACAACCTTGTGGGGAAGGGGAAAGGGATAATCAGTCTCTGATTTTGGAATTGTCAAGGGGATGGGAAAACCCTGAAAAACAGCAGGCCAGATGAGTTGATTTTCAGCCCAAATAGGGCCCCCAAAGTGACTTACAATTTAAATTTAATTTTAAAAAATGTTAAAACCAACTTTCAAAACTTTAGAACATCACCAACAGCTGAATTAAGAGCAGGAGAGAATCCTAAAAACAGAATCAATTTAGGATTAAAATACTAAAAAAAAGCCATACAGAACAAAAAAGGTTTAACAGCCCACCTAAGGCTGAACAAAGAGGGGGCCAGTCTAAGAGAGTTCCCCAGACAAAGGAAGGGCCTATCTTGTGTTCCCACCAGCCTAGCCTCTCTTGGTAACAGAACATGTAGAAGGACATCTAAAGAAGATCTTAAATGACAGGCAGGTTCATCTAGGAGGAAGCAATCATTTAGATATCCTGGCCCCAAGTTGTTTAGGGCTTTTTAGGTAAGCACCAACACCTTGAATCAAGCTGGAAACAGATTGGCAGCCAGCATAGTTGATATAAGACCAGGATAATCTGGTCTACAAAATGCACACCAGAAAGCAATCAGGCTACTGCATTTTCCACTAGCTTCAGTTTCCTAACACACTTGAAGGGCAGTCCAACGTAGAGTGTGTTGCAAGCAGCACCCAAATAAAAAAGTGGAAGGCTGGATAACTTGGGTGATTTAAGCCTATCAGTGATTGAAGATGGGACACCTCTCTTCCTTGTTGGCATGAGGCTGCTTCAGCAGTGACTTGTCTGTTGCTGTGTGAAACCATTGACATTTGCATAATGGTGATACTGGAAAAAATATTCCAAAGGGCTAGGTGCCAGTGCCACCATCAAATGATGAGGAACTGGTGTCAGGCCTCTAGGTGTCAGCCTTTCCCCATTCACGGTGCCTGTAGTGCATTGGGCCCAGTCTTTGAGCTTCTAGGTTTGAGTGTGAGCTGAAAAGCAATTAACTTATGGACAAAAAAGAAAGTGCCTATTTGGAAATGGGACATAGCTCAGTGGCTGAGCACATGCTTTGCATGCCGAACATTCTGGGTTCAATCCCTTGCACCTCTAGCTTTTTATTTATTTATTTTATTTATTATATTTATACCCCGCCTTTTTTCCTGAAAGGAACCCAAGGCGGCTTAATCCTCCTCCTCCTCCTCTCCATTTTATTCTCACAACAACCCTGTGAGGTAGGTTAGGCTGAGAGTCAGTGGCTGGCCCAAAGTCACCCAGTGAGTTTCATGGCCGAGCGGGGACTAGAACCTGGATCTCCAGAGTCCCAGTCCAACACTCTCACCACTACGCCACACTGGCAGGTGTGGGTAGCAGGGATGGAATAGATCAGGAGTGGGCAGTTTGTGGCACTCCAGATGTTTGGCCTACAGCTCCCATTAGCACAGCCAGTGGTGAGGGATGATGGGAGTTTTAGGCAAAAACATCTGGAGGACAAAAAGTTGCCCACCCCTGGAATAAATCTTTCTGCTGCCAGTTGGGCTAAATGGACCAATGGTCTGACTCGCTATGGGAGCTTCATATGTTTAATGCTCACACACAGAACCTATTAACCTTCGGAATTCATTGCTGTTGCATTATGTGGTGACAATCCACAGCAGTGCTGAGTTTGAAAAAAGGGGTTAGAAATAGGTTCATGCAGGACAGGAAAATACATTGTGTGGATTCTCTAGTGCCAGCATAAAACTTCTAGATGGGCCAGGCAATAAAGACTTTCCCAGCCCTGCAATCAGCAAGATCTATCAAAACTTGAAACACACTAAATAAGTGTAAGATTGTTTTCTGGCGGTGCATACTTTTCTTGATTTTCAAATCATTTGCATTCCTCTGTGGCCAGTAATACTTTATGTAATTTATTTATTTATTTATTTATTACGTATATTTTACCCCGCCTTTTTTCCTGCAAGGAACCCAAGGCGGCTTACATAATCCTCCTCCTCTCCATTTTATCCTCACAACAACCCTGTGAGGTAGGTTAGGCTGAGAGTCAGTGACTGGCCCAAAGTCACCCAGTGACTTTCATGGCTGAGAGGGGACTAGAACCCGGATCTCCCGAGTCCCAGTCCAGCACTCTCACCACTACGCTACACTGGTATAGTGATTCACAGCTCTAGTTATCAGAGGCAGTATGCCTATGTACACCAGTTGCTGGGGAACATGGGTATGAGGGTGTTGTTGCATTCATGTCCTGCTTGTGGGTTTCCCATGGGCAGCTGGTTGGCCACTGTGAACAGAATGCTGGACTAGATGGACCCAGGGCTCTTATATGTGCTTGGGCCACTGTATCTTACCCAGTTCAGACTTGGTGCTCTAAGCTGCTTCTCTTCTCTCTTGCAGGTAGACTCTTTCAGGGAGCGGATTACAGGTGAAGTAAGTGTCTGATTCATTCCCATCAACTTCAGCTAATGCTTAAGGGTACCAAAAGAGCTGAATGTTCTGTTGTTGGAAGATGTGGCTGGAGACCCTTTGCTGGCTTTCAAAAACTTCTGCTCAATGAGAGAGTTTGCCTGTAGATGTGTTCTTCTGGCACCAGCAGTACCTAGAACTTGGGTGCCTTGCCTTTGGAAGCTGCCCAGATATGAAGGGGTTTGTCTGCCACTTTCTCTCTCGTGTTTCTGTGGGTTCATACAGAGCCTTGGTCTCAGCTTCATTTCTACAATGCCCGTGCATATATTTTTAATGTTAATTCATGCATCACAGATGGCTGTTCTTTCTCTTTCAGGCTGAAGATCTGGTGGCAAATTTTTTCCCAAAGAAGCTTTTAGAACTTGATGCGTTCCTCAAGGTAATAGCTGGAAGCCTGCTGTCTTTCACTGGGCTCTCTTATCCTGGGAATGGCAGACTGTAAGATAGATGGTAAAAGGATGCTGTGGATATCAGCTTTCGACATAGTCTACGGTTCAAGTTTGGCTAGCTCTCTTTGGGAACATGTGGGCAACTAACATTCTGCTATGACTGTTCTTCCCTAGGATCCTATTCTGAACATTCACGATCTCACCCAAATCCACTCAGATATGAACCTTCCTGTCCCAGACCCAATCCTGCTGACAAACAGTCATGATGGACTGGATGGGGTAAGATTGCTCACCCGGGTGTAATATTTAATTCTGTTCCAAACAGCATCATGCTTAGTTACTGGAGAGAGGGGAAAGCTCTCTGGAAATTGAGAGTGGATGGTTGCTTTGTAAGGATCCGTGTCTCCCTGTCCTGCTCCACCCCCCAGTTTTGTGCATGCACTGAGAATTTCCTGTTTGTTTTTTCAGCCCAATATGAAAAAGAGAAAGTTGGAAGACTGTGAAGAGACCTTTCAGGGTAAGTTCCCAAACCTCTGTTGCATCTGTCAAAGTGCCTTTGTGCTGTCTGTCAATACTAGTTTGAGAAGCTGGTTTGGTCTTGTGACAATGTCTCGTGCCACATTTGAGGGGTGTCAGAAAATCCAGAATTCTAAAACTTTGATCCTGGTGCCAAGGAATTTACATAAATAAAATAAATAATTTGTATCCATCCCTTCTATATAAACGGATGTCCACATGGCAGCTGCATAGAATTTGAAATGATCCCATGAAATGCTCCAGCTTTTCCCACCCTACCAAAAAAGATGACTGGATCTCTGTGTGGCTTGAATATTACTGCCATGTCATGGTGATGGTAAAGGGTGCTCCTGGGCCTTTGGCAGGACTGGAAACTCCTTGCATTTCTTTGGGGCATCCAAAGATGTGTCATTTGTGGCCTGGCACATGTTTTCAACCCTCTTTTTTCCCTTCCTGTGAATTAAGACACAGTGTGTTCACAAGAAGAAAAACAGAACTTTGGGATCCCACGATGCAAGTGTCCTAAATATAAGTATTTTTGAGACTAACAAAAAAAAGTGTTCTGCACAAATAATAGCTAATCTTTGGAGCTTACTCCTATGGCATTATACGGTCAAAAACAATAGTGTTATTGCAGGCATGATCAAACATTCCACAGTGGGGCAGGGGTCCCCAATGCAGCGCTCACGGTGCCCACAAGCTCTTCATTCCCTGCCTTCTTCAAAACAATATTTTTAAAATAAAAAATTGAAACCCCTTAGGCGTGCGTCAGGTTCTCCTTCCTGTTCCTTCCACTGATCAGCTGTTCAGTGGCATGACGAGAAAGCGGGGCAGAGGGGTAGAAGGGAGAGAGATCGCGAGGCTAGGAGGGGCAAGAAACAGCAAGTTAAAGAGGTGGAGGGGGAGAAATAGCAAGGCCAGAGGCTAGGAAGGGAGAGAAAGAAGACGACTAGGGACGAGGAAAGGAGAGAAATGGCAAGGAAAGGGGTTGCGGGGAGAGAAATAGCGAGGCTAGAGACTGGGAGTGGAGAGAGAGAGAGAGCAAAGGGGAAAGGTCTGTGTGGATGGAAGAAGATTGGATGGGCCAGGGAGCAGCTCTTTCCATTTCCCTCGCCCTCCCAGCCTCTCGCCTTACAGTTTCTCTCCCACCACCACCTCTTGACTAGCCAGGCCCCCACGGCAGCCATTATGTGACTAGCCACATCCTCCATTTTGTGGTGGTGCCCACAGCAGTTTCTGAAAATCCCAGATGTGCCCCTGGGTCCAAACAGGAAACCCCTGCAGGAGAGGCTTCCATAACCTTAACAGCTGTGCAGAAGTGTGCATTTTATTGGGTGCAACTTTTCAGATCCCTGCAGTGCTGCAATATGACAAGCTGAAATTCCCTCCTATACACGTATTTAAAACTGTAGGACTCCTGATATTGAAAGGATGGCAATCCTTATATTATATTACTAGATTAGAACACTTTTCTCTGACTTGCAGGTTTTCTGTGCATAGGGATTTTTGTTCATCTGAAGGACCATTCAGTCATTTAACAGTTGGGGTAGATGTAGGAATAGGCCTGTCCAGGGTTGGAAAAGAGACTTAGGTGCCTGCATGAAAAAGCTTGGGTGGTCTGCTGAGTGGCAAACAAACACTCACTCACTCCCTTCATGGAATAAGTGACTAGTCTCTTCTCATGGCACCAGGTACCAAAGTCTTTGTCATGCCTAACGGGATGCTGAAGAGTAACCAACAGCTGGTGGACATCATTGAGAAGGTGAAACCTGAGATCCGGCTACTGATTGAGAAATGCAACACGGTGAGCACTCGATTGCCCCCCACCCTGGGCTCTGGCTTACCTGGCATAGTTCTCTGAACAGTGGGGATAAAATCAAATGTGCCTTTCGTCAGCAGTAGTTCTAGCCGCCCAGTTAGAATACAGTGCCTAGTCCTGCACGTCAACCTCTGTTTCAGAAGAAGGCTGCTCTCCTTGCAGTGATATGTATTATACTGTGCCAAACCTTGATGGGTCCCCTATGTTGCAACAGTTCTAGTTCTCACTGAGGTGGTAAACCTACATCTGGACTATCACATTAGATGATACCTTGAGGGCCTCACATGACTGACTGCTTCTCCATACAAAAATAAATTCCTATCCAGAGACAGCTGGTATATCGGGGGAAAGCTAGATTAGAACACTTTTCTCTGACTTGCAGGTTTTCTGTGCATAGGGATTTTTGTTCATCTGAAGGACCATTCAGTCATCTGACTCCCCCCCCCCCCCTCCTATGATCTGGCCAACTCGGTGAGAGCTGGGCCAGTGTTGGGTTTGGATGCAGGTGACTAGGATTCAAATCCTTGTTCAGTTCTGGTGTTTTCTGAGTGTTCTGGAACACGTTTGTATCTCTCTCAGCCTGACCTTCCTGGCTTGAGAATAACTAGATGCTGCATGCAGAGCAGTCTGCCAGGTTTTCTCAGAATATCTGCCAAGGTGGTGACATTTTTTAATGTGACATACTCTGCCCTGCAGGTCAAAATGTGGGTGCAGTTGCTGATTCCCAGAATAGAGGATGGCAACAACTTTGGCGTTTCTATTCAGGTAAATCAACGGTTAAGGTGAGGTTCCTCAGAAATCAAGTCTTTGTTGTAGCCCTCTGTGAGCTCCTTGGGAAAGGGAGCAGCGGTTGTGTTCTGTAGTTGCTCCTGCACACTGGAGGAGGGCAAGCGTCTGTTGTAGGCAAGAGCTAAATCAGGCTCCCCTTAGTTCCTGTGGAGCTCAGCTGCCTCTCAGGAAGCAGCTTTCCTGGTATGTCTCTCTTTGTCCTGGATCTTTCCACTCTTGTTCAGTAGGACCAGTTGGAGTGCTGCTTCTGCTTATCTGGGGCTCAGATGTCTTTGAATCAAGGTGGAGACTCGCCAGCTTGGCTTCTACAATCACAAATTGATGGGGTACATCCAGGTATGAGTGGGCCTGGATGTTCCTCTCTTAATATTTTCTCACTGTCTCCCCACCCTTGTAGGAAGAGACTGTGGCTGAACTCCGAACTGTGGAGAGTGAGGCAGCTTCATACTTGGACCAGATCTCTAGGTGGGTGCCTTCGCAAGGTTCTGCACTTGCTTCAGAGCTCCCTCCGAGGCTAGCCTTTCCTCTGAGGGAGGTATAGCCCTCCAAAGTGCGGCCTGTCAGCGGGGGGTGGGGAGGGAGACCAGCCATCCATTGAGCCAGTTCTCTGCTTCCATTTCAGATACTACATCACACGAGCAAAGCTGGTTTCTAAAATAGCAAAATATCCCCATGTGGTAAGTGTGGAGTGCAGGTATCTTAAGTTGAAGATAAAATTTAGAATTACGAACTTTAAGAGCATCAGAAACGGCTAAAAGGAAATACTGTTATCATGAAGTCTAAGAAATGTTTAGAACTACATTCTAAATGAGAATCTTTGTCTAAGCTTCTCTGTTTTTGTGGGTTTTGCACAGGACTTCTCTTTCAACCAGTTCTTAATAGTCAAAGCCTTTTACGGGGAGGGGGAGAGGTAGACTGATAGAGTGACCCAGTAGACCCTCAGAAGTTGGTACCGTAGTTTTGCAGGTGACTCTCAGCTGGGAGATAGAATGATATCCCTCAGTCACAGCAAGTACCCCATGGTAAAGCAATTCTGACTAAGTAACTATATTTGTAGGAGGATTACCGCCGCACAGTGACTGAGATGGATGAAAAGGAATACATCAGTCTGCGGCTCATCATTTCAGAGCTCAGAAATCAATATGTAAGTCAGCCTTCAAGCTTCGTTTAAAACCTCCCTATCCACTAGTCCCATGACTTGTCTGCCCTGGCTTCCTTGTCGGCATTCCCTTTTTCTCTGTGGCCTCCCAACTGGAAGGGGCAGTATGAGGCTGTCCCGGTTTTCATGTGCTGCATCTTCGAGCCTTGTATTTTAAGGCCAGGAAAAGCAGTTGCTGCTAAATTGCCTTCAGCTCAGGCTGGAATGAGAGAGTAAGCCCAGTTTCCTCCCCTGACTTGAAAAGGCCAGCAGATGAAGTCAGGAGTCCCCTATAATCCTCTTTTGGATTGGGAGAGTGAGGAAGGGGGCAGGTGATTTTCTTTGTCCGATGACCAGGAACTACTGCCACCCCTTTGAGATTTTGCTTAAAGAAAAAGGGTGGCATGTCCATTCGAAGAGGTAAACCATACTTCTCACAGACAAGCTGATGAGTGGCAAATTGCATGGCTGGTGAAATACTTGCTGAAGAGGATTGAAACTATAAGCTGAGGAAAGAACTCATTTTTATGCTAGCATGCAGGCTGAGGAATGCATTGGTCATGTGGATGCTGTCCATGTGAAATACAGTGATCAGTCTTGCCAGGTCTACTGAAAATGAGCCGCAGCAAGCCTTGGGTTTGCGCACTCCCCCCTCCCCCTCTGGTATGGCCACGAGGAAGAGTCTGGAAGCTTTCGCTTACATTTTTGCTTAACCACGGCTTGTCAGTAGTGTCCTGACTGTAATTCATGTTTGCTTATTTTGAACAAACCACAGTTAACTTCAAACCAGGTAGTTTATTTTTAAACATTAGAATCATAGAATCAGAATCATAGAAAAGTAGAGTTGGAAGGGGCCTACAAGGCCATCGAGTCCAACCCCCTGCCCAATGCAGGAATCTAGGTCAAAGCTTTTTCCTAGTTGATGCTAACCACAGTTTAGGGCAGGGGTGCAAAAAGTGCGACCTGCAGGTTGCATGCAGCCCACCAAGCCATTTCTGGCAGCCCACCAGACTCCCCTGTATCTGCTACGGTGGCAGCACACTTCCTATCCTTTGCTTATCTCCGATCTCTCTTGAGGGGGCTGGGTAAAATAAACTATCTGGAGATACAGAATAAATTTCTAAGAAGTATTCTAGCCCTCCCTCCCAACACCCCAGCTGCTCTTCTTCATGCTGAAGTGGGGTTACCATCAATGTCCACCAGAGTGAACAAGACCATTTCCTTCTATCTGAAAAGATTGATTAATGTCCCTGGACACCATTTGGCCAAGCTGTGCTATCTAGAACAGAAGAACAGTGGTGGCTGGACATCCTCTTATTTTGAAAAGCTGGCCCATTTTCCTCTTTCTTTGGCTTCCTTTCAGTCAAGTGAGTCTAAGGTTAAAATTAGAGATGCAGTATACTCACATGATGCTAATAAAGATGCTGGAATTATTCAGCAAACAGAATTTAGCAGGTGGTACAATCTTTAAAAGGGTGAGCGATCTCTCTCATTATCTTCTGATCCTTTGCTTATCTCTGCTCTCTCATCAGAGATCAGAGGTAAGCAAGGGATCCCCTTATCTCTGATAAAAGATTTATTTATTTATTATATTTTTAAATTGCCCATCTGGCCAGTCACCCGGCCACCCTCAGAGTAAGCTGAGATCAAAGTAAACAGCACTCACATTGTGGATGCCAAAACCACATTTGGCCTTCGGGGCCAAAATTTTTTGTGTATCCCTGGTTTAGGGTTTGTTACCATAGTTAATATTAACCACAGTTAGGGTTTGGACAAAACGCCAAACTGTGGT
This sequence comes from Shinisaurus crocodilurus, assembly GCA_021292165.1. Taxonomy (NCBI): domain Eukaryota; kingdom Metazoa; phylum Chordata; class Lepidosauria; order Squamata; family Shinisauridae; genus Shinisaurus; species Shinisaurus crocodilurus. Next base: position 101,045,076 of record CM037880.1, read on the forward strand.
TAATGGAAAATAGAAGTGAACTCTTTGCAGACGCACCAGAGGAAGAGAGGGAGTGGGGAGCATGCAAGTCCAAACCTTGCCGTGGCTCGTTCTCATCATGCTAAATGACAATTGGAGGGTGGGCAGGAGATTCATGGCAAGCCAAGTGCGCCTTGATTGAGAAGTAATCATTCACTATCTCCTCTTGCACTAGGTGACTCTGCACGACATGATCCTAAAGAACATTGAGAAGATCAAGCGACCCCGGAGCAGCAATGCAGAGACCCTCTACTGAGCTGTCAACATTCTGAACTTATGAACTGTTCAGTAGGGTCAAGACAGTCTTTGCCTCAGTTTATGTGACTATCAAGATGGGGAAGCTGGCTGGAAACAGTCCTCGCCACACTTTTAGTTAAAAGTCTAAAGAAACTCTCTCCTTGCTCTTCCTGGTTGGTTTTTATTTGGGTCTTAGGATTCCCCCCCCCCCCCGCCGCCCCATCTCTGATGTCTAGAAGGTATGGGGCAGAGCTTCTCTTCCTACTTAGGTAGGAACAGGCTAATGGCCAATCTGTTCCAGGCAAGAATCTCAACTCCAGCAGCCCTGAGTGACCCTGCTCTGTAACAGCCCAAAGGAGCTCTCCCTTTTTGGTAGCTCATCCCTTGACTGGCCATGAGCATCTAATCCTACTGAGAGCTGATTTGTTTGATCATTAGCTCCACCACTTCAGTCTTCCCATTGAAAACGCAGTTTGGGGAAGTAAGTGCCCTTTTCATCTCACATGGCTGTCCATATCCATCCTCATAACCTGTCAAATCATGTAGATTTTAATGCCACTGTAAGCTTATCCTCCCTGCCCCTACTTCTTCCATTAGATTCATTCATGGCTTGTAGTTCTGAGTCCATGTTTATCTCTTCCAGAGTTCTACAAGTAACTAGCTCTCTTGATATGGCACTCCACTATCTGACAATGAAACCTAATGCAGCGTCTGCGTGCAGTGGGTATTCTCTGGATCTTGGGTTGGAGCAAGGCAGGCCTGCTTAGACTGTTGTCCCGGCCAGATTGGTTCGTCTAATAGTAGCATGACTGATCAGGTGCTGAAGACCTAAATTCTGTCTTACTTTTTTCTCTCTCCCATCCTAGTTAAGTGAGCCTAGCAGTTGTTTCTGGAGGGGCCCTGTCTGACCTTCAAGAGAGCCCCCTATGTCTGAAAGAATTCTGCTAGGCTTCAGTTTTGCTCTTCTCTAGTATTCAAGGAAGCAGGAAGGGGGTACCAACTACCTGGGATGCTGCAGTTTCCCTTGAGATTTCCTCTTAATCTTTATATTCCTCTCGTGCCGTAGTCTTGTGAGTGGTGTTAGATTTGTAAAAACAGTGGCAGGGTGAATGAAGTTTCTCGGCCCTTCTCCCTCTCCCTTCCCTTGTTTTTTAAAAATCCTTCTCCGTAGCTCTTAAGGGCAAGGAAGCGCATCTTCCCTGGGCTCTTTGCAAATGCCTTTGTGTCACTGTCATCTGTTGCTGGGCAGGCCGTAGTCTTCCCCAGAGTAAAGGCTCTCTGACAGCTGCTCTCATTGTAGCTGCTACCTGAGAGCAGCCCTCCCCTCTTTCTCCAGTGTTTCTTTGTATCAGCTGCTTTGTTGGAGTGTTCATATATATCCTCGCCACACTGAACGTATGTACAACTTTTACTATGTCAACAAATTAAAAGTAATAGGTTCTTTGAATTCATCCTCAGCAGTCGCCATGCGTGTGGGTTGGCGAACAGGGTCTCTTCCTGCTGCTCAGTCACTGAGGGCACCCATTGCTTGCACCTGTCTGGATTTTGCCCGGTGCCCCACCTACCCCCCACCCCTTATCAGTAGTGAGCTATAACACTGGGGCTCTGCTGATTGCAACTCCCTCTCCTGGCCTTTCAGAGTAGGGTCCTCTTGGGCACAGCTGTGAGGTAAGATGAGAAATCTGTCTGTCGGCAAAGGGGGCATGGATGACCACTTCCCAACTTCTGCTCCTGACACTGTTAATATCTTGCACCACATAATGGGTTGATCTGTGCTGTTTCTGGCTCCTAAGATGCAAGAGCCTCAATTGAAAACCTGCCTGGTGCCTCAGTCCATTGTAGTATAGATTCCTGGTCCCAACTGTCTTTAAGACTGAATGGATATTGACCAAGTCAAAATGGGGTATGTGGTGGTCTCTGCTCAGAGTGGCCACCTTTAGTGTAAGGGGGCAGAGCAAAATTTCAGATGTGTTATGGATATTATAGAGCTGTGTGTGTCTGAATTAAGGGTGCCAGTTAGGTTTTGTGGAAAGCTGTTTTGTGTGTCTCCATAGCATCAGTCCCTTCAGTCACACTGTGCCACAGTCACTGCTGGTTTGCCCTGGTTCATGTCACAGAGGTGTCTTCTCGGCCTCTGCAGCTCTAGTGCTGCCCCTTCTCAGATTTCAGGGAGTCAAGGTTCTAGATCAGTGTTCTAGATGAACTACAGTGAGCTGTGCTGGGCTGAACATAACTACACAGTTTGGGGGGCTGTTCACTTCCTAACTTTTAATCTCCTTAGAGAAAGCTAAGTAAGGAGCAACATGTCACAGAGGTGTGCAATATTATGCATTGTGTGCATGGAGAGGGAGAAGTTATATTGCAGGAACTCAGGGTCATCCAATGAAGCTGAATGGTGGTAAATTTCAGACAGATAAAAGGAAGTACTTTGTCACACAGTGCATAGTTAAACTATGGCATTTGCTACCGCAAGATGTAGTGATGGTTGCCAATTTGGATGACTTTAAAAGGGGATTAGACGAATTCATGGAGGGTAAGGCTATCCATGGCTACTAGTCATGATGCCTATATATAACCCAGTATCCGAGGCAATGTGCCTTTGTATGCCAGTTACTGGGGAACGTGGGTGGGAGGGTGCTGTTGAGGTCATATTTGTGGACTTCTCACAGCTGTCTGATTGGCCACTGTGGGCCTTTGGTCTGATCTAGCACAGCTCTTCTTATGTTCTTTTAAGTTCTTAGTGAGTTCTTTTGGGCTGCGAACCCAGTAATATTCAATACCAATCTCCTTATGTCAGGGGTCCCCAACCTTTTTGGACCCATGGGCATCTTTGGGAATTTCAGAAACTGCTGTGGGCGCCACCACAAAATGCCTCCTGTGGAGGGTGTGGCCAGTCACATAATGGGGGCCATGGGGGCCTGGCTAGTCAAGAGGTGATGTGGGGAGAGAAATAGCAAGGGGAGAGGCTATGAGGGGGGGGGGCATGGGAAGAGTTGTTCCCTGGCCGGCCCAATTTTCTGTCCACACAGACCTTTGCTCGCGCTCTCCTCTCCCAGCATCTAGCCTCACTATTTCTTTCCCCAACCCCTTTCCTTGTCCATAGCCGCCTTTCTCTCCCTTCCTAGCCTCTAACCTTGCTATTTCTCTCCCCTCCACCTCTACCTCACTGTTTCTCCCTTCTCTTAGCCTCTTTCTCTCCTCACTACTCCTTTGCCTTGCTTTCTCTTCATTCCCACTGAACAGCTGATCAGTGGCAGGTTCAGGAACAGGAAGGAGAACCTGGTGCCCGAACATTTTTCAATTTTTCATTTAAATTTTTTTTTTAAGGGGGCAGGGAGTGAAGAGCTTTGCAGGCACTATCAGATGTGCTGTGTTGGGGGCTCCTGCTTTATGTTACCTGGACCCTGCCCCATATTAGCAGCCTAGGTCTGGGCAAAAGGGAGAGCTTAGATATTCAAGCCTTGTGTTTATCATGTAAACAGTGACCTGGTTTGCATGACACGACAACCCATCATGGCTGATCAGCCATGGTGGGTTGTCATGTTGTGTGAACCTGGCGTGGTTTCTGCAGGGTGGCTTATTTTTGGTGAGCAAGCCACTCTGAGAACTTGTGGCTTGTTGATATCTATGGTGGCTTGTTGTGTTGTCTGAACCCAGCCGAGCGACTTCATCATAATCAGGAACAGCTACAGAGCTGGCTGGCGAAATTGGCAAAAAATACCCTGCCGCTCCTTGTGATCTTGCTAGTGCCACCGCCATCCTCCCTCATCCCTTCTCAGTGCCTTCCACCCCGTGCTCCTAAAAAAAGCAAAGAAAGGACACTGCAAAGTGTCCCAAACGCATTCACAACTTTGTATTTCTATTTTCATTCCTGTGCAAGTGCACAGGAGCAAATGACAGCTGCTGGTAAATTTGTGCAATTTATGCCTCCACTTGACTGCTCAGCCCTGAAATTTGTGCAATTTTGGACTCCATTTTACTTCACCATGAGATTTGTGCAATCTCCCTCCGTAGTACTGCTCTGCCATGAGATTTGCGCCATTTTCACCTCTGTTTGACTGCTCTGCCTTGAAATTGTGCAATTTCCCCCCTCCATGTTACTGCTTTGCCATGACAATTATGTATGTTTAGTGATCCTGCTCCCTGCTCTGTAACCCATATGTATATGTGACAGCTAGCAATGGAGGGAAGTGACAAGCAGGAAGTGTGTGGGGAGAGCCAAAAGCAGCTGGAGGGAAGGCGCTTTGCCACCAGTATTCTTCCTTTATTGTAACATGAAGCAACCGGGGGGGGGGGGGGGGGCAGATGGCAAACACGTTCCGATGTTCATAAGGGCTTGGAAAATTCCAAGCGCCAAAATGGAGGATGAAATTGACATGGACATTGACAAGAGTGATATTGGTATGTTGAGCTAAATATCCGAGAGGCGCTCTTGTGCAAGAGTGCAATTCCCCAGGGGGAAAAGGTTTGTGGATGCGTTACTGCATTCATAAGGGCACTTGGAATTAATTCCATTTGGCAATCTGATGCGTGGCGTGGCGAGTTCCCTTCAGTAGCTAGCAACCCCAGCAGACCAATTGCAGAAAGGGTGCTGACGTGGAGTTCTGCCGCAAAGGCCCCTGGGATACATGCCAGAGCCAGCAGGAGGATTGAGGGGGAACAACCCACAGCAAGCTCTGTTGTCTGTCGGGTTAGCAAGCGAAAGACCTACCCAGGGTGGCTTAGCGTGATGTGTGAACTCGCCCATTGTGTACCCTAGCGTGTGCATGATTTCTTTACAATATTGCCAGTGTGTCCCTCTCCAAAACCCATAGCAAACGCTCCATATAGTATCTTTACTGCACTGTAAACGTTGAAATTACTTGTTTTACACAATCAGCACCTCATCCTTATCCATGGCTAATCGTCTTGAAAGAACTCCGAAACTGAAATGAGTTCAGCTGCTGTTATTGCCTTAAAATTCATTTCCCATTGTGGTTGCCTAAGATGCCAGCTGAGTCTAGTGATGAGGTAATTGAGAAGAGTCTCACATGGGATGGATGGGTATGGGGACCTTGTCTGAATTTTGAGACCTAGATATTTGGCAGGGATGGGGAGCGTTTTACGGGCCAAAGTCTGGGTAGGCCTTGGACAAGGATGTCAGACTGCATGCCAGCATTGGGCAGGGTAACACCTGATATGTGCCCCCTGACACACATCTCACACGGAGCAAGCTTTACTCGCTCCAGGAAAGAACAGCTTTAAGGCACTGGGGGCACCTTAAAGCAGCGGCTCTCCAGTGAGCTGGTTTTGGTCAGCATCAGCCGTCACCTTTCCCATTGAGAGAGACATGGGGCAAGCAAAGCCCCAATGAGGCTGGTGGTTCCCCATACCTGATGTACAAGAATGAAGCCAGCAGCTCCAACAGGCTGCTCAAAGGAACAAAATCCTATGCTTTCCTGGAAGTGGACTGAATACCCATCTCTGCCATGAGAGCAACAGGCCAGAATAAATGGATGCCTTGTGCCTTTTTGCTGCTGTTATGCTCCCACCATGTGGGAAGGAGCAGGAAGTCCAAGTATCCAAGATGCTATAAGGAGAGCTGGCCTGGCCTGGCCTGGCCTGGCCTGCCTGGCAGAAATATATATCATTAAACAAGTTAAAATACGATTGTCATAAAAGCAGAAACATAATAGCAGAGTTAACATTAACCCAACCCAAATCTGGTTGTGTGGGCCTCTTGTCTTGGTTGGACTCTGCTTCTTTTTCAAAGGCTTTTACTCCTGAGATACCATATTGAGCAGGCTGAGAAGCCACCACTTGTATTTCAAGTCATTCCTGCTGTGTTTCTTGGAATGCAACTGAGGGAGAAAGAGGCACCAGTAACGGGGGATGAAGGAAGAGTACAGGAGATGGTGGCTGTGCTTTTGTTTGCAATGTGAGTGCATTCTGTGAACAACAAGCCTTTCCTAGACCAGGCAAACTAGAGAGCCCCTTGGAGTTCACCCAGTGCTACCACTCTAGCTTAAGACTGTAGAAGGAAAGGTGGCTCTTGTTTAAAAGGACTTCATACTACACTCCCTATTATTCTGCTGACAGAGTGAGTCCTTAGGTCTCCTAATAACTATAAAGCTACTGAGTTTGGGTGTGTGTGTGTACAGGCTTGTATTAAGGCAGATGATGGCAATTGGGGAAGCTCTAAAGATCTGAGGCACTGCTCAGAAGATCTGGGCCCCATGCCTAGGTGGGACCCTTCCTAACACTGCCTATGGCCATAAGGAACAGAAACTGTGTTTCTATTAGCCCACAGCAGCTCAGGATGCTAGGATGCTGAATTCTGCATCACCAAACAGTGTTTGCGTGGTTGAAAGCCGAAGTGGTACTGATATTTTTCAATTCAGTCAACGTAAGATGGACAAAGGTCCACCAGATTCAGTCTGCCAAATTAAACTGTTATCAGAAAGCTGAACAAAGAAGCTCTTGCATGAATGTGCTCTGAAAGCCAATAATTGACTATTGCAGGGCACATCACGCAGGGCTGCCCTTGGTGGTTCAACTGGTGCTTTCTGTTTCCAGGTACAAGTCACTAAGGGCTTGTTACATGTCTACACAAATGTTACCATGCCCTAAGCCTTCAGGGCTCGAGTTGGTTAAATCCAGCAGTAACAAAAGACCTGACTATGATGCCCTTTCTCTGGAGAGGGATCTTTTGCACTGCCTTAGGCCATGTTTTCTACTGTGTGTGCAAAAACAGTAGGAAGAAGCTCGTTATTTAGAAGTAAAAAATAGGTGCAAAAGTGGGCTAGAGACTCCTTATGCAGGCAGGGCTCTGCTGGTACTGAGTACTCCTGTTCAGTGAAGGAGTTGCTAAGAAGAAGCGTGGCTGTGGTCCAAGATGGAATAGGGGCACATGGGGCCATCTGAGGAGATGGAGGATCCACCCTTGGAAGGAGACAGAAAGGACACATTAACTACAGGAGAGAGGTTTCAGGAAACCAAAATGGGGCATGCTGGAAGCAGGAGTGGAAATTCCCACAGAGCCTCTCCTGGCTGGGTGTGTTTGTGTTTTTCTTTCTTCAGCTGGACCAAGCACAAAGAGGCACCAATTGCCTGAAGCTTTCCTGCTGCTGCGGGTTAGAATTCCAGTCCAGGGGTAGTAAGGAAAAAGGAGTGGAAAAAGGAAAACACTATACATCAGAGAAAATCCTACCAACCCAGTGAATCTTGCAGTGGATTCATGCCAGTGGGATGCTCTGTCCTCTGTTCATCCCAGGGGAAAGTGTAAAGCAATGGGAATGCAGGTGTGTATTAGTCTTGGGCCTTGCCTTCTGTCAGCCCAGTGAATTCCCTCACCATGCTGTCTTCATACTGTTTTTCTCTCGTGTAAAAGCAGGACATCATGTGTCCCTCCACAAGGTCTGGTACTCCTTGTGCAAAGCAGGGAGTAACAAAGTAAGTCCCAGTTCAGGCAAACTGGGCAAGGAGCTTGTCGTTCTAGCATATGAATTAACTTGAGAGAGATTTAGTATCATTCTTATTTATTTATTTATTTCATTTTTATACCGTCCAATAGCCGAAGCTCTCTGGGAGGTTTACAGCAATTAACAAGACAGTCTCTGCCCGCAGGCTTACAATCTAAAAAGACACGAAACACAAGGAAAAAGGAATGGGGAGGGAAGAAGGGGGAAAAATAATTACCGTACATTCTTCTGGCAGGGCTGGTGGAATGGCCCTGCACTCCCTCTCATCTCCCTCCTCTCAGCCTGCTGGAATGGCTGGTGGTGGTGACAGTTGAGGGAGGAGGAGCCGCCAGGAGGGCGGCCTTTTAGCAGGGCTGGTGGAATGGCTCTGTGCTCCAGGCCAACTGAAGGTTTCTGGAGCTCCTGGTACAATCTCCCTGGCCTGGGCTTCTCTTCTGCCTTCCCTCAGGGCACACAGGTCCCAAATAGCCCCAGGGAAGGTGGGAGAGGGGCTGCCCCAACAGCCCTCTCAGGCCGGTGATGGTCATTTCAGGAGCTGGTTAAGTCCCAAGTTTTTATGGGTTAAGTCCCAAGTTTTTTAAACAAACCTGGTGTATCTTGCAGCATCTTTACTGCAACAGAAGACCCAATCAAGGGCAAGTTTTATATTGTTGATTATTTTGATGATATGTTATAGCTAGTGTTTAGCTAGTAGTTGTGTTTACCTTCATTTAGCCACCTTATTTATTCATTCATTTTCTATACCGCCCAATAGCCGAAGCTCTCTGGGCGGTGTGTACAACAATCAGTTAAAAAGTACAATAAAGTATATTTAAATATAAACAATAAAAACATTATAAAAAATTTAAGCCAATTTTTAAAATGTCACAAAAACTAAAAACAAGTTAATAAAACATGACTTCTAAAACAATTTACCACCCCACCATATGCCATTTAGTTATTAAAAGCCTCAGTGTAGAGGGCAGTCTTAACCTGGTGCCGTAAAGATAGTACAGTTGGTGCCAGGCGGGCCTCAGTGGGGAGCTTGTTCCACAGTTGGGGGGCTACCACAGAAAAGGTCCTCCCCCTTGTTGCCACCCTCTGAGCCTCCCTCAGAGGTGGCAGTCGGAGGAAGGCCCCAGATGTTGAGCGTAGTGTCCGGGTAGATTGTGGTTGGGAGAGGCGTTCCATCAAGTATTGTGGTCCCAAGCCACAATAGGACTTTATAGGTTAAAACCAGCACCTTGAATCGGACTCAGAAGCATACAGGCAGCCAGTGCAAGCAGGCCAGAACTGGTGTTATATGTTCAGACCTTCTGGTTCCAGTGGTTAGTCTGGCTGCCGCATTTTGCACAAGCTGCAGCTTCTGAACAGTCTTCAAGGGCAGCCCCACGAGATTACTGGAGCATGGATTACTGAAACCAGGCTATCTCTGTCCAGATAGGGGTGTAACTGGGCCACCAGCAGAAGCTGGTAGAAGGCACTCCATGCCACTGCGGCAACCTGAGCCTCAAGTGACAAAGATGGCTCAAGGAGAACCCCCAAGCTACAATCTTGAAATCTGTTACAAGGGAGAAGTAGACAGACCTTATTTAATGAACAAATAAATGTTTACTTTGAGCACAAAGAAGCTACACTGGGGAGGGGAGCAACTTTTATAAACTACAAAATGTGCTGAACCTGTCAAACCTCCCAGACCTGCCAGTAGCTGTATCACCCTGGCTTTGCAGACTCTTCAGGAAGCCGGCTGGCCTGAAGGAGCAGCCAAGAGTGAATGCTGTGTGATTTGTGCAATGAGTCACTGTCTGCTCTGTCGCAGGGATGCTTCTACCTCAGCATGAACACATCTTTGCAAGGCATAGAAAGCACAACCATCTGCCTTTGCTGACCCTCTGCAAGCACCTCCCTCAGTCTCTCCTTCACCCCTCTTCACTGTCTTTAATCCAGCTGGTCATAGTTGAAGGAAGCTGTTTCGAACGGAGAAGCCACTGCCAGGCTCCGTCGTGCTCTCTTATTTCCACTGCTGCAAATATGAATCTGAAAACTCTTCTCCTTGTGCTCCTCCTAGTCTTGGTGGCAATTTTTGCCTTAGTTTGCATCTTGTTGGCTACAGGTGAAAAACATGCAAGCTGTGATGACCAGCTGCAAGCTTTTCCGGAGCATCTGCACAGTGAATGGAGCTGGCTCTTTGCTGATCTGACACAAGAAGAAATGGTCCATGTGGTGCAGTACCTGAAGTTCAATCTTGGAGCAAACCTGGAAGATGCTTCTCATGCAAGGCCTTCTGATAACTGCATTTATTCTATTGACTTGTACTTGCCACCCAAAGCAGAGTCTCTGTTGTTTCTGGATCATGGAGGAGGCCGCCCTCCTAGGCAGGCACTGGCTGTGGTGTATTATGGAAACCAACCAGACCCAAATGTCACGGAGTACGTGGTGGGCCCCCTCCCAGAGCCACTGTATCACCGGGATGTGACAGTGCAGAAGTATGGAGGGCCGGTACCATATCATCGCAGGCCCCCGCTAGCTGCTGAATACAAGCAGATGGCACACTTCCTGCGCAGGGCAGTGTTCCCCACAGCCCCAAGTTTCATGCAGGAGGCATTAAATTATGATGGGACCAACCTAGCAGCAATGACCACATCGCCCCGAGGGCTGAAATCTGGGGATCGTGCAACTTGGCTAGTCCTGTTCCAGAATGTAACTGGCTACTTCTTACACCCGGTTGGGCTGGAGGTGCTGCTAGATCACAGCAGCCTGGATATCTCCCATTGGACTGTGAAGGAAGTATTTTACAATGGGCAGTACTACAGGGATTTGGCACAACTGGAGAGAGAATTTACAGAGGGGCATGTGCATGTGGAGAAGGTGAAGCGGGTCCCAGCTGATGGGGATTTTTCTTCAATGAAGTCCAGGGTGCAACATGCTGAGCCAGGCCCTTTCAATTATGAGCCTTCTGGACCACGTTACAGTGTGAGAAAGAACCAGGTCCACTCTTTGTCCTGGAGTTTTGCTTTCAGGATGGATGTGAGCAGGGGGCCACATCTCTTTGATATCAGGTTCAAAGGCCAAAGGGTCATCTACGAGCTCAGTGTGCAGGACACCATGTCAGTCTATGGTTCCAGCAACCCTGGTGGCATGTCAACCCGGTTCATGGATGGGAGCTTTGGAATTGGAAGGTTCATGAATCCTCTGGTGCGAGGGGTCGACTGCCCTTATTCCGCTACCTACCTTGATGTTTACTTTTTAGCTGAAGCGGAAAGGCCTATCATTACCAGAGATGCCATCTGTGTTTTTGAGCAGGACATGGGGGCCCCACTTCGACGTCATTACTCCAACTTACAGTCTCTCTATTATGGAGGGCTCCCTGGTACTGCCCTAGTCTTTCGCTCTGTGACTACTATTGGCAACTATGACTATATCTGGGACTTTGTATTCTATCCAAATGGAGCCATTGAAAGCAAAGTCCGAGCCACAGGTTATATAAGTTCATCTTTCCTCTATGGTGATGGGCTAGATTATGGAAATAGGGTTGGGGATCACACCCTGGGAACAATCCACACCCACTTCATTGGCTACAAGGTGGACCTGGATGTTGGTGGTAAGTGTCCCATCTTCAGTAGATAGATTCAAAATCTTAGTGGAGCTGTTCTCTGCTTTTTAGACTTTGTAAGGTCTTGTTGTGTGTAGTCCTTGTCTTTGACTGAGGCTTAAATGGTGTGTTCTATGTATCGTTTGAGCCTTGTAGGTGGAAACAGAGAATACCATTCCAAGGGCAGCAGTGTCCTGCCAATCCATCCTCCCTCCCTTTATGCTTAAGTTCTCCCTGTTGCCTTCCAAGGGGCTCTCTGCCCTATCTGGCACCTGCATCAATGTGTAGTGAATAGTCTGAATTTCTGATAAGATATTCAATGTCTTTGTTCGTGTGTGTGTGTGTGTGTGTGTGTGTAGCATGGACTGTGAAAATAGCTGGGCATCTGTGTATTTTGCTTTTGGCCCAAGTATACAATGGAATAATTGTCCAGAGTGCCCTGTCCCTCCCTGTTCAGAGATGACCTCTTGTTGGTGTCTGTTTCTTTTGTGAGACTAAGATAATAGTCCCAGTGGCTTATTTATTTATTATATTTATGAATCGCCCATCTGGCCAGACATCCAGCCACTCTGAGCGATGTACAGTCCAATAAAACACAAGAGGTGGGGAAACACACACACACACACACACACACACAGTATAAAACACAATTTAAAAAAGTACAAAACTTAAAAATCCTAACCCACCCCATATTCCCGCCTGAAAAGCCACGTTTTTAATGCCCGGCAGGAAGCTAATCAAGGAAGGGGCATGGCGGAGGTCACTGGGGAGAGAGTTCCATAAATTGGGGGCTGCCACAGAAAAGGCCCTCCTTCTAGTCCCCACCAGCCTGGTTTCTCTGGCTGATGGGACAGGGAGAAGGCCATCCGCAGATCTTGTTGAGCGGCCTACTTGATGTTGCTGGAGGCGCTCCTTGAGATATACTGGACTGGAGCCGTACAGGGTTTTAAAGGTCAATGCCAACACTTTGAATTCGGCTCGGCAAACAACTGGTAGCCAGTGCAACTCTTTGAGCACTGGAGTCATAGAATCATAGAATCATAGAAAAGTAGAGTTGGAAGGGGCCTACAAGGCCATCGAGTCCAACCCCCTGCTCAATGCAGGAATCTAGGTCAAAGCATCTCTGACAGATGTCTGTCCAGCTGCACCTTGAATGCCTCCAGAGTGGGAGAGCCCACCACCTCCCTAGGTAGTTGATTCCATTGTCTTATTGCTCTGACAGTCAGGAAATTTTTCCTGATGTTTAGGTGGAATCTAGGTTCCTGTAACTTGAGCCCATTATTCCGTGTCCTGCAAACTGGGATGAACGAGAAGAGATCTTTGCCCTCCTCTGTGTGACATCCCTTCAAATACTGGAAGAGTGCGATCATATCTCCCCTCAGTCTCCTCTTCTGAAGGCTAAACATGCCCAGTTCTTTCAGTCTCTCCTCATAGGGCCTTGTTTCCAGTCCCTTTATCATCCTTGTTGCCCTCCTCTGAACCCTCTCCAGTTTGTCTATGTCCTTCTTAAAGTGAGGTGCCCAGAACTGGACGCAGTACTCAAGATGAGGCCTAACCAGTGCCGAGTAAAGGGGAATTATCACTTCCCGCGATTTGGAAGCTATACTTCTATTAATACAGCCCAAAATTGCATTTGCCTTCTTTGCAGCCACATCGCATTGCTGGCTCATATTCAGTTTGTGATCTACCACAATTCCAAGATCCTTCTCACTTGTAGTATTGTTGAGCCAAGTGTCCCCCATTCTGTAACTCTGCATTTGGTTTCCTCTCCCTAGGTGCAGCACTTGGCATTTATCCCTATTAAATTTCATTCTGTTGTTTTCGGCCCAGCGCTCCAGCCTATCGAGGTCACTTTGAATTTTGTTTCTGTCTTCCAGAGTATTAGCTGTGATCACGCTGGTGGCAGCCTTTAACCAGGCGAGCTGCTGCATTCTGTACCAGCTGCAACTTCCGAACCGTCTTCCAGGGTAACCCCACGTAGAGCGCATTACAGTAGTCTAGGCGAGAGGAGACCAAGGCATGAATCACTGATAGGAGCAGATGATAGGAGCTTGTTCTACTGATCCATCCATCATACTGCAACTTGGTTCCTGGAGGGCAGCCCTCCTGTCCTCTGAAGTTGGCCACTTTATGAGCTTCCTTGTCATCAGTGGAGAATGAGAACACGGCTGTTTCACTTTGCAGGTGCCCCATCTAGTGGCGAAAGGGTAAGGCGTCTTGTTGCAGTTTTATATGAGTGTGTGCATGAAGGGCTTACTTTTGTTTTGAGACAGAAGGTACCCTTCTTTGTGACCTGATGACCCAAGAGTCAAGCTAGACATTACGTAGGCGGTGTGATAGTCTTGTAACTCTTAAAAATTAAAATCTGCATTGAGCAGGGGGTTGGACTCGATAGCCTTGTAGGCTCCTTCCAACTCTATGATCTATGAAATCTATGAAATCTAAGGCTATAATCAGAAACAGAGGGGAGGAGCTATCAAGCCTTCCCCTTCCTGCCATTTCTCTGATCCGCCCCCTTCCCAAACCTGCTTTTCTCCCTGAAGGGGGGAAATATATGGGACCTTGGCAGGAAGGGAAGGGTTGAAACACACTCACTCTAGTTATGTTCCTGAATACAGCCTCTGAGGCAGCTTTTCATTTTGTTTAAAAATAGGAGATAGGTTCATTTGTGTCCCATGCAATGTTTAGTTAGCTCTCGGCTGTCTCCCTTGTAGTGTGCCAACAGAACATAGAAAGCACTGGGACGTTGCAAAACCTCCGGCAAAGTCCTGCTAAAGGATAATAGAATATCAGGAACATGGTTCTGAATTGGTTCACAGAACTATAGAATTGGAAAAGACTGGATGGATTATGTAGCCCAGCCCTTTCTCCCGAGGGCGGCAGGATATCCTGAACCTAAAGTATAAACAGATGTCTTTCCAGCCTGGTCTTGGAAAATCTCCAGCAAAGGAAATTCGACCATCTCCCTAATCAACTTGTTTCAACGCAGGTGCTCCTAAGAATAAGAGAGCTTTACCAAATGTTTAACCTAAATCCATTTCCCAGTAGTTGTGAAAAAAATATTTTTGTTTTGTCTACAGTTGATAATGGTTCTCCCTATTTTTCTGAGATATTTTAAGAAATATTTACTTTATTTATTTATTTGATTTGTTACTCCACCTTTCTACCAAAAAAAATGACAATCAAGTCAGCTTACAATCATAAATAAAATTTGATTAAAACAGCGTGGCGTAGCGTAGTGGTGAGAGTGTTGGACTGGGACTCGGGAGATCCGGGTTCTAGTCCCCACTTGGCCACGAAGCTCCCTGGGTGACTTTGGGCCAGTCACTGACTCTCAGCCTAACCTACCTCACAGGGTTGTTGTGAGGATAAAATGGAGAGGAGGAGGAGGATTATTTAAGCCGCCTTGGGTTCCTTGCAGGAAAAAAGGCGGGGTATAAATATAATAAATAAATAAAATAAATATAAATAAATAAATAAAATAAAACAAATGCATTGAAACAGAATTAAAACTGCAAAAATAACATAATAAAAACAGCATCCAACCCAACAGATCCACTTCCATGCCAAAGGCCTGCTAGAATAAAAAGATCTTTGCCTTTTTATCGAAGAACAGCAGAGAGGGAGCGAACGTAGCCTCCCCCAGCCGGGCATTCCCCAGCCCGGGAGCAGCCACCAAGAAGGCCCTCGTTTGCATCACCACCAAACTTGCCTCTGAAGGCGGCAGTCTTCAAAGAAGGGCCTCTCCCAAAGATCTTAAGACCCGAGCAGGCTCGTATGGGAGAAGGTGGTCTTTCAGATAGCCTGGTCCCAAACCATATAGGGCTTTATAGGTCGTAACCAGCACTTTGAATTCTGCCCGGAAACAGACCAGTAGCCAGTGAAACTGTTGTAACAAGGGAGTCGCGTGCGTGCTCCCTGTAGCCAGCCGCAGTCAACAGTCTGGCCGCAACTAACTAACCAGGAGCACTTCTGTCTTGCCTGGATTAAGCTTCAATTTGTTTGCCCTCATCCACTACTGACATCAGAGACCAGTTTAGAACCAGAACAGCTTCCTTGGATTTAGATGGAAAGGAGCAATAGAGTTGGGTGTCATCAGCATACTGGTGGCACTGAACCCCAACACTCCGGACAATCTCTCCAAGCAGTTTCATGTATATGTTTTTTAAAAAAAAATATTTAAATTTTAACATATAAGCTACAAAATACATAAACATACAAATTATCCAACAAGCACATTAAAAAAACAACAGAATGATCATAAGTGCACCCGCCCACCGGGACCAAGTAAACTACATAACTATACAGCCTTCCAAAATTGTAATGACTCTTGTGAAAGTGTACACCCTTTCCCACTTGATAAAACAAAATCTACAAATGCTCTCCATATATCTTTAAAATCATTTTGATTCGATAATCCCCTTTTAACTTTAATACTACACATTGCTTTATCATTGATAGCAATATCCCATACCGCTTTATACCATTCCTCTTTCTATTTCATAATCATATTGTATTTTCCATTTTCTAGGTATCATTAACCTTGCTGCTGTCAATAAGTTTGTAATTAAATCTTTAGTATCTTGAGTACAATAAACCTTATCATAAATTGATAGTAATGCTATGCTAGGACATACCTCTAAGTTTACCCCAGTTATTTCATTTATCTCTTTGAATACAATCTGCCAAAAATTCTGTAAACGTTTACAACTCCACCACATATGAACATACATGCCAGTTTCCTGGCATCCTCTCCAACATAACGCCGAGTATTTCTTATCCTTTTGGTTTAATTTTACTGGCATTAAATACCACCTCGAAAACAGCTTATAATTATTTTCCTTTATCTGTACAGACTTAGTTTTCAGAATACACAAATCCCATATCTTCCCCCAGCTCTGATTACTTATCTTTTCTGTCAAATCATAATCCCATACAGATTTAATATAATCTTGTTGATCTTCAATTTCCAACAACATTTTATAAATTTCGCTTATTGTACCTTTTATAACTATATTTACTTCTGTAGATTCCCTTTGTATAATCATCTTTTCAAATCTTGTATACTATCTACATTCCTTATTTTTCCTTGTCCAATTCTTTGTCCATTGCTCTAGTTGCATACAATTAAACCAAGATATCTTCCTCTCTCCTAACACTTCACTTATATGCTCTTTACAGCCCATCTTTTCCACCCAATCCTTTATTTTAATTACTTTCTTCTCCCTTAATAACATTTCCAATTCCTTTCTTAAGTTTGTTGGAAATTTTTCCAACACCACCACTGGAGTTAATGGGGAAATAACTGGTTCAATTTTTTCTTTATACCTTGCCCAAATCTCTAACATATTCATGAAGAATGGGTTTTCAATTCTTTCCAACAGCTTCTTGGTAAGTTTACTAAAAAAAATATTTTCTAAATTAAAATCCAATTCTTGTGTTCCCATCTCGAGCCAAGTTAAGTCTTTTGGTCTTGAGATAATATCCACAATATATCGTAATTGATTAGCTATATAATATAACTTTAAATTAGGGACCCAATCCTCCTATTTTTTGAGATTTATACCATCTTTTCTTATTAGCCCTTGCTTTTTTATCCCCATTACAAAAAATGTTTATAGGGTATCATCTGCAAACAAATTTATCTTAATCTTTTCTTTATTCCCAATCCCATTAATGCTCTTATCCTCTCTAATTGCATTAGCTAAAACCTCTAAAACCAAAGCAAATAAAATCAAAGAAAGGGGGCATCCTTGCCTAGTTCCTCAGTCTAGGGAGATTTGTTCTGTCATACCATCGTTCACCATAACTGATGCAATATTTTGTGAATATAATTGGTTTATCAACCCCTTAAATCGTTCTCCAAACCCAAAAGTTTATATTATCATTTTTAAAGCTGGCCATTCCACGCAATCAAAGGCCTTGAAAATATCCAAGCAAGGCCATTATCCCTGCTCTCAAGTTACCTTTCTTAATTACATTTATTATACTCAGCACTCCCCCAATTAAATTTGTCATCTGTCTTCCTGCCATAAAACCACATTGATCAATCTTAACATATCTAAACATGAACCTATTCATCCTTCTCGCCATTATTGCTGACAATATTTTAGCATCCTGATTTATTAAAGAAATAGTTCTATAAGATCCCGGGTCCGTCGGATCTCTATCTGATTTTGGAATTAATACAATTAAGGACTGTTCCCACAATGGTGGGATCCTATCCCCCTCTAATACTTTATTAAATAACAACTTTAATTTTGGTATTAACATTTTCTTAAATATTTTATAATATTCTGGTCCCAAACCATCTACTCCTGGGGACCTCCCCCCTTTTAATTTATTAATAACTCCCTCTATTAATGCTTCAAAAACCGGTTGTTCCATTAACTCCCTGTCAGCATCCTGCAGCCTAATCTTCCAATGTCTCTCAAGCTCAACATATTCTTTAATCTTTCCCCCGGGACAACCCCCTGTAGAGTACAATTCTTGATAAAACTCTTGAAATACTTCTAGTTTTTCCTTCATCAAGTTCCATCTTTTACCTGTTTTATCTTTAATCACACCAATTAAATTCTTAGCTTTTTTTGATTGCGTGACTCTAGCCAGCAACTTTGAATTTTAATTACTAAATTCAAAAAATTCCCTTTTCAAATATTTCAATTTTTTCTGCACTTTTCCTACATCCTTATTCTCTAGTTCCTTCCTTTTCGCTTGCAATTGCGCCGTAAGTTTGCTTATCTCTCTATATCCATTATGAATTTCCCTTCCAATTCTCTAATTTCTTCCTCCAATCTTTTCATGTATTCTTGTTGTCTTTTCAGTTTACATGATTCTCTAATACTAATCCCTCTCATCACTGCTTTCATAGTGTCCCACGCTATACCCTCACTACATTGCCCCATATCATTAATTACCCATATGTCTTGCATTGCTTTTTCAATTTTATCCACTATATGTTTATATTGAAAAATCTTTGTATCTAACCTCCATCTTTTAGCCTCCCTATAATCTTTCTTAATTCATGTATATGTTAAAACAGCATGGAGGATAAGATGGAACCCTGTGGGATAGATACCACAGGTCAACAGCCATGGTGTTGAACAGGAATCTCAACCTTTTGAGATCACCCCTCCAAGAAGGACTGGAACCACCATATAACATTGCCTCCCAGTCCCATCTTAAGACACCCCAAGAAGATATCATGCTCAATGGTATTGAAAGCTGATGAGAGGTCCAACAGAACCAACAGGGACATACTGTTCAAAAATATAATAAATAATAAATACTCCCCCTGTCTAGTTCCTGGCATGGATTGTCCACCAAAGCAACCAAAGCAGTCTCTGTCCCATAACCAGGCCTGAAGCCAGATTGAAATGGGTATAGATAATCCACATCATCCAGAAATCCCTGGAGCTGAGAAGCCACCACATGCTCCAGCACCTTGCCCAATAATGGAATATCAGAGACTGGCCCGAAATTATCCAATACAGTGGGATTCAGGGAGGGTATTTTTAACCAGCTTTTTTAGGCAAAATGGAATCACACCTTGCCATAAAGAGGTATTCACCACTGCCCTTACCCACTCAGCCAGTCCCCCCTTGACTACTTGTATAAGCCAGGAAAGGCTCCAAGGATCCTGTCCACTTCCTCGGGCTGTACAAATTGAAAAGTATCCATTGTAACTGGACAAGCAGGGGCTAATGTTGCATCCACTCTGCCTGAATCAACTATGACATCCTCCAAGTCAGTATGGATACAATCAATTTTATCTGCAAAGTGCCACACAGATTGGTCACAGCAGGATATCAAGTGGTCCACCTTTTCTTCTTGAGAGCCAGAGTGTAATAGGCCTCTGGCCACGTGAAAAAGCTCCACTGGGGGAGACTGTGCAGACACAATGGTGGTGGCAAAGTGCAATTTCTCTGCCACCCTCATTGTAGGAATTGGCATTTACTGACCAGTTTTGGAACACAAAATCACAAAGGCATTTCCCCATCACAAGACCCAGATTTTTCAACCTGTGATGTCTATACAGACAGTATTTCCCCATCAGTGAAACAAAGAGTGTTAATATTCAGGGTATTTGCTTATTTCTTTTGAGGTCTCTTCACACACAGCCATTTGTCCATTGCATGGGCAATTTTGTTTACATAAAGATAGCAATTCCTTCCAGCTTCTTTCCCACTACTTACAAACACACCAGAATTCCCTTAATTCATCAGATAGGCCACCACACTGCAGGTAAGTTCTCATGTAGGCTCCATCCAACTCTATGATCTATGAAATCAGTGGAAGACCGACAACCTGGTCTTCTGCGCGGGTTCAATGCTAAGGGGGTAGCGGGTGCTGGGGCGGGCCTTCTCCGAGGTCCCCAGCGCCTCGCCTTAGCCCAGAACAAAGGGATAACTTATAGCCACAAAAGTATCTTTTAGAAAACAAGTTTATTTACAAAATTACCTTCACAAACTCAGACCCATGCCAGCAATACAGCTTATCAGTACGGTACAAAGTAGCAAGCAAAAGCCTCAAGGACAATGTGATTTCAGGGCTCTCAGCTATTTAGTTTAGCTCGGGTCCCGGCAGAGGCCCGGTCAACCGCACGCTGCTAGCTGGGTTCCCGGCGGAGGCCCGGTCTACCCAAGCGGCTAGCTGGGTTCCCGGCGGGGCCCGGTCTACCCAAGCGGCTTGTGAGTGATTTCAGCTTGGTTTCCCGGGGGTCCGGTCAACCCAAGCGGCCAGTGATTTCAGCTTGGTTTCCCGGGGGTCCGGTCAACCCAAGCGGCCAGTGATTTCAGCTTGGTTTCCCGGGGGTCCGGTCAACCCAAGCGGCCAGTGATTTCAGCTTGGTTTCCCGGGGTTGCTGATCCTTCGTTCCCTTACCCCCGGCATGGGCAAGATTGCTGATCAGGTCCAGAGAAAAGTTCCCTTGCGCAGGGTGTTTTATACCTTGGTGTTTCAGGTAGCCCCTCCCTCCGTGATCAGGTGGGTTGACACCCTCCCTGAGGGGTGGCCTTTTGGGTCAGGTGGGGTGACGCCTTCCCCCCCCCCCCCGTGGGATGGGGTCCCTTTGAAGCCACTTGCTTAATGGTCCCATCCTATGGTGTTGAGTGGCCATTTCTTAGGGGTGCCGAAGCGTCTGCCCTGGAGAGGTATTCAAGTCTTATGTAGATGGGGCTGATATGCGAGAGCATTGACAAACCTGGTGATGCTTCCTGCCTTCCCCCCTGGGGTGATTCTATGCAGATGTTGTTTGTCCCCTTTGTCATCTGTGGAGACTGGTTGTCTCCCCCCCTCCTCCTTGGTGAGTGTGTGTGTGTCAGGCAGGGGGCTTAGGTTGGCTTTCTCCACAAAATCTATGAAACACTTAATTCCAAAAACAACCATCTAAACACACACTTCACATTATGAGGTGTTCTTTTTATCCTGGAGTTTGGTAAAATTTCATGTCTGTAGTGATTCTTGCTGTTTGGCAATGGATCTCATAAATATTGCAGTAAAGTTCCCATCCTAGCATGTCTTAGGCAAGTTATGGAAAGAATCCTTGTTCCCCTCCCCCCCCCAAACAGCTTTATGTGTCTATCTAATGTAGCCTTCCCCAACCTGGTGCCCTCAGATATGTTGAACTACAACTCCCAGCATCTGTCAGAGCTGGGAATTGTAGTCCTTGAACAAGTTCAAGGACTTGAACAAGTTTTTATCAGGGAGTATATTTTGCACTCAGGACTGGCAGGGCTTGCCCCCCTTCACCTCCTTTCTGTCATCCCAGTATACGGTGCACAATCTCAAGTGGGTAGATTTCCCGGTCTGTTGTTCCTCTATAACTCTCAGGCTTCTTTAATGACTACTACAAGAAGGGCCTGACTTAGGGGCATACCAGCTGTAGGGGCCCCGATCCTACCCTTCATAGGGCACATATGGGGTAAACAAGTCTATACAAGATTTTTCTTCACCTAGTATGAGGCTGATTATCTGCTGCTGGTCCACACGTTTCCAGCTTTTCCTCCTACGTTTCTTCTGTTGATATATACTGGGTGAAGAAGTGTATTAGAGGCAGGGCTGGCCCTAGGATAAATAGCACCCTGGGCAAGGAGTGTCTTTGGTGCCCCCCTGGTGGTCAGCTTTGCAAGGCCACCCAGAGTGTTTATGAGGCCTGGTACTGGTGTAGGTGTGATGTTGGGAGCCCTGCTGCCAGGACCAGTGCAGGGCAGTTTGGCGCCCTAGGCTAGGTTATATTTAGCGCGCCCCCCTCTCATGCCGGGGGGGGCTCTGGAGCAAAGCAGCCGGGAAATGCCTGCTTGCCCAGCGCCCCCCCCCCCCGCCACCTCCAGCAGCTGCTTTCCCCGCTGCCAACCGGTCGCCGCCGCCACGCACACTCCTGACCCGGCCTAGCTCCGGGCACAGAGGAAAGCAGAGCGCGACCGCGAGCCCCCCCGGCGCCTGCAATCCCCCCCCCGCACTGACCTGGTGGTTGCGGTGCCTTTGTCGGCGAGGCGGCCAGGCGGGGCAGGAGCATGCCGGCGGCGAGGAAGGAGCACAGCGTTTCTGCGCCCTCTTCCGCCACGCGCCCTAGGCAGCCTGCTGCTGCCCCCTACAAGGACTTAGGTGTACAAAGCCGCTGGGGGTGGTCATTAGGGGATTTGGAGCCAAGTGCCATCAGTATGCCGTATGCCATCAGTCACATATCCCTGTGATAGCTGAATCAGGAGAGGCTGTGCAAGTCCTGCATCAATGCCTGAAGTAAGTGATGGGCTGGATTAGGGCCAATAAACTGGGGCTCAATCCTGGCAAGATGGAAGCCCTGTGGGTGAGCAGCTCCTAAGTCTGCAAGATAGGCTCATTGCCTGTTCTGGATGGGGTTGCACTCCCTGTGAAAGATCAGGTTCGTAGACTGGGGGTATTCCTAGATCCATCATTGTCGCTGGAGTCCCAAGTGACTGCAGTGGCTCAGAGTGCCTTTTGCCTTTTTGGTGGAGCTGCTTTCTGCTTCCTGGGGCTCAGTCTCACAGGTCTTCTGGTTGTGGCCTGCTGCTGGCCTTCTCCACTACTCAGGAAGGATTCCTCCGTTAAGGCCTGGCCTCACACCACTCCTACTGTGAAGAAAAGAGCCTTTGGGGGTTCCTACACACACACACACACACACACACACACACACACACACACACCCTCATGTGTGAACCGGCTGGGGTGTCTGTGTGTGCATAGTTCCTATGGATGGCACCTGGAAGTCCGGAAAAGCCGGTCTAGTCAGTGACCCGGCTTTTAGATGTAAATGTCATGAGTCCCTTCCCTTGCCTGGCCAGGTGAAGTTCATTCTAATTGGCTGGAGGCAGGAAAGCTACAGAAAGGGGGAGGGGGGAAGAGCTATTTCCCAACGTGTGGGTTTTTGTCTTTGTCTGTCTTGGATCGTGTGGCTGCCGGTTGTAGGAGCAATGGCAGCAAGCCAAGGAGAGGCCCGAGCCTTCAGGAGGTCTCTGGAACCGACCCCAGGTAGCTCCTGGTGAAATTAGCTGAATGAGGGCTCTGATAAAGGCAAGCCTTGTGGGAGTTTACCCATCTCGGACCTTCGGGTAGGTGTGGTAATTCTCCATCGGGCGGCAAGGCTGTGCTGGATCTAACCCTGGAAGAAGATTGACCCTCAGGTAACAGAGTGTGTGCCTGAGAGATATTAAGAATCAGGTTTTGTTATTTTGCAGCTTTACTGTGTACCAAAGTGTCTCTCTCTAATTTTGTGTCCTTCCCTCATTTCCCACCTTTTGTTGTAAAATGCTACCAGAATAAACCTCCTTTTGGTTTTACCCCACATGGGTTTTGTAGTCGCTCTGCTTGGTTCAGTAACTAAATCCAGGTTATAGACAAAGGCAAGTCCCTGAACAGAGATTCAAGTAGGATTGCAGACAGCTGAGGCTGGCAATCTGGTATCTTGAGATCTCAGGAGGTCTTGGTTCCTTTGGGGTAGGAAAGGGTGGGGGGTGGGCCAGCCAGCCAGCCAGCCAGCCCCCCCTTCACACCTACGCCTTTCCCTGTGGTTACTGCCACAGAAAATGACTCTCCAGTGGCACCTTGCAAGGAAATCTTAGGTGGCCTTCACCCACTCATTCACTCACCCCTTGAACTCTTTCCCCAGCAGGCCTGGAGTTCTTTCTCTAACTAGAACAGGCCACCTGCTCTGCCACAGAATCCCTCCTTAAAGTCTTTCCTGCTCCTTCTTTCCTTACAACAAACTCTGTAACTGGGGCTACTTGGCCTGGGCCAATCATAAACCTGCCTGAAGGAGCAGCCCAGACATAAAGGAAGATTTTACCTTACCGTGGTTGGTTTAGACTCCCTTACAGTTGGCTAGAGGCCTAGCTAATAAGCACATACCCTCCAACATTTCACAGATGAAAATAGGGACACACATGTGAATCTGTAAGAGATATGGTTAAGCAACATGAAGGTGTGATCAAGAGGGTGTGGCCAGGCAACATGAGGGCAGCCTTCTCCCCGTCGTTCTCGTTGTCACTGTGGCAAAGCATCTTCCCCCCAACCAGTGCCTCTAGCCACCCACCCCAGGATGCTCTAACCATTTTAAGGCTCTGACCACTCTGAAGCCACCATCATCCAGGCCCATGAGAATGATGGTGATTGCTGCTGTTGTCATTATTATTATTGTACCATCAATGGGCATGGTGCATTACCGAGTATAAGAGAACATTTCCCTGCCCCAAAGAGTTTACAATCTAAAATGTAATATAGAGGTGACAACAAACAGTAGGAAGGGGTAAACCGGGGAGGAATATGCCATTATTTCAGTCAAACATAACTTTCAGCCTACTTTCCCCACACTGTGCAGGAAACTACTTGTTTTAAAGATCTCCCTCCCACTTTATTTTATTTATTTATTTAATACATTTTTATACCACCCAATAGCCGAAGCTCTCTGGGTGGTTTACAACAGTTAAAATCATAAAATACAATATAAAATTTAAAACCACAGATTAAAAACAAACAGCAGAGCTAGCAGCAGCAGTTACAATAATGGAATTAAAAACAACTACAAGATTAAAATGATTAAGATGATTAAAATGCCTGGGAGAATAGAAAGGTCTTCACCTGACGCCAGAAAGAATACAAAGTAGGTGCCAGGTGAACCTCTTTGGGGAGCTCATTCCATAACCGAGGTGCCACAGCAGAAAAGGCCCTCCTCCTGGTAGCCACCTGCCTCACTTCCTTTGGCAGGGGCTCCACTTTAAAAATGGATCCCTCCATGGTGGCTTTGTTCTCATTAGTAGTTTGCCAAAGAAATAATAATCAAAATTTAGATATCTCTGAGTGTCCATGGGGCACTGTGTGTATTTTGGCACTCTCTTTATTGGCTATTCTAAGAGTACCAACAAGGCTTTTTGCTTCTGCTGTAAAACATTTCCAGGTGGTGCCTCTGCCAGTGCCAGTTCAGTTCATCACTTGGGAGTACCAGGACCAACAACTGGAAACACTTGAGTGACGTTCTGAAACAGCATGAAAAGTCACCCAAGCGTTTCACTGCATACTAAAAGTGGATAGAATCAGAATTTAGGTTTAGACTGAACAAGTGTATTGATACAAAACATCATCGGATTATAAACCAAGAAATTCAGCATTTGAGGGGCGTGCTCAAACTCCTAATGAATATTACAATGCACACAACTTGGCATTCTGGGGATATTTGGACAAGCTGTTCACAGACAACAATATAAATTTTCTGGGGCTTGTATAGCTGCTTGGTAAGTATGACAGGGTAATGGGAGAGTACTTGCGGCATGTATCTTCAAAGGAGTGTAATTATCACTACTTTGGGGAAACCATTCAGAATGAACTGATAGTCCTTATGGCCAAGGAAGTGTTAGAGAAGATACAGAACAGGTTGGACAAAGCTAAGTATTACTCTGTCTTACTGGATTGCATGTCTAATGTAAGTCGCTCTGAGAAGATGTCGTTCACAGTGTGAATTGTTGACGAAGATGGGGGCAAGATTCATGTAAAGGAACCCTTCATAGGATTCAGGTCTCAAGACAATTCATGAATCAACCAGAGAAAGGGGTATGGAACTCTTGCTGAAGACACTGAGAGAAAACATTAACATTAAGGACTGCTGAGGCCAAGATTATCATAATGGTGCCAACATGAAAGGACAAAAAAGGTGTCGAGGCAAGGCTATTTACACTGAACCAATGAACTTCATTACCCTGTGGCTGTCATTTTCTCAATCTGGTAGTTTCAGATGCAGCCTGAGCCTCATCATCAAAGGAATGCTACATGTACATACAGCACAATGCATGCTACAATGCATCTTTGAGCTGTTCCCAGCCTCTGTTCCATGGTGGCAGATACTAAAAGACAATAGGCAGGTTCCCATGTCACAACAACCCACCCTACAAATTCAAAGTGCAAGTAGTTTTTCTTTTTGGTTACCTTGTTGCTGTTGCCAGCCCACCACTACTGAGAGGAGAGAGCCATTTGCAAAACAAGAGATGCTTTCCCCAGGTTTTGGACTTAATCCCCTGCCAATCAATCTTCCTCCTCCCTGCAAGCAAAGAGAAGCCTAACCCTTTAAGTGCTAAACATGGCTGCAGCAGATAGATTTTTCCTGCCAACGCTCACAAAGACCAATTACAGAGCATAGGAATATTCTTTGAAAGTTCCTTTGCGAGGAATGAATGCGGACTACAGGCAAGCCAGTATAAAATGATGGTAATACTGCAATGAGTGAAAAATGGAATATGGCTGATGGCAAGGCCTCATCTTGAGGGAAAGGGTTCAGAGGAGGGCAACAAAGATGATTAGGAGACTGGAAACAAGGCCCTTAGGAGAGACTGAAAGAACTGGGCATGTTTAGGCTTCAGAAGAGGAGACTGAGGGGAGATATGATAGCACTCTTCAAGTACTTGAAAGGTTGTCACACAGAGGAGGGCCAGGATCTCTTCTCAATCATCCCAGATTGCAGGACACGGAATAATGGGCTCAAGTTACAGGAAGCCAGATTCCGCCTGGACATCAGGAAAAACTTCCTGACTGTTAGAGCAATATGCTAATGGAACCAACTACCTAGGAAGGTGGTGGGCTCTCCCGCACTGGAGGCATTCAAGTTGCAGCTGGACAGCCATCTGTCAGGGATGCTTTGACCTGGATTCCTGCATTGCGCAGGGGGTTGGACTTGATGGCCTTATAGGCCCCTTCCAACTCTACTATTCTATGATTCTATAACTAGGTTTAGTTGATTAATGCATGCAATATTAAGAAGGGGTGATGGACAGTGTAATATTGCCTGCTTAAATCAACGAGGTAATGTAACGACTAGTTAGAGTGGGAGGAAAGGGTTAATTGAACAATCCCCAGGGTGCATGTTTTCTAACCCCTCCTCCCTACTTCTGGCCTCCTTGTGGCCAGCGCAGTGACCCCTCCTCTCTCTCTCTCTCTCTCTCTCTCTCTCTCTCCAACCTGATGGACACACGATCTGAACTGGCTTCCAGTCCAGCCAGCGATCTCCAATGAAGCAGACTCTTAACACCAAAGACTCTAATCTACCTATATGCATCCTGCATATATGAATAAATAAACTGTAAGTAAAACTAATAAATGTCTTTATTAGTTTTAAACTTTGTTTGCACAATCCGTTCCTTTTAACAGCTTTTTAAGCAAGGTTTAGCAACCCATGTGGTGATAACCAGTTTCAGTAAGCAGGCTGCGCATAAGGGGGGAAACTCTGCTTCGTCCTTATCATTATAGGACCGACTCCTTTCCATATCCTCCAACAGATTCCTGGCTGTTCCAAACTGCATTCCGATAGCTGAATGATAGAGACATGCAACCACCCTATGCCACAACTGAGGAAGAGTGTAAAAGATCGAACCCATTCATTTATCAGGGGGTAGGTAATTGCATTTCAAAACTTATAGCTAGAATGTGGAAATAAGTTGAAGACTCTTTCTAGAATGGTTAAGACTTGAGGTGCTCACCCTGACACTAGATTCCCTTCTAGTGGTGCAGTCTACCCATAAAGGCACCATGTGAAAGACTGTAATTGCTATCACAGTCCCCGGATGGTTTTATCTGTGATGAACCAGCAGTTCTGACTGGGAAGGGTGTGCTGTTGTTTAACCCAAGCCATAAACTTTAAGCTTCCTTCTTTTGGCCTCTACCCAATCATGTCACATTTCCTGGAGTAAGTAATGCATCCTGTTTTATAGCTCCAGCAGCAGCCAAATGAACGCATTGGGACTGACTTTGTGAAAAGAGTTGTAGGGGCTCCAAGACATTCCCTTGCAGCAATGAACGCAAAAGCCCTCCTCATCATCCTCATGCTTGCTCTGGTTACTATTCTTGCCTTAGTGTGTGTGTTGCTGACCAGGAGTGAGAATTCTCCTCAATGTGGTGCTGAATTGCAGCCTTCCCTGAAGGGAAGGCACAATGGCCAGAGTCTAGTATTTGCTGCCCTGTCAGCAGAAGAGATGGTCCTGGTCGTGAAGTATCTACAGTCCCACCTGAAATTGCCCTTGGTAGACGCTTATCTTGCAAACTCTTCTGATAATTGCATTTACTACCTGGATGTGGAACTTCCCCACAAAAAAGAGGTGCTTCAATACCTTGATCATGGTGGACCACAACCGCCTCGACAGGCACTGGCTGTGGTGTACTTTGGAAATCAGCCAGATCCAAATATCACAGAGTACGTGGTGGGCCCACTCCCAAAGCTGACGTATCATCGGGATGTGACCGTACAAAGGTACAGAAGGAAGTTATCGTACCATGGAAGAACTGTGATGGGCAATGAGTATGAAGAAATTCGGAAATTCCTAGTGGAGAAGAAGTTTCCTGAGGCACCCACTTTCCTGAATCAGGTCTTTGGACACAACGGGAGCAACTTTGAAGGCCTCACATCAGCCCCTAGGGGGTTCCAGTCCGGAGATCGTGCTACTTGGATTGTCTTGTTCCAGAATGTAAAGGGCTATTTCCTGCATCCAGTGGGAATGGAGGTGCTAGTAAACCACAGCAGTCTGAACATCTCCAGCTGGAGTGTGCCAAAGGTATTCTACAATGGCCAGTATTATAATGGTATGGCAGAGCTGGAAAGAGAATTCATAGAGAAGCGGGTGCTTGTGGCAAAATTCAAGACCGTCTCATCTGAGGGGGGTTTTTCCTCAATGCATCAAAGGGTCCCCCCTCTGGGATCTGGCCCTTTACACTATGAGCCTTGTGGGCTACGTTATAGTGTGAGAAAAAACCAGGTAATTTCCCCATCTTGGAATTTTGCCTTCAGGATGGACGTACACAGAGGACCACATATCTACAACATCAAATTTAAGGACCAAAGGATCGTCTACGAACTCGGTGTGCAGGAAGCCATGTCTGTCTATGGCTCCAATAGCCCTGCTGGAATGTTAACCCGATATATGGATGCGAGTTTTGGAATTGGGAGGTTCACTTATTCACTGGTCCGGGGAGTTGATTGTCCTTACTCTGCCACCTATCTTGATGCTGTTTATTTAATCGAAACCTTGAAACCAGAGGTGCAGAAGAACTCCATTTGTGTTTTTGAGCAGAATGTAGATGGGCCCTTTCGGCGCCATTACTCCAGCCTTCAGTCCCTCTACTATGGGGGGCTACCTGGCTCTGCAATTGTATTGCGTTCTGTGGCTACTTTGGGTAACTATGACTATATCTGGGACTTTATCTTTCATCCAAACGGTGCCATTGAAAGCAAAGTCCGAGCCACTGGTTATATAACCTCATCTTTCTTCTATGGCAATGGGCTGGACTATGGCAACAAAGTTGCAGATAACACCCTTGGCACAATCCATACTCATTTAGTCAACTACAAAGTGGACTTAGATGTGGGAGGTAAGTTCTTGTGAATGTCAAATAACTTTGATTTCTGCAGTTTTGCACTATTTTCTGCTGCTGTTGGTAGCTCTGCTAAGCACCCCTGTTGCTTCTTGACTCTCCCCTATTCTATCCCTACTGTGCATTTATCAGTAAAAGTGCAAAGAGGGTAACTGTAATGATGGTCACTAGAATGAATCGGGGAACTGAGTAAGTAGCTCAGGGAGAAAGATACAGAACTATGGGGCAATAAAGCTCCCTGCTACCCACTGGAATTCTTACCAATTTCTGGTTCCTAAGCCTATATTATAATGTGTGTTTGTGTATAATGTGTGTGTGTGTGTGTGTGTGTGTGTACAAAATCTGCATATGTCATGAGGACTCAAAACTTACTTTTAAAGGGAAAATTAAAGCTGAGAATTTTTTGAAGTTGAATTTAAAGAAGATGCCAGGCTCTGTGCTTCTATGAAAAGCCGTGGTCTATCTTTGTGCTTGTCCACTATCTCCTGCAAATGTCATCCAAGCTACGGGAGGGTGTGAGAGTCATAACATCAGTTTGGGATTAGCAGCTCATGAGTGGATGAATCTCTGAACTACCACCAGGGACTGTGGGGAAAGTCAGAGGGGCAACATTAGTACCATTCCCTGGACCAGGCACTCATTCATTTCATCTTCTTCCACCCTTCTAGTGGATCTCTGCAGCTGCAGTATTTGGGTGCTTCCAGGTGGAGGGCTCTTAACACTACTGACCAGGAGGCCTTGTGCAGCTATTCCGCCTTCTTTAATGGATTTTCTGTGGTAAGAAAAGGATAGAAGAAACGGGAAAACATGGGAGGGTTATGAGTGGAAGATGACATCTGAATGAGGCAAGGCAATGGCACAATCACAGCTTCACCTGGAAGCACCCTTTGGTACCTGGTACATCAAACTCCAGAGCAAAGTGTCTCTCTACCATTATAGCAACCAGACTGCCAATCACATATATTTCAGAATGTGGGAGAAATGTGATTGCTTCGTGTCAACTTGAAACAATAAATTACTACCAGTTTTAACTTTTTCAAAACTTTTTTTTCTTTTAATGGAGCAGGGGGAGGGAGAAGGATTCGGGTTCTGCAGGATATCACAATGTGGTAAAGGAGTCCCTAAGCCAAAAAAGAGTTGGAAACCACGGGCTTAAAAGCAATTGGTGTGTGTGTGTGTGTGTGTGTGTTGGCTTAAGGCAGCAGAACTGTAGGAGAGCCTGTTTAGCCCCCTTCCCCATGCTGTTGCCTTGACTGAAGCAGCAAGCAGGGGGGATTTTGTTAGGGAAATGGCATGTGGCAGGAGAACAACCCCTTCCCCAGTATTGCTGCTCTGATCCAATTCTTTTTAAGCCCTAAAAAAAAAAGACGGCCTTATCTGGAGAGGGAGGATCTTGCCTCAGTCATTCATGCTATGGTGACATCTAGGCTGGACTACTATGATGCACTCTGCGTGGGGCTGCCTGTAAAGACAGTTTGAAAACTTTGGTGCAGAATACAGCTGCCCAGATATTGTTGGGGGATGGGTGTTTACTCATGTTATACCAACACTTTGCCAGCTGCATTGGTTGCCAGCATGTTTCTAAGACCAATTTAAAGAGCTGATCTTAACCTTTAAAACTTTAAAAGTAACCCAAGTTGCTTGAAGGACTACCTTCTCCTGTACCAGCTTGCCTGCACTCCTTTGTTTATGGTAAGAAAAAGGTGGGAAACCATGAAGGGGTACAAATGGAAGACAACACTGTCTGGACACCCTGTAAAATTCTGCCAATAAAAGTCTCATCTGGAAGCAGGAATATGCTGGTGTTTTTGCAGCGGGGCAGGATGATATCTATCTTTGTATTACCTCACCTTTTTGTTGGTCTCACACTCATTCTCCCCAAACTCTTCTATCTGATTCTCTAAATATCACGGTTACATTTACCTAGTGGTGAAAAAGAGGCATTCTAGTGATGCTCAGAGGTTATATTTCTGCAACTTAAGCCATGGCATTCAGACCAGGTCCTGGTTCAAATTAAGTCCTTTTCTTGGGCTAGCTAAAAACACTAATACTAGAGTCATAGGGTAGAATCCAATGAGACACTACCGCTAACATAAATTGCATTGCACTCACGTAAAAAACCTCTAGTGCAACACCAATAGTGCTTGCTGGTGTGATGGGTTTCGCCAGAAAACTCATCACACCAGCATGTACTATTGGTATTGCGCTAGAGGTCATTTACCCTAGCACAGCATAATTTATGTTAGTCGAAGTGTCGCATTGGATACTGTCCAGAATCTGATAACTGCTGGCTTTTGCATAGTCTCCAACTGCCCCGAAAATTCCTCCAGGACTGTCACAAAAAACCCTTAAGCCATCCCAGCTTCTCACTTTGTCATGTAGAGTCCTGAATTTAAACTTTTTAAACTTTCCTTAAAGGGGCCATGCCATGGACAAAATTGCAGCTAAGCTAAAACTGCAAGCTTAGCTGCAATTTTGCCCATGGCATGGCCCCTTTAAGTTAGCTCTTTTTAGGCTTGAACAGCTCGGAGAGACAGATGCTGGGAGGATGTGTGTGCGTGTGCACACACGCTCTACCTGCTGAAAAGGAGGCTGCACCCGGTGGCTGGGACAGAGGGAGGGAGAGGTGAATGAGGGAATTTATCACATGATTACTATCTTTATATTGCCAAAGATTTTATTTCCTCACAGAGCTGACTCTGTGCCTCTAACAGGCAGGGATGTTGAAGAGTCCTTGGTCTCAAGTCACGAGTCGAGTCACGAGTCTTTGGACTCGAGTCCGAGTCCAAGTCCTTGGTCCAAAATGGTGACTCACGAGTCCCGAATCCTTCCCAAAGCTGACTCCGCGAGTCCCTATTAAAATCAATGGGGTTTTTGCCCAACAAAATAAGGCTACTTCAGATGTGTGGCTTAAATAAATTCTAGGCACAAGTGTGCCTTTTTATTTCAAAACTCTGCCACTGATTTTGACAAGAACAGACCAGGCAGACAAACCCAAAATAACCAGGCAGGCAGAGGAGGCAGGGAACCCCAAAGCAGGCAGGCAGAGGCAGCCAAACCCAAAATGTCTGAAAGGTTGCATTTTAGGAAAATGATTTTAAAAAATAAAATCTTCGCCGGCGAGCGCACTTCTCTCCACTCCCAGCACAGCCCAGGGATGTTGAAGAGTCCTTGGTCTCGAGTTCCGAGTCGAGTCTCGAGTCCCATAAAAAATATTGGGACTCGAGTGGGACTTGAGTCAGAGAGGGGACTCAGTCCGACTCACGAGTCGAGTCCTGGAGTCCGAGTCCCCATCCCTGGTTTCTTCTAATAACTTTTGTACTTGACCATGCCCTCATGTTGCCTGGCCATACCCTTGGCCATGCCCTCATGTTGCCTGACCATGCCCTCTTGATCACACCTTCATGTTGATTAACCATACCTCTTACAAATTCACATGTGTGTCCCTATTTTCATCTGTGAAATGTTTGAGGGTATGCTTTTGTATCTCCACGCTGAGATTCTCAGAGTACACTTACCAGGGAGTAATCCTGACTAAAGTCCATGGAAATTACTTTGAGCAGATATGCATAGGATCAAGCTCATAATCCGTTTCTCTTGCCCAGCATGCCTCAGAGTAATAATAATTCGAGAGCTTTAGTACTAGTTAATATTTTATGATGTTCTTTACTGATATCTTATATAACTGATATCTTATATAGTTTTGGAGATCTTCCTAACAAAAAACTGAATAGACATGTTTAAATAAGTAAAAAAAGGCAGGGTCCTTAATTAGTCTGCATTTGAAATAGACTGGCCTAATTCTATACCATCCCCGAGAAACATTTATTTCCCTCTTTTTAATTGCATCCAGTCTAAGAAAAGAGTTCTGTGTAACTCATAAGCTCACATATGACATAAACTTTCATCCTGATAAAGGTATTTTACTGTTTTTTACTTTTTTCCTGTTCTTCAAACACGTAATTATTATTTTCAACTGCTAGTTAAATAATGATAAAAAGGGGGATTAGTCTGCTAGTTCAGAATAGCAGTATAAGGATGCTACTCTTTGAAGTGGGGTGTAGGGAACCCGTTGTGATGATTCAGTAGTGAAGGAAATGCACTCTGCATTTGATCAGAGGCACTTTCCTGCCTGAAAGATTCCAGGTCATGGTAATGCAGCTAGAGATTTGGTAAATGTGATCCCTGAAGGGGTGGGGATGACTATGATTTATTCATGGGATAGAGGATAATATGTCCAAAAGCTTGCACTGATACAAGAAAACTGCACAGGTGTACTGAAGCTGCATGCACTATGTGCATGGATAATATAGGGCAAACATATTCTTCCACTACATTCCCACCAACTCCAAAATTCACCGGCATTTTGTTTTGTAGTGTCAGACAGAACATAAAAAAACCTTATAAAAATGGAACATGCCTATAACCTGTGCCAATCATAAAACAAATAATCAGACGTCATGGTGGTTTTGCAGTGAGCAGTTTTGTGCAATTTAGTCTGTAGTGTATAAGATATGACTGACATTAGTTTGTTTATGATTGGCACAGGTTCAGGGTAATCTTTCTAAGGCATGCTCCTTTTTATAAGTTTTTTTTTAAAAAAAGTTTGTCTTATTATAATTAGTGACTATGTATATTACATACGGTATAATTTGTATTATGAATTTTCTTTATATTGTTTGAATTGTTGTTTGTTCTTTCAGTGCCTCTTGAATTAGGCTGTTAAATTCTTTGATCAACTGTATATACACATGTACAGATTTATAAGATCATCCCAGTGTATACATGGGGGGGATGCAGTAGGCAATTGGCTCTACCTCCTGAGCCACCATGTTGCATTTGACTTCCATGCTCCTCCTCCGACCCACAAACCACTGCTTTGCTCCTGTTTCCAATTTGTGGGCTTCCAGGTTCTAGATCCCCCCCCCCCAAAGTAGTTCTTGCAAGCTTGAAATCTGCCTACAACTGCCCTGAAAGGTAAATTCACTGTCACCTGGATAAGCTCAGCAAACCAACTTTGGTAGTTTCTTGCTGTAAAGGTTTGATTTTAAACCTAAGTTTCTGCTTCTTTGTTCTTGCTGCACTCCTACACTTGTAATGGATACATGATGACAAGAAATTTAACGCATTAAGCTTCTCTTCATTGCATCTTCATGCCTGGAATAGCTCCACCAGTATGGAAACATATTAACTAAGCAGCTCATGATGATTCTCTCTCCCCGCCACACCCCGGTCCTCTTTCTAGGTGTGAAAAATTCCGTGGTAGCCAACGACATGACTTTTGAGACAGTGAAGGTCCCTTGGAGCCCAGACCGAGAGATCCTCCAAATGAAGATGGTGAAAAAAGTCTTGGATACTGAGAACAAAGCTGCCTTCCGTCTTCATGACAACATGCCAAGATATGTATATTTTGCAGCAGATAGCACAAACAAATGGGGCCATAAACGTGGCTATCGAATCCAGTCAATCAGCTTTGCTGGGGATCACCTTCCAGAGTCAGATCCAATGGAGCGAGCTGTCAGTTGGGGCAGGTAAGTGACTACTTTCTAGGGCAGTGCTGGGCCATGCTGGGAGTTGTAGGCCAAAAACATCTGGGGACCCAAGGTTGGAGAACACTGTTCTAGGGACTGAAGTCCAGGTTGAATGTGTGAGCCTTTCGCATCCCTTAAACTTGGGTGATGTGTCTTTGAATGGTATGAAATAAATTTTCATAGAATTTTTTTTGGCTTGTATATGCCCATCACTCTGGTTCTCTCCAGGCTCCACCTCAGGTATTCCCATTGGCTGAGATGAGTGAACTCCTGTATGCTTGGGAAGGTTTTTCATAACCTTATATAATGTCTGAATATTTTTTATTTAAACATATAAATAAAAATATTCAGACATTATACAAGCTATTTTATATACTATTTATTTATAAATCGCCTTTTGGCCCAAATAGGGCCCTCAAGGTGACTTACAATTAAAACTTAAAACAATTTTTAAACTTTAATTTTTTTTAAACACAACTTTAAAACATGAAGGGGGGGGGGAATTAAGAACAATGTAAAACCTTTGAAATGTCACCCGCAGCAGAATTAAGAGCAGAACAGAATCTTAAGAGAGTGTGGAGTTAATACATGAGCAGCGCAATCCAATATGGCTGCCTGTAACCCTCCGAACTTGGAAGATTATGGACATCCAATGGAGGGAGGCAGGATCGCAGAAGCAAAGGTTGCCTACCTAACTCCTCCCGCCCTGCAAAAGACTTAGATGGCCAATTTTGGCCATCTAAGTCTTTTGCTTCAGAGCGTGAGGAGAAGAGGCTGAGGCACCACCAGGATACTACGTATGTGAGCGGAGCCTGTCTCCTCTGCTCCCTGTCCCCAGAATGCCCCCAGAACTCTGGCTCCAAGGTTGGTCTTACGACCTCAGAACCACAGCCGGCGCAGTTCTTTCCATGCCAGCTGTGAGGGCGGAGGGGGGACGCTCCGAATTTGGAGTCCCAGATTCGGAATCTATACTCTGTCTAGCAGCCATAGGATTGCGCTCTTAAAATACTAAAAAGGCATATGGAACAAAAAAAAGCTTTAACAGACTACTGAAACAAGAAGGAGCCAGTCTAACCTCCCTTGGGAAAGAGGTCTACAGGCGGGGTGCTGCCACAGAGAAGGCTATGTCTGGTGTTCCTACCAACCTAGCCTCCCTTGATGGTGGGACATGCAGAAGGGCCTCCAAAGAGGATCTTAAACGATGGGCAGGTTCATATGGGAGGTGGTGCTCTTTCAGATATGCTGGCCCAAAGACAAGGTGCATGAGCGCCTTGAATAGAGCCTGGGAACAGATTGGCAGCCAGTACAGTTGATATAAGCCCGGTGTAATGTGGTCTACAAAGCATGCACCAGAAGGCAACTTGGCCATTGCATTTTGCACTAGCTGCAGTTTCTGAACACTCTTCAAGCGCAGCCCCACATGGAGTGCATCACCATAAGCTAATCTAATATTTCTCATGCAACCATGTTTCCAATGGAACAGAGCACCCTAGAGCATGTGCAGACTTTCTTTTGCTCACTACTTTTGCTCTACACACCTGAGAATTTTTAAGGATCAGCACTTCCAAGTGAGAGGAGGCTTAAGCCCTGGCATGCCCTCTATTTAAAATTTAACTATTGGGGTGGGAGTGGGAAATCAGGATCCTACTGCCAAATGTAATGCTCATTGTTCTTATACTTCTATTAGGATCCTCATAGACCTGTAGTCATGGTAGGAGAGGAATTAAAAGGTTTTTATCCAATGTGTGTAAGTTAATTGTGGAGAAACCTACGTTGCCTTTGTGGAATGGAGGTCTATTTGGTCTTGTTAGGTACCGTAGTACTGTATTTTTATTTCAGAGTTAGGCTTTATTCTCTCTCCTGCTTAATTCTAAATGATTGAATTAGGTCACTTGATTCATATTGTTTTATTCAGTGTTGTACAGATTGATATTTTTTATTATGCATTAGATCTAGATTAAGGTGTGTGCAACTAGGCCGGTGGAAGCTGATTTATCTGCCCCTTCCTCCCCATGGCAGCCCCCCAATTATACTGCACAGAAAGTCAAGGGGCATTTGGAATGGGGTAGGTTGTCGAGTAGGGGGCCGAGCGGGAAGGGGGATCCCCCCAAACTGGGCAGAAGCACTTTCCATGACCAGAGCTCCTCCTCACAGAAGGTGCCTCTGCCGAATTCCCCCCACACCATGGCTGACCCCATTCAGCAGGGCCCCTTGACCTTCTGTGTAGCATATTCAGGAGGCTGGAGTGGCTACCATGGGGAGAAAGGGGCAGGGCGGTCTGCTTTCACCAGCCCTGTTGCACAGGCTGAAATCTGGATCCAATCCTACATATGTATGTATTGACACTATGACTGTAATGGTCCCTCTTACGTTTTTTTTTAAAAATGTTATATTTGTTGCTGTTCATTTGACATGTTGTGAGCCGCTTTGGACACAATCTTGTGGGAAAGCGGCACACAAAGAAATGTATGGTGTTGATTTCCCAGAGACCCTGTTCCAGCCCAGGACAGCATCCACAGTTCTGTGAGCTGCTATTGGCCATGAGCCAGAGACATGTGCCACCACATGATACTAGGCCTCATGCCTAGGAGGGGCAGGGGGTATCATTCAGTCTTGGCAATGCTTTCCTTGGGTTGTGTTTTCAGGTACAAGCTGGCTGTCACCAAACGAAAAGAGGAAGAACCTTTCAGCACCAGCATCTATAACCAGAATGACCCATGGACACCTTCAGTTGCCTTTGCTGACTTCATAGACAATGAGACCATTGTCAATGAGGTGAGTTATGATCTCTCTAGGGTGCTGGTGATCTTCATGAGCTATTGTCCCAAACCCACACAGGGATTAGGCAGGGTGTGGACCCCAACCTGGAATTAGATGCTGGACACATCTTGTTTCTTCTTCTCATTTTACATGGCCATTTGTTGGTATTAGTGTGTGTATATTGGATGGGCTCTATTGGAAGAATGGCAAGGAGGTTATTAAGGTTGAACAGGTAGTGTAGTGAACTTTCCCAGTGTCCAAAAGCCAGGATAGTTTCTAGGAGTTATGCCAAAGGCCTTATGACCTTCAGCTTGTTAGGGAGAGCGCCAGGGTTAATTGCCTTGAAGCTGTTCTCTCCAATTAGATAAGGGCTCCTTTTGCTGTGAGAACTGAAACTGTTTGATTTATTGAAGCAGCTTCACCTCCAGGGAGAGGGGTTAGCTTGTCACTTACTGACAGACAGCCTCTGAAACAGGGGGAGAGAAGAACCTATAAGATCCCTGGCCTTCTTCCTCTGTTCTCGGCCAGGGGAGAAGAATTGACGCGTCGCTCACCCAGGCAACTTTGGAGGCCCACAGAGCATCCCCTTGGCCTATTCAGGGAACCAATATGGCCACAGATAAGGGAAGTGTAAGCTTTCTTTTGCTTGTTTCTATTGTGCACCCATATTTCATCACTGTATTCAATAAACTGTATATCATCTTTGACACAAGTGGTTTTGTTTCATTGTGAATATTCTCGAATCTGAAGTGAAGTGCCTTGGCCGGACCAGGCCCCTGAGTAATTTAGAACAAGTGGCATGTAATCAGGAAAAAGATTCATGGTACGGCCAGCACATTTTAAGAGTAGGAATAAACATGATGAGGGGAATCCAGAGGTTTCCAAACACACCTTTGCTGGTTAACATGAGTGGAGGGATGATTGGGGGGGGGGGGACATTGCCAGGGGAAAATCAATGGGTGGAAGGAAGTGCTTAAAACTTCTCCCCTACCAGTTTTCTCCTGCAAATGCACCCCAGGCCATTTCAATCTGTCCCCGTCCCCCCGTCCCCCGTCTGCCCCCAGAGCTAGATTCCAAGAATAAAAGTGTGCCTGACTGGGGGAAGCTGCCCTTGGGAAAACTGCAGGGAAAATCAGCAGGTGAGGGAAGGGTAACACAAGCACACATGCACATGTGTCCTTCCTGCTGATGCTCCCGTACAAACACCTCATTGCCCCTCAGGTTTGGATTATGCCGGCTAACATGGCCCTGGGAACCACAAAGAGAGGTTTCCCTTCTCTTGAGTGCAGAAGGTTGTGAGTTGGATTCATGTTTTTCCCAGATCAAGCCAGGTCCATACAGCTTCAACTACCATTAGGCAGAGTGATTTAGCCACCTCAGGCAACTGATTTTGGGTGTCATGAAAGTGCAATAATAATTCTTATCTCATTATTATATTTCACTACTGGGGGGAAAGTGATTGTTGAATTTTCTGCCTCAAGAGCCAAAATAACTTTTTAAGGTTTTGATTTTAATTAATGCAGTATTATAACGTATTGACTTGGGTTGGCACGACGTGGCAATCCATCGTGGGTAACTGGTCACAGTGGGTTGCTCTGTCGCCCAAACCCAGATTGCTTTCCACAGGGTGACTTGTTCTAGGAGTTGTTGTACCCACGATGGGTTGGTGTGTTGTCTGAAACTGAGAGACCTATCCCATTATGGGTTGCTGGAAGTGGCGAGCAAGCCACTCAGCAAGAGCAGCAGAAAACCCTGTGACCGTGCCACCGCCAGTGACAGCCACTCTACCAGTGCCCAAGCGGCACTTTGGAGAGGCTGTCACTGGCTTCTTACCCTCCCCCCCTTTTTTTGAGGTGGGGGCGGCACAAATGTGCGCAATTTTGTTTGTAATTTAAAAGAAAAAAAGGTTCACACGTACAAAGGACCGAAATGTGGAGCCTTGCCTGGCCAATGTCCTGATAAGTGTCTGCTGTCAAAGTGCAGTAGGCAACATCTATGGACAATGTCCAAGCGAGGCTGCATATAGGTTGCTTTGCTCACACTTGACAGCTGTCAATTGAAAAGCAAAGAGGCGAAGGGTTCCCCCCCCTAAAGGTGGTGGCGAGTACATCTCCCCTTTTCAGGTGTGATCCCCTAGTTTTTTGTGTTGCCCTGACTGTTCTCAGTCTCCTCCACTTTTTCCACACTCTCCTGGGCCTCTAGGTACTCCAGAAAGGGGAGATCTGCATCATCTCACCCCTTTCCGTGAGCACTCTCTTTTGACAGCTGTCAAAAGAAAGGGTTCTTTTCTTTCAAGCTATCTAGCAAATTTGAGCATTTATTTATTTTGGACAGGAAAATATACAGCCATGAAATCTGCGCATATTTCCCTGTCCCCACAAAATTTCCCTGTCTTTGACAGCAGTCATTTACCAGCACATTGGCCAGGCAAGACTCTACACTTAGTCCTTAGTAGATGCGCACCTGCGAAGGACCAGGAAAAAAAACTGAAGGAAAAAAATTATGAACGAAATTGTGCACATTTGTGCCACCCCCCCACCCCCCAAAATAGTAATGAGCCAGCGACTGGTTACTCCAAAGTGCCACTTGGGCATTCATGGCTGTCACTGGCAACGGCATGAGGCTCTGGGGAAAAAAAAGTCTGCGAATGAAAAGGGGGCACAATTGGAGCAGGAATGGGGAGACAAGATGGGTTCCACCACGGAGGACCCTGGGATACTGGCTGGGGGTGGAGGAAGGAGCGGGAGAACAACCCACACTTTGTAGCTTATTCGCAGGGTAGGTTGCCATGTCATGCAAACTCACCCATTAACATAGTTTACAAGCCGAATTGTATATTGTTTTAAAAGTAGGTATATCGTAGAGACAGCATTCCCAGAAGAGTTCATTTTCTTTGTCTTGTTTTAGGTCACCATGTTATTCCATAATATTGCATGTCTTTGTGGTGGTGCCAAAATAACCAGAACTGCCTTGGCTACTCTGGGACAATTGCTGGCACACATGGGGGTGTTGTTGTTACCTTGGTCCACCTATGACAGCTGTGATGACCGACTGACCTGTGTGTTTTTGTGTCATGGTAGTTTGCAGTAGGGAAACTTCCCTTTTTTCAAAGTGATCCAGTTTGAAATGCACCCTTACAAGCTGACACTTCTTCACTGCTGTCAAGTTCACATTCTTTATTATTACGGTCATATGACCCAGCAAATAAACTTTACATTTCAGATCACACAGAGATACCACAAATTACAAATAAAACAATTATTATCACTCATAGTAAAACAAAATTGGGAGGAAACGTCTCTCATTTAGTCCCTACCATAAAAGCTCTCCTTTTCATAACAGCTAAAAAAAAAAGGTTACTGAGGAGGTGACAATTGGATTATGATCGCATAAACAGAAGGAGACCAACCATTTGTCAGGCAAATCACAGAACCTCCCTAAGAGGGGCAAAATTAAGTCTTCCCTTATTTTAGTATAGAATTTACAGTGAAGGTGAACATGCCTCAGAGATTCGGGTACCCCATCCATACGACAGGCAGTATCTTTGCTGGTATGGAGTTCCTTGGTACCTGCCCTGCAAGATTGCTGAAGGTAGAATATTAAACCTTGCCAGCATAAATGCTCTGCGAGCTTGTGGGTCGCGAATATTAGACAGGTATAACGCTGGTAGGCCATATGTCAGAGTAATCCTGCTTACAATGGTGGAACAGGGTCTATTAGCTAATAAGAAGGTCCTGTCTCTCAATATCAAGCCGTCTCTGCGAATAACAGTCTAAACGCTTGCTGGGGACCAAGCAGAAGAATAGAATCCATGGGTATGCCAATTGATCTAATTTCTGATTGCACCAAAGAGGCCCATTCACTAGTATAGCTGTCCCTGATCATATTATGTACGAAACTGAGGTTCCCGGATGTGAAATGTAAGCGCAGCCAGAACTTGAGGGTCTGGATCCATGCTTTAACCTCTAGCTGGCCTAATCCAGTTTCTAGGTACATGACTGCGTAAGTGATGCAATTGGGAACTCCCAGTATGCGTCGTATGAATTTGGCTTGTACTTGCTCAATCCCCACACCGACTACGCTTATCCAAATAGGTACACTATATAACAATTGAGCCATAATTTTGACTTTGAATACCCATATTGCCGATGGTACATGTTGTCCCCTCTGAGTGTAAAAAAAACGAGCAACAGCCAGCATGCTACGGTTAGCCACATTAGTGGCGAGGTGTTGATGGGTCTTCCAGTGAGCTTTATAATGAAAGTTTATACCCAAATACCTATATTCCTTAACTTGTTCCAAGTTAACACCTCTGAGAGTCCAGCGTAGACATCTCCAGACCTTAGAAAAAAACATTACTTTTGATGTCTGCAGGTTGATAGTCAGCTCGTTTGCATCGCAAAATGTGGCAAAGGCTTCAATGAGATGTTTCAGTCTCAGCTGAGTTTGCGATAGAACTACAGCATCATTCGCATAAAGTAGAAGTGGGATTTTTTTGTGTACCCATTTTTGGTGAATGGCCCTCCACACTCATTAGAGCAGGAGATAGGTCATTCATAAACAGATTGAAAAGGAAGGGTGCCAAAATGCACCCCTGTCTGACCCCTCTGTTAGCGTAGAACTCTTCAGTCAATTCGCCATGGGAGCCGTAATGAACCTGGCAGCTAGTACTGGAATAAAGTTTTTGAATGAGGAACAGCAGCCTTCTGTCAATGCTGGTGTTACTTAACTTTGACCACAGTAATTCCCTGGGGATAGAGTCAAACGCCCCTTTTAAATCAAAAAACACTGTTAGCAGTTTCTCTCCCCCCCCCCCCTATATTTCTCTGCCAGATGCACTAGCACAATGCAGTGGTCCAATGTAGATCTAATTTTGCAAAACCCTATCTGTTCTGGGTCTAGTATATGGTGTTCATCCAGCCAATCTGACAGTTTGTCCACAAGGTGTCTAGCATAAAGCTTACCCACAATTGATATCAGACTTATTGGGCGATAATTGCCTGGCAGTTTTGGGTCTCCCTTTTTGAAAATGGGCACTATAATGGATTTGGACCAAACCAATGGCACCCTTCCGGTAATGTCTATTAAAGAGAAAAAGGGATAAGGGAAGCTATTGGGGAAGCCCATCATTCTAAATGCTTTTTGAATAACTCAGGTGGAAGCCCACCGGGTCCCGGTGCCTTGCCATCCTTTAGCTGTCTAATTAATTTTTTTATCTCATTGGAATCTACCGGTGGCCATTCTGGCAAATTAGCCGGCATGGATTCTGCCAGAGTGAGGTCCGGGACTACTGGATCATAGAATATTTTTTCAAAAAACTCCTTCCAAACCCGTGGGGGCACCCTATTGTCAAGCGGGCCAGATTTGTTTGAGTTTGCTCCAGACAGCAAGTCCCAGAAATGTTTGGTATTACTGGGCTGTGATGCCTGAATTATCCGGTCCCATCTCCTCATTTGCAACTCTTCTTTTTTAGGACAGTTAGTTTATATCTTTTTCAACTCATGATATTTATGAGGGAAGGAGTTTGTTTTACTATTACAATGAAGTTGGTATAGTGCACGGATCTGTTTTTTCAGGAGTTGACATTCTCCATCAAACCAGCTGTCAGGCTTTGTACATGATCCTTTCCCACCACCGTCAGGTCTCTGTTGGAATATGGCATTTATTTTCCTAGTTAGGAAATCATAATAATAACTAACCGTGTCAATGTAACACGACTTTTCCATAATTTGTTTGAGCACAACGACAGAGGTAGAACTTAATGTCTCATTGATTGTTGTACTAACCCTATTGGTCTTCTATATCGAGGGCGTTGATTGACAGCGTGTGACTTCTCATCTAGGAAAGTGCATGCTATAGAGACAGACAGTGGCAGGTGATCGCTATCGAAGTGATCACCTACTTGAAATTTATAAACTAGTTCACTCAATCGAGGAGAGACTAAAAAGTAGTCGATCACACTTCTTCCCCTTGAGGATCTGTACGTAAATTCACCGGGAATATCAAGGGAAGATGCCCCATTCAGAATAATTTCATTATTCCCATCGGTGAATTTGCCCAAACAGACTGAGGCATAGTTAATTAGGTGATCCTTGGAGCATCTCAATTGGGGTAACACCCCTAGACTAGACTCATCTATTTTATGACCCATGGCCTGTGTCAGTGCAAGATTATCCAGGCCAATCCTAGCGTTGAAGTCACCTGCCATCAATATTTCTGCGGTAGGATATTTTGCCTAGCTAGTCCCAAAAGATATTCATTTAAAGCCTCCCATTGTGCCGAGATTCTTACTTTACCGTTTTTTGGGGGGGGTAGATACACATTAATAATCAGCAGGGAAAAACTAATTCCTTTAAGAAGAATGGCCATAGCTAAAGGGGAAAGATTAGGTAGCATCTTATACTTCAGGTTAGTGACTACAAATACAAGGCAACAAAGGCCAGCGCTACACCGTCCCTTATGGGCTGAAGGTGTAGCTGGTGTGCAAAAGGAGGTATAGCCAGCCATGGAAATATCCGTTTCTGACCATGTTTACTGCAAGAGAATAATGTGAAAACTGGAAAGGAAATGAATAAATTCTATATCATTTTCCTTCCATTTCCAGCCAGCAATGTTCCATGACACGATGTTTAGTAGTGGAACTGCCTGATTTTTGGTTAGTCAGTTGAACACCGAGAAATCTTCCAGTATTTCTGCCTGATCCAAAGAAATACACTCATTATTTACAAAAGTTTGGTGAGAGAGAAAAGGGTTGAATGTGAACCAAAGGATAATTATCTGATAAAAGCTCTTGATTACATGATGTTGAGCTACTAGGCTTGGATTCTACCCTTGCCATCGTGATTACAGCAGTCGACCTGGTAAAGTCAAAAGAAAGAGGTTGAACATCTTGTTTGGAAGTATCAATTAGAGTGAAAACACTTTTGGCATTCATTGTCTCGATTCTGCAGAGTGGAGATAGAGGATATCCCCCCCCCCCCGCCACCCGTGGATAGTGGTGACTGCAGCTCAGCATATGGGACTGACTCTGTGTTACTTTTATCCATGGGCTCCTGAGGTTGAGATGTTAGGCTTTGTTCTCTTATATTAGAGACCT
Source organism: Shinisaurus crocodilurus (assembly GCA_021292165.1). Lineage (NCBI taxonomy): Eukaryota > Metazoa > Chordata > Lepidosauria > Squamata > Shinisauridae > Shinisaurus > Shinisaurus crocodilurus. The sequence continues at coordinate 101,089,611 of CM037880.1, forward strand.
TATAGCTTTTTTGAATATCCCTCATAAAGGAGCTGGACATCGCATTCACAGATAGTTTTAAACCTGAATCTGCCTCATCCAAATGTCCAGATTTATTTCTTAGCTGGCTATCATCAGAATTCTTTCTTTTAGGAGAGAAAGTAAACCTCCTTGTTTCGGTAATGGACAGTGCCTTCTTTTTTAGCAAAGAGAGAATTCTTCCCATTGAGAGAAAATGCTACCCATCTGGGAGATATTAACTTTGAGTTTCATCAGCATTGTAGGTATTCTCGAAGACATAAAACTTAGAAGGAATCTCTTTGGTATAGAGGAACCTGCTATTGTATTAACTGCAATGATGTCTACTTCACTATAAGGTATCTTCAGGAGTGAGGCCAGGTTTTGTTTCGCCATAGCTACATTCCCCCAGTATGGCAAAAAAAAACCTTATAAGGGAGGATAGTCACTGCAGCATTATTTGGCTGCTATAACAAGGACCCGTTATACTCCCCTCTGGGGGCAGTGGGCGAGACCCTAGAGTTAATACATGAGTCACTCTTGCTAGTGAAAGCAGTTTGCACTCTGGCCTGAAGATCTTCTTTGTTGCCACAGAAATTCGCTTTTGGCATACTATGCCCTCCTATTTTTAATGAGATAGTCTCTATCAATGTTTGTATTTCTTTTATAGCTTCTGTAATGGGTTTAAGTTGTTCGGGGGGAAAAGCTTTGCCGCTTACCCACTCCCATTACTTGGCCACAATCCGAACCGATAGATTTTTCTCGGTTCTTAGACAGGCCACAATTAGGGCAGCAAATATCTGCTACATCCCCGTCGGTACAGTTCTGTGATGTTAGAGGAGAGAATTCTGTAGATAAAAAGGCTCCCAGCTTAGCATGGGAAAAGTCTTCTAACTTGCTTTGCTTAGCACAGGGAGTAGAATTGTTTATGGTTTCCTCAGGGGATCTTGGGCGTTTGCCTCTTTTTTCCGTAGTCTTTGATGCCATTCTTCGACAGTCAGTTCCAATAATAATTAATAAAATCCTGCTGGTAAATTCTGCCCTGAAGCACTGTTTTCACTACATTAGCTTGTAGTACTCTACACTGTGACCCTGTTTCTCTTCCAAGCTTGCGATAACACTTGTTAATAGGAAGCAAAAATAAAATAAAATAATAAGATAAGAATGTAGTTAACACTCCCACGCAGTCCTAGCAAGCAACTACACAAGCTCCTGTTGTCTTGCAAATGTAAGTGGGCTGATGCATTCAGAAGAATTAAAATAAAACTAAAGTAAAACCGGAGCTCGAAAACAAACAGCCGCCTCCGTTGCCATCTTGGGAGCAATCCACTGTTGTCAATTTGAGGTAATTTCAGAATAGGAAGGCCAAATAACCTCCACATTAAATATTCAACATGGCATAGATCTGTGGTACATTGTAGGGTAGATCAGCATTTGATTTGAGAAATAAGGGCTCAAGTCTGGTTTACGACATGGACTGTGAGACTTGTTAGGCTTAACTTCTTGGATCTTCTGTTTAAAGAGAATTAAAGAGAAACCACTTTCATCAAGAGAAATTCTATCTGACATCCATATTTCAGATTTTAATTATATATTGTTATAGGATTGAGGGTTGGACTTTATGACCTTCCAACATCAGTTTTTTATGATTCTGAGATTGCAGGTTGTACAAGAGAGTGTTAATGGATCTAGCATGACTGCAATCTGCAAATGTTAAAGGTCAACAAGGCAGTTTGCTGTGGGGACCCAACAGTATTTGGATGGCTCTTAATGGCCCGTGTATCAGAATGGGATGCCTCTCTCCCTCCACCCTAAGGAATGTCGTAATCCATGTGTTTGTGAAGGAAGGAAACAAGCCTGCATTTTTGAATGAGAATGAGAATGAGCAGAGCAGAGTTGGAGCATCTCAGGGCATAGGCAGCCCCCATGGAAGATCTGACATGGTTACACTGGATTTTGGAGTGTTAAACTGTGAGTCACCACTTATGCTTAACCTGTGTACATAAACAAATGCAAATATTACAAAATGCCAATAAGCGAGCTTCCAGATGAAAGGTTCCTAGCACTACCAGTCAGAAGGCCTTGTGCAGCCAGTCGATCTCTTTGTTTTTGTGAAGAAAAGAGCCTTTGGGGGGGGGGTTCACACACACACACCTCATGTGTGAACCGGCTGGGGTGGGGTGTGCATAGTTAGCGTGTGGAGAAAGGGGCCTTTGGGGGTTCCTGCATGCACGCACACACACAACACCCCATCATGTGTGAAGGCTGTGTGTGTGTGTGTGTGTGCATAGTTCCTCTTGAATGAATGGCGCCTAGATGCCTGGAGAAGCTGGCCTAGGGCTTTCATATGTAAATAGTTCAAGCCATGAGTCATGAGTTCCCTTCCCCCTGCCTGGTCATGAGTTCCCTTCCCCCTGCCTGGCCAGGTGAGGTGCATGGTGATTGGCTAAGAGGCAGCAGAGGAGGGGAGGGGGGAAAAAGGTATATTTCCCAAAGCGTGGGTTTTGGTCTTTGTTCTACCCGGCTGTGGTAATGGCGGTAAGCCAAGGACCCCAGGCAGCTCCTGGTGAAATTAGCTGGATTGAGGGCTCTAGTAAAGGCAAGCCTTGTGGGAGTTTTACCCATCTCGGACCTTCGGGTAGATGTGGTAATCTCCCTCGGGCAGCGAGGCTGTGCTGGATTTAACCCTTGAAGAGAACACCCTCAGGTAACAGGTGTGTGCCTGAGAGATCTTAAGGAATCAGGTTTTATTGTTTTGCAGCTTTACTGTGTACTAATGTGTCTCTCTCTTTATTTTGTGTGCTTCTCTCATTTCCCTAATCTTGTTGTAAAATGCTACCAGAATAAACCTTGTCCTGGTTTTACCCCACATGGTGTTTGTGGATTGCTCTGTGGCTTCAGTAACTAAATCCAGGTTACAGAATTAAAGGCGAGATCCAAGTAGGATTGCAGACAGCTGAGGCTGGCAATCTGGTACCTTGAGATCTCTGGGGGTCTTGGTTCCTTTGGAGTAGGAAAGGGTGGGGGTGTGGTGGGCCAGCCAGCCCCCCTTCCTCCACATGGTGGCAAGTGCTGGGATTCGAAGCTGAACCACAGAGTGTGTGCACGTGGGCAAATGAGAGAAATTAGAGAGACTTTAGTACATGAATAGAGAGTTTGTTATTTTTTAGAGATTTAAGTGTGAGATTGAGCATTAGGAAAAACATTCAAATTGCTGAAAGGGGCTGCCGCAGTCGGTGGAAGCCTAACACCAGCGGGGAGTGTTGAAGGCAAGAAATTTCAACTATAGAAGAGTTCCAGAACAGCTTGTGTGCCCAGCAAGTGGGCAAAGGGCAGCAAGTGATTAGATTGAGCCTCAAAGAAAATGTTCAGATTGCTGAAAGAGGCTACCCCAGTCTGGGGAAGCCTATCTCCCAGCAGAGAGCGTTGAAGGCAAGAAATCTTGATGTCTGTAGACTGGTGGAAAAAAGCTGCCATGCTAGACAACCGGATGGAGTTGTACCAGCAGAAAAGGCAGGGTGGGTTCCCTTTTCCAGGCGTGGAGAGGCCAAGGGGACAAGCAAAAGAAACTACCCATCGAGTACAACAGAGGCTGGGAGTAGCAGTTGCCAGTGAGTAAGCGGAGCCAGATCCCACCATCCCCATCGTGTGCAAGAAGTCTGCGGGTGAGCAGATGGCGGCTGTGTGATCCCAAAGTTTAGGGGCTAGAAGAGCCCGAGAAGAGAAGAAGAAATAGTGTGTGCGCGCGCACGTGTGTTCCAGGAGGAGGGAGAAGACCAGAAAACCTCTCCTAAGAGAATGGTGAGCAAAACGTTGAGTTTTAGAACTGCGTTTGATGAGTGATTTTAGTTGTGCTATGTGCCCCAGAGAAATTGTCGAGACTTTGGGGAGGGAGGGCACAGTCCTGCCCTACATCTCTCCCACGGGAGAAGGACTCAGATTTTGAACTTAAGAAGACTGTCCATTTGCTCTTGGGGGGGCATGGTGAATGCCCAGGCTGGGCAGCAGCAAGCAAAGGGGGGAGGCATGGTTTCGAGCTTTGAAAGGAGACTGCTCCACAGAAAAAGAGACTTTGTCCCTGTGCAGAAGGAAAAGGGAATTTCTCTCCTAGCCAGCGAAGAGAAACGGAAAAAGGAATTTCCCTTCAGGTGTTTTTCTGCTGCTACCTGAAGACAACGGACTGAGATTAAGTGTTTGTTTGATTAAAGCCAACACATGTTGATGACTTGTTCCTGGGAAAAGGAGGGAACAGGGATTCAGGTGTAATTGTGTTGTCTTTGTGTTGTCTTGTTGCTGGGTTGTTGGGGGACCGGGGACCAGTGCTCCCAGTGTAAACAACTGAACTATTTGTGTTGTCTTGTGTCATGTGCAAAGGTCAATTTGAAATGATGATTATGATGATTATGATAATAATAATAATAATAATAATAATAATAATAATAATAATAATAATAATAATAATAATTGCTGCATTTGTTCAAAGGGCCTCAAGGGGGCAGGGAAGAGTTGCCAGAAGAAAAAATCAGAGGCGAGGGAACAAAGCAGGCTAAAAGACAGATTGCCAAGCTGTTGTTCTAGAAGCTTGGGTGGAGCCTCCATGGCTAAGCATTTGAGTCTGAAAGAGACAGTCATCCCGTGCAAGTTTGGGTGGTGGGCTTAAGGAGCCAAGCCCAAGAGGCTGGAAGATTGCCAGGCTGTGTGTTCTAGAAGGTGCCTTTGGGAAAAGGGGGGGGGGACACCACCAGCGAACCTTTAGAACAGTCATCCCATTCAAGTCATTGGGTAGAAAAGGCCAAAAGCAAACCTTTGGGAAAAGGGAGTGGTGTATTCCTGTCGTTGGGTGGTGGAAAGCCACCGGCAGGCCTTTGAAAACTGAGTAGAGCTTCCAAAGCTCAGCATTCAATTCTGAGGGAAACAGTCATCCCATTCAAGTCATTGGGTAGAAAGTGCCAAATGCAAACCTTGGGAAAAGGGAGTAGGCATTCATGTCGTTGGGTGGTGGGAAGCCATCCCATCGGGCCTTTGGAGGGGTGTGTGTGATGGTATTCACGTCGTTAGGTACAGAGTGGCAGGGGCAAGCCTTTAAAAGCAAACAAAGGCGAATTGAAGAGTCACATTTCGGTCCATAATCTGCCCCCTACAGGCTGTGTGAGAAACAGCAACCCTGAAAAGTTTTTTTTTTTTTTTAGATAGAGTGCCAAACAGGCAACAAAAGGGTTGAAGTTTTCATTTGAATTGTGATTGATGGTTATTGATTGCTGTTTTGATGTTTAAGGAGATTTACGATTTAAGAATTAAGCTTGAAGATGTCTATAGTTAATGTGTTTGATGTTTTGGTGCTTGTTTTTTTTTTTTGTTCTGTTCTGTTTTTGCGTGTGTGTGAAAGTGAAGAAAGGTGCACTAGTGGTAGAATGCTAGCCAAGCTCTTTTCTTTGTTTTGTTTTGTTTTTTAGTTAGTATAGATGAAAGGAGAGGGTTAACCCCTCTTTTCATCTTTTCCTAAGGGAAAGGGTGTGAAGAAAAGAGCCTTTGGGGGGGTTCACACACACACACACACACCTCATGTGTGAACTGGCTGGGGTGGGGTGTGCATAGTTAGCGTGTGGAGAAAGGGGCCTTTGGGGGTTCCTGCATGCATGCACACACACAACACCCCCTCATGTGTGAAGACTGGGGTGTGTGTGTGCATAGTTCCTCTTGAATGAATGGCGCCTAGATGCCTGGAGAAGCTGGCCTAGGGCTTTCATATGTAAATAGTTCAAGCCATGAGTCATGAGTTCCCTTCCCCCTGCCTGGCCAGGTGAGGTGCATGGTGATTGGCTAAGAGGCAGCAGAGGAGGGGAGGGGGGGAAAAGGTATATTTCCCAAAGCATGGGTTTTGGTCTTTGTTCTACCTGGCTGTGGTAATGGCGGTAAGCCAAGGACCCCAGGCAGCTCCTGGTGAAATTAGCTGGATTGAGGGCTCTAGTAAAGGCAAGCCTTGTGGGAGTTTTACCCATCTCGGACCTTCGGGTAGGTGTGGTAATCTCCCTCGGGCAGCGAGGCTGTGCTGGATTTAACCCTTGAAGAGAACACCCTCAGGTAACAGGTGTGTGCCTGAGAGATCTTAAGGAATCAGGTTTTATTGTTTTGCAGCTTTACTGTGTACTAACGTGTCTCTCTCTTTATTTTGTGTGCTTCTCTCATTTCCCTAATCTTGTTGTAAAATGCTACCAGAATAAACCTTGTCCTGGTTTTACCCCACATGGTGTTTGTGGATTGCTCTGTGGCTTCAGTAACTAAATCCAGGTTACAGAATTAAAGGCGAGTCCCTCAACAGAGATCCAAGTAGGATTGCAGACAGCTGAGGCTGGCAATCTGGTACCTTGAGATCTCTGGGGGTCTTGGTTCCTTTGGAGTAGGAAAGGGTGAGGGTGTGGTGGGCCAGCCAGCCCCCCCTTCCTCCACAGTTTTTAATGGATTTTCTGTGCTAAGGAAAAAATACAGAAGTGGTGGGGAAACATGGGAGGGTTTAGAGTGGAAGAAAGTATCATCTGGACCCCCTGTAAAGTTCTGTGAATGAGGCAGGGTGATGGCACTATTAAAGCCTCATCTGGAAGCACCTTAAACCTCCAGTGACCTCATTCCAAAGGAAACCAAACCCGGGGTGAGTAGTACTACACTGCTGGACATTTTCACCACTCAGAGAATAGGGGTGCACATAGTAATACAAATATCAGAGCAGCTAAGACCCTCCATGAAAGTGATGCAGTTCTGTTTCTCTAGCAAACATCTGTGGGGTGGGGGCCAAGAAAGCCCTGTTCTTAATCTTAATGTTTATTATTAAAGCTCTCAGTGGGCGGGTTCACATGACACAATAAGCCACACTGCAAGACAAGCCACACAGTGGCCAGGTTCCAATGACACTTTAAGCCCACACAGGCTCTGGAGCCTCTGTGGGCTTAAAGTTGCCCGAGGCCCCGGCTGCGCCCAACTAATGGTTGGGTATAGCGGGGGTCCGGAGGCACCGCCTCTCACCTCTTCTTCCTTCAGTCCTCCCATCGGTATCCCAGGGGACACTGTAGGAGCACTGAGGGGAGAGGAGTGGGGATGACAGCTGGCAAAAGGTGCCCAAGCGGCACTTTTCGCCAGCTGTCAGAGGCTCCCGTCATCTCTTCACATTGCTCTGGTGCGCTGCTGCTGGGCAACAGGGAGGGGGACATGAGCCAGGTCGTGCTGGGCTTGGAAGCCCAGTGCGAGCCAGCTTGTCCCTTCCTGTTGCCCGGCAGAGCAGCGACACCGCAGAACAACGGGGAATGGGGCTGTTTTCCCCTATGGCCGCCTCCTCCTCCTAGGAAGACCATGGGGGAAAGCCCCTATTTTTCCTCCCTCTGGGCAGTGTGATTACCTTGAGATTGCGCACTGCCCAGCGGGGGCGGGGGGGCGGGAGAGGGACTTTCTCCCTGGCTCGCTCCCCCCCCACACTCTTACTTGGTGTGGCACCCATGGGCGCCCTGCCAAGAGAGGGGCAGAAAACTGCAGGCGGATCCGGCGGGGAAGAGGAGCAAGCTTCAGCTGAAGCTTGCTCCTTTTCCCCCACTGGATCCACCTGCCGTTTTGAGCTGGCGGGGAACAGGGGGGAGCTTCAGCCGGCCAGCAGAAGCTCCCTCCTGTTTGCTGCCACTGCTGCCATGGCGCACTCTAACAAGGGCAGGTTAAGCCCACCCTTGCTCAGGAGTGCAGCCACTGCCGCAGGGTCTGCCACCCACCCTCTTCCTGCTTGGGAAGGGGACATCTGGCAGACCCCGCCGCCACCACCACCATGCACCCTAGCAACAGCGGGTTAAACCTGCCCTTGCTAGGGAGTGTGGCAGCGGCGCGCGGGATTGGCAGTTTGCTGCCTTGGACAGACAGTGTGTAGCCAATCGCCACCCCTGGAATCAGTCCCCCCGCCCTCTGGGACTAGCTAGTGGGCGCCGGCCACCCCCAGTGAGAGCAGGGGGGGCAAGCAGGGGTCTGCTGCGTGCTGCCTCCTCCCCAATCCCTGAATGGGGATTGGGGAGGAGGAGGTGCCGCCACTGCCCTTTCACCTGAAAGGACAGCGGTGGCAGCATGATCCAGCTGCCCAGGCCTTGCGTGTTCTCGAGACCACGCGAGGCATGGGCAGCTGGATCCCACCCCTGCCGCCCCCACTGCTGTCCTTTCAGGTGAAAGGACAGCAGCAGCGGGGCCACCAGGGGATCCTGGTGCCTGGCCTCGCTTGCTCTCGAGAGCAAGCGAGGTTGGGCGACTGGATCCCCCACTGCTGCCGCAGTCCTTTGGGGCTTCCCCCTGCACTCCAGCCAATGCTGGGAGAGAGGGATTGCTTGCGAGCAATCCCGCTCTCCCAACATCGGCAGCAGTGTGTCGGGGAAGCCAATGACAGCCACGCTAAGTGCCACTTGGCCACTCTGGCCAAGGAACTCTATGCCTTTTTGGCTTGTAAGAGGGTTAGCATCTCGTCCGGGTTTGGATGACACTCTAAACCCACTAGGGTTTTCTAAACCCTAGTACAAGCCATGGCTTAGTAGGGTGGTTAAGGAGACTCTCCTTAACCACCCTAACTAACTCTCCTGGATTCGGACAACATGCTACGCCTTAGTAGGTTTATTCCTACTGAGCCTTAGCGTGTCGTGTGACCCCAGTTATTGTGGCTTATTTGCCCTAGGGCTCACGATGTGCCCAACAGACAATCGGGCACATCATGGGTCTGGAACCTCCTTCTCCCTCGGTCCTTCCCCAGGGAACACAGGCCTGTGGCTCACGCTGGCTCAGCTTGTCTGAGTGTGGAAAGCTAAGCAGGGTCAGGCCTGGTTATTACTTGGATGGGAGACCCCTCCTCTAGTTTCCTGCATTGAGCAGGGAGTTGGACTTGATGGCCTTGTAGGCTCTTTCCAACTCTATGAACTATGAAACTATGACACCGCAAGAGCACAGACCGAGGTTTCCCCGCCTCCCTGCCGCCACTTGACGTCAGCGTTGGGGAGGGGGGCAACGGGGGAAGCAGCCATTGCGTCAGCCTACTCACGAGGCTGAAAGGGCTGGCCGCGGTGGCTGCGGGCGGGGGGGCCCTCTTCCCTCCCAGCACCGCCGGCCCAAAATGACAAGCAAGGATGTGGCTGGCTGCTGCTGATCCCAGCTGAGAGGGGTTGCCGAGCAGCTTCAAAGTCATGGTGGCTTAGCATGTCATGCAAACCTAGTCAGTGAATGGAAGAACAGGCAGCTATTTCCCTCCCACTGCCTTCTCTGTGTGATTTGGATGTGAGCCCGATCTAGCTGAAGGAAGTGGGTATGGATTCTAAGTTACAGTTACCCTCTTCCTGATGTGTTTCTATTTTCAAGGCTGCCCTAATGGTGGAAAAACTGGCTACAGGCTGTGAGACAAATGTTGCCTCCCTTCTAACTCTTTGAATGCATGATTTCTCCACTTTTAACCTTTATATGTATTAGCACAGCATATTCTGTTACTGAAGCTTCTCCTTTCCCTTGGAAGTTTCTATATTCTGGGATTTTCTTGTGCATCTTATGTTATTGCCTTTCATGCTTTGTTTTTCTTTTGCCAGTTCTATCCCATCTTTGGCCTCCTTGGTGGTAGTATCAAATTCCTCAGACTTCATTTTGGCAATTTGGGTAGTTCTCGTTTATTTGTATTTATTTACAACTGTATGGATTCCGCAGGTATTATAGGATTCCGCAAGCACACAGGTACAGTAAGCTGCTGAGCAATCTCACTTCAGTCCTCCCAAAATCCAAACCATTTCTCAAAAACTAGCTTGGCAATGTATGTAAACCTAGGAAAAGTTATTTCAAGTTCAGGTGCATGTCAGATCGTTTATATTAAAACAAAGTTTTCCTGCTGTGGCCAATTACCTATCAATCAATTTGGGTTGTCTTCCCTCAACTCCCAGTCTGTCCTAAACCTCAGAAGGCTACCTTTCAGCTAGTGTCGTGCAGCATATGTTGAAAGATGGGCCTCCTCAAGTTTAGTATAGACTGATTCTACCCCTGGATCATTGCTGCATCCTTTCCTCTTTTACCAAATGACATGATCCTGTGCTCTCCCCTCACCAGGACCTGGTTGCTTGGATCACCACTGGCTTCCTGCATATTCCACATGCTGAGGACATCCCGAACACTGTGACGCTTGGGAATGCTGTTGGCTTCCTTTTGAGACCCTACAACTATTTTGACGATGATCCCTCCATCTATTCTCCTGATAGTGTTTTCTTCACCAGTGAGCAGGACCCCACTTCCTGTGATGTCAACCATATTGCATGCCTTCCAAAAACAGCTGCGTGCTTACCCAACCTTCCGTCTTTCACTTATGAGGGATTCCAAAATCTGACAAGGCTCTGACACTTTCTGGACTTTGGAGGTGGGGGAGTGGTGGAGGCAGCTCAGCATGAAATCTGTGTGTAACAAGGGCAGATAGTCCTGAGCTCTTTCTGTTCAGTATCTTTTAACCAAAATCTTAAGCCTTGCTTGCCTGCATTGTACATGTTTTGGAGATTGTATTTGCAATATTATTTTTTCTCTCTGAATCAGACAGATTGTTCAACTGAACGTTACCTTCTGCAGCAACCTGTGGCAATGTGCATCTTTCTCTTCCCTACTGGGGAGATCTTATTGGCATATCTACACTATGACCTAACTGACTTAACAGTCATTCCCTCTCCAAAGTGAACTCTGTGGACTGTAATTTTGTAAGGTGGACTAGGGAAACTCTAATAAAGAATTCTCAGCAGCCTCACAAACCACAGTTCCTGAAATTCTTCGGGAGTACTCCTGACAGTTAAACTGGTATAAACCTAGTATATGTTTCTAGTGATGATATATTTGTTTGGTTTCTTCCTGACAGCCTGGGAATGCCCATGAGTCAATGGGTGATGACAGACATAGTATTTCAAGAGAAGTCAGAGTGTTCTTCATTGGTTGTGTGAGCCTGGCCTGGTGCTGCTGAGATGTATCAGAAACTTTTAATGCAAGGGATATGCCAAATGTGCTTTGGTTTACACCTTCTTCAGGGACGAAAGAATGTAACTTGTTGGAGTCCTTTAATAGGGTATCAGCTCATGTGGTTTGCCCCTAAAGAAGGTGTAAACGAAAACACATTGGACATTTCATGCCTTACACTCAAGTTACACATTTCAGCACCATGGTGAGGCTTCACCTCCTTTTTACTCACTTGTGGCTTAAGAACAGTGTTAGAACCAAAGTCATGCACAGAGTGTACGATAGTCTGTTTAGGGTGAGCTGTGTGTGTTCGTGTTGTTGCTTCATCTGATGAAGCCGAACCACTGACATATTTTGACACCTCAACAGGTGAGATGGAAGAGGTCAGGATGAAGGTTTCACTCTTGATAGACACTGTGAACTAGAAAAACCAAAATGGATGTTTGTACATCTCTCTCTTCAATCCAAGCTCTGCCTTTCACTCCTTTTCTTTTTCTTAAGCAGATGAACAAATAAACAAGCAAAAATCCACACGTTGAGCCTACTTTGTCCAGAGTACTGTGTGGAGGAGCACAAAACCTTTGGCTGACCCTAAAGGGGGGGAGGGGGCAGTTTAAGACGTTCCAGACCATCCATCCTATACCTGCTGGCTTGGCTCTGCCCAAGCTCAGAACTGTGTGCCTGCCTGGGATATATCTATGTGCCTTGCTTTCTGTGCTGTTTGTGTTCTGCAAGTGGTTTTCACAAGTGCTTTAGTATCCAGGGGTGTGTAAATTGGACCTGAACAGAGTAAGGTGAGGTGAAAATATACACTGAGTGTGTTAGGGAATCTGGAGCTTGAAAAGGAAACAGGGTCAAACCTAGGTGATAAGGTACCTTGGACTGTGTGTGCTCAGGCTTTAATCCCCCTTCAGGCACAGAAGGGAAATAGGGGTATACAATATCAGTGCCTTTAATTTGCAGGAAGCATACAAACTTCACTTTGGAGAGGTGTATTACAAACACTAGGGGCCAGGCCAGGGGGTAGGCAACATGGTGCCATGGGCTCCAGTGTGCCCTCAGACTTCTTTCTTGGTGCCCACCAAGGTGCCCTACCCCTCCCACTTAAAAAAAAAACCAAACCAAAGCTTCTTATGGCAGGTGGGATTGTGTCAAAGCAAAGTGAGGGCCTTTACCTGCTCCCATCGTCTTTTCCCATGAATGCCTCTGGGCCACTCATGGGGCTCAGAGACATTCTTAGAAAATGAAGACAGCTGGTCGGTGGCTGCAGGCTGATGCTTTCATTTGCAGCGCGGCCATTTTGTGGTGGTACCCAGCCAGGACAGTTTCTCAAATAGGCCCAAAAATGCTGCCTACCCATTTGCAAGGCCAGCAGCGCTGTGTGTGTTGCTTGCTGCACTTCGGGGTCCAGATTCTAGCACTTCCAACTTAGTTCTGGGGTCTAAGTTAGAGTGCACGCTCACTGTGTGTAGAGCTGGATGCAGCTGCCCTTAGCCCTGATCAGCCCAGGAATAGGCAGCCTAAAAAAGGGATGTGGAGGTTTGGCGAGCAGCCTTTTTGTGGCGGCAGCAGCAGCACCTTGTGCCATGCGAGCAATCGATGACGACTTGGTACAGTAGATCCATAGGACACATCACCTTTCAAGTGCCCCCATTGTGATGGGCATATCTGTTTTGAACCTAATATATAAAGCAGCTGCTTGTTATCCTTCCAGTGAGCCTGATCTTCAGCCCACATTTCTTGTTGTTCTGACCTATGGAATAGTTACTTCCCTTGTTGTAACCATGTGGAATAGTTACTTCCATTGTACAAAGTAACAGCAAAGTGTTTTCAAGTACTTCGTGTTGCCCTGTATGTTCTGGTGATGTTATGAAATGGGCCTTATTTCAAAGCACTCTTCTTCCACTGGCTTGGCATCCTAGCTCCATAAAGGGATATTTTATAGGAAGTTGGGTATCCTTCAATGTACCCTCCTGTCAAATTTTCAAGCCAAGGGATTGAAAGTTACCATGGCAGAGCTGGCTCAGAAGTGAACTAACTGAACACAGATTCCTAGGGGGTGAGTGTAAAGCTAAATCTACCGTATATTTCTGAGAGTAGGGAGGGTGTCATCAACAAAACAAACTTTTAAAAAGCCTAGATAAAAGGTTGCTAGTGAGCAAGCAGCACTAGTACTGCCTTCTCAGCTAGTGAGCGATCAAGTTGCAGCATTTGGCCAGAACTCCCCTCCAACACCATTCTCTGTCTGGGGATTACATTTTGCCCTAGCATTTCCCCGAAGAATCTTTGGTCTATCATCCTGGGCCAAGAGCATTTTGCAGAGACCTAGTGATGAAGTGGACACGTAGCAGGGCGGGGGCAGGGGGGGGGGAGAGAGAAGCCAAGAGAAAATCTGCCTTTTTATGGTTGCTTGCAAAACCCCCAAGCATTCCTAATTCAGTTCCCTCCTCTAACTCTGAACAGAGCAATGGCTTTTCTCCCTCCCACTCAGGCTGTTTCCTGCAAGAAAATAACCAGATTTTTTAAGGGTGTGCTGCCGCCACTGCTGCCTTCGCTAACACTGACATGAACATGAAAACGGTTGTTATTCTCCTAGTGTTGGCTCTGGCTACTATTTTTGCTTTAGTTTGCGTCTTGCTGACTAAAAAGGAAAAAAGCACCAGGTGTGTCCCCTCAGAACTGCAGAATTCCCCTGAGGAGGGCAGGATCAGAGATCAGAGCAAAATCTTTGCTGACCTGACAGCAGATGAGATGGTCCAAGTGGTGAAGTATCTCAAGGACAATCTCGGTGTGCACCTGGAAGATGCATTTCATGCAAAGCCATTGGAGAACTGCATTTACTCTCTGGATATGCACCTCCCCACCAAAGCAGAAGTACTGGGCTTCCTTGACCGTGGAAGGGATCGGCCCCCTCGGCAGGCATTGGCTGTGGTGTACTTTGGAGGCCAACCAGACCCAAATATCACAGAATTCATAGTAGGTCCTCTCCCAGATCCAACATACCATCGAGACATCACACTGAGGAAATTTGGCAGGAAGGTGCCATATCACAGCAGACCGGTGACTGAGAGGGAGTACAGAGATATTGATGTATTCATTTTCCGTGAGCTCTTCAGCGCATCTAGCCTCCTTAAAGTATGCTGTGAGTATGATGGTACTAACTTGGCTACTCTGACCACAGCCCCCCGAGGGTTTGTGTCTGGTGACAGAGACACCTGGTTTGTCCTGTTCCATAATGTGGTAGGCAGTGGGTACTACCTCCACCCTATTGGCTTGGAGGTGTTGGTGGATCATAACAGCCTGAACCTCTCTGAGTGGAAGATTAAGAAAGTGTTCTACAATGGCCAGTATTATCAGGACTTGGCACAGCTGGAAAGGGAGTTCAAAGATGGGCGTGTTAAGGAGGAAAGAGTGAAGATAGCCCAGCTACAGAATGATTTTGCTTCCAGGAAGCCTTCTGGCCCTCATCCTTATCCTGGCCCTTTTCAGTTTGAACCCCATGGGACACGCTACAGTGTGACAGGCAGTCATGTTGCCTACCAGTCATGGACATTTGCCTTTGGGATGAATGTGTACACAGGGCCGCGTCTCTTCAACATCAAATTTGACAATGAAAGGATTGTCTACGAGTTGAGTCTTCAGGAAGCGCTTGCCACTTATGGCTCCAACTGTCCTGGAGGGATGGTGACCAGGTACATGGATGGCAGCTTTGGCATTGGGAAGTTTGCTTATGAACTGGTTCGGGGCGTCGACTGCCCCTACATGGCTACCTACATGGACCAACACTACTTGATAGACTCGGACACCCCAAAACTGAACAAGAACTCCTTCTGCATCTTTGAGCATGACATGGGTGTGCCCCTGCGTCGCCATTTTTCTAATTTAGGCTCCTTCTATTATGGGGGGTTAGCCAAATATGCCCTGGTCTTAAGGGCCATTTCCACCCTCATTAACTATGACTATGTCTGGGATTTTGTGTTCTACCAAAATGGTGCAATAGAAGTCAAGGTCCATGCCACAGGATACATCAGCTCTTCATTCTTCATGGGCGGGGGTACTGCATATGGAAACAGGGTAGGGGAACACACGCTTGGAACCATGCACAACCATCTAATAAACTACAAAGTCGACTTGGATATTGGAGGTAGGTCCCCATATTACCCCCAAATGCTACAATCTGCCACCCTAACTATGGAAATTATAGCCATATACTGACAAGAATGATCGATGGGGTTGCCATGTCCTCCTGCTTTATTTATTTATTTATTGTATTTCTAGATCGCCTATCTAGCCAGTACCCGGCCACTCTGCTTCCCACTCTAAATCTAGATTCCACCATTCCCCCTCCCCCGCTACTGCCCAAGGAATCCACATTCTATATTTCAAATAAATGTTTGGATCTATGTGAATTTCCATACATTTGTTTTAGTATTCAGATGTCTGTAGGGTTTGACATGATATCACAGCAAGACTAACCTTCCCCTGGTTAGGCTCATAATTGAGCTCAGAAAATCAAACTATTTTCACCAAACTTAGAGAATAACCTGGTTCAACATGAGTCCCCCATAGCACCCCAAATGATGTCATCAGGAGCACAATGGGGTCCAATCCCAAACATGCTTTGGAAGGTGGGTGGGAGGACAGAAGAGTTGGCTACTTCTTTGGCTTGGATTAAAATCTACGCTAGAGAAGAACTCTAGGGGCTGCAATGCTTGCCTTGTATAGTGAGCATTACAACTTGCTAAGTTTCATGTTTACAAAACTGGCAACATCACTAGGTGAGGTGGGGAGAAGAGAGGCCCAGTACTGTACAAAGGGTTGGGCATGAAAGCCAGCACAACTCTGCTCCCAGACCTGCATCCTCAATACACTATTTAAGCTCCTCACAAGTTCATTTTGAGCTGCTGTATCTGAAATGAAAAGGGAAATCCATTATATTAACAGAAGTAGAACTGCATGGTCTGAAAGAATTGAAATCATGAAATCATACCCACATCTTGAGGAAGAGAAGAGAGTAGATTGCATGTGTTTCAAAAAGGTTCGCCATCACTGCCCTATGTGAAGGGCATGATCATACCCAGCTCACTTTATCCCAGGTGGGGTGGGTAACCCTTTTCAGCCCACGTGCTGCATTTCCTTGCAGCTCCCCTCCTGTGAGGGGAGGCAAAGTCAGTGTGACCTACTGAATAATCCTCAGATCTCGGAAATCTGGGCTCAGTTTCCATCACTGCCTTTGACTTGTTGTGTAATCTTGCGTAAGTCTCTCCCCTTCCCTCCCCCCCCCCCCGTCTCCACACACACACACACACACACACACACACGGTCTCTCATATTCCTTAGTTCTCAATTTGTGCACAGGGAATAATAGTGACCTACTCCAGGGATGCAGAGGTAGATCTCTAAATGATTCACTGTAGATGGGCAAGGATTTCTTGGCAGCAACAAAGCGGCTCCCCGCACCTTCTAAATTAGGTTGTTAGAATCCCCAATCTATAGTAACTCAGATGTAGATTTGTGTATATGCATAAGGGCATAACCCCTTCTCCCTTCTTCCAGCCTACGGTCCCTCAGGAGTGAGTCTACCTTGGCTTTGGCCTAGTCAGGTTGTTCTCACCTATCTCAGGCTTTAGCCTTAAACAATTACCGATACTATATTATACTCCTTTGTGTTGGGAATATAGATGGTGTGTGTGATATGCCCTTGATCAGTTCCTCCTTATCTTAAATCAAAAGTAGCATGATGAATCAGGTACAGACTCAGTGTAGCAGAACTAAAACTAATTTATTAAGTTTACAGTAAATGAACTTTATAAGATTTGTTTTTAAATGTAATGTTCTCAGTTATGTGTTACTTTAGCCTCCTTTCTTAATCCAACCCAACCTAAAGCACAAAACCCCTCCTCCCTGTCTCCATGACAGCCCAAAAGACCCCACTCTCTCTTCACTAACCCCCTATTTCTCTAGCACCCACTCCCAACAGCATTCTCCTCAAGCAATTGCATGATGGCACCAGGCACTCAGCCACTCACGAAGTCCCATACATTCCCACACTCCCTCCAGACAACCTTCCATGCATGGATACCCAGATTACACACAAAAATAAATCTATGGGGCGATTTTGCCATAGCATGTCGTCCCAGTGTATGGCTCATGGAGTGTAGTAAGTGATTGGCTCCATTCCCTGAGCCAACATTGCATCTTCCAAGTTACCATTCTGCACCTGACTCCCATTGGTGGACCTTTGGCTTCTAGTAAAAAACAAACAAACCAAGTACAGCCCACAAGCCTGAAGTCTCCCCATGCTTGACCTACTTTACTGGGTTGTTAGGAAAGAAAACACTAACAGAAACAATAAAAATGAAGTGATAGATTGTTTCATGCTGATGGCTGTAAGGTAAGCAAATTAGGCAGTCCACAACAACAAGCAAACCAGAACAGTGAAATGAAATCCAACAAAAGTTTACAATTTGATGTGTATTAAGAAGGTGGTGTTCTTGGTTGATCTTTAAATGTTGCTATGAAACATAAGGATGAGGGTGATCTGTAAGAAATGTAGGGTGAGATATTGCAACAACCCTGTAAGTAGGGCCACCATGTAACAGATGAAGAATGAGGCTGAGAGATGGCGAGTTGTGCAAGGCCAAATGATGAGTCTGTGGAAGAGATGGAATCTGAACCCACATCTCCCACATTCTATTCACAGGCCCAGACTGGCTTTTGTGTTTATTCCAATGGATAGAAGAATCTACTTGCTTTGGGAGGGTCCTGTCCCCAGAAACTAGGAGAGGCAGGGGGCTAGGAACGAAAGTTCTTCTCTCAGTATTTGCTTTTCTTAGGAACCAAGAACTACTTGGTGGCTGCTGATATGGCATTTGAGTCTGTGCAGGCCCCTTGGAGCCCAGAGCACCAGATCCAGCGGCCAGTGCTCACAAGCCAAATCCTGGACAAGGAAGAAAAAGCTGCCTTCCCACTTGATGGTAAAGTCCCTCGGTACCTGCATTTTGCCACCAGCCGTGAGAACCGGTGGCATCATCAGGCGTGGCTACCGTATCCAGATTGTCAGCTTTGCGGGCGACCACTTGCCCCAAACTAGCACCATGGAGAGGTCCATCAGCTGGGGCAGGTAGGATCCACCATGCTCTTGTGTTTGCCTTTCAGATCAATGCCACCCTGTTTAAAAGCAGGGGTGGGCAAAAAAGATCAGCGGTTAACCACCATGGAGGGGTAAAACGGACAATTTAGCTTGTTTTCAAGCTAAATTTGGTCTGTTTTAGCCTTTTGTAGCAGTAACTGCTGATCATTTTTGCTGCCACTGCTGCAACTTTTGGCCATGCAGCAATAGCTGGTGGGTTGTGGTGAGGGTTGCCCTTGGGAGGGGGGTGAGTAAAAGCTGCCTGTGTGGGCCACATGTTGTACATCCCCGCATTAAAGGGTGGACCCTGGGGAAAGGGAGATGTGGTGGATGGTGACTGTCTTGTTACTGCTACAGGCTAGCCACTCAATTATAGTCAAAATAGAGGACAGCACTGTCACAGTCTTGTAAGAGTGAAGCAGGAACAGTGTAAATATCCTGCTTCCTCTCTCCCCTCAATCCTCTCTCTCTCCCACATAATCTATGTTCTTCAGGTACAAGCTGGCTGTCACCAAGCAGAAAGAAGAGGAACTGAGCAGCACCTGCATCTATAATCAGAATGACCCTTGGGATCCACTGGTGGCCTTTGCTGACTTCATAGACAATGAGACGATTGTCAATGAGGTGAGATACACCACCACCACTATTGTTTAAATGAGGGAGACAGAGTGAGCACGAAAAAAACCATAATGCCACAGCATTGGCCAGCAGATCAGATGAAGCAACTAAGGAAGGACTGCCTAAGGATGCAAAGCTTGAAGTGACTGGCTGTTCTGGTGCCAAATGGAGAGCAAGGATGTCACACCTCTCCCAAATTCATTTGAGGGATGGACAGCAGCTGTCAGAGGTGGAGATCAAAGGACTTGCTGCACCTTCTCCAGAGACAGCCTGAAAGGAGAGAGGGAGGTGCTGGGAGAGAATGACCTGGTTCACATGACACAACAACCCACCATGGGCAGCAAGCCATGGTGGGTTGTTGTGTCAGCTGAACCCAGCCCGATTTACCCACAGTGGCTTGGTGTTGTTGTTTTTTCCAAACAAGCCACCCTGAGAACCCATGGGCTGTTCTAGGGGTTGTTTTACCCATGGTGGGTTGTTGTGTCATCTGAACCTGGACGACCAATCCCACCATGGGTAAAGTCCAATGGCCAGTGAGGTACTTGGCAAGAGCAGGAAAAAACCCTTGCTGCTCTTCTGGAGCTTGCCCTGGCCACTGACAGTGCCAGCTGCCCCACAAGTGCCCAAACAGCACTTGGGGGTGGCTGGCAATGGCTTGCTGCCCTCCCCCCCATGATCGACAGCCGTTTTCAGCTCCTCGCAGCTTTTTTGCACTTTTAAACTTTTCCCCCCGAAGACTGCAAAAACTGACTTGACAGCTGGCTTTCACTATCTCCATTTTGACAGCCACTGACAGCCCCTTAAAGTGCCCAGGCAGCACCTTGGAAGAGCTGTCTGTGGTTGCAATCCCATTAAAAAAAAAATAAAAAAAAATTCAGACCACTTAATGTGAGCAAATTATTTAAAAAAATTTTTTTTTACTTATGCAAGTGTGGAGGTGAGCACTTATGAAGGTCCAAAAATGGGCAGCCTTGCCTGGGAAATGTCCAGGGAGGTACCTGCTGCCAAAGTGCAACAGATACCCTTATTATCACTGATGCCCTTATTATCACTGATGACTAAGTAGGGCACTCTTTCACTTGATGACTGACCGGCCTGGTTTTGTGTTTTTTTTCTTGTTGCTCCCTGCCCTCACACTTCCTTCTAGGATCTTGTAGCCTGGATCTCAGTTGGCTTCTTGCATGTGCCACATGCGGAGGACATCCCCACCACTGTGACGATCGGCAATGGGGTGGGCTTTTTACTTCGGCCTTACAACTACTTTGATGACGATCCCTCCATCAGCTCCCCTGATAGTGTCTACTTCACAGCTGATCAAGATGCTGGCATATGTGACGTCAACCAGGCTGCCTGCTTGCAAAAGACAGCCTCGTGTTCCCCCAGCCTACCTCCTTTCACTTACAGTGGCTTCAATAACTTGACAGGTCCCTGACAAGAAAGACTCTGCATGTTGTCCCTCCAGGCTTGCCAAAACAGGCCTCAGTTTTAGTTGAATGACAATGTTGCTAAGCCAAAAAACCTATGTCTGGCCTGAACACCCGCAATTCTGCATATCTGTTCTGTCTGTTCCCTCTCCTTGCTCCCTCGGTGTTAGCAGTTTGGTCCTGGGGGAGTTTTTCCTCTTAGGCTAACTGGATGCTGCAGCGTTTCTGCTTTCACCTAAGAGTCAACCAATTCACACATAACGGTTATATGGTAAAGCCACTACATGTTGACACTGTTAGGATGTTGTATACTGATCTTGTAAATGCTCCAGTGTGTACAGAGGTTACCACCACTTGGAGAATTATTGGGAATGTGAGTTGAGCCAGGAGGTGGTCATGGTTTTGTTGCATATCAGGGAGAGGCTGCCCTACGGGGACATACTACAACGAATGACAGAGAATGGCCATTGGAATCTATTAAACCAAGAGTGATTATTAGCTGATTACATAGTAATGCTGTGGCAAACTCTCTTCCCACCCCCAGAAATTCTATACATTGAAAGTGGAGGACCAAACACCCGGTCCTTGGCGCGAGTTCGGCACTTAACGGGTTAACCGGCACTGAGAGAATGCCCTTTATGCAGCTCCTGTGTGTTTAGAATACAACCGCTACCTAATGAATGACATGGAACCGTGCTTAGGTCAAAGAATAGACTTTATTTACTATACGGCTAATGGAGCGGAACTAATAGACTACTAGGAATTTCACACTATAAACATAGCAGGTCGTAACCTGACCAAAGCGGAAAGCTTCAATCTAGAGGCGTAGCGTATTACAGAAAGGGAATTAACTTTACATCAGAGAATCTGACTTACGGACTTAGCGTAGTGATCTGTATTGTTGAACTCCGGGCGCACCTGCCCGGGGTTGGAAGCTGCTTGAACCTGACTGGAGCCAGGGACCTGATGTGTGCCAGCCTGCACCGTGTTCCCAACAACCTTTTTTCTGCTGTGCTTGTCTTTTTCTACCCTCTGAGTCCTGCCCCCGCCCTGCCCTTGAGGACCAGGTGGGCTGGTTCTGCCCTATGGGGAGGTGGCGCACACGCCTCATGTTTCTTGGCACCTCCTGGATACTTTAGGGGTAATCTGCAGCTCTTTGAGACTGCCCCCCACCTTTGGAATGTTTATGCCCTTCGATGTGGATCGATGTAAATGTACCCTATTGAGGGTATGCAGATGTGGTCACGTATAGCCAGTCTGGCTAGAACTGTGTCTCCTGTCCCCCGGGTGGGGATTATGCAAAGGGGTGGTGTCAGTGTAACAGGGGAAACTGTGTCAGGGTTCATGTCACTGTGTGTGCTCAGGCTTTCTCCACATCCCCCCCTTTGGGAAAGATAGCATTGGGGCTAGAACACCCCAATTCCTATCTACTTTTCGTCTGATGAGAAAGCCCTAGACAACCCATCCGCCAGGATGTTTTCCTTGCCCTTGATGTGTTCCACTGTGAAATCAAAGTCCTGCAAGGCTAGACTCCATCGTAGGAGTTTCTGGTTGGACCCCTTAACCCGATCAAGCCAGCACAATGGGGAATGATCGGTCTGCAGCAGAAACCGTCGCCCCCAGAGGTAGGGTCGAAGTTTGGTCACTGCCCATACTACGGCCAGACATTCTTTTTCTACGGTGGCTAGGCTGTGCTCCCTGGGCAGAAGTTTCTTGCTGAGGTAGGCAACGGGGCGCAGCCCTTGCCCTGCCTGTTCCTGCAACAGCCCCCCCCCCATCCCTGCCTCTGAGGTATCCATTTGCAAAACAAAGGGGGGATCAAAGTCCGGTGCCTGCAAGATGGGGGCTGCCATGAGGCAGGCTTTCAACCCATCGAAGGCTACCTGGCAGGCACTTGACCACTGGACCTTGAGCGGCTGCCGCTTCTTGCACAAGTCAGTGAGAGGGGCGGCTAGCTGGCTAAAGTGGGGCACGAGTTTACGATAATAGCCAGCTAGCCCCAAGAACGCTTGAACCTGCTTTTTGGTTGTCGGATGGGGCCAAGTCCGGACCGAATCTATCTTGGCTTCTAGGGGTTTGATGCTACCGCCCCCCACCCTATGCCCCAAATACTCCACTTCTCCCAGCCCGACCTGACATTTCTTCGCCTTCACAGTCTCTGGAATACCTGGCGGACGTGTTGCAAGTGCTGCTCCCAAGTGGAGCTAAAGATGGCAATGTCATCTAAGTAAGCACACGTGAACTCCCCCAACCCGTTCAAAAGTCTGTTCACTATCCTTTGGAAGGTCGCCAGACCGTTCCGGACTCCGAATGGGAGGGCAGTGAACTGAAAGTGCCCCAGGTGGGTAACAAAGGCGGATTTCAAGGCGGCATCAGGATCTAAGGGAACTTGCCAATACCCTTTGGTCAGGTCCAGGGTGGTTATGTATTTTGCTCGCCCCAAGCTCTCTAGCAGGACATCCATGTTCAGGATAGGGTAGGGGTCAGGGACGGTCACCCGGTTAATTTTCCGGTAGTCTACACAGAAGCGGACCCCCCCCCCCATCCTTCTTGGCCACCAGCACAATCGGGGAGGACCAGGGGCTGGAACTGGGCACAATGACCCCCAAATCGAGCATAGCTTTCACTTCCTGTGCAATTACCTGGGCATGGGGTCCCACAGCCCGGTATGGAAGAGACTGCAAAGGGGGGCTATCCCTCATCAAAATTGTATGCTGCACCAGGGAGGTCTGACCAGGGCGATTGAAGAACATGGGCTGGCAGTCTTCTAAGACCTCTTTCATTTGGGTCTTCTGTTCGTCAGAAAGGGCCGGGGACAATTCAATTTCTTCTAGCCCCCCCCCCCCCCCGTCCCCATTCTCCCAACAGGTCTCCCTCAGCAAAATCCTTATCAGTACATTCCCGTACACATTTTACACCGGGCATGCGCTCCACATACAATTTCAGCATGTTCACATGATACAGTTTATGCCTCCCAGGCAGTCCTGGGAAGGCCACTTGATAATTCACCTCCCCCACTCTTTGCACCACCGTTCCTGGTCCCTCCCACTTCAAACACAGTTTATCAGTTCTTGTGGGTCTCAACACCAACACCTGGTCGCCACCTCAAAAGTCCGTGGTACTGCAGTCCGATTGTACCACTCACTTTGTCGTTGTTGTGCCGCCCTCAGAGGCTGTTGGGCGGCTTCCCGTACGTCCTGGAGTGTGTCTTGGAGCTGCTGCATGAACGCTTGAACTGGCAAGGGAGAGTCAGCCGCAGCCCACTCCCACTCTGCCCGCAGCAAAGCCAAATGTCCCCGTAGTTCTCGCCCAAACATCAGTTCATTTGGAGAGAATCCTAGGCTCTATTGGAGCGAGTCCCGGTATGCAAACAACAAATAGGGAAGGGCTTGATCCCAGGTCCCGGGATGCTTAGCCGCATAAGCACGGATCATCTTCCCCAAAGTCTGATTAAAACGCTCAACCAACCCATTAGTCTCATGGTGATATGGCACCGATGTCAAATGTTCCACGACGCTGCCCAGCTCCCACATCTTTTTGAACAGCTTGGACACGAACCCCGTGCCACAGTCTGAAACAACAGTTTGGGGCATTCCTAGGTGGGCGAAAAGAGAAAGAAGAGTCTTAGCCAGGCTGGTCACAGAGATGGAGGCTAATGCAAAAGCCTCGGCATAGTGGGTGGCAAAGTCAATGACAACACAAACTTCTTCCCGGTCTTGGTGGGAGGGTTCAGGGGACCTAGGATGTCCAGCCCCACTCTTTCAAAGGGGGTGCCGACCACCAGCAGGGGTTGTAGAGGGGCTTTGGGGTGGTCTCGATTATGTCCCACCCATTGACAGACATCGCAGGACCGGCACTACTCCCTTACTTCATTCGCTACCATTGGCCAGTAGAAGCCCTCAGTCACCCTAGCCAGATTCCGCTTCTGCCCCAAATGCCCTCCCCAGGCTATATTGTGGGCTAACTGGAGTACTGCCCGGCGGTATCTCCTGGGTACCACTGTCTTTTCCTCTGTTCCTGGTTGGACCCCCTTTTGGGATGAATTCCCGGTAGAGAGCCCCAGCATCCCACAAGAACCAAGCGGCCCGGCTTGCCGGTTCTGGAGTGCGGGCAGCCTCGGCTCGACAGTCCTGCAAGGAGGGGTCCCTTTGCTGTTCCTCCTGGAATGCGATTTGGGTCCCAAAGTCTCTTGCCATGGGGTATTGGATGCCCCAATAACATTGGTGAAAGAAGCATGGCAATTCCATACTAAACACCTAGTATGGAAGCACCCAATGACAGCTGGTGAACAAGAAACTGAGAATTACAGTGGTATATGATTATTTGACCATAGCATGCATTGGTTGGCCAGTTATGTGATGTAATGTATCCCAGAGATGGAGAAAGTGAGCGCACCATCTTATGGAAACAATGGTGGTAGTTTGGCGCCTTTGATCTCTCGCCTTAAGGTAAAGGACCAATTGCAGTCCTTCACAATAATGGATGGTATTGAATGAGAGGTGAGAAGGTCAGTGAGGAGGGATCATTTGCCCTTGGCTTCAGGAACCCCTCTGCCTCAGCACTAGGCCTTCCTGGCACAGCAGCCCACCTGGCTCATTATCAATGGCTAAAAATAACCCTTATCCAAGTAAGGACCAGAGAGTGCAAGCCCCTTAAGCTTCTGTCAGAGCCTCTGTTACTAACTGCTCCAAAGCCCTTAAGATTAGTTTGTAAGAGAGGCCGGGGGCGGGGGCTGGTCACTGACCCCCGAAACCAGGGCAAGTTTGCTCCTAGTAAGTTACTCCTCTCAGAACTTGGACCTGAGCCATTC
Organism: Shinisaurus crocodilurus; assembly: GCA_021292165.1. NCBI lineage: Eukaryota > Metazoa > Chordata > Lepidosauria > Squamata > Shinisauridae > Shinisaurus > Shinisaurus crocodilurus. The sequence continues at coordinate 101,114,563 of CM037880.1, forward strand.
TTGCCTGCAATTCACTCCTCTCCAGCTGTTACCAGCCTTGTCTCTCTTCACTGGGAACACCGTCAATATCTGCTGCCTGCTCTGTAGAAATAGCAGCCCAAAGTTGAACAGCTTTGCTTTAGTGCCCCACCTACCTGATGACCGCATAACACTTTGGGTTGGATCCAAATTTAGTCATACTAGTCCCTTTGAAATCAATGGAATCATAGAATCATAGAAAAGTAGAGTTGGAAGGGGCCTACAAGGCCATTGAGTCCAACCCCCTGCTCAATGCAGGAATCCAGGTCAAAGCATCCCTGACAGATGGCTGTCCAGCTGCACCTTGAATGCCTCCAGCGTGGGAGAGCCCACCACCTCCCTAGGTAGGTAGTTGGTTCCATTGTCTTATTGTTCTAACAGTCAGGAAATTTTTTCTGATGTTTAGGTGGAATCTGGGTTCCTGTAACTTGAGCCCATTATTCCAGTGTCCTGCAAACTGGGATGATCGAGAAGAGATCCTGGCCCTCCTCTTTGTGACATCCCTTCAAGTACTGGAAGAGTGCTATCATATCTCCCCTCAGTCTCCTCTTCTGAAGGCTAAACATGCCTGGTTCTTTCAGTCTCTCCTCAAAGGGCCTTGTTTCCAGTCCCTTTATCATCCTTGTTGCCATCCTCTGAACCCTCTCCAGTTTGTCTGCATCCTTCTTAAAGTATGGTGCCCAGAACTGGACGCAGTAATCAAGATGAGGCCTAACCAGTGGTGAGTAAAGGGGAATTATCACTTCCCGCAATTTGGACGTTATACTTCTATTAATGCAGCCCCAAATGTGTGGCGTAGTGGTGAGAGTGTTGGACTGGGACTCGGGAGATCTGGGTTCTAGTCCCCGCTCGGCCATGAAACTCACTGGGTGACTTTGGGACAGTCACTGACTCTCAGCCTAAACTACCTCACAGGGTTGTTGTGAGGATAAAATGGAGAGGAGGAGGAAGATTATGTACGCCGCCTTGGGTTCCTTGTAGGAAAAAAGGCGGGGTATAAATATAATAAATAAATAAATAAATAGCATTTGCCTTCTTTGCAGCCACATCGCATTGCTAGCTCATATTCAATTTGTGATCTACAATTCCAAGATTCTTCTCACTTGTAGTATTGTTGAGCCAAGTGTCCCCCATCCTGTAACTCTGCATTTGGTTTCCTTTCCCTAGGTGCAGAACTTGGCATTTATCCCTTTTAAATTTCATGCTGTTGTTTTCGGCCCAGCACTCCAGCCTATCGAAATTCAGAGTATTAGCTGTTCCACCCAACTTTGTGTCATCTGCAAACTTGATAAGCATTCCCTGCACCTCCTCATCCAAGTCATTAATAAAAATGTTGAATAGTACTGGGCCCAGGACCGAGCCCTGCGGTACCCCGCTCATTACCTCTCCCCAGTTTGAGAAGGTACCATTGATAAGCACTCTTTGAGTCCGATTCTGTAGCCAATTGTGGATCCACCTGATAGTTGTTCTGTCCAGCCCACTTTTAGCTAGCTTGCTAATCAGGATATCATGAGGCACTTTGTCGAAAGCTTTGCTGAAGTCCAGATATATTATGTACCACAGCATTCCCACAGTCCACAAGGGAGGTTACCCCATCACAAAATGAGATCAGATTAGTCTGTCAGGATTTGTTCTTGACAAATCCATGCTGGCTTCTAGTAATCACTGCATTGTTTTCAAGGTGCTTGCAGACTGACTTCTTTATAATCTGCTCCAAAATTTTCCCAGGGATTGATGGAGCTTAGGTTAGTCATGACTAAGCAGGTGCAGCTAGTCATGACTAATTTTAGTCCCATTGATTTCAATGGGCCTTATCTCTAAGTATGACTAAATCTAGATCTAACCTTTTAAACCTACCAATTTGAGTAAACCAAGAAGACATTTATTAAGAGTAGGGAACGGGTGAATACGTGAGGAGAATGTGGAGCAAAGCTGCACAACGCTACAAATGATAAACAGTTTCTAACCTGTATTAGTGCTCTGTAGTTTGTGGTTGTTACCTTGCAGCAGTGTTCTCCAACCTTGGGTTCCCCAGATGTTTTTGGCCTACAACTCCCAGCATGCCCCCCCCCCCAAGGCTGGAGAACACTGCCTTACAGAGTGACCAATCCATGGGGGGGGGTGGGAGGTGAGTTACAAGTTTATTGATGCAGCCCCTGCTTTTTATCCTTTTACATTCATTGTCACCCACCCCGTACATACCCACACATATATATGCTGGATTGACCATGTGGTGCTTTTTCTCTGCATCTCAGAAAATGCCATTGTCAAAACTCCAAAGACCTGGAAATCGTGACCAGCACTCTAATGTACGGAGTGCTGAGCAAGATTTCCAGGTCTTTGGAATTTTGACAATGGCATTTCCCTGCCAGAGTCTCAGCCTTGAGAATAGATATATTAGAATGAGCACAAATTAAGCCCTGCAGACGATATATTACCAGAGATACCTTGCTATGTGTATCGGATGCAGTAACACCCTATCTCTTCCTGCTCCCTACCCCAAGATTAACCCAGTCATTTTCAAGCCTAACTTCGCAACCTTACGGGTGGAAGCTCTCTTTTAAATTTATTTAATGAAATGTGTGATAGTAAGAATTCTGAGTTCTGTGCCCAGTGTCAATTTCTGCATGTGTGCAGCAGTCATGGAATATACAGACCAAGTTTTCTCTGGTAGTGTATCAGCTGCAGGGCTCAATTTGTGCTGGAGCTCTTCTCTGTTCTCAAGGGGTGGGACTCTGCCAGGGGGCACACAAAGTTATAACCAAATAGAAGAGTACTACCGTAGTAGCCAGCGTGCATGTTACTTAACAGTCAGTAACCACAACAACCAGCCTCCACATTCTGTTTATGGGCCAGGGTGCCTGAGTCACAGGGAGTGACTTCTAGGTAGGTTTTTGCCATTGTTAAAAATTGATTGTTACCAATTAGAGCCAAACTGCTGAGTGGATCTCCTCACTTCTTTTTCTTTTGCTAATAGCAACCATGTGGAGGGGCGAACTTGTATCTGGGCCATGACACTGGGGGAGTGGGTTAATCTTTTCCCCTTATCAGTACCCCCAATCCAAATGCCCCCCCCCAGTTGCTATTAGCTGTGGAGGGGGAAACATATGGGTACAGTATGATTTCTGCTCCATAGTGAATAGCAGGGTGGGCGGGCTTGTACTGGGGAATCAAAATGGGAGGAGGAGGGTTAACCCTCCATCTGTCAGTATCACAGCCTCAATCCAAATCAACTACAGAGAGCGAGAGAGAGCAAGCTCATTTAAGACAAAGAGAAGGGTGTAAGGAGATCTGCAGTTGGATCTGTTAAGCTTCTGACTAAGGTCCGTATTATCGGTTTACCCACCCAACGGCTCCTTTTAGGAAAAGAAAAAGATTTGGGAAATCCTATCACAGATCTCTCATGTAGTTTGGCCCCGAGTCACTGCTCTTTGTTGAGGAATGGGTTTCTTAGGTGCCTTGGAACCTGAGGGCCAAACTACGTACATGTGATACTCAATGTGTCACTTGGAAGCATGTCAGGATTTTAAAAATTAAATAAGAGGCATGGGCATCCCTTGTCACAATCATTGGGATTGTGACAAGGGATGGAAGGGGATGCTGTGGTCCAATGAATATTACCTCCCCAGTATTAAGGTTTAAAAAAAAAAAAAATGCTTCACAGTGACTTTTTAAGGATCACATGTAGTTTGGCCCTCAGTGTGTGCTCTGCTTGTGTACAAAGCCATCTGGTAATTGAGGCTTGTGGCTGCCAAACTTTGCAGTCTTTTCTCCCACTCTGTCCCATTCCTTCATGCTAGCCCTTCCCTTTTCAGATTATTTATGTAATGTATGATGATGGAGCCAGGATGCTGTGTTGGATGACATGAAGCTGAATGATTAGCAGAGAGGTCCTGGGAGAAAATCTGGGAACATGCTATTGTGGAGTGCTGTAATCCAGCTGGTGGTGTGAGTGGAACAAAGGTTGGCCAAAGAGAAGAACTGAGCATGATGATTCTTGTAGCTGCTTGCATCCCTGCTTCCTAGGGTAAGTGGTGTATAAATAGCCCAAGAATGTCATTCCAGTGACTTGTCTCAACACAGAGGCTGCCTTCTTGGCCTCTTAACTTCACATGGCCTCATGCCAGCTGTAAGGTTATGGGGACCACAGAGTGTTTAGACCATAATAAAAATAAAAATAAAAACCTGGAAGAGCTACCCAATAGGATCCCAGTCTTGAACCTGGCTGGATCACAGAAGAAAACAAAAATGGGGTTCCTTTTGAATGCAAGTAGATGTTCCATAAATAAGAGGTGTGCCAATCCGGGGGGGGGGGGGGGGGGGAGAGACCAGGAAGAAACCATTTAAAGGGACCAGAAAAAAATAAATTTACTTTTAGCCAATGCATTTCAAGTCAATGCCCTTTATCCATGTTAAAAACTAAAAATAAAGAAGTCTACTCACATCTGTGCCATCAATGTGAATCTTAATAAATGAATTATTCAAGGCAGAAGTAGAATAAGAATTCTTTAGTATGAATTCTGTGCTCCCATTTAAAAATGTCCAGTTGCTGATGATATGTTGTAAGTCCAACCTATATATAAAGCCAATGAATGAGTGTCCCTGCACAAAATCCTGCCTAGGATGTTGCCATTCTTTTGCTGGGGCAGGGTGGGAGGGAGCTGGGAGGGAAGTAAGAGAACAGGGGAGGTGAGTAACTCTCACTCCTCTAGATCCAGTAGTCCCATGCCTGCATTTTCCCATGGGGAGCAGAGAGAAGAGGGGAGCGAGATCATCCTGCAGAGGATGCAGGAAAACAGGGCTTTCCTGTGTCTGTCACATTCTCTCATAGTGAAACACAGGGGCGGGGAGGCTGAGCTGCCATCCCATTGGGGACACTACACTACAGAGTGGGTCTTTTCTTCTGCCAGCTTCATCTTTATCCCATGCAGGATAGGCAAAAGAAGGCATGCTAAGCCGGTTGTACTCTGGGTGGCTTTGAAAGGGTTGGAAGCATCCTGTGCGTCTGTGCCTGTCAAATGGCTACCAGTTACCTGTGAAGACAAAGTGGAGAAAATGGGGACAGTTATAAGCAATAGGTCAGAGCTACAATGGATGGTTCCTGTGACTAGATGCTTCCTCCAACCACCCACCTTGTTCAAATGAAAAGAAACAAATAGGGGGGTGAGGGGGGGATTCTCTCTGCCAGCGCAGCGCATGTGCGTGGCGCTGGCGGAGAGAATGCGCCCCCGCCACTGCAGGAGTCGCGAGACGTTTCGCAACTCCTGCAGGGGGTGGGGGCTCATTCTCCTTCCCCCCTCCTTTCCCATTCTCCCAGGAGCCGGGGGCAAGCAGCCTCAGAGAAAGGGGGGGGAGGCGCCGTTGCTGCCGCTGGAATCAGTCCCCCAGCCCCCCCAGACCAATTCCCCCTTCCCCCTCCCCGTTGCTGGCTGTGGCGCCCGTGGGCGCCAGAGCCAGCGAGGGGAGGGGGCAGGAGGTGGGCATTCTCTCTGCCAGCGCCACGCACACGCACTGCGCTGCTAGAGAGAATAAGCCCCCGCCCACTGTAGGAGTCACGAGAAGATAGATTGGGATCTACCAGTAGATGGGGGGGGGGTCAGTACATGCTCAAGTGGTCTGATTCAGGCTTGTGGTTGTGGCTAAGGCTGGCTCAGCTTGTCTGAGTCTGGAAAGCTAAGCAGGGTCAGGCCTGGTTATTACTTGGATGGGAGACCCCTCTAGTTTCCTGCATTGAGCAGGGGGTTGGACTCGATGGCCTTGTAACCCCTTTCCAGCTCTATGATATCCTATGATTCCTTAGGGCTACGCAATAGTCGCAACGAAAAGGTGAGGTTCCCCCTGCCCTAAATTAAGCTACTGCAATGGAGAAAGCTAAACAGAAAACCAGGAGTGGATTTGTGTGTGAAAGGACTGCAAGCTCCATTCTGGTATTAAAACAAATTCTTGGGCTGAGCAGAGGCACCTATTTCCTTGACTCTAAGTGTATGTCCTTTGCTCCCTGCAAACCACTATTTTCTACTTGGTAGAACTCAGTGCTCTAGTAAAAATAATGAGTAGATCTAGCAAGCCTGAAGTATGCCCCCCCCCACTCTATTTTATTGTATTTCTATCCCACCCTTTTTCCTGCAAGGAACCCAAGGTGGTTTACATAATCCGACCTCATCTTCCTCCTCTCCAATTTATCTGGTTTAGATATTCCCAGTGGAATGTGCCAAAAACACACGGGATTAAAGAGGAATTAAGAGCAAAACGAGATGAAGCATGGGGCAGGGGGATCTGTGATTATGAGGTCTTCTTCCCACAGTTTTTGTTTGTCTAGTTAGCAGCCTAAGGACTGCTTTGGACAATGGTGGTCTTCAAGCCTTTCCTCCCATGCCCCTTCCCTGATATAAGGCGCACCTCCCCCAGCGCTGCTATTTGCTCTGCAGCAGGGGAAAGACAGGAACAGCATCTATATCTCTTCTCTCCCTCCCCACCTCCAGCTGTGGAACTAATAGCATAGGATGGGGAAAGGGCATAGGATGAGAATCCCTTGCATTTGGCCCTAACATGAGGTCTGGTTAAAGTTCACTACAGTTTGTTTCCAATCTTCTGTGACACAGGAACACCCATGGATGGTTTCTGCTTTTAACTGCTGTATGTGTTGAGCTGGGCAGAGTAGAAAGGGTAAGCCCTTCTGAATCCCAGTTCCACGTCTGCACTGGCCTGGCCTTCAGGGACATGGCCACTGCCTGCGCAGATTGCAGCGGGTCAAGGGCCCTGTGTCTGGACTTTCATTGGTGAGTGGAGATAAACCAGGCATTTTCACTGGCTGGTCAGCAATCATTAACCCTGCTCTTCTCAATGGCACAGAGTGTGGACAACGTCATATTTTGGAAGAAAGGCATCAATTCACAATGCCAACATTTGCTATGTGATTAGGGTTTCCAGGAACACAAGAACAAACTGCACCAATGATAAACAGGAAAATGTGGCTGTTTCCCTCAGCGAAGGGGTCTGAGGAAGATGGCACAAATTGTATGTTTTCTGGCCATAGAAGTTGAGTTTAGCATAAATTACATTTCCTTACATCACTTGATGCTTGGGGTACTTCCAGACAAAGCTGTTACCGTGCAATCACCCTGCTGCCTAATACACAAAATGTTTGTGGGGTGGTGGTGGTAGTGGTCCAGATTATGTCGTCTTCCATTTGTAACCCTCTCATGTCATGTTTTCCCACCACTTCTTTTGTCATTCCACCAAAAAATCTGTTAAGAAGGGAAAGACAGGATAGTTTCACAGTGCTTATTGATTGGCAGTGCTAGGAGCTATTCCTCTGGAAGCACCCTTGGCTCTAGATTCTATGTGTTTTTTTATTATGAAGATTTCAATGCAAGTATTTCCAGGGCAGCTAATAGCCACAATCAGAATAAAACAATACAATCACTAAAACAAAACCAGATAAAAATAATACAGAATTTAAAACACATTGACTGGGTTCCCATGGGCCATGGCACGCTAAACCTCAGTAGGTCAATCCCTACTGAGGTTTAGCATGTCTTCTGCCCCCCACAGGTTGCTTTAGAAGCCAACCTGGTGTGGCTTCTAAACCCCCCTGAAAAGCCATGGTTTGCAGTAGGGTTACGCTAACCCTAGTGGGTTTAACGTGCCGTCTGAACCCAGACAACATGCTAACCTACCCACAAGCTAAAAAAGCAGAGAGCACCGCGGCCAGAGTGGCAAAGAAGGGCTGCTGCTCTGGCCACAGGGCTCTGCCGATGGCAGCCGGTCAAGTGCCCAAGCGGCACTTGACCCGGCTGTCATCGGCTTCCCTGCGTGCTCCTGCCAATGAAGCCCCCGGGGTCCAGCACCGCCACATGCCTCCCCCCCCCGAGCCCCACTCATCTCCACCATCGTGGTCTGCCAGCCACCCCCTTCCCAAGCGGACTAGGCCACTGCCGCTGTGCGCTGATGTCAGCAGGTGTGACAGGGTCTGGCACATGTGGGGAAGCGGGAAGAGGTCATGCAGCAGACTAGGCCGCCGCTGTGGCACGGCGCCAACATGAGCAGGTGTGACGGGGATGGTGCACGTGCACCAAACCTCCATCACATCCGCTGAAGCCAATGTCGCACCACACCCCAATAGCAGAACCTCCCCCTGGCCCTCTTCTCCCGCTGTGCTGTGGCACCCGTGGGCACCACAGCACAGTGGGGGAAGGGTGGCGCTTCTTTCTGTCTCTGGCGTGCATGCGTGTGCCAGAGACAAAGAGAATCAGTGTCCCCACCACCAGGGAGGGCTCCTGAGATCAGGAGCCCCGTGGCGGTGGTGGGGCATTGAGTCTTTCTGTCTCCAGCATGTGCAGAGGGGGCGTGCCTGCATGCTGTGACAGTACACAGTCACGCCTCACCATCACCATCGCCACACTCCCTAGCAACAGTGCGTTGAATGGGCTGTTGCCAAGGAGCGTGGGGATGATGGCGGCGGGAGGGGTTGGGGTTGGACAGCGCACGGCCTATCCTCCTTGCGGCCGCCACCACCCCAGCACTCCCTAGCAACTGGGCGGCAGCGGCAGGGAGCGCTGGGTCCATGGTGGTGGCAGCGGCAGGGTCTGCTGGCCAGCCCCTTCCCAAGCGGGAAAAGGGCGGGTGGTAGACCCCTCCTCCTGCTTGTTGTGGCGCCTGGGGGTGCTGCAAAGCAGGAGCAGGGGAGTGAGGGGAGAGCCAGGGCTGCCCTTGTTCGGCGGGGCTGCTATGGCCCTGCCGAGCAAGGGCAACTGACAGCTGGTGAAAAGTGCTGCTTGGGCACTTTTCAGCAGCTGTCATCCCTGTTCTGCTCCCCTCAGTGCTCCCGCAGTGTCCCCTGGGATACCAGTGGGAGGACTGAGGGGAGAGGTGGAGCCTCCAGACCCCCGCTGTGCCTGACCATTAGTCGATCACAGCCAGGGCCCGGGGAACTTCAAACCCACAGAGGTTTCAGATCCTCTGAGGGTTTAAAGTGCCGTTTGAACCTGTCCGGTCTGTCTTCTTTCTCAACAGATTTTCCACAGTAAGAAAAAAGGTGGAAGAAGCAGTGGGAGAACATGGGAGGGTTGAATACCTACGGGGGGGGGGCACTTATACTGAGTGGGAGGATTATTCCCCCAGAAGGTCATTTTATTTGAGAGGTGCATTTAATGCTTTCTTTCTCCAAAGAAAGGGCAGTGATTGAAACAAGCTTGCTAAAAAATATATACAGTAGTCACCGGGCACGTTCGCACAACGATGCACTGAACAGATGATTGGGCATGTCGAAGGTAGCAGGCCCTCTCCCTCCTCCCCCATCGGCCCAGGGATGCTTCTTTTTATTCACGGGGCATGGGGCAGAATGAAGATTTAATGTTAGCACGAATGTAGCACTGCAAATATTTAACGCCTCTACCATGATGACAACAGGCTAGCTGTTTTAGAGGGCTTGTTTGTCCCTCTTACATAAGTTCCTCTAAACTTGTTTGTCCCAAGCTGGTGGGGGGAAGCACCTTTGATCAGGATGTGTTTTTCTGACCAAAGTGATTTTGGGTCCAAAGCTCAAGCTGCCACCCATAGGAAGGGATAAAAGGCAGCGAGAGCTGTGTAAGAGTGCAGTGCAGCCTCAGCACGGACCAAAATAGCTTGTCACTGATAGAATGGAAGCAGGCATGGACATTCTCCATCACTCAGGCATCCAAGCTACGCACTACCTCCAAACAAACTACCCTGGATCCCAGGATTGGTTCCTCTTTGTCTCTTTTGCTGCTGACCTCCGAAACACCTTCTTTGTCCTCTTCCCCATCTGGTTCCACCTCTGCGAGGCAGTAGGAATCAAACTTGTCTGGGTGGCCGTGATTGGTGACTGGTTGAACCTTGTATTCAAGTGGTAAGTAGTCTGTCCACTTTAAGCTTATCACATGAACTCAAAGCTTTTTCGTTTGCACTCAGCCCCAAAACATGTACTGTTGTTTGAAGGACAGTGTGCAAAATGCTTTCCCTCACCAAGAGCATCCACAGTTAGTGCCCATAAATTTGGCATGAGGGAGGAAGATCGTCCAGGACAAGAAGCTTGGCTCCTGGCAATTCTGGACTTTGGCAACTCTCTTTTTAAGGAAGCAACCATTGTAGCTATGGCTTGGTCATGGTACCCATTTCAGTTATCCTCTTTTAGTATGTGAACCCTTCCATTAGGATGGAGCAATGTTCACCACCCCTTTGTTCTGCCTTTCACCCTCTCCTCCCTGCAAGTTCAACCCCAGCCTGGTGAGCTATTTTCCTGGGACCAAGGCTCTCAATTGTCCCTAGATGACTTTGGTGAGTTGTGTGGGCTGTGGTTACCTTTCTAAGCTAGCATCTGGGACAAATACCTATTTGTCAAGTGGAATAGGCCATCTCCAATTCTGTTTCTTTCCTGCATCCGACTCCAATATTCCATAAGAAAATGTGACCCTCTGGCCAGGGGTGTCTGATTGTGTACACTCTTGGATCTATGTGTTCACAAAACTGTGTGGGCACGTGGCCTTGTTTTGCTTTTGACTAGTAATGTTGTAGGGAACAACATCATAGGCTCACAATGCCTCTAATATCCCCTTTCTCTGCAGGATCCTGTTTGGACAGAGACCCTACTGGTGGGTACTTGAGACCAGTTTCTACCACAACACCTCAGCCCCTGCAATCCAACAGTTCCCAGTTACTTGTGAAACTGGCCCAGGTGAGATCCCAAAGAAAACAGAGCTAAATAGGGGGCAGTTACTGCTGTTGCTGCAGCAGTGAAGCAGGAAGCAGGGTAAGTTTGGGGCAGGGCTAGAGAAGGAGGTCCCACTTGAGTGTGGCAGTATCATGTTTAAAGAAGTGGTCTGTCTTTCTACCTCAGATACTTTGTTTAGGCATCTAGGGAAAATCTAGAGGAAAATGCCTTATTCCTGAAGCTGTCTTATACCATCAAATCTCCATCTAGCCCAGTACCATCTACTCTGATTGGAAGCAGCTCCCCGGGATCTTAGGTGAGGTCTTTCCCAGCCTGAGAGTCTTAGGTACTACACAGTGCCTGGGTTTGCACGACACACTAAACCTCAGTAGGTTAAGTGCTACTGAGGTTTAGCGTGTGGTCTGAGCCCTGCAGGGTGCCTTAGAAGCGACCCGGGGGCGGCTTCTACACCACCCTGCTATGCCATGGTTTGTGGTAGGGTTAAGGAAACCCTTGTAGGTTTAGCGTGTTGTGCGAACCTGGATGACACGCTAACCCACCCGCAAGCCAAAAAGGCACAGAGCCCCTTGGCCAGAGCGGCAAAGAAGGGCTGCCATTCTGGGCAAGGGGCTCTGGCTGATGACAGCTGGCCAGGTGCCAAAGCAGTGTGTGGCCAGCTGTCACTGGGTTCCCTCCCCAGCTGGACCCCCCCACTTGATCCTCCTCCCGATAGCCTGTGGTTTTGCTCTAGCAATATGATATATGGTTTTGAGAGCCAAGGTCTCTGATCTTTCTTCCCGCTTTAGGGAGCCCCTCTGGCCATGCAATGGGTTCAGCCGGTGTGTACTATGTGATGGTTACAGCCATTCTTTCTATGATCCTGGGGAAGAAGCAGCCATCATGGAAACATCGGTAAGCAACAGCATCTGAAGAAGTAATAAACATTCTGGGCAAGGGGCAGTGACAGGAAGTGCCTTGGGTTTGAAAGAGAATTTGTATTATGATGGGAAGCCAGGCTAGTCTCACTCCGGGTACCTCCATTCTTGAAGGGAAAAACAAGGACCCTGTGTTTTTACACCAAGAAAGCCTTCAGTCTAGAATGGTTTGGCAGGAAGACAGCAACACCGAGCCCCAGTCATGCAGATGGGGACTGCACCGGAGGGAGGGGGCCTTAGCTGTCAACCTCTACCTGCAGGACTCAGCCCAAAAGCCCTCCAAAGAGGAGGCGGAGTCTCCAGGGCAGCCGCCTCCAAGCTGCCCCCCTCCAGATGTGTTGGACTACAGCCCCCATCCTCCCCAGCCAGCATGACCATTCTGGCTGGGGAGGAGGGAAGTTGTGGTCCAACACAGCTGGCGCATGTCAGGTTGAGGAAGGCGACTCTAGTCTAGGCAGCCCAAACTTTCTTCCAGTCCGAGGTGTGCTGGTGACAGCAAAAAAGAGATACCAAGAGTGAACAAAGATGGTTCCTGGATAAAAGTTGTGCAGCTGCAGAAATAAAGAAGTCTAACTGGGAACTGAATTAAGACAGATGTAACATTTTTAGTACAGCACCACTGCACTGGAAACACCCTTGCTGTGATTAGTACTTATGTACCTATTCCTCTCTAGGATCAAGGTTTGGAAAACACATTTCTGCAGGTTTGAAATGGAAGCTGCCTGTGCATGCTGATGATTAGCTGGCCCCTTATGTTGTCACCAAGAAACTTCCTTCCCAACTTCCGATGCAACTTTGCATTTTTAAAAATAGCTTCCTTTCCCCCCCCCGCTTTTATTGGGCAATGAATTAATAGATACACTCCTAAACATTCATGCCATTTTAAAAATTAAAAAGACAACCTGTCTGAATTATGGGCCAAGACTGACGTGTTTGATTTGCTGGGATGCATATCTGTCATTTCATTTGTGACCTGTTGTGGGCTTTGCTTTCATATGATATCTGTCTTCACCGGTTTGTCTCAGAAGGGATGGGGCTGGGAATCACCTAATGCAAAAATTGCACAGACACCCAAAGTCTGGATTTCCAGAACCCTGAGCTTGAAACTCTTGAAACTCTTAGTGGGTGGCAGAGGTAAGAAATAGGTTTTTGTCCTGCAAGTGAGCTCAGGAGGTCCCTGACAAATCAGCTTGCTGTTTGGCTTGCCTGAGCTCACCCTTACTCTCTCGCATTTGCAGTTTCTTGCAGGCAGTGCTGTGGGCTGTTTTTTGGGTCGTCCAAGTCTGTGTCTGTCTCTCTCGTGTCTTCGTTGCTGCCCATTTTCCTCACCAAGTCATTGCTGGTGTCTTCTCAGGTCAGTGCTGTCCTTGTGCAGTTTACTCCCAATCTGTTATAATATGCTGAGATGTGTTGCAAGGTTGCAGCCATCGAGCGCGCTGGTATTTGCTGCCATGCATCCAACTGCAGAGTTCAGATTCTGCTTTCAGCTCCCACTGAACAAAATTGGAGTAGGCCCAGAATGAGGTCTTGGGGTGGTGAGATGCCTGTGGAGTACATCCTTGCATATCTTCTGGGGCATATGTGTGATTGCAGCCTAGGATTATATCTTGTTTAGCTTGCAAAGACCTACACTATTTTGCGAAGTGTATTACAAAATGTGTTGCTAAAAACCCCTCTCTGAATTTTTTTTTAAATGGTGGAATGAATGTTCTGACATGCTCTGCCTCCTTTTTCCAATCCAGGCCTGTTGGTTGCTGCGTCTTTCCGGCACATACACTCCATCTACGATGGTAGCCTGCGGAGGTACTTAGGCACCACCCTTTTCCTGTTCTCCTTTGCCCTGGGCTTCTACCTGCTGCTCAGGGTGCTTGGTGTGGACCTCCTGTGGACTTTGGAGAAGGCCAGGAGGTGGTGTGAACATCCAGAGTGGGTCCACCTGGACACCACGCCTTTTGCTGGCCTCCTGCGCAACTTGGGTGTTCTTTTTGGACTGGGACTGGCCCTCAATTCCCCAATGTACATGGAGAGCTGCAAAGGGAAACAAGGGCAGCAGCTGACCTTTCGACTGGGCTGCATTGGTGCTTCGCTCTTCATTCTGCACCTGTTCGATTCTTTCAAGCCTCCTGCCAAGGTGGAGCTGCTCTTCTGCTTGCTCTCGTTTTGCAAGAGTGCTGCTGTGCCCCTGGCAGCCGTTGCCTTCATCCCCTACTGTGTTTCCCAGCTGCTCAGCCAGCAGGTAAAAAAAACTGAATAGTTGTGGGGACTGTGACCTTTTATGAACTTAAGCAAATGAAGAGATAAGATGCAAAACCTCAGGGACCAAAGGACAGTGTTCTTGGCAATCCTCTTACCTAAATATGTCTGGGCTCTATGGGCCCATGCTTTTGTAATGGCTCCTGCCGGATTCAGGGTGAGGTATACCCATACGCCCCCTAACATACCTACCAGGCTCCCCACTCTTATTCCCATCCAGTACTGCCAACAGGGCATGATTGTGCCTGTGCTCTCCATCAGGCAAGACATATCTCTAGAGGTACACCGGCAGTCTTTTCCACCACCAGAAAAATCAGTTATCAAGTTGGTATCCTCTGCTGAGGTGACAGGGTTCTCTGTTTGAGAGTATTATTGTAAATATCCTGCCCAGTAGTTCAGCTAGGGCTGGAACTCAGAGCCAAAGTCCAGAGCCCCCCAAATGTCCATCTAGAGAGCAGCAGGTGATGGGGGCATCAGGAGACGGGCCTGGTGTTAGCAGCTGGGCCAGCATGGGAGTGTTGAGGCCTGCTGGACTGATGTTGCTTACCACAGCATCCTTTCTTTCTTTCTTTCTTTCTTTCTTTCTTTCTCCTTATTCTTAAAATATTGTATAGTCGGGGGCAGCGGGCCAGGCACATACATGGTTACAAATCCTCATTTTATTTTATTTTTACTTTAAAATTATAGTATCCTTTTCTACAACAAAATGGTACTTATTCCTAAGCAGGTGTGTTTAGCATGAGGGCAGCAAAAGCAAGCTGTATTTTATTTCTGGATGGTGCTATAATTTAAGTAAGTTTTAAATGCAAAACTGCACATGCTCATAGTATTTCTTTTTTGTTTGTTTGTTTGTTTGTTTAATCAGTGTTGGCAAACAATTTATTTTTGGCTTATTTTTGTTTAGTTGGAATGTAGAAATAGTTGTAAAGCATGGGCTGGCAGTGGAGGGGTGGTGGTGGTAGGAGAGCAGATAAATGTTAGTTGTGTCCTTCAAGCACATGGCTGTCAACGCAAGCCATGGCTGTAAGGCCATGAAGCCCCAGGGTCTGAAATCACCTCGCTGCACCACTGATCTTGCCTTATGCTAGGATCGACAATGGGGAAGCAGGAGAGAGAAGCCACCTAGCCAATACCCGTCCACCCATGACACCTGCCAGCATAGTTCACACCTACCTAGTGCAAGTGTCTAGTGAGCTGAGGTCAAGTGACTGTCCCTGCATATGTTATGGGGATTTGCCATCACTGAAGGATGGATGGTACATTTTTGGATGGGGCGGAAGTAACGTCATTGACTCTATCCCTGACCTACTACAGCCTAGAAATAGCTTCTGTAAATATCTGCATGACATATTTCTATATCTGTATCTAGATCATTTTGTTGTTATTAATAAAGCATGACATCTGTTTCGTTAGCAAATGAATGACAAGTTAACTTACTTAGAAAAACATTTACAAATTAAAGTAATAAATGTTGTGTTTTAAATCATTTTAAAGTTCCCCACATCACGGTAGTGATTCCCTCCACCCCACCTGTTAACCATAAGTGGACTCTTCTGCTCATTGTTTCAGAAGCTCTCTTCACCGATTCTGCCCAGAGATTATTTTCCCTCTGAGACCACGGCCCTTTGCACAATCTTTGCTTTATCGTACAAAGCATTCACACAGTCATGTCCAGGCTGCAGCCCAGTTGCGTGGTGTGTGTGCGCATGACAGGCTTGGGCTGCCTTTTCAGCCAAATGTCAACAGGTTTGGGGTTTTTTTTAAGTGGTGATGAAATGCAAGTTCCGAAACTCTCACAATGTTCAGTATCAAAGCTCAAAACTTGGGGGTGAACTTAGTTGAAATATTTTCTGCAGTATTTCCCCCCCAAGTTGTACTCCAGTTTCTGCCTTCTTTTAACTGCTGAAAAACTATTAGCACATCCAGTGTTTACATGGTGGGCAGTTACTCTGTGCCAACATTTTTGTCCCAAACTGGTGGTGGTGTCTTCACCCCTTGAAGGGGATGGGGGTTCTTGCTTGTGGGGCTTGATTTATAAAATGAAGCTGCGGCTCCTAGCCTGCTTAGAACACTGTGACTTCTCACCTTGAAGCATCAAGGCTAGGTACAGGCCACTTGTGTTACTCACTGGTGAAGGAAAGGCACTCTGTACATGGTCAGAGGCATCATCATCTCTTACTATTTCACATATTTGAGAGCTGATCCTGGAATTGAAAATAAGTTCTAGAGCTAAGCCCTGTTTGCTTGCCTGCCATGCTAAAAGTCAATAGCTCAGCCTCATCAGCGGTAAACAATTAACCCATAAATTGCTAGAATTGAACAAAGACAGCAAGGGGGAAGCTGGAGGAAAGTTAAGAGGTGGTGCACATAGGCAGCAAAGAGCAAAAACAGGGTTAACTTCAGGTGCATTTCCAGATATTTCCCATTAAAGGACCTTAGGTAGCAAGGCCGGGTAAAGACCCATTGCTTTGGGGAGCATTGACTGGGTTTGCATGACACAACAACCCATCGTGGGTTGCTACGGATGATGGGTTGTTGTGTCTTGCAAACCTAGACTGACTTCCCAAGGGTGGCTTGTTTGTGGGCAACAAGCACCCCAACAATCCATGGACTGTTGTAGGAGTTGTTGCACCCATGATGGGTTGTTGTGTCATCCAAACCCAGGCCTGTGGCTTATGCTGGCTCAGCTTGTCTGAGTGTGGAAAGCTAAGCAGGGTCAAGCCTGGTTATTACTTCGATGGGAGACCCCCTCCTCTAGTTTCCTGCATTGAGCAGGGGGTTGGACTCGATAGCCTTGTAGGCTCCTTCCAACTCTATGATCTATGAAATCTATGAAACCAAACCTATTGTGGTTATGGGGAACCAGTTACTGAGCCCCTTGGCAAGAGTAGCAAAAAAACCTCTTGCTGCTCTTGACAAGTGGCTCCTGGGCAACCACCAGTGCCAGCTGCCCCGAAAGTGCCTTGACAGCTGGCTTTTGTGAGCCCTGTTTTGACAGCCCCTTCAAAGTGCCCGAGTGGCACCTTGGAGGGCCTGTCTGTGGCTGTTAGAACCTCCTTTTTAATTATTTTTTTGTGCAAAAAGGTGTGCAAAAAAGCACTTTTTTTTCTTTTAAATTTAGCTGCACTTGCACCTCCATGAGGATTTGAAGCCTCAGCTGGGCCAACCCTGGAATTGCCAAAGAGAGGCTCCAAATTGTTTTTTTTCCCCACCTTTGGTTTCACTCGACAGCTGTCAAAAGACGAGCTGTCAAGAGAAAGGCACGAGGGATCTTTGCACATGAAACGGGGGTGTGGGGCTTTACATCCCCTCTGAGGCAAGAGGAGGATCAAGCCCACTTGATATGTCAGATGGTGGCTTTTCCAACTGCTCTTGGCTCAGCCGCATCATTAAAATACCCCCCTCCCAATAAATAAATATTCCAAGCCCAAGCCCTTCCCCCTCCCCCTGCACCCACCCACTGAGCGAGCTTCCAGTGCTGAGCTTTGCCTTCGGGCTCAAATGCTCCCAAATTCCCTGAAGCCAGGAGGGGGTACCGGAGCTGGGCTCGGCATGAACACGACAGGCAAAGTGCTAGTGAAATCCAGTATGGAAAAATATACAAAGAATTTGTCTCTCAATATAATACGTACAAGGAGTGCTCACACCCAAGACAACTAAAAGCAATAAATAAGGAAGATGTGGGGGGATGGGGCAGGGAGAGGAGGGGAAGGCGCCCAGGGCACCCAGCCTGCCCCCCCAGCCGGGCACCCAGCCTGCCCCCCCAGCCGGGCACCCAGCCTGCCCCCCCAGCCGGGCACCCAGCCTGCCCCACCGCAGGCCTATTTACAATGCTAGTCTCCTCTCTCTGCGGATGCCTTTTTGCCGTGTCGCTGTGGGCTTCCCGCGGGATCATCTGCAGAACATACAGAAACCACCGTGGGCCTCTTGGGTCAGTAGAAACCTGTTATAATGTGTGACTGTGCAGGACGAGGCTGTACAATGCCATACCGTAAATGTCCGTGGTCAGTGAGGAGCGTGGGGCGGTCTGTAATGGCGGGACAGCGAGCGAGCGAGCCAGCCAGCGAGTGTGCACGTGCACTGGCTAGTATTCGTCCTGGTCCTCTGGATGCTGCTTGTCCAGCTCGTCGTCCTTGGGGGGGGGGGGTCAAAGCCTTCCTCTGTGGCATACAGGATGCCGATGATGCCTGAAATGACGGGGCTGTTCTCGCAGTTCTCAATGTCTCATAGTTTTCTGAAGTAGAAGTCATGCTCCTTCTCCAGGCCATCCACCGTCAGCTTCAGGTCCACGTCCGCCAGCTGTTGGTTGAGCTCCAGGATCTGGGCATCAGCTTCACTGCCCCCATTCTGGGCTGAAGGAGGGTTTTTCCATACAATATTGCTGGGAGCAACGTTCATTTGGACTGGATTCTGCAAGTTCTTGGGGCCTGTTGGGGAGGTTCTCTGTGGAACTGGGTTTGGAGAGGGGGCCACCTCCTGGCCTCGCCTCACCAGGAGCGGGTTGTACTCCTTCCCATCGTAGTTGGCGTCAAAGAACTTCTTAAACCACTGAATGAACTCAAAGTTGTCCTGGAAACTTCCCCTTCAGCAGCCTCTCCACTGGGATGATCTTGTCCACACCCATCTTCTTGAAGGCGGCCTGCAGCACCTTGAAGTTGTGGATGTACTCGTGCTCCAGCTTGGCTTGGAACTTCACCTTCCTCAAGTGGATGCAGCCAGGGAACAGCATGTCCACGAACTGACAATAGGCAGCACCTGAACATAGCTGCTCGACCTTTCGTGTAGTTTGAGCTGCAGGGAGTCGCTGACCCATGCTAGCATGTCATGGTGACTCAGGTTCTCACTCGTCACAGATGTGGAGTACACATTGACAGCCATGCCCCAGGGCGGTGCTGGCGCTGGGCGGTTGGGCGCTAGCTGGCTGAGGGGCGGGCTCCATCCTCATCCTGGTCCGTCCGTCCTGCCTCCTTTCTCCCGGCAGCGGTGGCTCCGAGTCCGCACCAACCGGGCCAGCTGTGCGGGGGGGGGGGGACTCCCACGCATGCACCGCCCCTAAGCACCGACTGGGCTTCATCAGAGCTTCAGAGAGAAGGGGAAGTTTCTTTCATTTCCTTCTGACACTGTAAACTCACCTGTTAGAGGAACAGAGTCAGCTCTGTTAGGAAATAAAATCTTTGGCAATATAAAGATAGGAATCATGTGATAAATTCCCTCATTCACCTCTCCCTTCCTCTGTCCAGGCCACCGGGTGCAGCCTACTTTTCAGCAGGTAGAGCATCTGTCTCTCCGTGGAGCTGTTCGAGCCTAAAAAGAGCTAACTTAAAGGGGCCATGCCATGGGCAAAATTGCAGCTAAGCTTGCAGTTTTAGCTTAGCTGCAATTTTGCCCATGGCATGGCCCCTTTAAGGAAAGTTTCAAAAGTTTAAATTCGGGACTCTGCATGACAAAGTGAGAAGCTGCGACGGCTTAAGGGTTTTCGTGACAGTCCCAGCATTTTTGGGGCAGTTGGAGACTATGCAAGTGTAAAATCTATTGGACAGCTTAGAAGGGTTTTTTTATACTAGAGGGGCAAGTTAATAAATCCTGCTTTAAAGGTCTTTGTTGCTAAAATTATAGCTCAAATGTTATATGGGACAGAAATATGGGGAGAAGGAGCCAAATCTGACTTGGAAGTCCTGCAAAATAAATTCATGAGGCAGTTACCGGGGCTTCCCTCAGGGTCCCCAGTGGCACACCTTAGGTCTGAAGTAGGCCTTCTATCAATGACCTCCAGAATTGATTTATCTTATCTTAGATACTGATAATAGATAAAATAGTTTGGAGGACCATTCCTTCACTAAGCTTTGTTGTCTAAAACAACAAAGGCTTGGAGGATGGGCGCAGAAGGGTCAAGATAAGTTAAAGGCCCACAATCTTTGAATGGAAAAATATTTACGTTTCAGTTCCTTTGCTCTTAGGAATTGGATTTTTGACAATGGCCCAATCAAGATAGGGTAGCCATAGTTGGTGCAGGATTTTCCATCTGGTATCCCCAACTTAAGGTCAATCACACTAGGCCACACTACTTGGAGTCACTGACTTCCTCGCAGTTCCATAGGGCCTTTACTGAACTTAGGTTCCAGCAGATGCCTTCTGCATATCTCAGTGGGAGGTATCATGGAATTCCAACTACAGAACGGAAATGTTTATTTGGTTGCAACCGAATTGAAGATTTATCTCACTGTTTGCTGTTCTTTCCTCTGTATGCGGATCCTAGACAAAAGTTTCTGGCACCCCTTATTCAGTTGTATTGGGATCGAACAGCCACAGGAACTGATAATAGGATTTTTAGCAGATAATCCATTTTTTATCACGTATTTGGTAGTTCAGTTTGCATTGGCATCCAAGAAACTATGTTCTTGTTATATTAAGAATTATAATGTATTCTAAATTTTAAAAACTTGATGGTGATTCCCCACAGTAGATGGCAAAAAAAAAAAAGAAAAAAGGATGGTTTTAAAATTCTGTATATTGTAAAGGCCTTTGGCACAATAAAGGCACAATAAAGTTTATGACAGGTGACAGGTTTCCTGCCTTTTATGCAGTTTTTCCCCATTCTAAAAGGCTGAAATGTCTCTCCTAAAGCTTAGTTACTGGCATAAAAGCTTTAAACTACAATATGCTGGAATATTTTTGGTATTTTAGCCCCAGCCCTTTTGCCTTCATCACCGCCCACCACTGGAATGCAGCCCCCGAGAGCTTCTCCATAATTGAATTTGGCTGAAAGAGGTTCCCTACTCCTGTCATAGACAGCCAAAGGCTGGACTCAGACAACACGATAACCCACGCTCAAGGGTTGAGTATGGATTGAGTGTGGGTTGTCATTGAACCGTGGGTTGTTGTTGAAACGTGGGTTATCATGTTGTCTGAAACCAGCTACACTAACAAGCCATGGCTTGTTAATCACGAACAATGACCAGACCTAATCCATGAAGATAACCCATGGTTTGTTGTTGGGTTATGAACTGTGGATTGTTCACCATGGTTTGTTATCTTGGCTGAGTTCAGACAACACAATAACCCACATTTCAACAACAAACCCATGGTTCAATGACAACCCACACTCAACCCTGGAATGTGGATAATCATGTTGTCTGAACCCAGACAAAATGCTCTGATTTTCCATTAGCTTGACAAAGTGGGCTCACCAGTAGACTGTTTCAAAGGTGCCAGACACTTAGGCTGAAACCATTGCTGGAGTCTTGCTTCAGCAGTGGGCAGAGTTATTCCCAGAGGAGAGTGACAAGGAGAAAATCATCGCTGAGAGCTACGATGGGGTGAGCGTGATGCGAGGTGAACACGCAGGAGTACATAAGAGTTGTATTTCCCAACTCACACTAGGTTCACTACTAAGTGCATCAGTTGAACTTCGGTCATGCAATACGCAATGCCCCAGATCACAGAAGTGCAGGTTTTCTTTTCAAACCTTCCTGGGCTCCTGGGGTTCTTTAACTGCAGCATGAAACAGAATGAAGTTCTGGAGGAAATTGTGACAAGAAAGAAGACTTCTGAGGGTGTCTCATGCTGGAGACATGCTGAAACGTCAATATCCAAATGGTGAACAAGATGTCTGAGAAGAGACAGAAATTCATCAGATCTTTTCTGGAAATCAGTGCACATAGGTGCTCTGAGGCCCAAACAATCTGTGAGGCATGACGTATCTTCAACTGCTACAAGAAAATGGTGTACCTAGAAACATAGAATTATAGAATAATAGAGTTGGAATGAGTCTAGGTACACCATTTTCTTGTAGCAGTTGAAGACATGTCATGGGCATGGCCTCACAGATTGGGCCTCAGAGCACCTATGCACTTTGTGCACCTGTGGTCCCTGTTCCACTGGATCATGCCACAGCCACACATAGATGTCCTGTAGTGTACAGTCAGCTCCAGAGAATGGCCACTGATCCCATACCAGTGAGGAGAGCTATCTCTGACTTTGTGAAGGCTATCAGTTTCCTCAGGGATTTGATTGGAACCTTGTTCTCTGAGTTACCTTAGGAATCATATCTGCCCAGGAGCAAGACAAAGGAGACCATGGGCTGAATTGCAGCAGAAGCCTGCGACATCACCACCACCCACGCCAAGGAACATTTTGCATTCACTGTACCTATCAGTTGCAATGCTGGTAGAGTACTAGAGGGGAGTTTGTTTCCAGCACACAATCAAAAATTCCTGCAGCAGGCTCTGAATGAAGTTGTACAGGCTTATCTGATACTGGAGAAGGAAAACTCAAGATAAAGCTTTCCACCCTGTACAAGAGGGCGAAGTTCAGCAGCTGCAAGGATGCCTCAGCACTCATACAATTGCTTTTGGAGAACAATCTGGGGAAGACTTTGGAGCAAACCATGGTGTTGCTGAGAATTGTCATCATCACTCCTATAACAACAGGAGAGGTCGTGTGCTCATTCTCATCTCTGAAGCAGATAAAGACTTTTCTGCAGAACATGATGGCAGAGGACAGGCTCAACACTTTGGCAATGCTGTCCATCGAGAAAAGGATAGTTGACAAAATCTCTGACTTCAACCCCCAGACAATTGAACTCTTTGTGAGACATAAAAACCATTGGGCCAACTTTCTGTACAACTGAGAAGTGCCTAAGTGGACGATAGGGATGGCTGTAAGTGGAGGTGGAGGCCACACCCTTCATTTCCCAGCAAACCCAGCACAAAGGCTCCCCTGTGGTTCACTGGGATGCTCCACACACAACTCCCCCCCTTTTCCTAACTTTCTTTCCTTCCAATACCCATTTTCCAGAGAAGCTGCGGAAGAGGACCAGCTACACCTCTGATATCTCCGCGCTCAAGCTCCTTTTCTCTCAGCACAGAGTCAAGAGTGACAGCATCCATCCCTTGTCAAGAGACCATCCTGCACTTTTCTGATATGCTGCACACACAGGGCAGGTTTGCACATCATGCTAAGCCACCCTGTGAATAAGCCACCATGGGTTGGCTGTTTGCTGGACAACCCACGGTATTCCCGACAGATGATCGGGCTTGCTGTGGCTTGTTCTCCCCCTCATCTCCCCCCCCCCCTGCTGGCTCTGGCACGTATCCCAGGTGCCTTTATAGCAGAATGTATCATTACCTCAGTCGCTATGTCAGCACCCTTTCTGCAATTAGTCTGCTGGGGTTGCTGCTACCAAGGGAAACTCACCACCACCACCACTGCTTCAGCTGGCCAAATGGAATAAATTTTATGAGCCCTTCTGAATGCGGTAACCCATTCACCAGCCTCCCGGGACTTTTGCTGTTGCTCAAGCCCACCTCTCTGATATCTAGCCAAGCATCCCCATATTCCCCTCTTCCACTTCACGCTGCTTCATATTACTCTAAAGTAAGTATACCCACTCCCAAAGTAAGCACACAAACGGGCAAAGTGCCTTCTCTCCAACCACTTTTGGCTCTCCCCCCACCCATTTCCTGCTCCTCGCTTCCCTCTGCGGTCATATCTTGATATGGGTTACAGAGCAGTGAGCAGCACTGGGAAACATTCACAAATGTCATGGCAAAGCAGCAACTTGGAGGGGGAAATTGCAGAAATGTAAAGGCAGCTGTCAAATGAGAAGGGATGAGGGAAGATGGCAGTGGCATGAGCGAGATCATGAGAAGTGGCAGGGTTTTTTGCCGCTTTGGCTGGGCATGGGTATCAACAACCCTAATACAAGCCATGGGCTCTCAGGGTGGCTTGTTCGTGAAAAATACGCCACCCTGCAGAAACTGTGTTGGGTTCACATGAGACGACACCCCACTATGGCTGATCACCCGTGGTGGGTTGTCATGCCATGCGAACCAGGTCACACTCTGCAATATCCTTTTTGAGGTGCCACAACCAGAACTGTACACAGTATTCCAAGTGTGGTCACACTATAGATTTGTATAAGGGCACTATAATATTGGCTGTTTTATTTTTGATTCCTATCCAAATTATGCCCAATGTGGAATTTGCCTTTTTCACAGCAGTTGCATACTGCATGGTGTGGACATTTCCACTGAGCTGTCCACACAACCCCAAGATCTCTTTCCTGGTCAGTCACCTCAGCTCGGATCTCAAAAGTGTATATGTGAAGTTGGGGTTTTTTGCCCCAATGTGCATCACTTTCCACTTGCATACACTGAACTGCATTTGCCATTTTAATGCCCATTCTTCCAATTTGGAGAGATCCTTTTGGAGCTCTTGGCCATCCCTTTTTGTTTCCGCTCGGCCATGAAACTCACTGGGTGACTTTGGGCCAGTCACTGACTCTCAGCCTAACCTACCTCAGAGGATTGTTGTGAGGATACAATGGAGAGGAGGAGGATTATGTAGGCTGCCTTGGGTTCCTTGCAGGAAAAAAGGCGGGGTATAAATATAATAAATAAATAAATAAAATAAACAAACCACCCTAAATAATATTCTGTAATCAGCAAACCTGGCCACTTCACTGTTCACTCTTAATTCCAGATCATTTATGAACAAGTTAAAAAGCACCGGTCCCTATAAAGATCCTTGTGGGACCCCAACTGTTTTCATCCCTCCATTTATTCCTGCCCAATGCTTTCTGTTCTTTAACTAGTTTTCAGTCCATAAG